>OX578135.1:148166015-149366015 GCA_951213105.1 Amaurobius ferox | reverse complement strand
AGCAGCGGCTTTCACAAACAAGTGTACTTCCACTAAAGGCTTCACTAACTCAAAGGTCCACAAAAATTTGACAAATTTGAAGAATTCCCACAAATGGTACAATTCTAAAAATTCAAATTCCTGCACAAAATCCAAAGTACAAATCTCAACAAAAATGGAATCCCAAAAATATGAATTTCAAGCAAACCAAAGTTTTAACTTAACTTAACCTCCCAGAAAATTCAAATTCTGAAAAAAAAAAAAAAAAAAAAAAATCCAAAATATAATTTTTAAACAAAAACAAAGTTTAATTCAACCTTCCAGTCTATCAATTAAATCTCAACACTCCCAATTCTCAAAGTAAAAAAAAATTCAATTTCCAAAAAAAAAAATTTCAAAAATGAATTCACAGGGTCAAAACATAAAATTTTGAGAAGCTTCAAGATTAACAAAACTAAGCAACTGAAAACCCAATTTTGCAATATCCCCTCCCACATTCGAAGGAACACACATTCACCCAGCACAAAACTTTTAAGAACAAAAACAAAAAAATTCACAAGACTTTCAAAAAATTCAAAATTCAAATTAAAAATTCTCCAGGAATACTTCAAAGAACAATCTCCATTCCCCCCAAAACAAACATTCTGAGACTGATTTTGCACAATCAACCAAAAATTTACACTACTCAAAGTCTATCGCTTGGCTGAAGGATCATTCACACAGAAAAACAATTTTTAGCGGACAAGTAATTCTCCTAAAAGGAAAGGTGCATTCCCCAGCTGGGCATCTTAAAGGCGGCTTCAAAGCATCAAAGTGACAGTTAACATGGCCCAATGACAAAAAAAATGTTCTTCAAACACATTTCTGTGGAGGAGAATCTCTGTGAAAACAAGGACCTCAAAATTCCCCCAGGTGACCATGAAAACCAACCTATCGGCCGTACCTTTAACTTCACCCAAAGCCAAGAGTTGTGACTAATTATTCAAAACAAGACAAAAGAAAACTTTTGATTACTACCTTCCGCCTTTAAAAATTTTGAAAACCAAAATTTGAACTGAAACTCAAATCCGAAGTACCATACTCCAAGAGAAAAATTTTTACATGTCATAAAAAGAAATTTCCTAACATTAAGACTAACGCAGATTATTTTTTATGATCTTATGATATTGAAAGAAAATGATAGTATTCAGTAATCATTTTAGGGTACTTACGTATTAACGCCACCGCAGCAGAAGTTGCGCTAATGCGCCAATAAAGAGCAATCTTATTGTTCGCATGCCCACACAGTTATCTTTTGGATTCCTTGTTGCCTTGTTGTTTGCTGATTTTTGACGCCATTTTTTAGTGCTACAAAAATGCGTATTTGGGATTTGTCAAAAACAGAACAAGATGCAATTTTATTTTTTCAGTAGTGAAATATTTTACCAAAAAAACAAAAATGTACCAATCCCCATGACATGAAACTTTATTTTGGTAAACGTAAGTTTTGGAAATGTAATTTAAGACAGTGTGATCAGCAAGTGGGACTTAGGAAAGACAACTGGTTTGGGGGAAGCAGAATTCCATTTTGTTCAGCTTTGAGATTCATATACTGCTGGTGCGAGGAGTTGACGTCGATTAAATTTTGTGAAAAGCAACTTGATTTATCGGATAAAACTGTTATAGATTGGAACAATTACATGCGTGAATTACGTGTCTTGGATATGGAGAATAAACCAAACAAGAAGGTAGGTGGACCAGATTGCATTGTGGAAATTGATGAAAGTTTGTTTACTAAACGTAAAAATAATTGTGGTCGAGTATTACCCGAACAGTGGGTGTTTGGTGGTATATGTAGAGAAACAAAAGATTCGTTTGTTGTCACTGTTCCTAATAGAACTGGCTCTACCCTTGAGAAAATTATTAAAAACATTGCAGATGGTAGCATAATTTATTCTGACAGTTGGAAAGGTTACCAAACAAATGGAATAGAAATAGAAGGATTCCTACATGCTAAAGTTAATCATAAATACAATTTTATTGATCCTGATACAGGAGTTTATACACAAACAGTTGAGAGAATGTGGAGCAGTGCTGAATGGAGGAACAAGAGACATAGGGGGACAGCGAGACATCATTTGGAATCTTATTTATCAGAGTTCATATGGCGACAGCATCAGGTGAAAGAAAATAGAGACTGTTTTGAATCTATGTTAAACTCTATATCGGCCCATTTTCCACCGAAATCCGATTGACTACTTTGTTAAAGTGTTTTGAATTTTGAAAGTGTTTTATTTTATGATTTGTCGCAAAAATTTTAGGTGTAAATTGACGGTACTTAAAAACCGCCAAATCTGTAGCTGCGGTGGCATTAATACGTAAGTACCCATTTTAGTTTCAGCATACATTACCTGTAAGTGAATGTATTGAAAAATTATTTAAATAAAATGCTCGATTAAACTTTTATTAAAACAGTCATTATAAATATTTTATTTCAAGGAAATTTACAGCAATACTAATCTTTTAAATCACCCATTTTAATGTAAATTATCGAATTATTTGTGAACAAGCAGAAATACAGCATTTCCCTGTGTTTCACTTTGTCATATTTGTAGAAAATTTTAACCTTCCAAATTTAATTAATATTATTGCTTTACTGACAAATTATTATTCCTTTACATCGCACAAAGAAACAAAAGTTAAGCAAATAGTAAAAGCTCTGATCGCGATCTGGAAGACCCACTTGCAATGGGCCTACAAGCAGAGACGTCAAAAATTAGCTGCTTTCGGAGGTGACACTCCAGACGGATGGAGCCAAAATGGTTTTAAGTGAATAACATTTTTAAAAATAAAACTCAACTTTCCCAATAACGAAAAAAAAAAACCTCTCTATCCAAAATCGGATTATATACACTTATAGGGTTTTCAAAGAGCTACAAATTCTTGCTTATTGTGTATAGCTATCACTTGTCGGTTACTCGAAATCTATAAGAGCTTTTTTTAAAAATAAATATAGATTTAGAAAATAAATTTCCTTATACATATTTCTATCACTTACTGTTTATATCTATTTCTTATTTTCGAAAATATTCAGAGTGAAAAAAAAAAAAGGGTTGTTACAAACACAATCGGACGAAGTTTTTTTGAAAAAAAAATCAAAATTTAATTATATACACCTGTAGGGTTTTCAAAGAGATACACATTCTTGCCTACTGTTCAAAGCTAGCTCTGTTAGTTTTTCAGCTATAAGCGTTGATGTGTGGATACATTTGTGAAAAACTTTCACAAGTATGTGGAGATATCAAGCGAAAATCCAGACGAATTTCCTCGAAATATCATAAAAATTCTAGAAAATGCAATGCTTTATAAAGAAGTAATGCAAAAGCAATTAACAAAAATTGGTAAAGCCCTTGATGCAATGAAAAAACCAATATTGCTAGTTGTGTTGGAACATTGGCTGGATATTCAAGAAAATGAAACTATTACCATATAAGCCACAGAAAGAAAAGAGGATGAAACAAGCACATAAACCATTTCATTATTTTGCAAACATGATGAGTCTAAAGTATATAGGTAAACGTCTCACATCTGAACAAGAGGATATTGCCGAAGAGTGGATACAAACTAATCACCCAGAGTAGTTGGTACCAATGATGGGATTTAAATTAAAAGGTCCTAAAATGTTCCCAAAATCGATGTTTTTTACTGATGTTAAAGAAAAATTCACTATGTCACAGTGGTGGCATCTGGTAGAAAATCGGTCTACCAAAAATCCAGATTTACACAGCTTCTGCCAATTTATGAGATTGGCAAACTGCCCATCAAGTTCAGCATCTGTAGAAAGAGTTTTTTCTACTTATGGTTTGGTTTGGTTTGGTCTAAACTGCGGAATAGACTAGGGATCGAAAAGGCCAAAAAGCTGGTTAAATGTCATCGCTTTTTAAAACAAAACGTTTAATTAATTACATAAATTTTTATGAAATCAAATTTATAATTTAAAGTAAAATTAACTCATTTCAATTTATTCAGTACTTTATCACAATTTGAAATTTAACAGAAAACTTATTACTTTGTAAAAGTGAAACTAGTAACAAAATATTTTAATCCTTCCGTGAATTATTTTTATATTTTAAGGCTAAGGTATCACTGGATTGGTTGAAAAGAAATTTTTCTTTATGTTGAAGTTAGAAATATTATTATATAATATCAAACTGGTATATATTTATCTAGATACACTATGTTATGTAGGTAGGGTTATATATACTTAAAGTCAAGTAAGAAACACCAAATATTGTTTTAATAAAAATTTTTGATTAGGTTTAAATAAAAACGTTTGGGTCCAGGTTTTTTTGGGTTTGCGGGCGGGTCCAAACCCTGTTAAGGACTGAATTGTGTCATGGTGATTTCTGAGAGAGTTAAATTGCTATGTTCTTAACCCTCTCGGGACGGCGGCATTCCGGAGCTGTCGCGGCCCAAAAGACGAAGCGCTTCGTTTCCGAACTGGTCGAAAAGGACGGCGCATTTTTTGCGCTAAGCCTAACTCTCGAAAAAAATTCACTAAAAATCACCTATTCAACACAGAAATCTACTTTTTTCAGGAATAAAAGAAATATTTATGTTCTATTTGATGTATAATTTTCATACAAATCTGAATACAAAATACTCGTTAGTTGCTCCCATTCTTTTATCCGAAATAAACGAATAATTTCACTGCCTCTAAAACCCAAACAAAAAAAAAATACTCTCTTATATTTCTATGATTCACCAATAAAATCATAACGCTGAAATAAAAATAAAAACCGAAACTCAATTATAAAATTGTTGATGCTACGAGAATTGCTCTGTTTGTTTATGTTACAAAATGATTTTCACCACTCCAAATGGAGAAATAATTCATTCGATCCTCTTCTGTCAAGGTCATGCCTCTGCAAAATACATTGAAGTTAGTTCCATGGCCAAGTAACGCCATCTAGTACACAAATTAAAACGTTTCGCGTGGTGGCACTTATAGGTGCCACTATCCGCTTGCGGTAAAATTTCCTCTGGCCCGAGTGAGTGCCGTTCGTCCTTGAATGCAAGTTCGCATCTGGCACGTGGGCGTGCCGATCGTCGCGAAAGGGTTAAAGTAATAATAAATAATTTTAATCTAATTGAAGATAAATAACTTACAATTTTTTAACTTTAAATATAGTATAATCTTAATTCTAACTGTTAAATGAAAGGTAAATAAGTAACTCTTCTAAATGATAACTAAACTAAAATAACTCCCCTTTTAATGAATATTAAACTTCTAATAACTCTAATTGATTATGTTTAACTTTAGTGAACTTAAAAAATTAAGCTATCCTTATATAATTTAACTCACTTAATATTGTTTTCACTAGAAATTGCTCAGATCAAGTAGCGATTATTTAAGCTTTGAAAAGGTGTAAATAAACGTAATACACCTTAGCTCCATGAGCTAAACCTTTATAATCAACCAAAATATGAAAATAATGTTGTATAGTTAAGTTAATGTGCTACAATAGGGAGATGAAGATCAATGGAAAAGGATAATTGCGTACTCTCGGCAACGCCCGCGAAAAAAAAAACCCTGAATTTCACGATCGTACTCTTTATGTGAAAATAATTTAAAAAATAGCCTTTATAATCAACCAAACTATAAAAACAAGCTAGTTTAGTCAAGTTAATGTGCAATAATAAGGGCATGGAGAGGGATGGAAAAAGACAATTGTGTACTCTCAGCAAAGCCCGAAAAGAAGGACGGAATTGTGCAATCTTATAATTTAGGCGAAAAATAATTTTAGTAAAATATTTCTTTATTTTTGCATGCACTATAAAAATAAATTAGGTCTATTGTTCTGATATGATATTATTAGAAGAAAATGGATGCAAACTGATAATTTTCGACTCTCAGCAAAGCAGAGAATATGAACTGATTGGTAGGGTGCATGGATTTCATGGGATTTTTCGTAGTTTTGGGAGTAATGTCCGTAAAACTGTAAGATGAAGTAAAAATCCATACAAACTACGGAAAATCCGTAAAAGTTGGCATCTCTGTACTTGGTGACATTTGTCCAAAATGGCACAAACTCCGCATTTTTGCTTCTATAAGGAATCAAATGGACACATGGCAACCTTTATTTAGCAGTTACGAGTACAGCGTAATACTTGTCGAAATTTTTCGAAAATGGAATACAAACTGGGCAGTTGTGTTTTTATATGGACAACTAGTAAAAAAAAAAGCCAGAATTTTCACAAAATTCCAAGTTTTCACTGACCATTCTAAAATTTCCTGACTTTTCCCGGTTTCCAGGTTGAGTGGCCACCCTGTTGTAAAGTGTTAAAAATGTAATACATAACAAAAATACTAAATACTTTTAAATACTACATACTTTTTCCATAGGCTTAGCTGAAAAAGAATCGTTGTCTGAAGACTTTCTCCGAGACTCCTTTTTCTCCTTCAACTTATCTTCAAATTCTTTTACAATATCAGGACAAAAATTTGCTTCAGGCTCCCAAGTATTTGATGCAATAACTAAATAAAATGCATAAGCTATATTAATTTATTACTACTATTTAATTTATTGTTTAATGCATTTTTCAATAAAAAATATATTTTAAAATAAACATTTAAGACTTCAAAATCTAAAATTTTGTAAAACAGAAAATTGCCTTTAGATTCACAGCACAGCAAAGGAATGAATAAAATAGCTAAGCTGTAACTCTATAGCAGTATTAAACAGTTAACTCTTATACTCTGGTAAATTGCATAAAATATTGCTTAACGTCCGAGAATAAAAACTGAATTGTGCAACTGAAACAAAATTGTACCATTTATGCGATAATTGAAAAATTAATCTTTAGAATTAACTATTATATTTATTTTATTTCCTTCCAGAAATTTTTTAGTAACACCATACATTTCAATGGGAAGAAATCTTGCAGCCGAATTGTCAAAATTTTTTCATGCAATTGTCTGCATGCAAAGATTAAATTAATTAAAGTGTTATAAATCATATATGTAATACAGGTACTTAAGGTACTTAATACTGAATTTCTACGTTTCTGTGTGCATAATTGTAAATTGTATTACAGAAATTATGCACATGGCCCTATGTAGAGGAATGTAGAAAATGGATCAGATTTAATAATAATCAAATTATATATATATATATATATATATATATATATATAAGAGAAAAATTTTGAATCTATCTTACAAAAATAAGATTTCTATGTCCATTCTAGGCATGATTCTGGGGGTAGGGGGGGGGGGGGGGAAACAACTAAAATTTCAAAATTAAGGACCAGCCGAATAATTCAAAGGGTCGAAACTAAATTTTTAGAAGCGCTTCAAGAGTAATAAAAAAACTAAAATTAAGAGCTTATTTTAAAGTTTTGTAATGCTTGCTAGAAGAGGTAGGAAAGTTTGCCCAGAGCGGTTAGAGGTTACAAATATACAAGATGAAAGCAATAAAGTTAAATGTAATCACTATGGTATCGCGCGTAATTCTGAATAATAAAAACAATAAAAATTATAACAAATTAACGTTAAGAGGGGATAAATCTCAGAAATATTCAAAAACAACAAATAAATTTAGGATTTTGAAGGGAAAAGGGGGAAAACAACGAATTTTGAAACAAAATGCCGAAAATGACCAAAAGTGAACACCATCTTGGTGGAAGAGGAATTGTAAACACATGAGAACACTCGCTGCATGTAGCAACTCCTGGGATTACAAGTGAGAAGAATTACCATAAATATATATTACCTATAGGGAAAGCACACTGATCATGACGATAAAAATTTAAAACTTACACTTCTCTCAGACTTTCATAATAAAAAATTGAAAATTTTCAAAAACTCAAACTGAACCTCAAGAAGTAAAAAAAAATATGTGAATTCTCACTAAATTTGACACAAGTTCAAACTCAAACAATGGAAGATTACACTGCTCACAAAACAAAAAAAAAATCAAATCCCTCCGAATCGAAACAAAAGTAAAACAACCCCAGTAGTGTGGAGCAGAAACTGGGCAGTGTGACATATAAAAACAATGCTCCTGACATGGGGGATTTTTCTCTTTTCTCCAAAAAATCCTCTCTTCTCATGGCGCCCCCCAAGCATTCCTCGCTTGTAGGGTCCGCCTCCTACTATATACAACATGAGCCACCTTGGCTTCATGATTACACCATCCTCAACTCTGCAATGCACTACTCACTCAAAACAAACAGTCACTAAAATTTAGAATTTAAGTTTGCACTGCGCCAAGGTGACAGAAATATCAAAACACTTAGAACAGTCTGTCAAACCACAGTACTACAACTCTTCGGTATACAAAAGTGATATAGAACTGAACTCGACCAGACTTCCTCAATAAACGAAATTCTACAGTTTCAGCAAAAGTCCCAAAGGGCCAATGGCAAACCAAAATAAAACAAGTGTTTCCGACAGGAGAGAGTACACGCCTGTACTCCCTGTAAAACCTTAAATTTAATAAATGGCACCAAACTTTTCACAATGAATAAATTGAATACAAATTTTGAAAAGAATAAATTGAAATAAAAATTTTGCAAACAGAACTGTCAGAGCTATGTACTTCCAATATGGGTAAAAGAAGAAAATTGAACTAAAAAAAGTATTGTAGGCCAATTGTAGCACACAACCCTGAAGGTTCCATTAAATTTCCTAAACAAATTCCTGTCGCACGAGAAATTCTCCCAAAACATCTTCACTGCAGCAGCGGCTTTCACAAACAAGTGTACTTCCACTAAAGGCTTCACTAACTCAAAGGTCCACAAAAATTTGACAAATTTGAAGAATTCCCACAAATGGTACAATTCTAAAAATTCAAATTCCTGCACAAAATCCAAAGTACAAATCTCAACAAAAATGGAATCCCAAAAATATGAATTTCAAGCAAACCAAAGTTTTAACTTAACTTAACCTCCCAGAAAATTCAAATTCTGAAAAAAAAAAAAAAAAAAAAAAAAATCCAAAATATAATTTTTAAACAAAAACAAAGTTTAATTCAACCTTCCAGTCTATCAATTAAATCTCAACACTCCCAATTCTCAAAGTAAAAAAAAATTCAATTTCCAAAAAAAAAATTTCAAAAATGAATTCACAGGGTCAAAACATAAAATTTTGAGAAGCTTCAAGATTAACAAAACTAAGCAACTGAAAACCCAATTTTGCAATATCCCCTCCCACATTCACCCAGCACAAAACTTTTAAGAACAAAAACAAAAAAATTCACAAGACTTTCAAAAAATTCAAAATTCAAATTAAAAATTCTCCAGGAATACTTCAAAGAACAATCTCCATTCCCCCCAAAACAAACATTCTGAGACTGATTTTGCACAATCAACCAAAAATTTACACTACTCAAAGTCTATCGCTTGGCTGAAGGATCATTCACACAGAAAAACAATTTTTAGCGGACAAGTAATTCTCCTAAAAGGAAAGGTGCATTCCCCAGCTGGGCATCTTAAAGGCGGCTTCAAAGCATCAAAGTGACAGTTAACATGGCCCAATGACAAAAAAAATGTTCTTCAAACACATTTCTGTGGAGGAGAATCTCTGTGAAAACAAGGACCTCAAAATTCCCCCAGGTGACCATGAAAACCCACCTATCGGCCGTACCTTTAACTTCACCCAAAGCCAAGAGTTGTGACTAATTATTCAAAACAAGACAAAAGAAAACTTTTGATTACTACCTTCCGCCTTTAAAAATTTTGAAAACCAAAATTTGAACTGAAACTCAAATCCGAAGTACCATACTCCAAGAGAAAAATTTTTACACGTCATAAAAAGAAATTTCCTAACATTAAGACTAACGCAGATTATTTTTTATGATCTTATGATATTGAAAGAAAATGATAGTATTCAGTAATCATTTTAGTTTCAGCATACATTACCTGTAAGTGAATGTATTGAAAAATTATTTAAATAAAATGCTCGATTAAACTTTTATTAAAACAGTCATTATAAATATTTTATTTCAAGGAAATTTACAGCAATACTAATCTTTTAAATCACCCATTTTAATGTAAATTATCGAATTATTTGTGAACAAGCAGAAATACAGCATTTCCCTGTGTTTCACTTTGTCATATTTGTAGAAAATTTTAACCTTCCAAATTTAATTAATATTATTGCTTTACTGACAAATTATTATTCCTTTACATCGCACAAAGAAACAAAAGTTAAGCAAATAGTAAAAGCTCTGATCGCGATCTGGAAGACCCACTTGCAATGGGCCTACAAGCAGAGACGTCAAAAATTAGCTGCTTTCGGAGGTGACACTCCAGACGGATGGAGCCAAAATGGTTTTAAGTGAATAACATTTTTAAAAATAAAACTCAACTTTCCCAATAACGAAAAAAAAAAACCTCTCTATCCAAAATCGGATTATATACACTTATAGGGTTTTCAAAGAGCTACAAATTCTTGCTTATTGTGTATAGCTATCACTTGTCGGTTACTCGAAATCTATAAGAGCTTTTTTTAAAAATAAATATAGATTTAGAAAATAAATTTCCTTATACATATTTCTATCACTTACTGTTTATATCTATTTCTTATTTTCGAAAATATTCAGAGTGAAAAAAAAAAAAGGGTTGTTACAAACACAATCGGACGAAGTTTTTTTGAAAAAAAAATCAAAATTTAATTATATACACCTGTAGGGTTTTCAAAGAGATACACATTCTTGCCTACTGTTCAAAGCTAGCTCTGTTAGTTTTTCAGCTATAAGCGTTGATGTGTGGATACATTTGTGAAAAACTTTCACAAGTATGTGGAGATATCAAGCGAAAATCCAGACGAATTTCCTCGAAATATCATAAAAATTCTAGAAAATGCAATGCTTTATAAAGAAGTAATGCAAAAGCAATTAACAAAAATTGGTAAAGCCCTTGATGCAATGAAAAAACCAATATTGCTAGTTGTGTTGGAACATTGGCTGGATATTCAAGAAAATGAAACTATTACCATATAAGCCACAGAAAGAAAAGAGGATGAAACAAGCACATAAACCATTTCATTATTTTGCAAACATGATGAGTCTAAAGTATATAGGTAAACGTCTCACATCTGAACAAGAGGATATTGCCGAAGAGTGGATACAAACTAATCACCCAGAGTAGTTGGTACCAATGATGGGATTTAAATTAAAAGGTCCTAAAATGTTCCCAAAATCGATGTTTTTTACTGATGTTAAAGAAAAATTCACTATGTCACAGTGGTGGCATCTGGTAGAAAAGCGGTCTACCAAAAATCCAGATTTACACAGCTTCTGCCAATTTATGAGATTGGCAAACTGCCCATCAAGTTCAGCATCTGTAGAAAGAGTTTTTTCTACTTATGGTTTGGTTTGGTCTAAACTGCGGAATAGACTAGGGATCGAAAAGGCCAAAAAGCTGGTTAAATGTCATCGCTTTTTAAAACAAAACGTTTAATTAATTACATAAATTTTTATGAAATCAAATTTATAATTTAAAGTAAAATTAACTCATTTCAATTTATTCAGTACTTTATCACAATTTGAAATTTAACAGAAAACTTATTACTTTGTAAAAGTGAAACTAGTAACAAAATATTTTAATCCTTCCGTGAATTATTTTTATATTTTAAGGCTAAGGTATCACTGGATTGGTTGAAAAGAAATTTTTCTTTATGTTGAAGTTAGAAATATTATTATATAATATCAAACTGGTATATATTTATCTAGATACACTATGTTATGTAGGTAGGGTTATATATACTTAAAGTCAAGTAAGAAACACCAAATATTGTTTTAATAAAAATTTTTGATTAGGTTTAAATAAAAACGTTTGGGTCCAGGTTTTTTTGGGTTTGCGGGCGGGTCCAAACCCTGTTAAGGACTGAATTGTGTCATGGTGATTTCTGAGAGAGTTAAATTGCTATGCTCTTAACCCTCTCGGGACGGCGGCATTCCGGAGCTGTCGCGGCCCAAAAGACGAAGCGCTTCGTTTCCGAACTGGTCGAAAAGGACGGCGCATTTTTTGCGCTAAGCCTAACTCTAAAAAAAAATTCACTAAAAATCACCTATTCAACACAGAAATCTACTTTTTTCAGGAATAAAAGAAATATTTATGTTCTATTTGATGTATAATTTTCATACAAATCTGAATACAAAATACTCGTTAGTTGCTCCCATTCTTTTATCCGAAATAAACGAATAATTTCACTGCCTCTAAAACCCAAACAAAAAAAAAATACTCTCTTATATTTCTATGATTCACCAATAAAATCATAACGCTGAAATAAAAATAAAAACCGAAACTCAATTATAAAATTGTTGATGCTACGAGAATTGCTCTGTTTGTTTATGTTACAAAATGATTTTCACCACTCCAAATGGAGAAATAATTCATTCGATCCTCTTCTGCCAAGGTCATGCCTCTGCAAAATACATTGAAGTTAGTTCCATGGCCAAGTAACGCCATCTAGTACACAAATTAAAACGTTTCGCGTGGTGGCACTTATAGGTGCCACTATCCGCTTGCGGTAAAATTTCCTCTGGCCCGAGTGAGTGCCGTTCGTCCTTGAATGCAAGTTCGCATCTGGCACGTGGGCATGCCGATCGTCGCGAAAGGGTTAAAGTAATAATAAATAATTTTAATCTAATTGAAGATAAATAACTTACAATTTTTTAACTTTAAATATAGTATAATCTTAATTCTAACTGTTAAATGAAAGGTAAATAAGTAACTCTTCTAAATGATAACTAAACTAAAATAACTCCCCTTTTAATGAATATTAAACTTCTAATAACTCTAATTGATTATGTTTAACTTTAGTGAACTTAAAAAATTAAGCTATCCTTATATAATTTAACTCACTTAATATTGTTTTCACTAGAAATTGCTCAGATCAAGTAGCGATTATTTAAGCTTTGAAAAGGTGTAAATAAACGTAATACACCTTAGCTCCATGAGCTAAACCTTTATAATCAACCAAAATATGAAAATAATGTTGTATAGTTAAGTTAATGTGCTACAATAGGGAGATGAAGATCAATGGAAAAGGATAATTGCGTACTCTCGGCAACGCCCGCGAAAAAAAAAACCCTGAATTTCACGATCGTACTCTTTATGTGAAAATAATTTAAAAAATAGCCTTTATAATCAACCAAACTATAAAAACAAGCTAGTTTAGTCAAGTTAATGTGCAATAATAAGGGCATGGAGAGGGATGGAAAAAGACAATTGTGTACTCTCAGCAAAGCCCGAAAAGAAGGACGGAATTGTGCAATCTTATAATTTAGGCGAAAAATAATTTTAGTAAAATATTTCTTTATTTTTGCATGCACTATAAAAATAAATTAGGTCTATTGTTCTGATATGATATTATTAGAAGAAAATGGATGCAAACTGATAATTTTCGACTCTCAGCAAAGCAGAGAATATGAACTGATTGGTAGGGTGCATGGATTTCATGGGATTTTTCGTAGTTTTGGGAGTAATGTCCGTAAAACTGTAAGATGAAGTAAAAATCCATACAAACTACGGAAAATCCGTAAAAGTTGGCATCTCTGTACTTGGTGACATTTGTCCAAAATGGCACAAACTCTGCATTTTTGCTTCTATAAGGAATCAAATGGACACATGGCAACCTTTATTTAGCAGTTACGAGTACAGCGTAATACTTGTCGAAATTTTTCGAAAATGGAATACAAACTGGGCAGTTGTGTTTTTATATGGACAACTAGTAAAAAAAAAAGCCAGAATTTTCACAAAATTCCAAGTTTTCACTGACCATTCTAAAATTTCCTGACTTTTCCCGGTTTCCAGGTTGAGTGGCCACCCTGTTGTAAAGTGTTAAAAATGTAATACATAACAAAAATACTAAATACTTTTAAATACTACATACTTTTTCCATAGGCTTAGCTGAAAAAGAATCGTTGTCTGAAGACTTTCTCCGAGATTCCTTTTTCTCCTTCAACTTATCTTCAAATTCTTTTACAATATCAGGACAAAAATTTGCTTCAGGCTCCCAAGTATTTGATGCAATAACTAAATAAAATGCATAAGCTATATTAATTTATTACTACTATTTAATTTATTGTTTAATGCATTTTTCAATAAAAAATATATTTTAAAATAAACATTTAAGACTTCAAAATCTAAAATTTTGTAAAACAGAAAATTGCCTTTAGATTCACAGCACAGCAAAGGAATGAATAAAATAGCTAAGCTGTAACTCTATAGCAGTATTAAACAGTTAACTCTTATACTCTGGTAAATTGCATAAAATATTGCTTAACGTCCGAGAATAAAAACTGAATTGTGCAACTGAAGCAAAATTGTACCATTTATGCAATAATTGAAAAATTAATATTTAGAATTAACTATTATATTTATTTTATTTCCTTCCAGAAATTTTTCAGCAACACCATACATTTCAATGGGAAGAAATCTTGCAGCCGAATTGTCAAAATTTTTTCATGCAATTGTCTGCATGCTAAGATTAAATTAATTAAAGCGTTATAAATCATAAATGTAATACAGGTACTTAAGGTACTAACACCATTGTTCCTTGTATTAACATACATGGTGTAAAAACATGGAAGTGTAATAGATGTAAAGTTTCAAACTGAAAAAATTACACATGGAGCTAGACCTTTCCTGGCCCCCAAAATTATTTACATGACAAAGAAAATAAATGAAAAAAGTGAAAACTATTTCCAAAACCATATGTTATCAAGGGTCATACCTGGTTCATTAATACTGAATTTCTATGTTTCTGTGTGCATAATTGTAAATTGTATTACAGAAATTATGCACATGGCCCTATGTAGAGGAATGTAGGAAATGGATCAGATTTAATAATAATCAAGTTACAGACACTTGTGGGATATAAAAGATCCAAAATATTACAAAAAAAAACTAAAGAATGATTCCTGGAATGAAATCAGCATTAGATAGCAGGGGCCTAACAGAGAGATGGGGCCTAAAGTATGATTGGCGGGTGGAATTACTGAAGTTGCCCTGTGTAATAACCGTCCGCACCAGCCAACTTGGGAAAATTGGAATGTGTACAATTTTGCGTGAATGATATTTATGATTTTTTTTAATCTATACGCACAGACAATATTTCTAATTAATGTAACCATAAACAAGTACCTGCATTAAATATCAAGCATAGTACTGGTAGAATATGAAAATTCAGGACACCAATTTTATAAAATTTCAGGACAATAAATTATAAAAAAAATATATAAAGGTTTTATCTGGTGAAAATTACTTTATAATGAAAATAAATGTTTATATTTGGTAGAACACAGGCTTTCACTAAAGCGAGTAACAAATATTGATCTCTATATAAAAAAAAAATAATATATATATACATAGCACTGAATTATGGTCCTGCCAAAATGGTTTCCTTTTTATTTAACTAAATCATTGCTTTAATACCACGTTTTGGAAAATATTCCTTCACAGAGTTCATACTCATCATTTATCAAAATAGAAAAATTTATATTGTTAAAAAATTAACCTTAATAATTAGCCATAACATGAAAATAAGCAAGTTTTATCGATTTAATATGCAACATTTAAATGATTGAGATAGATAGAAAAAGATACTTTGTTCTCATGAAACGCAGAGTACAAAACTGTGCGCAATAGCAGTGTTTATGCGAAATTAATGAACAATAATAACATGTTAGCGATTTATTGTTATAGCCAAAGGAAGCATGTGGAGACCTTAAAAGCACACTTCCTTCGCACAACAGACAAACGGATTTAAAGTATTATTTGGCTGTATATGTTTAAAAAAATCATGTGCGGAGAAATGCATTGATACTTTTAATCAATTTCAGGAATATATCAGATTGATTGGGGAAAACGTAAACCACACGAAAAGCTTGAGGATAAAAATTTTCAATTTTACGGTGTTCACATGTGCTTTCTCTCGTTTTTGTATATTTCTATTGTTATGAACTTGTAAACTGAAGATTCGCGCCAATTTGGTGCTGGATCGTATTAGAGTACAAAACAATACTTTATTTTATTTCGTAATAAATATAAATTTAGCAATTTATAAAAGTGAGAAAGTAATTGAACAAATGACCAAACACAACACTCGTCGATTGATAATTTGGCATTTACAAAAAGTGTCATTATTTCACGTGTGCTTTACATTAAGTATACTTTAGAAGACAAGGTAGAATAGAAATATTGCAATAATTATCCAAAGTTCAATATACCAATAGAGTGGCTTTGAAGACATTAAAACACGATAAAACTATGTTTATAAAGAGAAAAATAGCAAATAACTACAGCTAATTCGAAGAATATTATACAGGACATAAAAAAGACTTATTAAAAAACTTTGTAAGATATCTTACCGCAGCTTTGACGTCAAAACTCAAGTTCGTCGCTAATTAGTAGATTGAAAGGTGTTGTGTTCACACAGACACAGATTAATATGGCAATCACTGCTGCAACCAACTAGCCAAGGTTACTATCACAGACTATTATACATACCTGTCACTATCGATAGTTTCGTTTTCGCGGCGGCCATTAGAGATAGACCAAACAGAGGGTTGGCGCGCTCTTGGCGATGGTCTGGTTTGGGTCCAAGACGATTTTCAATGTTATAACCCTATTTCGCTCGGCGAAAACTTAGAACAACAGACTAGCGTGGTTTGAGTAACGTGAACAGTGTTCCCAGATCTAGGGAATTTTCCCTAGATCTAGGGAAATTCAGAGATTTCTAGGGATCTAGGGAAGAAGCAACCAAATCTAGGGAAATTTTCAGAGATTTTTAATTTGTCATATTTACTACTACGTTTACAATTTTCAGTTTAAAAAACTTCTCAATTTCACATATTTTTGAAATTCTTAGAAAAAAAAAGATTAAATTTTTACTTTTTTCGGAGATTTTGAAACTAACTGTTTAGTTAACTGTAACCGCAATAAAAGGGCTTCTTTTGAATATTTTCACGAACTGTTGTCTGCTACGATAATTCCGATTTACAATCTTTTCTTTAGTTGTTTTCCTAGGATATAGGGGTTCAAAACCCTTTAGAAGATAAGTAAAAATAACAGATTCCTACCTTATTTTTTTTTCCAAATGTATGCGGTTATCGGAAAAATCTGAGGGTGTTGGAAGATAGGAAAATATACTTTCCCTGGGGGCAAAATTGTTTGCAGAAATTTTCTGGAAACCTAAATAGTCAGTACCAGACTGTTCAGAGCGGAGGCATGATTTATTGATAAAAGATATCATTTATTTTTTCAAGTTTTGCTACATAGTTTTATATTAGTTTAAATTCAAATTGTTAGTTTGTCATTGTTATAATTAAGTAGTTTGTTAATTTGTTATTGTTTTAGTTTTATTATTGTTATAGTTAAAAATATATATAAAAAATTTGAAGTTCATTCCCGAGTCTAGTCGGATAATTTTTTGATAAATGGAACCCACCTCAGGAAAAAAAAATCGTAGGTTATGGAAGCAAGAAAGTGAATTTAAAAGATGGCAATCTAAAAGCAGCAAAGGCAATGGATGTTTTTACTACTAAGCCTGAGATTTCCATGAAAAAGTAGGGAAATATGAAATAATCAAACATGGATTATTCAAAAAACATAATACTAATGCCATCACTACAAGGTATATAAATTAGTTTGTGCCTGCACATATACAAAGCATTTCATTTTGTTTTCTAAAATTTTTATTTACAAGAAAAATTGCAATTTGTAGTTTCACCAAATAAAAATAATATATTTAGATTATTTTTAACCTGGGAATGAGGTTATTTGGCTAATAAATAAACTTGTCTGTTCGAAACTTGCAGTAAGAGTACGGAAGTTCCGAAAATTATTGTGATTACGTCATGCATAGCATCCAATCAGATCGTTGCTTTAAACATTATGACGTCACATATCACGTGACCAAGAAATCTAGGGAAATCTGGGGAATTTTTTTCCCGAATCTAGGGAAAAGACTTGAAAAGAATCTGGGAACACTGAACGTGAAAAAGGATTATTTGTTAAGTGTTTACATCATTTCATAGAAATGGATTAATAAAAGAAAACTGGTTGCGTTACAGGGTATGTAATTTATGTTTATTGAAATTGAAATAATTGTAGTTATCACCATCCTACATACGTGTTCATTATACGTATACACTTGTTCATAAGTATACACGTGTTCATATAAGTATACATGTGTTCATCATACGGAATTAGTGCTGTGTTATTACTGCCGGATTAGACTAAATTTTAAGAGGTAGTGGTATAATTAGTTAAAAAATATTTTCCGGATTTTTATAAAATGTGAAATAATTGCTATTTGGATAGCTTTTTCTTAGTTGAATGTGATATAGTATGTGTATATATTTATGTAAAATTTTTATTAAGTGCCTTATGGTGGAAAATTCCCCCCCCCCCTTCGGGTAAATAATGATTGAGTTCCACAACTTCGATAGTGCATTTATGTAAATTTGATATTTACTACATGAATATTTTTATATTTAAAAAAAAATTTATTATCAGTATCCCAGAATAAATTAAGGATCAAGTAATTAACGATCAACACGCTAATATACTTTTTAGACTGAAAATATTATATAATATTTCAGTCTTTTGAGTATGTTAGCTTGTAATATTTTGTGCATTATGTTTTATAGTGAGACAATGCAATGTGTCTATTTTTTAATCTATTTCATGATTATTTGAATTAAATATATAACTATGTTTATTTAAATATTCTTAAACTAATGAATATATATTTATGTTGCAGATTATTGTATTTTTAAATCCTGATCCTTTCTATAGTTTCAAAAATTATAAAAGTACAGTCCTCAACATTTTGTTCCCCTCCCGTTTAAAAAAAAATCGCCAAGCGAGCGATAACTCGCCAAATCTGGCAGACGCATCGTAGTTCAGTTGGTCCAACTCACGAGCTCTAGTGTCTATGCGACATCCCATGTTAAAAATGTTGCCATAGGGTCCTATGGGAGTGAACCTTCTGAATATAGTATTCTGTGGTTACTATATCCTAAAATAGGTTGATTTTAGCGATGCGCTCGCTGTCATTGGCTACTGATCGTGACGTCACCATCGAGTAAGTCAGAGCCAAGCCGCAACGGCGAAGCCCAAGAATCGCGTATTTTAAGGCGGAGATAAATCGATCCGAAAAGTTACCTTTTTCCGATAGATGGCTCTGAATATCGCAGGTTTGGCGAGATCCGACCTTGCGCCAAACAGCAATTATGTTCAATGTGTGGTAGCCACAGCTCACTTCCGGATTAATCCTGAAACCGGATGTTATGAAATGCATTCAATTAGAATTTGGTTTTATCGGCTGTTAAATTCGAAATGTGGACTATCATAAAGGTATGTAGAAACTTTTGATAATAAAATTCATGATTTTATTGCGTGCTCATGCTGATAAGCATAAAATTTAAATCATATATTATACGTATTCAAAATGTTAATAAAATTCGTAGAATGCGTGTTCGTAATGTAATGAAAGTCTTATGTTATATAAGTGTTGATGGGAAATTGACATGCTGACTTATTGACTGCTGTTAAAGTGTATTTGAAATTTTAACACTTTAAATAAGTTTGCTTGTTGTGCCCATCACTCACTATATTTTAAACTCTTTCTATTGCTCATGGGTTGGTAAATTCCAGTACCTGAATTGTTAATATTTTGTATGTATTCATAATATGATATATTTATTCTTTTATGTTTAATTCTTAACTATTAAAGAAAACGAGCAAATAAATTCATGTAAAACGTATTTATTGTTGTTGGAGTATATTTGAAATTTTAACACTTTAAATATGGATGCTTGTATCTAACTTATATGTTCTTGCACATTTGTCGAGCTACTTTATATACTATATGTCTTTTATTCCTTTGATAATATAGTGTACAACAAACAAAATTCTAAAAACTGAATACTTAAACATAATGTTATGAAAAAAATCACTTCTACTTATCTTGACTCAAAAGAGTATTGACCACTTCCTTCCAGTATCTATCTCTGTGTCAATGCTAATGGAACATACAGGACAAGATGAAAGCTTGGCAGGACATGATCTTTACAATTTCACTTCTTTTTTTATTAACCCTAAATCCACTTAATGAGCATTGAAAATGTTTGCTATTTGATTGAAAATTCAAATGCACATATTTTTAATTCATTAAAGTAGCTGAGTCATAACAGTAAATGTAATTATCAATGGCTACTTAAGGTTCATTATATGTATTCCTCCCTTTTTATGTGTGCATTCAAATTAAAAGATTAAGTCCTGCATCCTTTAATTTCATGGTTGGATTTTGGACGTAACATTGGTTTAATCCGTGTTTAAACCGGATAAAATCGTCAAAAGCTGTAAACAAAAGGGGAATTTGATTTAAAAACAATAAAACCACCATGTCAATCATTATAATTTCGATCGCCCATATAAATTTGAACATTATAAAAAAAAGGAATTTTAAAACATTATCCTTACAACAATACAAGTACATAAATACCTTTAAAATATTGAAATACTAGCAACAATTAAAAATAATTTTTCATTTATTTGAATTTAAATATCAAGGTATTCTGATTTTGTTTTAAATTAAAAGCAATGGTACTTTTCCATTTCGTCGGTGCAGGCGATAAAGTCACCAAAAATACTACAACCAATGCCAAACGGAATATCCCCGCTGGTAACCTTTTACCGCCACATTTTCAAAACAAGTCGCGGCCATTTCTTATAAGTCACATCTTTTTCCTAATATGTCAAAAATGGATGAAAAACCAATGAAAATTTGGAATTTGCCCAGAAAAGAGGAAGAATCTGTCAGATTCTTTCAAGCGAAAGGCATTTTGTCTAAAATTGGTACTTGTGATAATAATCATGAAATAAAATTGTATTTCGGAAACGAAATTCAATGGCGCTGCAACCTTTCAACTTGTCGCAGTAAAAGAAGTATCTGGAAAGGCACATAGTTTGAGTTATCGAAATTGAGTTTCTTAAAGTGTGTTAGGTTTATATATAGTTGGAGCGAAGAATTAACTTTAGTTAAATGGTGTGAAAAGCAGTTGGAAATCAGTCACTGAACAGTTGTGGAATGGAATAACTACATGCGCGAGGTTTGTGTGGATTCTTTGCTTAAACATCAACAATGGAAAATAGGAGGACCTGATATGATCGTCGAAGTGGATGAAAGTATGTTCACAAAGCACAAAAACAATGCAGGACGGATTCTATCACAACAGTGGATCTTTGGTGGAGTTTGCCGTGAAACAAACGAATGTTTCCTTGTGAAGGTGCCAAACCGATCCATGAGCATTATATTGGAAGCAATTAAGAAAAATATCGAAAAAGGAACTATAATATATTCTGATTCGTGGAAATCATATTGCATTGAAAAACTGGAAGAGGAACGTTTCCAACATTTCAAAGTGAACCATAAATACAATTTTGTCGATCCGGACACTGGAACGCACACACAAAAAATAGAAAGACTATGGGGTAGCGCCAAATGGCGAAATAAGAAACACAGAGGAACGGCACATCATCATCTAGAAAATTATCTTGCGGAATTTATGTGGAGAAAAGAAACGAAAGACCCATTTGAAAAAATTTCAAAGGATATTAAAATGTTTATGCCTCCAAAGTAAAAAATTCTTAGAACTAACATTTATTAACATTTTCTTATGTGTATACTGTGTGTTGTCACCAATAAAGTCTGCTTGGCGAAATGGAAAAGTACCAAAACAATATGTATAACTTTTATTATTTTAACATTTTAGAGATAGCACAATTTGTTTTTAATATTCGGGTTCATTACACCCACTTAGCTTTCGATAACACATAACGAGTTTAGAACTTTTCTCTAGTCCTAAATGATTTCACAGTTTAGAATGGATGATTTCAAAATTTGAAAATATTCTTTCTATAGAAGCCAAACTAGCAGATTGGGATATCAGCATTATTGCTAGTTCAACTAATTTAAAAGCTGCACTGTTTTCAACCTGAAAACTTTTATACTTCGAAATACATTTCCACCACATTATCGGATTGGTGAGTTTCGCACTTGTACTGAAGTAAAATGTTGGGAATAGGCTTTCTTGGACTTCACGTACAATCAGAAGTGGTAAACAGCCTTCAATTTTTTCTGTAGCATAAAAACGAGCAGTTTCCATTTAGCTATCTGTTAAGACGGAGATAAACCGATCCAAAAAGTTACCTTTTTTCGACAGATGGCTCTGAATATCGCAGGTTTGACGAGATCTGACTTTGTGCCAAGAAGCGAATGTATTCAATTTGCAGCAACGCTTTTTCACTTCCGGAATCTTTTCAGCAGCATAAACAGTGTATATGCGCGTTTTATGAGATTTATAATAATGGTCAGCAAAACTTTAAACATTTGTATATTTAAAAAGTTTTAAATATATTTGTATATTTAAAAGTTTGTGCCAAGAAGCGAATATATTCAATTTGCAAGTTTTATTTTTATATTCAATTTAAAAGTTTTATTTTTATATTTCTCTTGGGTAAGTAAATTTCAGTACCTGCTCGTTAATATTTTATATGCTTTAATAATATGTGTTTATTGTTTCTAAACCATTTGAGAAATCAGGTTCAGGTAAAACTGACAAAATTTAGTTTTAGTTGTTTGAGTATATTTGAAATTTCCACATGTTAAACTAGCAAATTAAAATCTTTAATATTTTAGTTAAAATCTTTTGAATTAATTTAGCATTTTCAGATTTTCTCTAGCCTAAGTGCCAGTTTTAATTTTTTTAATAGTAGATATAAGATATACATCTGTAAAATTTATTACAATTACTATAATTTGCAAATTTTCTATTCTATTTAAAATGCAAATCGTACTAAAATCTCAAATGTAAAGTCATACTATAATGTGGGAATATCTTTTCAGTCATGAATAATAGGTGTTCGTTATAAAAGCATAGACTAATTTAATGTCCCAGTAAGCCAAAAGCTTTAGAAAAATGTACAGATTCCCTTCAGAAATTACCCGATGCATGTTATCCTTAACATTAATGATTAATCATAATTTGCAGTCTTCTAAGTTCGAAGTACATACATATCCTCTCTTTTTCCATCAACCAATCTTAACTAATTATAAAATATGCCATTTTGACTTTTATGCACTATTTTAATTCTTTTTTCTCAAAATATTCATGCTACCCAGGATCCCAGGACTTAAGTTGGATTCATGTCATTCATGAGCTTTAGTATTTTACCTACAATAGCATGTTTAGCAAAATAAATAAGATTTCTTTTAGAAAATGTTAAAAAAGAACATTGTTTAAACTCTGCTTACATCTCAAAGTTAAAACAAAGCCCTGTAATTTTTTATTTTTAACAAATATGTCTAAAGGAGTTTTGCATGAATATATTAAACATTTTTTATTTCTTCATTTGTTATTTACTTGTGTTTTGTTGTTATTTACATAGATCATGTAAGTAAATATGAATAATAAACATAATTAGCTACTTGTTATTTGGTTTTTTTTTCTATTGTTTGATATAGTTTGTCTGAATGGACCATGTGCATTATACCATTGTACTGTAATCTATGTAATGATTGTTTCAAAATTTAAATATTATTTTACAATTCATTGTCCAAAAGGAGCCAATACAATCATTGACATGAAATATATAAATTCTCATGAAATGTTCTATATCATCAATGTAAAAATTAATGAAATCTGCGAATTTTTTGTGGTTGCGACAAAATTTTGCATTTTTGTGTTGACTTACAAAAATTTGACACAACTGCAGAATGTTTGTTATAGTGATTATATGATCAAAGCTCCATACAGTAATTTAATTATGAATTCAGAAGTATTTATTTCTATCCTAATTTCAGACAAGCATAACTTTTATCTCATTAAAATATGTTTATGTTAATCTATATTTTATTAAAATGGCTTTTTCACATCAATAGATTTTAATTGCTAAGCATTTGATATTTTTTAATTTATAACTTAAAATCTATTTAGAAATATTGAAAAATTATTTTGAAATAATTTTATTTTGGAGAGTCATATATGGTATATTTTTTCTGACTCTAACCCCAGAGCCCTAATTATAATCATTGGTGCAAAGTGTGAGATCAATTCTTTGGATATAAGAATTTTTAATAAAGGGAATAGTATTTAACTTTGTCTCAAAATGTAGTCTGTTCAAATATTTTTCTGTCAGCTATTTTACCATCATAAGCTAGCAAATTTTTTAACATATGAAACTGAGATGATTCTAGCTGACATTGAGGTAGCATCTACAAATTATACTTTACAGATTATCTTCCTCTCTTATAATATGAGCAAGCATGGAAGTGTGCATTTTTTAAAACTAAATTCATTGTTAGAGGTTATAATTAAATTGACTATATTTTGTACACACTGGTTGATTATTGTATGCTCGCTGATTGGTTATTGTATAAAAACAGTAAAGATATATAATGGAGACAAGGCAACAAGTGATAAAGATAAGAAAAGGAATAAACAATGATAGTACTTTATCCTTTGAAAACTAATTTAAGAAAAAGTCATTTTACTTTAATTTTTTCTGTAAGAAACTCATTTCAGTGAGGAAAATAAACTGCCAATTTTTAGCTGCTCTATGCCATTGTGTGGCTGAAATGCTATATATTGATTTTTTCATCAATATAATATGACATAGTCTCTAGATTCTATTCTTATGTTTTTATAAAAAGGTAGGATAGCATCCTGTTCAACAAAACTCTCTAAAAATTGAACTGTTTTCAGTTATCATATTTTAAAGTGGTATTTATATATATATTTTTCAAATTTCAGATCAAAAAACAATATCTGATCTGTGCATCCTTCTCTGCTGTTTTACATACAGGAGAGCATTTTGTTTGATGCAATTGTCTATGAATTGAAATGTTACCATAAATTCTAGGGTGTTTGAGAAAATTCAAATTTTCGTAAAGACCCAGTGTTGATCTAGCCTTATAAATTGTGGCAATCACAGGGAACTTGAACTTCAAGCAACACTTCATAATACTGATCAATTGCAGTGTAAACAGTTTCAATTTGTTGACAAACATAATATGCATTTCTCCTTTTTTTTTATAGTTATCAGTAGAAGGTATTAAAGTGAGTCTAAGGTTTTTACTCATTATCTGAATAAAATAATCCTAAAAAGCAATTTTGACAGATGGTCAGAAGAAGAGGGTTGGAAGATGGAGAGCACATCAGATTCAGCAATGTACTACAAAATTGGCACCTAAAATGATCTTTAACTGAGGAAGATTTATATAATTATTATTTTATGATCTGTATACAAGAAGTAGAAAATATTATGTATTTAAAAAAAAAAGAAAAGTTTTTGTGAATTTAATGGATATTTTTTTATAGTCATAAAGCCAACTAAATAGAAGGTGAGACAGTCTAAAGTTGTGTTTTAATCATATTCCCAGTGCAATAACTAGCAACTGTGGATCATCTTTTTCTTTAATTTACCCAGATCGACAGACTTACTTGAAGGGGTAACTGTTTGAACTGCTGGGACAATGCTAACTAATTTAGACCAGCCGTCAATGGAGGTGGCAACCACAAGGACCATACCATCCTTTCCCTAACCCATCACCTTCCAGGAGGACTTTTGGACCTACAAACTACTTTGTTGAAACTTGTTAAGACCAAATAAAGTATGACACAGAAAATAATAAAACTTATTATATACTGAAATTTTACACTGCCAAGGACAGATAAAGGAAGAAATAACAGGGGAGGGGGGATTTACTTTGATAATGTTTGTATTCATCATTTACCTAGTATACATATTAATCAATTATTGAAACTAATCAGAAATTCGGGATTAATCATGAAGTATAGCAAACTAACCATATATAAAATGCAGTTCATTTCATTTTAGATATTTTTCTTGGTGTTGCATTAAGGCAATTAAGTGATGCAATCTCCCTAATCATCCTTAACTTCTATGGTGACTTACGAAGTGAGTTTTACCACACATCTAACATAACTTTCATAGAACATTGAGCTTGAACTGCATAATCTAGCAATTGAGGGTTGCAGTGATTTAAATCACATAGATTTAAGAAAAAAATAACTGATTTAAATCAATTAGATATAAAAATTTGAAATTTAATAGAAATAAAATCATTTCTTTAACTTAAACAGTATTATAAAAATATTAAAAAAAATTCTGTAACTGCTATCAAAAAGAATTTAAAAACGAAATATTAATTAGAACACAGTCATCTTTTGATATTGGTGCTCTGTATTATTTATTTTGATAAAGAAGGATCTTTATTGCCTTTGATTTGAAAGAGAAAGATACTTCTTATCAATCTTTATTCTTTAGTTTGTATTCTTATAAACATTATTCCTTAAAAGTTTCTCAAATAAATGAAAAATGGCTAATGTTTTTAAGGACATTTATAGAAAATAAAATGTATTTAAATCAATTGATATAACTAAATATATTTTTACTTTTCTTTAATTTTTAATTCGTATGATGAGGATAAGCAAATTGGGCATTTCAGACTTCAAGTCTTTATAAACAAGATAGAAAAATGCAGATTTAGTTTTAACTTTTTTTTTTATTAAAAGAATAATTAAAAAAATATAGTTAAATATTTATTTTCAGAAAGAATTAACAACCATGACATTTAAATATTTTAATTTAAAGAAAGCGTTTTGTGAATATATATTTTTATTAATGTCAAATTTCAAAAATACAAACATACATTCAATGCAAATAAAATGTCACTGCCTATTCAATTTATGAATACTTTAGAGATCTGTCTGCATTAAGAGCATTTTTTCTCTCTCTCTCAACATTTGGTGTAATTAACAGGACATTATGAAATAGATTAGGTTTGTATGGTTTATTTATATATCTTTCCAAAAATGTTCAAAATGTGTTCAGGGGATCTTAAAACATTAGTATATTTGCCAAAATTTCGAATTTTAAAAATTTTGAGAAAACAATGCTGGTATATTATATTATATATAGTTTTCCTGAAAATTTTCAGAATTCGAAATTTTGACGGATAAGCACATTTTAAGACCTCTTGAACATATTTTAAATACTTTTTGAAAATATGTTATGGCCCTCTGTATGTGTATGTATGTATGTGAGGTGTGGATATAAATCAAGAATGAATGTTCGTATCCCTGTTAAAATTTAAGCACTGATACATTATGTGAAAAATATGATGTGGGCAGCACATGATTTTGACTTACCCTACCTGATGTAATGATTTTATTTCTATTACAGCGAACTCATTGTGTACAAGATCCACAAAGATTTCAGCATTAAATTATTTTATCACCACGGCAATTTAAATTGGGAGCTTTTGGCAACTTACTAGTCCAAACGAATGATTTATGTATTCATACTTGTGCAAAATCCTCATCAAAATGAAATTGATATTTAATTAATATCAATTGAAATAACTGACTATTGGCAAATTTTTAAGCTTCTAAATACAAAACTATAACAAAAAAGTATATATATATATATCTTCTCTCGTAAATGAAATGATCTGACTAATGTTGCCTAATACTGCATATGGAAATTTAACTTATATAACAATATGCACTATTTTTTTAATTTTATATAATTTATTTGAAAAATGTGCAATATCTCAAGAATAGTTCATGGTAGCACTAAAGTTTGAAATAATTTTTCAAAAATAAATTCGAAAATCATGCAATATCTCAAGAACAGTTATGTTAGCGTTCTAAAATTTGAGATAATTTTTTAGTTAACAGTATTTAAAAGTCTAATATGTTAATCAATTTTTCAAAAATTTATGTGAAAATCATACAGAAAATGGTTCATTCTAAAGTTTGAAATTATTTTATTTTAATTAACTGTATACAAAGGTCTGATTTTTTTAATGATTTTTTCAAAAATTCATTCGAAAATCGTGCAATGTCTCGAGAACAGTTCATGCTAGCATTTTGTAGGTTGAAATTATTTTTCATTAAACAATATTCATAGGTCTAATTTTTTAATGATTTTTTGATAAATCTATTCGAAAATCTTGCAATATCTCGAGAATGGTTCATACTAGCGTTTTAATGTTTGAAATGATATTTTAATGATATTTTCAAAATTTATTCGATAATCATACAATATCTAGTAAACGGTTCAAATGGCATTTTATTTAACACTATTCAAGCATTCTAATGATATTTTATTTAACAGTACTAAAAGTTCTGATTTTTTCAAAAAATTATTCGAAAATCGTGCGATATCTCATGCACGGTTTAATAATTATTTTATTTAACAGTATTCAAAGGTCTGATTTTTTTTAATGATGTTATCAAAAAATTATTCGAAAATCATGCAATATCTTGAGAATGGTTCATCCTAGCGTTCTACAGTCTGTATATTTCGTTGATTTCGTAAAAATTACGCTTTAAATGACTTTTTTTTTATCATTATTAAAAGTGTTGATTTTGGTTTTGATTTTTTCAAATATTCAATCGAAAATAGGTGGTAGAGTGTCTTCTGCACGTTTGAAATGAATAAAATCATCTCTAAAATGAATGCGATTGCAGTATTCCCTGGTTATAAATCATAATAAATATAATTCGAAACGCATCATTCGTTCGTGAGATATCGTGTCCGCGGACACATACACCCTAACATATGTACGTACACAGGGTTTGACTGGGCGTGTCTTTAAGCTCGGGCGATTTTAAAGTAGCGGGTAGAGGCTCTAGTTAAGTGATTATCATAGAAGTAAAGAAATATATGTCTAGGATCATATGTTTGTATTATAGATATATTACTGTATATGTCTATGATGATGGGACGGGGGTCAAACATAATAATAATAAAAAAAAAATACTCGAAAACATCTGATTCTCTAAGGAAAATTATAAAAGAGAATATAACTTTGTCTATCTGTGTGTTTATTACGCCTTTAGAACAATAACCATATCGCGCCGGGTTATGAAATTTGACACGCAGACAGTAGTGAAGCGTCTGCGGTTAGTGTCTGCCCAAATAATTTAAGACCAAGTAACTTTCATTTTAATTGTATATTATTGGAAATAAACGTATAAAATATTTTCTGTGTAAATAAATGAAGGGGATACTGTATCCTTAAAATCATGAAAATATCAAATTTTTTCTTATTATCTAGCTATACAGTCTGGTCATTTCTGAACATTTTGGTACCATTGGTATTTTTTAATGTTAATTATTTCCAGAGATATTAAGAAATTACAATACATCAAAAATACTACAATACCAAACAATAAATATATACTTTGATCGTATTTATTTCAAAACACTGATTTTTGAACTTGCGCGCATGATATTTTAAGAACCGTTTGATGAAATCTTATGAAATTTAGGGTACATGATGTCATTACTAAAATGACATCATTGTATAGACTAATTTATATATGTAACTTATAAAATAAAATTTTAAAAACAAGACAGTTGTTAAAAATTCTGAAAAAAAATAATAATAAATTTATAAATATATATTAATTTGTCCCATTGAGAATTAAAATAATTAAATAATCCTAGAATACAAGTATATTATTAATGTTGTCTTTAATGAAACCTCAAACTAGTTTGATTATATCATATGATTTTATCGACATAATATTGACATATAAAACATGCAAATTATAATTACTTTTTTTATATAATATTTCTAAATTTTCAATTTTTTATTTTTAATTTAAAGAAGAATATTATTTTTTCTCTACCCTAAAAATTTTATTCCAATAAATTCAATTGATTTTACTTTTAAAAAGTTGAAACATTATTTAACAAACATTATTAAAGCAATATTTTATTTAACAAAACATTCAATATTGTTAAATAAATTATTATTTTATACGCAATTTTTATTATAAAACAAATGATTCAAGCTTTAGAAAGCTAGCTTGAACCGTTCCTGAGATATTGCATGTTTTTCAAATAAATTTATTTGAAAAATTGCATAAAATTGAAAAGTAGTACGTCAAATATAGTACTAAGTATTCTTAAAAAAAAAAGGAAGAAAGCACGGGGGGTAAACAAATGTCCGCCTGGCTGTAGAAAAACTCTCCTGGCAGACCCAAAGTTAGACAATATTACCACCTCAACTCATATTGAAGATGCTAATGGACCGACCCGTGTCCTTGAATAAGGAATGCAGGAAATAAGGCGGTTATCTTTTTTTTTTCTTGTGTGTGTGGGGGGGGGGGGGGGGGAGTTCTTTCACATCCTCACGGTATTCTTTGGTTACATGTTCTGTATTGCCTAGAAGTCAAAACTGACCTCTCGCTTATCTGAAGATAGAGAAATTTGGAAGTAATATGAATGGATTTACAGTTGTACATGAACATGATTATAAGAACAAAATGCTATATATTAGTGTGTGATTATAAGCTAGTTCGTGGAAAGCGATCACAGGTCCTGTTCTGACTAGTGTGTCTCTGAGTTCGTTTCTCACTGTTTACTATTAATTAATAATTATTTATTAATGATTTTTCTTTCTACCAAATATATTTGTTAGTTTCCGTATTTGATTCTAAATTGTAATAATTCTAATTAATTGATACAAAATGTAGGCCCTAGTATGGTTTTTCTAAGCGAAATTTTGTACTGCACAAGCGGGCATTATTAGCAACAAAAGAAGTGTTACTTTAAAAATGAATATTAAAATAACTAATAAATTTAACTATAAAAACTAACTATTAGAGAAATGTTTTTATTTTACACTAGGACTTGCCGTTCTCGAGATATTTTAGTTCTTTGCTCCGTAACTGTTGAAAATAAGTCCAGTTACCAAATGTGAATGAAAATTGAATTAATTTCAAAGGAGTGGTTGTCTGCTCCTGTTGGTTTGGTTATCCGTTTGTTTCAACTTCTTTGATGGTATTTTACTTTCCCTGCAATACATGGTAATGTTTAGAGAAAGTATTGAAATCATGTCGAAAATCGCAACTCGAGTTTTCGACGGATATGCACGTTTTGGGACCTCTAGAACACGAAAAAACCATTTTTATCGTGACGTCTGTGTGTGTGTGTGCAATATATGTATCCACTCTCAACTAAAAAACAATTAATGGACCAAATTTCATAAAAATTTGGTAGGTAAATCTCTTGGGGACAGCAGTGCGGACCTGGCCTACCTCTCGGTTTACAGGTTTAGTTCCGCACCCCTGAGGACTTACGGACCCACATGTTTAACGTGATCGTACTCCGCGTGAACACGGCGGCAGTTTTTTCTTTTTCCAGCGGAGGGAATCGAACCCGGATCTATCGAATGCAATTCCCGCGCGCTAACCAGTGAGCTACCGCGTAATGGTACACTTGGTGGGTAAATCTCTTGTGGGTGACCATGGTGCTGATTAGATTTGGGTACGGTTCGGTATGAAAGAACCTGCCTTTTTTTTTTTTTTTTTTTGCGAAATGGCCTGCAAAAATCGATGTATCCACTCTAGCTAAAAAATTAATTGGTTAAATTTAATAAAATTTGGTAGATGAGTCACTTGTAAGTTATTATGGTGCTGATTAGATTTTGGTACGACTCGGAGGAGTAAAACCTGTATTTTTTTACAAAATGCCTCACAAAAAACGCTAAAATCTGAAATAAAAGACTAGGATCAAATGTATCAATAAAATGCGAGTTCTATGCGTAATTTTTGACGAGGAAAGAATAAGACCAACTCCATTAATCAAGGACTAACCGTTCTTGAGATATTTGAGGGTTTTTTTTTACATTTCTGTTACGCCGTTTTTGAAAAAAATTAAATTTCCAGTTACTAAATAAAAACAAAAATTGAATTCAGTGTTATTTTGTGCAATTAAACTCAATTTAAGGAATTATTAAAGAAATAAAGAGAAAATGAATTTGAGTCTGCAGGGAAAGTCATGTGGTGCTCACATTAGATTTTATTTCAATGCTGTCTGTCTATGTGCATTTGTGAGCACGATATCTCTCGAACAAATGTATAAAATGGAAGGGAATTTTGTATGATTATTTTAGCGACGAAACGCTAAGCAAATTGATAGAACGCTCTGGAATAAATTGATAGAATAAAACAAGACAATTTACGAATTTTACAAACAATATATATTGAAGGTCTGATGATTGTTTCAGTAGAAAACAAACTTTTCCAGAAAAATTATGTTTTGTTAGACCATATTATTAGGGGTTACGTACAGGTAATCGACTCCTTTTCAAAATCCTTTTCAACGTTTGCTATTGTCCTACTGTGTCATCTGTATAAAAGAACTTCAGTATCTCCTCTTTCTCATTCAAGGAAAAGTCTTCTTGACCCTTAAAATATGGGGGCCCAGGGCCGCAGCCTCGGAGGCCCATGCGTTAACTAGGCACTACCCATACCTACTCTTTCCTCAATGAAAATTAATTGATCGCACCTGAATATTTTTACTTTCCTTTCAGCACATAGTATATGACAATATATAAAAATATTTGGGATGAGTTAAAAAAATCAAACACTTGTATTTTGATGGATATACACGTTTTGAGAATCCCTGAATACGGACCAGCCATTTTTATCTGTGTGTCTATGTCTCTGTAGATAACAATATCTTTACAACAAGTTGATAATATCGAATAAAATGTAGTCATTATTATTTCAATTGGTAAACGCTAGAGGCCTATTGCCTGTTGGGGTGAACGAGACAAAGGAAAGCCCTTATTTTTTAGATCCTATTTTTCGACGAGGGGAGGGGACATAATTACACATGAAAACATTAGGTTCCGGTCTAAATTGGGTGGCGCTTCCCGAACGTCCAGACAGTTACCTTACACCTTTCTGGTAGGTCGGACGGTCTGGTTTTCAACAACAACAACATGAAAACATTAAGGAAATAGATATGTAATATAATCGATAAATATCGCTCTTTAATGCGAATGTTATTCTTTATAAGATGTGGGCATGCACCGTTCTTTTATGTGCTTTTTTTTTTTATCTAAAATGGAACAATCGGGAAAAATAAAATAAACTCACTATTATCAATTGAGTGCATGCTTTATAAATAGTTTAAATTCGAAATGAATGGACATCCTTACTTCAAAATTATCACGAGTTGCTTTTCTACATGATGGAGTCAACATTTTCTACATGGAGTTTTCAACTATATCTCACGAATAAATGGAGCAAATCGAATGAAATTTGAGGTGAATATTTCAATCGATGAACATGAGAGACCTATCAATTTTTGGAGTGAACGGATCACGGAGAAGTACCCTGTTTTTCGAACATTTATTTTAGAAAATCAAATAAACAATACAAAAATATAATCTATATAAATAAAATTGAAAATCTATCTGTCTGTATGTTTGTCTTATCATCATGGGAGAACGGCTAAACCGAATTTCATGAAATTTTTTTGGTAGCCTTGGACTAGTCCCACCTAAAATTTAGTCCGTGTTTCGAGTTTTTATGACCAGAGGTTGTCCGGGAAAAAAGTAGAGTTAAACCTTCCATAGACATAGCATTATGTACATAGCAGACTATTTTTATTAAATCTTTTCCAATTTAAATAATAAAGAAATGTATATAAAATAAATTTGTGGAAATCGCATTTTTAACTGGATTATATCAATTACGGCCTTCAGGTTTAAAAATTATTAGAATTATTGATATTTTCAATTTATTATGCATCTGTTTTATTTTGACAAAAATGGTTGATTTTTTGGCAAAAATGGTTGAATATTTTTCTATTAGTACACAGGCATATTCTAATCTATGAGAATATAAGTAATATGGTTATATCTTCCCATACAATTTTAGCGCTTTTATTTTCACATATGTTGATTCAATTTCATATTTTTTGCAACGTTGTTAACAAACGGGACCAGGATGTTTTATTTTTCAGATATGCCTGTAAAGGTATCTTTTGTATAACGAGAACAGCGATTCTTAAATTTTTTTAGGAGCATTAATTTAAATATTTTAATAGAATGTTTTGAATAAATAGTATAAGAATTTGCACATGATTGTGAATTTTATGTTTCTTTATATTATATGTTCCGTACGAAGAAAGGCTATGCAGTACGTGCAATCTTCTGCTAACGCATGGGTATACTTTCTAATCTATACGAGAATGTAAGTGTAGTACAATTTTAGAGCTTTCATTTTAATATTGGTATTTATTACAGCTTTCGAGTTTAAAAATTAAGGGGATTATTGATATTTTCAATTTATTAAATTATCTGTTCTATTTTGGCAAATATTTTTGAAACTCATATATTGTAGTACGGGTGTCTTCTACTAATATACGGGTATATCTCTTAATCTATGAGAATATAAGTAGTAAAAGTATATAATCTTAGCACATTCATTTTGGCATTGGAATCAATTACGGTCTTCAGACTTAAAGATCACTGTGATTTTTGATATTTTCAATTTATTATGTTATCTGTTATTTTTTGGCAAAGATTTGTGAAACTCATATATTGTAGACGGGTAATCTACTAATATACAGGTATGTCTTTTAATATTGGAGAATGTAAGTAGTACGGATATATCTTTTCATACAACTTTAGCGCTTTTAGTTCGGCATATATGGATTTAATTTAATATGTTTCGAAAATTCGTTTACATGCGGAACCAGGATATTTCATTCTTCAGATCTTCCTGTGAAGTAATTTTGTATAGCAAGAACAGAGATTCTAAAACATATTTTTAGGAGCATTAAATTAAATATTTTAATAGAATGTTTGGAATAACAATGCCATTTAGAATATTATAGGAATTTGCACATGATTGTGAAGTTTTTTTCATATTATATATTCCGTACGAAGAACGGGTATACTGCTAGAGACATATAAAAGTGTTACGAAAATAGGAATTTAATATGTGATTTTTATTTAAAGCTAATGGCGAAAGCCATCATTTATAAGAAGATAGCATAAGTCGTTCTCGCAAACATTTTTATTTATAGTTTCTTTAATATGTGTTATTGGGGGAATGAATTCACATTATTCAAAATTTAAGATTTTCATATAGAATTATATCCTATAAGAACCAAAATAATATTTTATATATTAATTAAACTCCAAAGTTACTTTGACTTTGCTCGTGTGTATAAATAATTTTATTTTATTAACAAAGCACTAACTTTTACTAACAAAGCACTTTTAATTTTGTGGTACAAATTTTTTAACGTGTGTATAAATGAGGATGAAAAAAAAATCAAAATAATTCATCCCTATATTTGCATAACATCATGGCTATTGTATTTCTTGTTTTAGTGAAGAACTCACAAAATGAATGTCGCAATCTCAAATCCGAGGCAATGAGCAAACTCAGGCCAGATCCCAACCCATGCATCCAGAGAGTGCAGAGAGGTTCAAATTGTCTTGTTCAGTTCATCCTACGGAATTCTTCAAGATGCAGAAAGGGGAGAGCTTGACCTTGGCAAGGGTCTTTTGTCAGAAACCCGAAATTTCGCGATTCCCCTCCCTCCTTGCGTTGCAGAAGGCATTACCATCGTAGTAGAGATGATTTTGGTTGTACTATAAAGGATCCACTGACCCTGGTCTTGTTTCTTTGAAATTGTGTTGTATCACCACCCCACACGGATCTGAAAATTTTACGAACTTTTGTGTTGCATAATTTATTTTCTAACCTAAGTTTTTCTCAATTTTCAAGATGTTACGGGCTTCTCAGAGCTCATTCTATCTCCGTTCTTTTTGTTATACTTGAGTGGTCGATAATGCGTAGAATATGTTGTAGAAAATTAAATCATTTATAACTCCATTTATGTTACTACAAAGATGTAATATAATTTCAAAACATATTTACTTAATTATTATTTAACATTGTTTACTTCTCCAAATTTTTTATTTCACAAAAAATATATGAAAATAGTAGAAAATTAAATCATATATAATTTTATTGTGACAAATATATAATTTTTAAAAATATTTGCCAGAGTTTTTTTTATGTATATACAACTAGTATATAAGCCTAACTTAGACAAAAAAAAACATATAAAAATTTAAATTGAAACATTTTCTAATAAATTTTATTTTCTTTAACAATATATAACGTTTAGTGTCGAAAGCAGCTTATCAAAAATTGACCCAGATAGATTCTGTCCCGTGGTCGATAAGTTTGGAAAGTTTCGAACTTTTAGATCACCGGAGTACCTCTGGGGGGTCTTGAAGGACTTCAAAAATAAAATAACTTCTTTGCCCCACAGGGGGGGGGGGGTGTAAACGTTAGAATAGGTGTGCAAAAATTCAAGCTTCTAGGTCATCAGGACTTTTTCGGAAGGACTGAAAAGATTTTGAGTAAGGAAAAAATTATTTTCTTTGTCCGGGAAGGGACGGCGAAAATCCAGCTTCGTTAAGTTCTATCCCGTGGTCGATACTATGTTTGAAAAGATTCAGTCTTTTAGTCACTGAAGGGCTTCTGGAGGGTCTAGAAAGATAAAATCATGCTTTTGCAGATACCGGTTTTGCATTTATGCATTCGTTAGCATGGAATAGCCGATATCTGCCATGGCAGCCAGAAACTTGCTGTAAGCTACAATTTTTGCGAGCTGTTATGGGAATTGATAGTTTCAGTCCATCCACGTGACCGGCATAAAATTCGTTTGCAATTTAGTTCAGACTACACGAAGCTACAAAGGCAATGTTCTTTATGTCGGCCACGTTAAAGGTTGAAATTGTGAGTTCCCATAGAAGCTCGCAATAATTGTTGCTTACAGCAAGTTTCTTGCTATCATTGAAGATATCGGTTATTCCAAACTGACGAACACATAATAAGCGTGAAACCTGTACATGGATGCTGATATCTGCAATGGGAATGTCTCTCATATTTTTGGAAATGCCCAGGCGTGTTTTGTGAAGGCAAAAGCACCTTAAACAGTTATTATATAGATAGGAATAAATTTGAGTGGATGGACAATATAAAATTCATTTACAATTTAGTTCAGGCCACACGAAGCTGCACAGGCAAAGTTCTTTATACCGGTCACGTGTAAGGACTGAAATTGTCAGTTCCTATAGAAGCTCGCAAAAATTGTGGCTTACCGGCTATTCCATGCTGACGAGCGTATAAGCGTAAAACAGGCACATGCCGATATCTGCAATGGTACACGCCGATATATGCAGTACATTGCCAATATATGCAATGGGACCTGTATCCATATTTAAGGGAATGTCCCTTATAGGCGGGTTTTGTGTTTTATTACGATAAAAGCATGTTAGGCGATTATTATATGGATATGAATTTCGTCCTCCAAATTTATTATTTTTCGTTACAGCCCAAAATATATATAATTGTATTTTTACTTTTCCTGCAATACATGATAATGTATACGGAAAGTATTGGAATCGTGTCGAAAATCGCAACAGAAGTTTTCGACAGATCTACACGTTTTAAGGCCTGTAGAACACTAAAAAAACTATTTTTAGCGTGACATCTGTGCAATGTATCCACTCTAACTCAATAACTAATTGACCTTATTTTAAAAAATTTGGTAGGTGACCCTGGTGCTGATTAAATTTTGGTACGATTCAGGATAAAAGAACCCGCCCTTTTTTGCAAAATAGCCCGCAAAAATTGCCTGTCTACTCAGCTAAGATCTAATAAAGATGGATAAGTCACATGGTGCTGATTAGATTTTGGCAAGATTCAAAAAAGATAAACTTGCCTTTTTTTACGAAATGGCCCGCAAAAATATAAAATAAGACAACGTATGCTCAAATGTATCAATTAAATGCTTGTTTTATACGTAATTTTTTATGATGAAAAGAATAAGACCAATCCTATTACTCTAGGACTAGCCGTTCTTGATATATTTTATGTTTTTTTTTTTCGTATTTTTGCGAAGTTACCTTTAGTAAGTCCAGTAACCAAATGAAACGAAAATTGAATTAAAAGTGCAAATTCAGTGTTATTTAAAATAATTATGGGTGCTATTTTGTAAAATTAAACTCTATTTAATGAATTATTGAAGAAAAAATCTGATATGGGCAGCACATGACTTTCCCTACAGACTTATATCCACGTTCTCTTTATTTTAATTAAATTTAATTCACTTTCAATTCCATTTTCGTTCTCATTTGGTAACTGGACTTATTTTCAAAGGTGGCGTAGAGAAAATACGAAAAAACTGAAATATTTTGAGAACGGCAAGTCCTAGTGTAATGGGGTTTATCTTATTCTTTTATCGTTAAATTTACGTATAAACCAAGTATTTAATGGATATATTTGAGCATACGTAGTTTTTACTTTCCTTATATACATAACGTATAAGGAAAGTATTGTGACGGAGTCGAAAATTCGAATTCGAGTTTTTGAGGGGAGAGCACCTTTCAAGCATCCCTGATCACGAATCGAACATTTTTAAGGTGATGTCTGTGCGTGTATGTGCATGTGTGTGTCAGTGAGTCTGTGGAGACGATATCTCATGAACAAATGGAACGATTCGAATGAAATTTGGTACAAAAATCACAATCCATGAATATTGGAAGCTTATTGTTTTTAAACACAATCGAATGTTCAGAACTCTCCTAAATTTTCGAGTGAAATTTGAAAAAATCAAAACCTTTAACAAAGTTACGCAAATAGACATTTCATATATAATTTTTGCTTAGAAAGCGATTGACGTAAATTTTAGAACGCTAGCATGAACCGTTCTCGAGATATTGCACATTTTTCAAATAAATTTGTCAAAAAGTCCCTTAAAATAAAAAAAAATATTAACTGTTAACAAACATATTAACTTTTTATATGTAATATCATGCGATAAATTGGGTGACATCATTCTCGTGGATCTAACGCGTTCCATTCACGAGAAAAGATACTTTGAGTAATACTTTTGTATTTGACCGCCAATAGTCATTTATCTGCTGTAAGAATAACTTATTTTTTCGTTCATAACGCTTGGTGAGATTTTGGCGACAAATTTAGCGGAATGTCGCCAACTTGGCGACATTTTTAAATGTTGCCAAATTAACGAAAATCTCGCAAAATGTATAAAAATGATGCTAAATCTATGAAAATGACGACTAATTCAAGAAAATTCAATATCTTTGAAAGAATATAAGTACCTACTATAAGGGTAACATTTTTTTTTAACTGTAAAAGTAGTAAATTCATTGCATTATATAAGGAAAGTCATGTACTGCCCACATCAGATTTTTTATTTCAGATTTTGACGTTTTTTGCGGCCGTTTCGCAAGAAAAAAGCAGGTTATTGTTTTTCGAATCGTACCAAAATCTAATCAGCACCAGGGTAGCCCACAAGCGACTTATCTACCGAATTTTGTGAAATTCGGTCCATTAGTTTTTCAGCTAGAGCGGATACAGGCAATTTTTAGGGCCATTTCGCAAAAATATGCGGGTTCTTTTATCCCGAATCGTACTAAAAACTAATCAGCACCAAGGTCACACCAAAGTGACTTACTTACCAAATTTTATGAAATTCGGCCATTAACTTTAGAGTTAGAGTGGATACATACATTGCACAGACAGACACACACACACAGACGTCACGCTAAAAATAGTTTTTTCGTATTCTAGAGCTCTCGAAACGTGTAGATTCGTCGGAAACTCGAGTTGTAATTTGCGGCATGATTCCAATATTTTCCCTATATATTACCATGTATTGCAGGGAAAGTAATAAAGAGAATGTAAATATGAGTCTACAGGGAAAGTCATGTGCTGCTAACATTAGATATTTATTTTTCCTGCAATACATGGTAATGTATTGGGAAAGTATTGGAATCATGTATTCTGAACTAATATTCTGAATTTAATATTCTGAACTACATTGTGAAAGATGGTTCTAATGTCGATATTTTAACATTTTAAACTGTTTTGAAAAAGTAGTTTTGATTTCGATATTTTAATTTTTTCAACTGTTCGTCTCCATCAAACTAGAGTTACTGCTGATTTTTTCATTATGAAAAGTATTATTTTAAAACAAAAACTATAAACATTCATTTCAAAATTTGACCAAATAAGCAAGCGAACTTGTTATCGCAGCCAGATGTCTGTGAAGGTCACCACTTCATATGCATCCTCTTCCACTGGCACAAAAGGGAGAGAATACTCTCTTTACTCTTCAGGGCATAAGTCAAGTTGAAGTGTTGCTAGAGGTTGAAGGTCATAAAAGGGAGTGCGTCCAGTTCTCGTAATTCTTGAAAGAATGTAAAAGTAAAACTCTTGACTTGATTGCATCTATCTTCATGGGCGTATTTAAGGGGGGGGGGGGAACCAGGGGATGCTAAAGCACCCCCTGGGAAAATTTTTAATTTAATTAAAAGCCAATACGAGAGAAAAAATTAAAAAAATGCTTTTTGGAATTAGAACATTCAACCACAACTGTGTGTTTTCTTCCACGTGCATATTAATTAAAACAATTTAAACTTGAACCTAAATGGAAAACTTAGGATCATTGCATTTGGTATGTTTATGAATGTCCAATTTTTAGTTTAGTTACTCTGTCTCCAGGATGGTTAGAATTCTGTTATGAAAGGGAGACTAATTTTTAAAGGTGGTACACACTCATTTTTAAAAGTGCTATACACACTAATTCTTAAAATGTGATGCTTATACCATCTATTCAAATTTACTTTGTAACAATTCAAGGTTGGTAGTAATTTCTAAATTTGGAATGCAATCAATTTTAGAACCCCCTGGAAAAAAATTCTGCATACGACCATGTCTATCTTGCTTCGGAAGATTTCATGCTTCGTGCACTCATGCAAAGAGTCTCTTCTAATGTACATGCGGGAAAAGGATATTGTCAGCTACACGTAACATAGTATCAAAATTATATATTAACACAAATCATCTTAATGCGTCGAATTTATCTGAGTGACTGCCCAATTACTAACTTGACAAAATAAATATCTCAAAAACGTTTACGAAAATTTTTAAATTAAGGCTGGCTTATAAAAAGAAATATTTTTACTTTCCCTGCAATACATGGTAATGTATAGGGAACGTATTGGAATCATGTTGAAAATCGCAATTCGAGTTTTCGATGAATCTACACATTTTGGTTTGGGAACACGAAAAAACTATTTTCAGTGTGACGTGTCTGCCTGCCTGTGCAATGTATGTATATTGCACTCTAATTCAAAAACTAATTGACTAAATTTCCTAAAATGTGGCAAATTAGTCACATATGGGTGTTAGGCGATTTGTACACTCGGGTGTTAGCATGATTTGTGACCAGACGATATAAGAAAAGTTTGAAAGCACCACTGTAAGAAATATATAAAGACTCACAAAGAAATGTAGTATGATTGATGATCATTATTTAATTTTTTATGTATATAAAAACTATTTTCTATTTCATTAAAAAATATATAACGCTTTCGAAACAAATGACGTGTTTGGAATGCTCATGGGCCAACATAATTAAGAAAATACTAGGCAAAGAAAATTATTTCTGTTATTAATAATTTTCTATTCTAATCCCTACAGAAATGTTGTTATATTTTGCGTGAGTATACATACATGTATTTCTCTTATTAGCAAAAATATCCGGTTTAATCCTATTTAAAGAAAACATTTTTTTTGTATCATTTAACAGAAATAGTCGGTATTGCCTAGTACAATGTTGACTAGACAGTATTACAACAACACCATTTGCTTGTTCTAAACCCGATTTAGTTAGATAAAAGAGGAAATAGCGTTCGAAAACACAAACGAATTAATATGCAATGAAGAAAATGGCAAAAATGTGAAAGATTGGATACAGATAGTATATAATTTACAGAAAATACAGTTCACTGCGAATTCTCTTGATCTATATACATATCTCGAGAAACGTTGAGTGTTTCTGTTGCCAGAGAATAAAATATCAAAACTTGAAATAGATAATTCACACCGCAGAAATCTGTTATCACCACCCCACACGGACATCCCCTCACCCCCCCCCCTACCTCCTAAAAATGTTACGAATTTAGTATTGCATAATAATTTATTTTCTAACCTCTTTAAGTTTTCCTCAGTTTTCAAGATGTCACGGCGCTTCTTAGAGCTCATTCTATTTCTGGCCTTTTTTTTTTTTTTTTTTTCAATCTTCTAGATCACCAGGAGGCTTTCGGAAGGCCTGGAAATACTTTTAGTAAGATAAAACTTATTCTCTTCGTTCGGGGAAGGGCGGCGAATATCTGCTCCCCCCCCCCCCGAATGAAGAGTAATATATGCCTTATTAAATTGCTGATCTGCCAGTGATTTTACCTTCTTTACAATTATTATCTCTATGTCACTATTTGTAATCCACCATTATTATTATATGTTTTCATTTTAAAGGGATAAAATATCTGTGGCAATAGCAGAATTAGTTGAATTCTTCTATTGATTTTAAAATATATTAATTATCAATAATTATTGTTTATATAAGTAATATACATATAATAGAATTATTTATTATATCTATTAAAAGTAATTGAAATTTTCAATTAAAAATACTTTAAAATTCTTGGAAACTATTTATGCTTTATAAATTGTATTTCTTCTTAATGGTAAATTCCATTTTGACTTGGCTACTGGAACTAAAGTTTACTCATACTCAATGCACCACAGTATAAAATTATTTTAATTAAAATATAATAATTTTAAAATTTCTAGTTTTAATCTTTAAATATTAAAATTGGTAAATTAAAAAATAGGTAATTTTCTATAAACAAAAGTGAAATGTAACACTCTTTATATTTTAGAGATAAAGGGCCTTTGTTTTTTATTATACTCTGAGTGCACTGTAGTGTTTATTAAGCAGATTCAACAAACTCAAGAAACTCGAACTAAATTCACTTGCACACAAAATCTTTTCTCCCGCTTTTTATGATCCGTCTTCTGTCATCTCTCACGAGTGCAACCAAGTTGCGCAGAAGTGTGCGTGTGAGTAGGGATCATCGAGTAGGGATCCAATTTTCGTCGGCTGTAAACGCTGTGTCACAGAGTGAAAAGATAGGTTGTAACTTGAAACAAGACAGGTGTAAATAAATATCTTGGGCGGGTAAGATGGGGACTGGCAATCACATCACAATGATAGAGGCTGGGAACCTGCTATTTATATTAGGGAAGACGATTTTTGTGATTCGGAAGAATGATACAATTGAAAGCAGTTATTTTTTCGACTTCAGAATTTTCGGATGCTGTCTTAGAACTATATACTGTTGGAAATAATTGGAGTTGATCAATTCATATTTAATTATAATATTTTCAGCGAATTAACAACAAATATGGTAATACATATGAAGCACTATAATTCCACGTCTGCTGACGAGAAAAAATAATTTGTGTAATCAAATTTTATGGTATTTAAAGAGAAACTTTTTTTTTTTCATAAAACCGTGTAAAAAAATGTGTATGTGGCGTAGATATCCTATATATTCTTCAGGTTCTATATATTCTACGGTGTATGTGTGTGGGAAGGGGGAATCTACGAGCCGTTTGTAAGTGGTTTCTCTCTCCTTAAAAATATCTACTAGTTTTGTAAGATTTTTAAAATTAATTATACTTTTATAACGTTTTTTCGAATCAAATATATACAATGTACATTTAATATTAAAAAGGAAAAATGGACCATCTTGAAAGAACAAAAAAGGACTGAAAAGTAGAGCAAGACACCCTATGCCTCTGCTCTGAATAAAGGGGGTCTTGGAGAGCCGAGATGCAATCTGGAAGAATAAAAAATGAATTATAATTAAGAGAGGAATCGGAAAAGCTATTTAAAATGAACGAAAATAGAATAGGGATCCAAAAAGTAAAACTGGTTAGTGGAATAAGGAACCAAGTACCCCCCTCCTCCGACTTGCCCAATATTTTCGAGAGATACTGTGCGCACAGGCATATAAGAATAATTAGAGAAAAAAATGGTTACTTCACATTCAGGGATGTTCAAAAGGTGTAGATTTATCAAAATGTATTATGCGTATAAATGCATTCCTCGCATAAAACTTATATCAAATACTGTCTAGATTGAGTCTTATTACCTGATAAAAGTTTCATTGAAATAAATTGCATATTTATGGAGATATTTAGTTTAAAAGCAAATTTTGTCCACGTTTATATATTAATGCATTACAAATTCAGAAATATTTGTAACCTTAAACTTACTTCTTCACTTTCAAAAACTCAGGCACTGAAGCAGCTTTAGCATTTCTGAAAGATTTAGTTTCTCGTAATGTTGTAGAGAAGCAATATATCATAATTTAATTTGACTAATTAGAAAATTATTAATGAAAAATACTTGTAGTGCGCATGATCTCAGTTAGTTTCTAAATGGCTTGCAAACATTTTATTGATTATTGTCTTAATTTTTACTTTTCATTACTTTATGCTTTTCTGCACAAAAGAAAATAAAACACTTCTCAAATCAAAAGTGCAGTTAGATAAGAATAAAAATGATTTAATAAATATCAGAAATATTGCTGGGGTATGGAAAATCGAAATAGGGCCCTTAACCATTGCAAGTCCATTGCATTTGCCTATGGTTAAAATGCCCTGTATTTACAAGTGCTCACTAACTTTGCACGATACAATTTATTTAAGAATGTTTTAAGGTATTAAATAAAGTTTTTGAGCTCCTTCTCCAATAATCATTATAGGGCTGGGATGTTGATGACCTAAAAATTGCCTTAAAAAGATGAAAAATGTCCTTAAGAATTAAAAAACGGACCTTAAAACTTGAACGGTTCCCAAACACTTTGCATTATGTTTTGTTAAAATTATAAATTAAATCACTTCAATATTAAAGAATTCACAGATTAGAATTTTATCTTTGCTTTATAATATGCACTATAAAACCTCAGAAGAAAAGAAAAATGATATTTTTTTCAGAAGCCCCCAGACGTCCAGGAGAAAGTCTGAGAGTCAGAACCAGTCGAAACCTGTTCTGTCAGGTAGTACATAAAGCGTTTGGAATAGCAGCAACAGTACAAGATAAGAACCTCTAAATTTGAATTTTTTTGTTAACTACCTCCACCACAGTTCATTTCAAATGTGGACAATGGAGATTCTCTTCCCTCAATATTAGCACTAAACAAGTGTCTTGAACTGAATTGCCAGAATGAGAAGTTTTGAAGTTTTATGGCTTTGTTCATGTAACAAACCTGGTTTTGAGTGTTGCAAATTGAAAGCATAATTCTTATGAAAATTTTATATATTTTACAAAATGGCAAAAAATGACCTAAAAATAATAATGCTCTTAAAATATTTAATAAAAATCTCCAAAAACGTCTAAAAACGTACTAAAAACTCATTAAAAAATGCCCAAAAAGAGAAAAAGGCCCCAAAATACAAATGCCATCAAATTTCAGGTCCTAATAATAATTACTATTAACTACAGGTTTGCTTTTAACTAAAGCATAGTTTAAAAACTATTAAAAGCAGATAATTCAATCAAAATGTTGTGATTGAATTATCTTATGAATTATGAATTATGAATGTTTCCACAATCATAATTGATTGTGGAAAAAAATATATCATCAACACCCCAAAATAATGGTAAGCTAAAAATTATAAAGTAAAACATTTGTACTTTTCAAGTCCTTAAAACACATTTTCAACAAGAGGATATTTGAAATCCTTTAAAATGACATAGACTTAAATTTAATCTATGCAATACAGATTTTCCCTTTGAAGTCCTCTACAAAAGGCATCCCTCCATTGGCAAAATGACCATTAGTCTCGCATTGAATAGACATATCCCCCCCCCCCCCCCACACACACACACACCAATTTCTTTCAATGAAAATAAATTTCTCTGAAATAGGTAAGAATTTATCCCCAAGTCTAAATTGTTGGATTAGATTGAAAAATATCTGACACAAAAGTAAGACTAATTACTAATACTCAACTAAATTTAATCACCCCAAAACAGCATAGAAGCTCAAAACATAAAACACAAAAGTTTCTTGTTAAACATAAAAGTGTTAATTTCTGAAAAAGCAGTTTTATAGGAGACATGGAGGGTCTACTACTAGATTTCCTATATTATTGTGTTCCAGTAAAGCATATTCAGATCAAAGAGGGGGAAGGGAAGGCAGCAGGAGCAGTAGCCTACTTAGGTTCTAAATTGGAGAGGGGATGTCATCATGATGTAAACTTTTTTATAAATTTAAAAATGTGAAATTAATTTAAAACATAATTCAAAACATATCTAAAATTGAAACTTAATTATATTAAAAATATTATATTACTTGACTATTTATTAATTATTAACTTAATTATACTAAAAAATAGACATATTAAAATGTTATACTATGAGTAATATTTTATATACAAAAATTAACATTTTGTTATTATTTAATACAATAAGCAAATTATATACAGGCCACTAATTTCACATTACAATAATAATAGCAATATTTTTATTATACCGGTATATAAATATATAATAAAATCAGACACCTGCTCCATTGGGGAGGGTGGCGCCAATTTTACTGTTTGCCCTGGGTGCCAATACACCGACGTATGACTCCAAGTAGAGATCACATTAAATTTAATATATGAAATACATTTTCCTATATATTCTTGTGCTGCTTACATTTTCTTCTTTGTTGAATCAAAACAGTCCAAATTGCACTCACAAAGGTTTTCTGGATAAAAAAAAATTAGAATAATAATAAAAATTTTAATACATGCTTTGGATAAAAGAGAAAACTTACTTTTATGGTACCCCTAACTGCAGTTCTTGCAAAGGTGAAATGCATTATTCACACTTTAAGCAAATACACATCTAGCCTTTGAGGCAAACATTGGGTATCTTGAATAGTTCTTGATGACATCGGCTTCTTTGATGAATAAAACAGCCAAAAATGCATTTGCAAAGGTGAGATGTATTATCCACACTCTAAGCAAATACACATTTAGCCTTTGAGGCAAAAAAATTGTGGATGTCTTGAATATTGCGCATCTTCTTCACCATCCAAATGTAAAGTTTCCTCAGGTATGGAAAGTTGATGTGTTTCTTCTTATGGATTGGTAGAGTGTTTGAGATGTGGCACATATACTAATAACAAATACGATGTATATATAAATATTTCCTGAGAACATGTATAAAAAAAAGAGGTCAATTAAACTTTATTACTTTTATACAATGTCCTGTTATAGGGCAGAAGCTGCTTAACTATAATTCCGAGTGCTTACAATTGTTAGCGATAGGCAGGGTTAAAATAATGGCACAGATTGCTACTGAATTGGAAGTACAAATAGTTCTACCAGAAAATTTCTGAAACCCTTGCTTTAAAGAGTTTTGTGTACACAGATTATTTCTGCACCTTGCTGACAAGCAGCAATAACTAGGAAAATATTGCCCACGAATGGTGATGGATGATCAAATAAGCACTTTCTTGCTTATATCAAAATAGTTGCTTACCAGAAATATTTTAATAGCAGCAGCAGATTTACATGTTTGGGGACCCATATGACATCTTTTTTGTGCCTTCACAATGAATAATTTTTAATATGTATAAAACAAATGTTATATAAATTTGTGTTTCTTTACATTTATGATACTCTTTTAATTCCTTTATAATTTATAATTTAAGAATATTCATTTATAATGGCAATATTCATTTTAAAATAAATATAAAAATGAAATTTGCACTAATATATTTAGGGTTTCTTACTTATTAATGCAATATACTCAAAAGAATTTTAAAACTCAGCACAAAAGTTAGTTTACCGAATAGAAATGTCAAATATTTAATACAAGATAGGTATATTTAATACAAATTTACTCATGTGAGATATTTGATGTTAAAGAGCTTATTATTATATTTTAGCTTTTTGTTTTAAAGGGGAACAATTATCAGGGTGTCTAATAAATTCACAAATAAAAGTTCTATGAATTTTCCAGAGAAAAAGATACTAAATTTCAGAGGTATTTTTTTGAAAGAAAAATACTAGTTCATTTTTAAGTAGTAAAAAAGAATAGTCACACACTTGCACACATATAGACTTGAAATTTTTTAAAGAGTGAAATTTATTTATTAGATTATACAAAGGAAAATATCTAATACTTAAATGACACATGAGTAAAATTATGCACAAATGAATATTTCAGTGTATAAAGATCACATAGAGTAGCCATATTCAAAGCAAAAACTAAATGTTTAAAGTTAAAATTCTCCCAGTTAGTTATTTATTATGATCTTAATTTTTATTCTGTTTTTTAAATATCAGAATCTCAAACAATTATCACAACATAATATATAATGTTTCTAAAATATATATATTTATACACATACACACACATGGGTGTAGTTAAAGGACTCACCAATCCACATGTAATTCTTTTTTCAACTGCTTACCTTATATATGGAACAGGGAAAGAGGGGCATTTCATACCTATTTATAATTATCACAAGCTTGTCATAGAGTCAATTTTGATTTCAAGTTTTCCCTTCAGTCAGACCATTTTATTTTCACATTTGCTCTACAGACCATATTCAATAAATGATCAATCCCTGGTATTTATAATACAAGTAAATTAAAATTCTTAAAATAAATATATATAAATATATATTGGTCTAGCCATATTTTGCTTGTCATGGTTGCTCTAATGAAATGTATTTCAAGGTATTTATGTTTCCTTTATTGTTCCAATCTATATGCTTGTCGTCCATATAACACAAGTTTATAGATAAAATCTATCTTGTGTTTCAGAAACAAGCATTTTTGTGTTCATTTCGAAGGGATATATGGACCCGAAGAGAATTTTTTCGAAATGAACTTATCGTAAGCCTAAATCTCTTCCATTAGCAAGCTTTTTTGCTTGATTTTTTTGTTTTCTTATTTGCATTCCTCATTTTTGAAATTTGTTGATCGTCTTTGTCTTTATGACCTGCATTACGCTTTATTAATTCCTCTTTATGTCTTAATTTCTTTTATTTCTTTGTAGAAAATTTTGGAATAGTGTATTATGAGTTACTACATACATTCTAACTTTGGATTTACTAATTTATATTTATATATATATATATATATATATATATATATATATATATATACATATATATACATATATTTGCACAAATTGCTGTCAAAATAATCTGCAAAATTAACACTTAGTTTAACAGCATAAAAGGTTGATTAAAAGAATCGACAGATGCATTTTCCTTTGCTGGTGAATGTGTTCTGCCTTTTATGTCCTGAAAAAGTAGGTTGTTCCTTGCCTCAGAAATTGATTGATACTTTTAGTCAACTATCAACTGTATATTTTTGTTTTATGCTTTATTACAATCAGAGGTTTATATGCACAAAAATAAATATATTTTATTTCCAAAAAGTCTTTATTTACTATATTTATTAATGAAAATACATTTATACTGTTTCAAAAACAGTATAAATTAATTTTACTGACATATGCATTATTTAATAACAAAAACTATCTAGCTCAAATATCTATTTAATATCTATTAAAAAAACTAGCTAGCTGCATAAAATATTAAAAAAAAGTATTAAGTTTCATTTCAATGCAAATGTAATTATTACAAATTTTCAATACCTAAATACCATTTCATGTGGAAAAGTAAAAAAATATATGTAGAGGAATTAATATGGAAGAAAAAAAAATCATAACAAAAATTTACCTTTTAGTGGTAAAAATCATGTGTAATCTTAAGTACTAGTAAAATTTTAAGGAATAAACAAGGGATTTGATGTGTACCAGACACGTAATTATGGATACTGGTAAAGTCTGGTTGTTAGCACTTATGAACTTCATACATAGTCGTATTTAATTACTTTTGTATTATATGATGCAAGGAATAAAAATTATGCAATAGAAAATGGGAAAAATGAGGAAAAACCGGATTGAAAATTTGTATATTGTCAAAACTGATATACACTGAAATTGTTAAGATATTTACCATCAAATTTTATATATGTCATATATAAAAAATATTTAAAACTATCTCTATGGAAACACTCTCTGAGGTTATGTTATTGGTAACAATACATATTTTTTATAATTTCCTTTTATTTTACACATTTAGCGTCAAAGCATAAAAAATTATTTTTTGAAAACTTTTTAAGTTAAAGAATATGATTAAATGTTACTTACTCAAAGTCCAGTAAATGATAGAAAACTTGGGTGCATACCCTTGATGTGTTTTTTATGCATAATCAACTTAAAAATGTGAAACATTTACATGTGTAAATAATAAGATAAACATACATTTTTGTATGGTCACCACAGATTGGTTGATTATAGGTACAGCAATATGTTGTCCTCATCCTTTTCTTTGTAAAGCTGCAGCATGAGTAGTATTTTCTAAGTGTTTTTTTTTTAACAAAAGTACCACAAACAATGCTCTTACCTTTCAACTTTCTCATTGTTAAGAATAAGAACTCTTTTAAGCATTGTCTTGTGCCTACAGAAATACTTGGATAGTTTTGCCTTTTCCTTTACCAATTTTCTACTAACTGGTAATGTATCAGGAACATAAGTTAAGTCTTGGTAAATGTTTTGTCCATTTTCCTTTTTAAAATTATTTTAGTGGATTATATAAGCATTTAATACAGCAATGTTTAGTAAAAAATGCACAGTGGCCAATCGTTTGTTTTATGACTGCAATTCATATATCATATTTAATCAATGGAGTCTATAGCTCCCTTAGTAAAGTTATAATTTAGGATGATTTCTATTTTGTTTATTTAGAACATTTGAACTTAACTACAAGCAGATGATATAGGTGTAACAAGTTTTTTCTGCTAGATTTATAGGTTAAAAAGGTCGCCTTTACTGAATAAAAATAGAGATGATCAGACTTTTCTATTACAAAAATTCAAAGCTGTAAATTCTGAGGAAACTCTCTTTTTGTCATTCTTACATTAGGCGACAAAAGCTAAAATCATATTAGAGTTTTTTTATGTATAAACTCAAGTATATAAACATCTCTTTAATATATGTATAAAATAAGCATAATGTTAACCATTTAATGGTTATGTAAATAAAGCATATATTTATTTTCTTAATCTTAATGGCAACTATATATCATTTAGACATACATAGTCTGCAATCAAGTTTAACTAATGCAATATTGAATGACATATTTTTTTCTCTTCCACACTGTGTCATGTGGAATGACCTTTGGCAAACACTACTAGACTATGAAGGTGCTCAAAAAAAAAAAAGAGATAAATAGTAGTTATTTTTATCATACATCATTTTAACATATACTTACTATTCTAGGGTTGATTTTAAAACATTTTTTATACACTTTTGAGACCATCTATTTACAACTAAAAGTATTATGTTCCATGAAACAAATACAGACCTACAACTATGAACTTCTCAATATTCTTGTACAATACAGCTACTGATACTGTACAGCTACTGGTACTGTACAAAACAGCTACTGATATATGTCTTGGTGATCAGATTTGAAAACTTTGCTTTTAATTTTATGTGAGTTGATAGGTTTCAAACAACTCATTTTACAATTACAATTTCTTTGTAGCAACTAGCAACAAACTTTGTTATGCCATTAATAGCATGATTTCAATTTTATTAAAATTTTTGATAGTAAATAAATAAAAAATAAACAAGGTAACTGCAATTGATAAGGAGGTATGGCTCTCTGAATGAATTTTGTAATATCTCTCTATAATATATACAGAGCTAAGATTTTAAGTTTAAAGGTTTGGCACCCTCCAACATATTAAAGCCCTATTAGCTTTTATCATTTCATTTGCAATATAAAATCTATAAGATAAATAAAGTTGAAAATCTATGTGTTTATCTCATCATCACGGGAGAATGGCTGCACTGAATTTCGTGAAATTTTTGGATAGGTTTGGGTTAACTCCACTTAAAATTTAGTCCATGTTTCGAGTTTCTAATCTAGGACCAGGGGTTGTAGAGATATTAATAAAACATGAACCTCCCATAGAAACAGCATTACGCAGATAATATTTTTCTGCAAATTCATTTGAAGAAAAATATATCCTGTTGCTTAGTAATGATATTGAATCCAATGTGTTTATACAACAGACAATTTTTATTAAATATTTTCCAATTTAAATATTAGAGAAATATTTATATTAAGTAATTGCATTTTTAACTGGATTATATCAATTATGACATTATAGTTTAAAAGATTATGGAAAATATTGATATCTTCAATTTTTTACTGCATCTGTTTTATTTTGACAATATTTCAAGCTATTTGTTGAAGAAGAATGAAAATGGTATGGGTTAATCTTCTAACACCATTTGTTTTAGTGCTTTCATTGTGGTATAAGATTATACGAACTAGCCAGGCGACCGTGAAGTTTACGCCATATTAAGGCTAGCCAATCTCCATTCCAGAGGAGCCGCAACCAGGTCGCTGACTCGACGGAAACATTCACCAGGCAGGGTCCGAGAGAACGTCCGCCAAGCTCGACACCAGCCACCGGTCGGCCCTTGGCTCAGGTCATGAATAGGCACAGTCTATGGGCTCGACCACCTGGAAGAGTCGGGGCCTGAACGACTCACTGGTACGACAGCCAGTTCATCACCGATCAGGTAACCCGATTGATTTTCCCCCAGCAGACGGAGAACCAGAGGTACAGACCTAAAATCCGACCACCGCAATCTTTGGCGGCACCGCCCCCTGGGGGAGATATTCATTGTGATATAGGTAGATTGATCCTAATTTTACATATTTTATAATTGTGCTTATACAAACAGGACCAGGATGTTTTATTTTTTAGATTTGTTTGCGAAGATAATTTTGAATCGTGAGAAAATTTTTTATACTTTTTTTAGGAAAATTAAATTAAATATTTTAATAGAATGTTTTGAATAATCTTTAGATTTACCTGTGAAGATAATTTTGTACAGTGAAAACAGAAATTCTTATACTTATTTTTAGGGCAATTAAATTAATTATACTTTAATAGAATATTTTGAATACCGAAGTCACTTAGAATAATATGGGTATTTGTACACATTTGTAATCACGAGCAGCATTGGGTATATCTACTATTATTTATAAAGAAAATTCACTATTAAAAAAAATTATTTACAAAGAAAAAGTAGCACTTCTCACTATTTGTTTATTATCTCAGCACGGAAGAACTCACCTTTCCTTTTTAATGAGAATTATTAAAAAATTTCAAAAAGAATTAAATATTAAAAGTTCACCATAAATTGATTTTAATATTTCTTTATATATTCTGCATGAAGAATGGGTATACTGTTAGTCCATATAAATAGAATTGAAAATTTATATGGTTGTACCGAATTTCAAAAGATTTTGTGGATAGCCTTGAAATAGTCCTACTTACAATGCAATCCATATTTTGAGTTTTTAGGACCAGGAGCTGTTGAGATATTAATAAAAAAAGAATCTTCCATAGAGATACCATTATGAAGCAATATATTTTAAGAAAATGATATCATATTACTTAGCAACACAATTAAATCAAATGTGTTTATACAGCAGATGATTTAAAAAAAATTCCAATTTAAATAACAGAATCAGCAGTTGCTCTAGTCTGACGAAGCCGAAATAGCTTTGTGTGAATAACATTTTTTAAAATAAAACTTCAGTAAAGTTCAATAAATTTATTTGACTTTTTCACTAATTTTTTTGTTTACAGGCTTTCAAAGCACTACAAATTACTTATTAACTGTTTATAGCACTTTTTGTTTTCACCCCAATTTTATCTGGATACTTCGGCCATAGACTTCATGCTAAAATATCAAATTACTTTACTATCTTACCTTTTGGTATATAAATTATACTATATATCTTTTACACTTACTTGCAGGCTCATAAATACATACTTGAATATGTATATTTTTATTTATTCTGTTCAAACCCCAAGAATCATTAAACATCTTTGGAATTCTTAAGTTCACGTAACCTCCTAATTTTTATAAACAGAATCAAATATCTTGTGCTTATGTATCAATATTTTACCAAGGAGTAAGTAAACAGATTGAGCTGCAACAAGCGTTATATTTTAAGTACTACAGATTTTCCATCCATTGGAAAACCCAGATTAAAGTAAAATTCTTGCTCATTGTTCATAGCTCACTTTTATTTTTTGAGATATAAGCATTACAAACTTGCAAAAACGAAAATTTCAAATTTTCTTCAACCTGACAAAATAAGTACTCCAAAACTGTAAAACCTATTTTTAACAATAAATATCGATTTAAGAAGAAAAATGAAAAAACAAAAAAATCACTTGTACAGATATCTTTTCAAGTTAAAAAAAAGCTCAAAATATATAAATTAGTTTTATATATTCATAACCAGTACCCTATTTTCAACAAAACAAAAAAAAATTATGTACATTTTTATCTATTAGGTTCGGCGATATAAGCATTAAAATTGTTTACATTTTTCGAAATGCTTCAATTTCGACACAGATACTCCAAGCATAGATATTATTCCCATTTTTAAAAAAAAAAAAAAATAGATATAAAAAATAAATTTTATAATTGTACGGTATTGCATTTTTGACTGGATTTATAGGAATTATTGATATTTTCATTTTTCTGATTTAAATAAAAAGGAAATGGATATAAACAATTTTTTATAAATGAATGATATTGCATCTTTGATATTTTCAATTTCTTACATCATCTGTTTATTTTGGTAAAGACTTTTCAAATTCATATATTGTATTTAGTCAATTATTGAAACTGAATGAAAGTTATACCTTCTAATACAATTTTATCGCTTTCAATTTGACATATTTTGATCTAATTTCATATTTTTTGTAAATTTGTTTACAAATTGAACCAGGATGTTTTATTCTTCAGATTCGCATTTGAAGGTGAAGATAATTTTGTATAACAAGAACAGATATTCTTATATACCTTTTTTATTAGAATTAAATTAAATATTTTAAAAAATAGAATGCATTGAACAAGAATGTCATTTAGAATACTATAGAAATTTGCACATAATTGTGAATTTTAAGTTTTTTTATAATATATATTCCAGATTAAGAATGTGTATGCTACTAGTGCCATTATACATTCGAAAAATTTATGGGGTTCAATTAAAAATTTTGGGAGTGCTTAGCATCTCAACTGCCACTTTGCTAACAAAATCCAATTTGTGAATTTAAAGAAAAAAAATTATTAATATATCAATTTATATTTCACTTTATATACTTTAATATGAGCACTTTATTTTCGAAATAAATGTAGAAATTATAACTTAAATATTTATTGATGCTAAATTTCATAAATTATGTTTTTGAACAGTTTTTGTCTTAAACAGCCAAAATGCAAAATGCTGCATAAAAAGTGATTCATCAAAGATTTTAAAGAAAAAGAGAAAACTTTTTATATTTTTGTATTCATTTACAACAAATTCTCATAGGGCTATATCAGCTAATTGTTACAGAGGTATCAGTACGAATTTTTCTCAGTGAAGTAGCATATTTTAATATTACCGCTTTAGATATATATTTTAAACATGAACTTCAGATAAATACAAAAAGACCAGTCCTAGATCTGACATTAAACTTCACTTTTATAAAACAGAAAATATATTTGAAATGATTAACTGTAGTTACAAGATTTATAATTTTTAATCTTTAAATTTCAAACTAGATTGTAACAATATTGGCGTTTTGAACCAAAATGTAGATACTAAATATAATATTTACCTTTACAAATTTTTGAAGTGTTTTTTTAACTTATCCTTCCAAAAGGCAAAAGACGGCGATAAGAAGGTTGCGCGCACAAATTTTAATATAGTAAAGAGAAAATTGTTTACTTTTATGTAACATAAAATAATCACGCTTCTACAATAAATTTGTTTTGGGTATTGACTTGATTGACTTTAGGTTTACTGTGCACTAGCTTTGCGCCAATTTTGCCAAGCATTGGCTGCAAAAATCACTTGTTATTGTAAATGCGACGCACACAACTGTGAGCTTATTACTAAATAATATGTAATAAATTTATGTATAAATTATAAAGCTATAGTCCTAGTTTGCCCAGTGGAAGCCAAATTTAAAATATTCAGCGTAAGAAATAAGAAAACGGTTAATAATATACCCTCAGAGTCATTCGACGGCTCTATAGCGCCACCTATTGCAGAATTGGAAAACTAAAAATTAATTAGTTTGTTTGAGTTTTTTATTTATATCTTTTTAATTTATTAATATTTTGCAAAAATGCGTTCCACTGGGCAAACTAGATATTCCCTTCTATGTATCGCGACAAATTTCATAAAGATCTGAGCACTGGTTATTTCACAGTTGTGTGCGTAAGAATGCCCTATACTTTAACATGGGTGGAAAAAAGTCGAAGTCCGCCTTAAATATCCCAACTTCTTATCACACGTCTCTTCCAAAATATTTTGACAAAATTTAAATCTCTATTAGAAATTTCATCACCACCACCAAAATTGGGCCCGTTATTTGAGCCCCTATCGCTTCTTTTATTTAAAATAAATTGCTTGTAGTCCACTATTGCCGCAAAAATTATCAATTGAATATAGACTACGAATCAGTGGCGAAGGTTTGCGATATTATTAATCATCGGTTGAGCCAATAAATTCGCTAAAGGCAAATACGATTGCCTTAAAACTTAGGTTTGCTAACAAACAAGTGGAAAATCCCCCCCTCCCCCCCCCCCAAAAAAAAAATGATTTTTTGAAAAAACAATCAGTTTATATAAGATCAATATCATCACCTTCTTGTTTCCCACTTATAGTGGCAGCTTCATGGTCCCCACATCTTAGGACGGGCCTCCTGGCCAAAATTCTTTAAGGGCCCCCTATGGGCTGCGGGCCCTTGGATATTAGTTCCACTTATCCCCTCCCTTTATGGCATACCTTGAAAAAAAAACGAACATCCAAAAATTCATGGACAATTGAGCATTAATAATATATGAGGGCATAAGGAGCCGCTACCGTGAGTTGCATAGGGTCCCAAGGTTTTGCATAAGGGCCCGGAAATTTTGTCAGCGCCCCTGAGTACAAGTAGTGTTTCTTCCTGGTAAAATGGAAACGATGCGATGGGACGGCGATCGTGATTGATCTTATTTGTCACGCCATATTTTTAAAGACAGTGACGGTTAAGGATATAGCCACGAATTGGGGCCCTCTTTGAAAAAAAAAAATCATATTACAGTTGTTATTTTTCAAATTTCTCAAAATCACAAAAAACAGTGCCTTCTTATTTTTTTTTAAGCAGCTGTCAATTAGTCAATCAGAAAATACCCTGAAAGGCGCACCGTTCCGCCGGGTCCCCTGGGTGTAGCCGCAAGGTATTTAGAAAGAGTTATTAGGTGTAGCCGTGCTAGCCACCCCCTTGTGGGGACCATGGACAGCTTTAGCAAAGAATATCTTTAGTAATGAGGTTGTGACTATTCAAATACCAAATGATGGCCGCAAAAGATCTGAATACAATATTTCGCAACTATCAATGTTGATTTATTATTTTGAAATAACTCTGTTTAATTTTAAATAATATACATATATATATATTTTTTTTTGGGGGGGGGGGGGGAGGATTGGAACGGGAAAGAAAAATTTGATTCTGAAAATAAAATAATAGTAATTATGAATAAAATAATGATTATTTATTAATAAAAATATAATATATAAAATGTGCCTACAAAATGTACAACAGCAGAATTATAACAAATGCAAATTTTGATTGATTGGGCACTCAATGAATTAACATATTTTTCTCGATTAATAATAGGTTTACAAAAACATTTCGACGTAGTTAACATTTTAGTGTAACATTCTAATTTATACACAATTTAATATCAAACGGTCGAGTAAAATTTGTATTATTGTTATTTATAGTATTTTGCAAGAAGATGTCTCTTTCTGTGTGTATATACCGCGTAGCGGAAAATCCAAGTTTTCAACAGCTGTGAAAATCTGTATAGAGGTGGTATCTCAGCTTATGCAAATATGAACCTCGCCGAGATTTTTTTTTAAATTCCAATTATTTTAAAGGTTATGAATATTTAAAGTCGAAATTTCGCCATTTTTAAACCAATTTATCCTAGCAGACAATTCTTTAAAGAATGAGAGACATATGTCAGACAGTTACAAATAATTGGCACGACACGATTTGGGTGATAAAATCAAAAATACTAACTTTAAGAATTTTACAGATAATTTGGATTTTTTAAACGTGCAAATTGTTATGCGAATTCGCTGGATAAATTTCTTCTATAGCAGGAAAATATTCGGAGATAGCATTTAATTCTCTAATTTTGCTTTTCACCATTCACGGAAACAAAGCAGACGAAAGACATGAAGTGATTTAAATTGAGAAGTTTTCTTATTTCTTGAATTTTAAAGATATAACTTATAGTTTTCAAAATAAAATACAATTCTTTGTCATTAAAAGCATTTTGTGAAAAAATCATTTGAATCAGATAACAAAAACCATAATCCCGATCATTACCTCCCTGCTTTTCGTTCAATCCAGAGGGTGTCACAGCGCAATGAGAGAAGGTGTGTTTAAGCGCTTATTTAGGGCGTACATTTCGCATATGCGGTTTAAATGCGCGCCCGCATATTCAAACCCATACCACAATCATTTGGGCGTTTATCGAGGGCGTATTACGCCCGCGTAGAGAGTGGAGTGCAAACGCATGTGCAGCCGCGCAGTGAACTATCATTGTTATTTGCAATAGGAGCTGAATCCAATTTTTGTTTAGATTAGTCTTACTACAATGGAATTATCAAACAGCAGTCTCGGCACTCAACAGGAACGCTAATGGATTGGTTGTCTTTACAGTATAGAATAATACATTTTATGGAAAAGCTTGCATCGTTTAATGTTTCATATCACTAAAACCGCTCATGTTTACTCGTTCAATTCTGTTACAATGATTTTTGTGCTAGTTATTATAAAATTATAAGACAACATGTATGTAAAATTATAAGACAAGCATAAGATATGCTAAGATGTTATTTCCTTTCCTTTAGAAAGTCCGATGGAAAAGCATTTTTCCTGAAAGCTTATCTGACATAATTCTGTTTGTTCTTTCTTTAACTTATTGCATTTGAAAACTCTGGAAGTTAATTTTATATAAATTATTTAACTTTCTAATAAAAATTTGTAGGATGTAATAAATTTTTAAATCGTATTCTATAAAAAAAAAAGCTTTTAAAAATATGCACAGCACAAGTGCTTTCTGTAATGATATCAACAGGTGAAAATTTTCTAATATGATAATTATTATGCAAAAAGGTTTAATTACAGTAATTTAAAAAAAACTAATGCGAACAGCACCTGACTTTCCCTGCAGATTCAAAGTCACTTTGTCATTTTCTATTTCATTGTGAACTAAATTGAGTTTAATTGCTGAAAATAACATGGATACTTTTCTGATATTATATCAAATTTGCCTTTTTATTGCATATTCGTTATTAAATTTTGCGACTTAATTCACTTTGCATTCTTCAGGTAAAAAAAAAATAAATAAATAAAAATTTCGAGAACGGCTAGTCCCTGCAATGGGGGTGGTCTTACTCTTTTCATCGTTAAACATTACGTATAAAACAAGTATTAAATTGATATATTTGAGCGTGCGTAGTTTTTATTTTAAATTTCAGAAGATTTTTGCGGGCCATTTCCTCAAAAAAAGGCACGTTATTTTTTTTCGAATCGTACCAAAATCTAATCAGCACCAGAGTAACCCACAAGTGAGTTATTTACCAAATTTTATAAAATTTGGTTCATTAGTTTTTGAGTTAGAGTGGATACATGCATTGCACAGACAGACACACAGACACACACAAACGTCAGGCTAAAAATAGTTTTTTCGTATTCTAGAGGTCCCAAAATGTGTAGATTCGTCGAAAACTTGAGTTGCGATTTTCGGCGCTATTATAATATTTATTCAACTTTCTAAATATAAATATTTCCATGCATTTAATTTATACGAAGGAATTAATAAAACATGTTTATTTCAACTCAAAACATATAAAATTTCATACAAATGACGACTGCATTTAAAAAGTTGTAAATCCTTTAAATTATTCAATCACAAATAGTTTAAAATACAAACATAAAATAACTTTCATTTTTTCTGGTAATATATCAGCCAATTATTTTCCATAAAAAATGCATTTCTATTGAAAATAACAGTATATGTGGATCGCGTTTGCGCTTTTCAGCGCTCTGCACATATACCTGATGTGAAATGGAAACACAAACTTGCTTTAATCCACAAATTCGTGAACTTTTATAGAGACAGACAAATTAAGTCTTATTACGCAATTGGTATTAAATTTTACAAAGATTGCGGTCAAACTGCACGATTTGTCTATGGACTATGGTCAAAACCAAGAGTTAATGTTTACAGAAGCCGCCTGAAGGGGACGTTCCCAGAACTAGGATAACTCTAGTATCGATGTCGTAATCTACAATGAAAGCGCTGTCCTATCTTTTGGAAAACCTCTCTTTGGTGGGTTCTGTTAGTATTTATAACTTAAAAAAATACTGCAATTTAAGAGTTAATTAACTTTATTTAAGTTATAAAATTAATAACATTTTAAGTTAATCAAACTTTCAATTTTTCCTATTTCAATTTTTGCAGTATATGCAGCCATAAGTTAAACACAATAATTTTCAATTCTTATATTTGTAGAAATTATTTGTTGCTATCATCCCTAAAATTTTTCCGTAGTTCTGTGTTTTATACATTAGTAGCGTCTTTCAGGGGTTAGGAAGCCTAACTTTTTAATATAATGAATTGTTTTAAATAACTAGTTGCAAATATGAATTAAAATATTAAACCCATTTTCGTACTTGTATACTTTTATGCAATTTCTTTTATTTTTCAATTTAGAAAAAAAAAAAAAAAAAATACATCATCAGGGGGGGGGGGGGAAAGCCTTGAATTGTTTTTTCCCCCGCAATTATTTGATATATAATATTCTCCTCAAAAATAATCACAATATGAAATGACAAAGCATTGTATAAATTTTAATGTGAAAAACATGCATGATTCGGGTATATATGGTTGGCGGGAATCGAGACGGTACGAAAAATATAAACATTTTAAACGCTTATATGTCCGAACTTAATACATAAAAATATCAACTTAACCTTTATTTTGTTGGAAATATAGTACCATTTACGTATATATAAAAATAATTTCAACATTTTAGTATATTGACATTTTTTTTCAATAAACTATAAAGATTTTGTCAGAGTAGTTTTAGTCTCCTTTTGCTTTCACTTGAACTTTCTTCTAAATTATAAAAGATAAACATTAAGGGACAAGAATGTTTAGTAGGAAATCCAGGTTCTAGATTAATAATTTGTTTTTAAAGATCTAATATAATTTTCGAGAAATCGTTTTATTAAGTTGAAAAAGATTGAAAATTTGCTGTTTTTCAAGTTTATAAATTCTTATTTCTCGAAAACTAAGAGAGGTAGCTATGAACTACATTAGGTAATCTGTAGCCCTTTGAAAACCATATAAGAGTATATAATTAGATTTTGGATCGGATTATCAGTTTTTGAAATATAGGGGCAACAATTTCTTTATTTTAACATTTTGAACAGGTCGTTCTAATTTTGATATTTTAAACTATTTTGAAAAGGTGGTTCTAATTTTGATGTTTTAATATTTTGAACTATTTTGAAAAAGTGGTTCTATTTTCGATATTTTAATATTTAAAATTGTTTTGGAAAAGTCAAAGAAAATAAATTACCTACATAGGAAAATGGTATTTACGTAAAATTATTTCGGCTAGGACCCTGCCCGAGTGTTATAACACTGTGTCGGATCGGGCTCGGACTTTTAAAAAGTACAGCTGAGTCTAACATGTTTAATTTTGAAAACTTTTCAAATTAGTTTTAATTGAATACATGAAATTATTGTCTTTATTTCAGCTATGTAAAAATAAATATTTAAAAAAAAAACTTTATCTCCAATTCTTCGTAGAAGTATTTCACGCATTCATATTTCTAACACATATGAATACAAATTATTTCCGACCGGATCACACAGAGACTCAATGGTCTTTAAGCATTGGTATTATCCGGTCGGGCAGGATTAATTTTTGGCCCTTTCTGACCCTATTGGAGCCACTGCTGATTTTTTATCTAGTTCAGTGTTTCATTCTTAATTTGCGATTTTATTTTGTCGCAAAAAATTTATTTGTGTTAGCTACGGATTGTTAAAAGATGCTTTTAAAAAGCATATGAATATTATAACAAAATTAAACAAAGCAATAAAACTAAATAATAACAAATATGAGAAATATATATAACCGATTCTTATGCATGCTTTAAAATAATTTAAAAGTACTACCTTACCTTTCAGGGTTACACATTATTTTTCTGTTGAACACGAAATGTGTTTAATAAACTGCGCATACAGAAGCTGGCCTACTGTGCTACCGCCACGAGAAAGTCCCCAGACAGCAGATGTTTTGGTGGCGGTCGCTATGGAAACAGGTTATTCCACTGCATATTAGGTGTGGCGGAAAGCGCTTTTTTCGATTTGGCGCAGATAGAATCGACGAAAGTCGCATTTTGCTTTGTACTGGTGTCAATGCTAGACGCTCGCATTCTGTGATTTTTAAAGCTGTGAAGCAACTTGTACTATGTTGCACACTTTGTGGATTTTGTCTAGTTGAAAAATGACTACATTTAAAAGTGGAAAGACTTTGCATTCGCAAGCATGTGCAATAGTCCACAATGTTACAGCATATTTTGAAGAGGGAAAACCGCAAATTCTTTAAAAATACCAATTTCAAATTCAATGAAGAGAGCTGCGGAAACGACAGAGGTCTCAGCGTCATCAGTTAAAAAGATAAAACGTGAAGGGAAATCGCTTAATGACACTGAGATAAGTACGTTATCTATTTTAACAACTTACAATTATTGTTTAAAGAATCTATTTTAAAAGTAACACAAAATGAATGGAAAAAACACTGTGAACACATTGAAAAAATAGAGAATATTTATTGGAAGAAAGATGGATTGATAGAAGATATTGTGAAGAAATTAGTGATAAATCTGTCGGATAGCGATTCAGACTCTTCTTCAAGTAAAGACATTTCAAGTGATTCATTCGGACATAGTAGATAATAGTTATTCCAATGAATGTGAATGAATATTTTATAATTGATTGAAAAATATGAAAAGAATGAATATTTTAAAGTCATAATTTTGCTTATTTATCATTTATCTTTTCCTTTATGCTGCCTAATAATTGTGTAACTTGCTGATTGAAAACTGTAATAAATTTCAGTTAATTCGAAATTTAGTTTTAAACAAAATGATATAAATTCTAGTTTTAAATTGTAAACTTTTCTCTTCTAAAATCGCCCGAACCTAAGAGAAAATATCTAAATCTACTTTGTTCTAATAAATTGACGGCTTCCAGTAGCCTCTGTCGCCTATAATAAAATTGTTTTCTGAGTTTAAATGACGAGAAATTTTTAAGTTAATTTATAATTTAATGTCATTTAATACGAAAATTTGTTTAACTGTTGGATAAAAAACATCTATTTTCTTTTAGTACATCATGATAAATGAAACGGATTCTCTGCTTAAGGAAGTGCGCTTGATTTGACAAATGTTGCAGTCGATTTCAAACCTTTCTCCCTCCTTTCTTCGACTCGTCTACTTGCGGCAACCCTGTTCAGAGACTTTCTCGTGGCGGTAGGTCAGTACTTATTCTGCGAAGAAATGAAGAAATCTAGACTTGACTGAATGAAGATCACATGCTTTTTACAGACATTTTCCTGAGAGTCATAAATTATTTGCCCAATTAAAGACACTTTTAAGTGAACACACACTGGGCTTGTTTTCCAAATCCCTGGACAATGTGTTTCATCCATCTACGGTTTCAGTATTTTTCTCCTGCTGTTTTTTCGACTGCATGTAGTGAAGAAAAGAGGTTTTGTCCAAAGAGCTGTTATTAGAACCTAATTGGTCTTCGATGGTTTTGTCCGCGAAAATGTGTTCTACAAATGATCTGCACCCGCCGGGTGCCAGACCTGCGTCTCCGAATTTCCTCAATAAAAATACCGACAAAGATTGGGGACTTCCGGGAGCACCCTCGTTTGCCCCCAGCCATTTGTATTTGAAGGGGATTTATAACACCGCAAAGAAACCATTGCCCTACGTCCATCAGATGGCTTTGCTTCAACATGGACTTCGAATATTTTGTTTCACCAAAGAAAAATTGTGATTTTGTAGTGGACATTTAGAAAATTAAAGTAAAAAAAAAGTTTTCAAAGTAAAATTTATAATAAATAAAACCCACTCTTATTTGGATTTTTTCGAGTGATTGCCAATTTTTCCGAGTTTTTTGAGCCAGGGGGTGTATGGCTTTAATCGGTGGGCCTTAATTTGATATATAACATGATTATGGTATTTAACTCTTTTTTAAAATTGGAGTTTCTAAAATAATTACAAACTAAAAGAGAAATTGTTTTTAGAAAATCTAAAAAAAATTTTTTTTTTGAAGTTTTTCAAAATATTCAAATTTGAAATAGCATAGTCATATATCAAATTAAGACCCATTAAAAGCAAAAAAAAAAAAAAAAAAAATGACACCAATTTGAGATTTCTAGGTCAAATAGTTTTTGATCTACAGCTGTTTAAGAACTTCAGATTTCAAAACTTTGCCAAATTTGGCAGATTTCGCTTTTTTGAAAGTCAATAACTGAAAACTAAGAGCCCAAAAAATCTAATACTTTACAGTTTTTGTCAGCTTCACGGGTACTACCTGTAGGGTTCTCTCGCTCTCGGACATGAATTCGCTGCGTTCGGCTGTACTGGCTCAGTCGAACTATCAATAAAATACCTGTGATCAGGTTGTCAGTGCCATTTCGGGAACACCAACTGCTTAAAGGTAACTGTGCTCTCGGATAACGTAAGTGTCGTATCCAGGATTCCGACAAGGTGATAATTATAAAATTGGTAAAATGCAAATAGGAAAAGTTTCCGTAATCAAGAAGCTTTCAAATCAAAAGTTGGATAATTAAAATAAGGTTTTATTTCAAACTCAGCAGAAAAAAAGATATTGAAGATTACAAAAGCCGGGTAAAATCGGCCTGAGACGACAAGTCGTAAGGCATCGACTTGTTTCATGTACGGATGTTAAGCGTCTCTCTCGATGCGTGCCTTGCATTGAGTATATATTCATGCTAAAATTCTGAGACCACCTAACAACATGAACTTTGAGATTGTTTCTCATGACCCCGTCGTATCGGGACCACACATTCTTGAAGCGTCGAGATCTCTCCCCCGCTCTTTGATGACAAGTGGAATGTCAAAATGGCTAGATTTCGTGGAAATCTGAGGGAAGTTTATCGCTCTGTTTTTCCCAAGCGCTAAGTTGGAGGTCTGGGCACAAGAAGGTAATGACCTCAGGAATCTTCAGAGAAAAAATGGCGAGCATCCAACTTTGAAAACTCCTGAGTTTCTTACATGCCCCAATCAGAGAAAAACTCGGGTGAATCATCCAGCTTTTTCCAACCACTGACAAGAAACTCACGCTGGTCCCTCAGATTCCTCACACACCATTTTCCATCCCATGATCCAGTATTTGTCACTTTGCCTTCACTTTGGTCACTTCGAATTCAAGATCACTCTGTTTATCAGAGATCAACAATTTTTGACGAAACTCCACACAGTTTGTGTATGACGATAGAGTTTTTGGCACACACTATAACCAGTTCGATTACAGTCATAATCTTAGTTCATGGTCAAAATTCTTTAACAGTTTGAGTTCGCGAATCGCTACCCACATATATGACAGTTTTCAATATTCACAGTGAGTCTTTGTCGCGTGTCACAACTCAACTGGGTGGCTCATCACCCGTGACTCATTTATCCCGACTGTTCCCCCGGGATCTCATGTTTTTATATCTTTCATTGCAATAGTAAAAAAAATAAAAACTCTCGAAATCCCCTCAAAAACCAAAAGAAAAACAAACTCTCAAGATATGTCATTTCATATCTAACACAAAAAAAACAAGGAACAATCTTTTATATTCAATCTAAAACTCTATCTCTTAATGCTATTAACAATATCGGTTCATACTGTTATATCTGCGCCCCTGCGCTCCATTTCTCTCCATACGACTTAGTTTCCTCGAAACCATCTATATTACACTCCTCCCATATTCTTATAAAATAACCAAGCAATAAAAAGAAAAACTCCCTATACTCCTTTAACACAACTCATGCAAAATCTGCACACTGACATATATACAATAAATACACCCCTATAATAAATACAATTCCTCCTCACTTCGCACATCTCTCTTTCTGGTAAACAGAAATTAACAATCCTTTTCCCCCTTCCTGTCTTGACCGCTTCTTCACTTGGTTTCGCTTTCTCCGGGGTCGAGAGAGATCCGCTTGACCTAATTTCAAGCATCCTATCCCCCTGCCCCTCCCGGTTTCGGTAAACTTTCTAACCCATACCTCTCCGATGTCTTGCTCTACTACGACGAGAGAGCTTCTCCATCCTTTTCCGACTATCCACCTCGCTTCGCGTTCCATTACAGCCTTTAGCTCGTGCCGAACCTGTGCTAGGACTCCTCCCACTTCTGGCATCTCCGGTTTCCTTTTTCGAAAGTAAAACTTTCGGCTTCCCCTCCTCCCGGCTCCAACTCTGCTCGGGATATCTGTCATTTAACCTATCCTGGGTATCCATCTGCCCAATTCCTACTTCCTGCTTTTCGTACTGCATTAACAGATATTCTAGCGGCCTTGAACGGGGCCGGCGGGATTTCTTCTTCTTATCGGGCCTAGATGCAGGTTTCGTGACGTCACAACTTACATCCCATCCACGGCGTTTACACTTTGCTCCAGTTCTTAAGTAAAAATGATTTAATTGAATAAATATAACGAAAACAAATTATAAATATAAAGAAGGAATATAAGTAAGATTGTAAAGTAAAAAAAAACTGAATATTTCCGTAGTTACGAGTTTTTTTTTCTTTTCTTCTAAACGATTCAATGCCAGGTTTTAACCTTTTGAATTTTATTTTTTCATAAAATTCATTTACTTGAGAAATCTGGCTTTTGTTCTTAAATAACCTAATGCACAGAAACACATTATGACCTCTTATATATATATATAATAATGCTTTTGGGCAGAGTTAATTAAATTTCTAATTACATAGTTCTCCTAAAACATTTTTGTAATAAGATCTTTCAAAAGTTTTAACTGTCAGATTTACATAACATATATCCTAATATACATACATACTTAATAATAATATTTAATAATTAATATACTATTAATAATTATTTAATACTATTAATTAATATAATATTAATACTTATAGTAATATACATACATACTTAATATATATATATATATATATATACTTAATAATAATACATACTTAGTAATATATATATACTTAATAATAATATGCATACATAATAATAATATGCATACATACTTAATAATAATATACATATATAATAATGCAGACATTAGATTTATATTTTAAGCGTCAATAAGTGATCACGCCCATTATGAACGACTATTTCGGAAGTTACATTTGTAATTGACAGCAGGGTTGTGATATAAAAATATTTATTTTTTGTTATTGTGCACTTTCAGATTAAATTGAAATCCCTGTTTTGGTAAAATGAAATGTAGAGATTAGATGAATGACAGGAAAAGACAGTAGTCTCAAATAGTAATAATTTTAAAAAAAACTAAAAAATCGCTTCCGGTTATACGCTTTTTTACAACAGAAATAATTTAATAAATTTGAATAAATCGGTTAAATATCAAATACAATACTGTATTACAATGGCAAACTATTTTACTAAACTTATTTTAATAGCTTAAATCTTACCTGGTTTTTTTTTTTTTTTTCAGCGAAAATAATTTTAGACGTTACTTATTGACAGACGATTTTCACCTGTGATGTGAGGTTTTGAAAATTCTACTTTTAACACTTTAAGGTTGCTGAGTGTTGTCATCTGCATTTTAATGAAACAATAATAAGCTAAATAATCCACGAAAAGTTTTCGGAGCCAATATGAATTTCAGTTTTTCCAAAAAAAAAAATTATGAAATTCAGATTTTTTTTTTGTAATTACAAAAATGCATGTAAAAAAAGCAAAAAAAAAAACACCAATGATTTGTGTATTTTACATTTTTATATTTAATACACATGTGCATGAAATAAATAAAACCATTGGTTTCCAGTCTCTTTGGAGGTCAGATGATTGAAAGAATAAAGTTACATTATTCATTAATTGATAGTACTGTAGCAAAAACATTCTCAATTTTAATCTTGCCTTTTGCTACGACAATATGACAATTGCCCATAGACCATTTACAAATTGCAGATCAATGATTCCCTTTTGACTCACTAATAAAAAATCAAACCACGTACACAAAAAGAACAGGATAACGTAAAAATTGTATTTACATTAAATTTTCTGCACATTTACTTTTTTAATTACTTACACCAAAAAATGTGAGGGTGTATAATCCATGAATTTTTTTTTTTTTTTGGGGGGGGGGGTACCAAAAATTTTAGGGGGGTGCAACAACAATCCGCAAAAATGTCTAACTCTACGCTTTACATATATAAATCTAACAATTGTTTATATTGACAACAACAAACCTTACTAAGAAAAATTTCATTATGCTAATGCATAAATAAAAAAACATGTATTTGCATCCTACTTATTCCATTAAGGTATGTTTATTTATACCTATGAAAAGTTGGAAATGATAAAATTTTCATTTTCTACTTCATTTTGTATTTCAAAATTTACAGCTTTTGTATTCTGAAATTGTTTCTCTGAATTTACATTCATTGTTCAGCGATTTCCATCAGTTTCTTACGTAGCAAAAATACTCGTTCAACGGACGAATTTGACGTTCGATTTGAAAAAATTACGCTACATAAAATCTTGACATCCATGAATCTAGTTCTAGATCACTTCTAATCATGTTCTAGATTTTAAAAATACACTTAAAAGAAAAACCCCTTCGGTGATACGTTCGTTAGACCTATACTGCATGTGCATCACTTTGAGTATCTTGAAAAAAGTGGACAAATTGATTACATTTTTCCTTAAATATTAGAAATTAACAACACCATGCATTATTATTATTACCTAGATTAATAAAAATATTAATGATATAGCTTACCTTATTAGGATACATCTGTATCTTCGTCAATATTTACACGATCATACTTTCAAACACATGCTGTAAGTTGCAAATTGTGGGATGTACTTTATGACGTCACGAGCTACAGCAGCGCCGCAGGCATAGGCCCGATAAGGAGCAGAACTAATCCCGCCGGCCCCGCCTTAAATGTGCGCGCTGTCGTTTTTCCGACCGGCTCCTCCCGGGGCCGGCGGGATTAGTTCTGCTCCTTATCGGGCCTATGCCTGCGGCGCTGCTGTAGCTCGTGACGTCATAAAGTACATCCCACAATTTGCAACTTACAGCATGTGTTTGAAAGTATGATCGTGTAAATATTGACGAAGATACAGATGTATCCTAATAAGGTAAGCTATATCATTAATATTTTTATTAATCTAGGTAATAATAATAATGCATGGTGTTGTTAATTTCTAATATTTAAGGAAAAATGTAATCAATTTGTCCACTTTTTTCAAGATACTCAAAGTGATGCACATGCAGTATAGGTCTAACGAACGTATCACCGAAGGGGTTTTTCTTTTAAGTGTATTTTTAAAATCTAGAACATGATTAGAAGTGATCTAGAACTAGATTCATGGATGTCAAGATTTTATGTAGCGTAATTTTTTCAAATCGAACGTCAAATTCGTCCGTTGAACGAGTATTTTTGCTACGTAAGAAACTGATGGAAATCGCTGAACAATGAATGTAAATTCAGAGAAACAATTTCAGAATACAAAAGCTGTAAATTTTGAAATACAAAATGAAGTAGAAAATGAAAATTTTATCATTTCCAACTTTTCATAGGTATAAATAAACATACCTTAATGGAATAAGTAGGATGCAAATACATGTTTTTTTATTTATGCATTAGCATAATGAAATTTTTCTTAGTAAGGTTTGTTGTTGTCAATATAAACAATTGTTAGATTTATATATGTAAAGCGTAGAGTTAGACATTTTTGCGGATTGTTGTTGCACCCCCCTAAAATTTTTGGTACCCCCCCCCCAAAAAAAAAAAAATTCATGGATTATACACCCTCACATTTTTTGGTGTAAGTAATTAAAAAAGTAAATGTGCAGAAAATTTAATGTAAATACAATTTTTACGTTATCCTGTTCTTTTTGTGTACGTGGTTTGATTTTTTATTAGTGAGTCAAAAGGGAATCATTGATCTGCAATTTGTAAATGGTCTATGGGCAATTGTCATATTGTCGTAGCAAAAGGCAAGATTAAAATTGAGAATGTTTTTGCTACAGTACTATCAATTAATGAATAATGTAACTTTATTCTTTCAATCATCTGACCTCCAAAGAGACTGGAAACCAATGGTTTTATTTATTTCATGCACATGTGTATTAAATATAAAAATGTAAAATACACAAATCATTGGTGTTTTTTTTTTGCTTTTTTTACATGCATTTTTGTAATTACAAAACAAAAATCTGAATTTCATAATTTTTTTTTTTGGAAAAACTGAAATTCATATTGGCTCCGAAAACTTTTCGTGGATTATTTAGCTTATTATTGTTTCATTAAAATGCAGATGACAACACTCAGCAACCTTAAAGTGTTAAAAGTAGAATTTTCAAAACCTCACATCACAGGTGAAAATCGTCTGTCAATAAGTAACGTCTAAAATTATTTTCGCTGAAAAAAAAAACCAGGTAAGATTTAAGCTATTAAAATAAGTTTAGTAAAATAGTTTGCCATTGTAATACAGTATTGTATTTGATATTTAACCGATTTATTCAAATTTATTAAATTATTTCTGTTGTAAAAAAGCGTATAACCCGAAAGCGATTTTTTAGTTTTTTTTAAAATTATTACTATTTGAGACTACTGTCTTTTCCTGTCATTCATCTAATCTCTACATTTCATTTTACCAAAACAGGGATTTCAATTTAATCTGAAAGTGCACAATAACAAAAAATAAATATTTTTATATCACAACCCTGCTGTCAATTACAAATGTAACTTCCGAAATAGTCGTTCATAATGGGCGTGATCACTTATTGACGCTTAAAATATAAATCTAATGTCTGCATTATTATATATGCATATTATTATTAAGTATGTATGCATATTATTATTATGTATGCATATTATTATTAAGTATATATATATTACTAAGTATGTATTATTATTAAGTATATATATATATATATATATATATTAAGTATGTATGTATATTACTATAAGTATTAATATTATATTAATTAATAGTATTAAATAATTATTAATAGTATATTAATTATTAAATATTATTATTAAGTATGTATGTATATTAGGATATATGTTATGTAAATCTGACAGTTAAAACTTTTGAAAGATCTTATTACAAAAATGTTTTAGGAGAACTATGTAATTAGAAATTTAATTAACTCTGCCCAAAAGCATTATTATATATATATATAAGAGGTCATAATGTGTTTCTGTGCATTAGGTTATTTAAGAACAAAAGCCAGATTTCTCAAGTAAATGAATTTTATGAAAAAATAAAATTCAAAAGGTTAAAACCTGGCATTGAATCGTTTAGAAGAAAAGAAAAAAAAACTCGTAACTACGGAAATATTCAGTTTTTTTTACTTTACAATCTTACTTATATTCCTTCTTTATATTTATAATTTGTTTTCGTTATATTTATTCAATTAAATCATTTTTACTTAAGAACTGGAGCAAAGTGTAAACGCCGTGGATGGGATGTAAGTTGTGACGTCACGAAACCTGCATCTAGGCCCGATAAGAAGAAGAAATCCCGCCGGCCCCGCTCCTCCACGGAATAACTACTCGTTTCTCCTTTTCCGCTAACTCTCTACTGGGGCGTTCCCCCTCCGGTACTTCTTGTACTGCTGAAACATTCACGCGTTTCTCCGCGGAACCTTGCGATTGCGGGAACTCAGCCCCATCCGTTTCCTTCCCCCCTGCGGTTTCCTTTTCCAAACTAGAAACGGACCGTCCCAGGTTTTCTCCCTTGCTACTGCATCTCGATATGAGGGTTAACCTACCTTCTCTCTCCTCCGATTCCGAAACTAAACTACCCGCTTTGCTCAATTTTGTTTCGCTTTCCTCCCCGCTCTCAGCAGTCTGCTGCTCCTTGGATATCGAGATAAAATTCTCTACGGGATTTGACCCTGTTTCTAACTCCGTAATTCCGACTCTTGCCTCCTCTCCTACACGGGTTTCTCCAAAATTCCCTTTATCTGCGGGGGTAACAATACTTGCTCATCCAAATCTTGGGCGACAGCGCATAATATCTCCTGGTGAGGTACGTTACATTTTTCTCCCTTGGCCATGCCTAGCGGGACCTTTAACAATGGGCATTCAACGGCCGGTCCAAATATCCCTTTTAAATAAATGGCCGCCTCTCCACTATCCGACTTCTTGGATATTAGATCACTGCTAACCACGGTGATCTCCGCCCCTGAATCCACTAGCGCCCACGCTAGCTTTCCGTCCACGCTCACTGGTACTCTCTCCAACTCACAGCGAGTCTGCATCTCCTGCTTCCTCCTGTTCCCAGATCCTATGGCATCCACCCTGGCTATGACTCTCTGGTCCCCCATTCGTGGTGCGTTCCGCGGATCTCCTGCGCGTTTGTCTGTCTGACCGTTCGCCCCTTTCCGTCTCAATTGAGGACAATTCCATCTAATATGGCTCCTCGACCCGCATTCATAACATTGGCCGCTTTGGCCCCCCCGTTCGGGTCCTTTCCAAACTTGACGTGCCTTTCCGCTCTCCGTCCGAGAGTGGTCACGTCCTTCCTTTTTCGGCATATTGGACCTTTCTGTCCCCTGCCCAGACGTCGCATAGGACTTTCCCCTGGCCGCAAAATACATGTCACACTCCTTTGCCAGTTCCCTTGGCCTAAACCAGCCTTCTCCCTGTCTAATGCCTATGTGTGCGTACGTCTCCACGTCCAAGCCCTGGGTTATTTTATCCGTAATTATTAAGTGATTTAGTGTTTCTAAATCCTTAGCCCCTTTTAGACTGCAATAGTACTCCCACATGGACGTAATTCGCGTCGCGAACTGCACGAAGCTCTCGTCAGTACGACGGCTCGCCTTCCTGAATTTTTCCAGGCATATCTGTGGCGATGGTTGAAAATTTTCCAACACCACTCCCTTTACTACAGTGTAATCTCCATATTGTTCTGCCGATATTTGAGTCAATAAATCTGCTGCTCTTTCCCCTAACAAGTTTAATAGGATAGTCGCCCTAAATTCTAATGGTACATTTTCCGATGCGAACGCTCTTTCCAAACTCGTGAAGAAATAGGCCCATTGGTCTGCCCGTGTCGGTACTTTTACTGTTAATAATCTGATTATGCGGACCGTTTCTTCGATTGTTCGAAACCTCATGGGTGCTCCTGTCTCCACACTGATCGTTGGACTCTCCGTATTGATGCGCTCCTGTGCCCTTAACCTTTCTATTTCTATCCTTTCCTGTGATTCTAATTTTTCCCTTTCCAAATTTAAGTTTGCCTCGAATTGTCCCCGTTCCAGTTTTAATTTTGCTTCCGATTGTTCCCGTTCCAGTTTTAATTTTGCTTCCGATTGTTCCCGTTCCACTCTCTCAGCCACAATAGCTGTTAGCATCCCCTCTACTACCTCTTCCTCATAATCTGGACTTTCCAAAATCAACCTCCTTAGTTCCATGATTTTTAAATTTAGTGGGACAGTTTCTACCAGTTCCGTCGCTAACCTAGCCAAATCTGCTTTTCTAGCCTTTGCCAAAAATGCCATATTGAGATATAATCTAATTATCTTAATTTTCTTTAAAAAAAAAATTATGATTTATCTTATTTCTTTACCTCAGTCTCTTAATGAGTCTGTATTTCTCTTAAATTATCTCTTAAATTACCTCCAAAAACAAAATTGACTTATTAGATAACATATATACACTCCTAACCTTTAAATATACAGAATACAGTTTCTAAACATTAAATATGATATACAATACTTCTTTTCCTCTCATTTAAAATTACACCCTAACGTTATCAATTAAAAATTTCCGAGCTTTGGCTAAGCAATTTTCCTATGTCTTTTGTGCTCGGTCCAAAAGATCTCCTAACTCCCCTTAATTATCTATCACGAGATCCCGAAATTTACAATAAGGAACAATCAAAATAAAAGAATCACTCACCCCTCCTTCAAGGGACTGCCGCATATGGTTCCCACTTTTTTTTTTTTTTTTTTTTGGTGTCAGATTCCTTCTCGCTGCTCTGAATTTGCTGAGGGCTCCACTCAAGGCTTGCGGGACTTCGCTTTGGGCAGGAAAAAATCAGTCACTCTTTTCCACGGGTGCTTCGATCCTCTGTTACTGTCCGGTCGATGACCTCTGGTATCTCTTGGGTGTCGGGTCGGGCTATTCGATGTGGTTTCCTCTGCATGAAACCAGCTGTCTCCTCCGGAATCCCACCGCTGCCACCACCGAAATGTAGGGTTCTCTCGCTCTCGGAGATGAATTCGCTGCGTTCGGCTGTATTGGCTCAGTCGAACTATCAATAAAATACCTGTGATCAGGTTGTCAGTGTCATTTCGGGAACACCAACTGCTTAAAGGTAACTGTGCTCTCGGATAACGTAAGTGTCGTATCCAGGATTCCGACAAGGTGATAATTATAAAATTGGTAAAATGCAAATAGGAAAAGTTTCCGTAATCAAGAAGCTTTCAAATCAAAAGTTGGATAATTATAATAAGGTTTTATTTCAAACTCAGCAGAAAAAAAGATATTGAAGATTACAAAAGCCGGATAAAATCGGCCTGAGACGACAAGTCGTAAGGCATCGACTTGTTTCATGTACGGATGTTAAGCGTCTCTCTTGATGCGTGCCTTGCATTGAGTATATATTCACGCTAAAATTCTGAGACCACCTAACAACATGAACTTTGAGATTGTTTCTCATGACCCCGTCGTATCGGGACCACACATTCTTGAAGCGTCGAGATCTCTCCCCCGCTCTTTGATGACAAGTGGAATGTCAAAATGGCTAGATTTCGTGGAAATCTGAGGGAAGTTTATGGCTCTGTTTTTCCCAAGCGCTAAGTTGGAGGTCTGGGCACAAGAAGGTAATGACCTCAGGAATCTTCAGAGAAAAAATGGCGAGCATCCAACTCTGAAAACTCCTGAGTTTCTTACACTACCATTGTACCAAAAATTATAATTTTCCATGATGTCAAGGTTCAGATCATTGGTTGATTTGACACGGAATGATCCTTGTATGAATATTCAATTTTGCAGTATTTTAATTTCTTAAGTTTTACACCATATGAAATATTGTTTAAAAACAAACTAATTATTCTTTGTAATCAAAGTTTAATAGAGATAAGTTATGGTGCAGGAACATTAGGCGTTCTGCATTTTCACAGGTTGCAGCCTATTACGTTTTGGTTCATAAACATTCCTTGCTTCTTTCTGAAAATAAACGTTCACTATCAACGCTGCTAGCTGGTGCAGACAAGTACTTTCTTGCTATCTTTGCAAGTATGGCACAAAATAGAAACATTTTCTATTTTAAATTGGCATAAAATAGAAATATTACCTTTAAAAAATCAAGGGTAGTATCAATACGACTGTAATGATTTTTAAGAGTGAACAGAGTGAGTAAGGGCACAAAGCACAAATAGAACATGTTTCTAGATGCACAGAACACAAACTGCTATAAAATGAATTAGAATTTTTTTGACTAATTATATTTCTTTTTTTAAGTATATTTTTAATTCTAATTTCTAAAAATTGCAAAAATTATAATTACTACGTTATGAAATATAATTTTGCATATAGTGTTTTTAAAAAAATTCTAAGAATTATGTGTGTTTTTATTTCTAAGTATCATGTTTATTTTCTTTTAAAGCTTTTATTACTTCTTCCAAGTATCAAATTTGTTTTAATTTAGTATTGTGTTTTTTAACATTTCACTCCTGTATCAACTTTTTCTAAGTAGCGTATTATTTTAAAATTTTTTCCTAGTATATTTTTTTTATTTCTGCAAATAACATTAAATTAATTATAAAAAATTCATACTTAAATGAATAAAATAATTTTAATATTTAACACTATCTAAGCAGAGAATAAATGAAAACGTGGTCATATTGCATTTGTTATGCATGCATGTTTATTTCAAATCCTGTAAAACCAAATTATTCTTTTACATGTTTTTTATAGATTTTAGTTTTAGACATGTATAATTACACTAAATGAAAGTTGCTTTATTTACTATTATATAGATTAAATTTATTTTATTATAAACACTAACCAACACTAAATAAGTATTTTTACTTGCAGGTAGGTTATAAATGAAGCAACTTTCATTTAGTATAAGTATACTGTCTTAAGTCTTAAATACATAAAAACATGTAAAAGAATAATTTATGATTTTACAAGATTTGAAATAAACATGCATGCATGACAACAAATGCAATCTCGAACCACGTTTTCATTTAATCTCCGCTTAGACAGGATTAAATGCGAGCATGGATGCACATACAGTATTGTGGCAATTAATTGAGAAATGTCATTTTTTTCGTTTTATCACACGTAAGCTTAGGAAGAAGCACTCCAAATTAGCTCAGAGTTCAAATTGCAGTTATTATCAAAGTAGCAGGTGTTCGTATGCACCTGGTAAGTAGCAGGTGTTCAAATTCCTCCGCCAGGTGGCAGGTGTTCCGCAGTGGTAGTTTCTCAGTTGTTGCGGGGCTCATTAGCGTCATGGATATCAGCGCGGAAACACGTGCTAAAGTGATTGCGCTTAGAGAACACACTTTCGAGGACGTTCGAGGAAATAGGTAAAATATGTGGAGTGAGTACAGCAAGTGTCGGGAGGATCTGGAAGCGGTTTCAGGAAACAGGAAATGCTGGAACCAACCGCTCTGGAAGATGCGGCCGAAAAATATCAACTTCGACTCGTGACGACAAAACTTTACATCGAATGAGTGTTAAAAATCCTCGATTAACCAGCTTTGACCTGTCTAAGTCCATGGTGGCAGCTGGTGTTGATATTGCACCTTCAACAGTGCGATACAGGCTGTTAGAACGCGGACGGAGAGCACGTCGACCGTACAAGAAGCAGCTTCTGACGCTTCGCATGAAGAAAAAAGGCTGGAATGGGCACGGAAATACAAAACATGGACTGAGAAGGACTGGGAGAAAGTTCTCTTTTCTGACGAAACACATTTTGTGGTTCAGGGATTTAGATCTATGTTCGTGAGAAGGAGCCAAGGAGAACCTCTCAATCAGCACCACATCAATCAAGCATCCGTCCAAAAAATGTTTTGGGGTTGTTTCAGCGTTTAGGAGACAGAATCTCTTGTTCCCGTAGAAGGAATGATGAACAGTGCCAGTTACGAAGTCATATTGACCCGAAAAGTGCTTCCAACCATGGCTAAACTGTGGCCGAACGGAGATTGCGTTTTCCAACAAGACAGCCCGCCATGCCACACTTCGAAGCGAATCAAAAATTTCTGCTCAAAAAAAATATTACCGTACTGGATTGGCCCGGGAATTCACCAGACTTGAATCCCATAGAAAATTTGTGGGCTATTGTCAAAAAACGGCTTTACAAATTTGACTGTACGACGATGGACAAGCTAATTTCGGCCGTTATTGACATATGGTTCAGAGACGTTGAAATTAAAACTACATGTGCTAGTCTAGTACATTCCATGCCGAAACGTGTCTGTGATGTTATAAAGTCTCGGGGAGGTCATATCACTTATTAGTTTTAAATGCATCCATAGAAAACTGGAATAAAACTGAATTTTATAAAAAAACTGCATTTCTCAATTAATTGCCACAATACTGTACAACGATGCTGAAAACATGCACTTTTCCCGTTTGCTTTTAAAGCAATATCTAATGATAAAAGTAATATATAGATAAAATAAAGCTAGGAAGATATATAAAATAAAATAAAAGTTAAAGCTAAATATAATTAAATAAGTTAAAATATATAAATTAGATCAAGATACCAACCTACAAACACGACGAGCGCTTATACCCTGCAAAGTCACTCCCGGGAAATGCACCACGTGATAACTACGTCAGGCGCGAATTTCATGACCTTGTGCCGGCAGTTGAATGATGAGAAGTCTTTGTTTTTTGCAGGCGGAAATTTACAGTTCAATTAGTCTATGCGCGATTTTGATATTGAAAACACACACAAATATATATATATATATATATATAAATTTAAATTTTGTTTAATTATTAATAATTTTTATTTCTTTTTTCTATTATATTATTTATTTATTTTCTATTTAAAGTATTTTCAAGGCTATCAAACTACTAGTATTACGAGTTACTTCTGCTTTTATTAGATGAGAGAATGTCAAAAATATTGCACTATCAAGAACATAGTGTGGTAATTGTAGGAGGGAGTCGACCTTGTGGTCAAACTAAAGTATGAGACGAAAAAAATTGACATGCTTAATGTTCACACTTGTGACTTTAAACGTCCAGGGGAGGGTAAACGAACCCCTTACACTCCCCTATGGGCGCCCATGGCAGTCCTCTACGAGCTCCCATTGCATGAGCTCCCTGGTTAATGCTATTGCCCTCAGGACAGAACCTAACGGAGCCGAAGTTTCAATTTTCTCGGGGGTAGTAAACAGTCTTTCCAGACTCTCCAAAAGTATCTGTGATATAAGAGGTTGAAACATTGCACACTTGCCACGGGATTGGGCGCGATAGCCCAGTGGTTAGCGCTCCGGAATTGCTATGGGAGCTCATGGCAAGAACGCGTATAGAACCAATTCCAGGGGTGACAAACTCAAGGATGAGGCGTCCCATATTGACTTGCTTGTAATTTACATTTATATCTTTAAATGTACACAGTATGATAAGTTCCATATCAAGCGTTCTCTTATGAGCGCCCATAGCAAAGACAACCGTAGAACTAATTTCATCGGCGATAAACTCAAGGATGAGGTGTTCAATATCGACTAGATTGAGACTTACATGTCTAACCTTGAACGTCTATGGAAAGGCAAGTGTCATCCTTTCCCTCCACTATGGGCGCCCATGTAACATTTTCCAGAAGGGAACTCAAGGATGAAGCGTTCAATATCGCAAGCATGTAACCTACATTTGTAACCTTGAATATCCAGTTCAGCTTAAGTGATTCCTTGCAGTCCTCTATGGGCTCCCAGCGCATGAGATCCCAGCTTATATATTATTGCCCTCAGGGCAGAACCTAACGGAGCCAAAGTTTCGATTTCCTCAGGGGTAGTAAACAGTCTTTCCAGACCCTCCAAAAGACTGTGTGACATAAAAAGCTGAAACATTGCACACTTGCCACGGAGTGGGGCACGACAGCTCAGTGGTTAGCGAGCGGGAATTGATTGCACTCAGTAGGCCCGGGTTCGATTCCTGCCACTGCCAAAACTGCTGCCGTGTTCACGTGGAGTACGATCACGTTAAGCATGTGAGTCTGTAAATCCTTCCGAGAGGTTGGTGATAGGGGAAGGAGGGTACGGTCCCTGTGGATGCCTCCTCCTGGGTTCCGGATTAAATTGAGTGGCACTGCTCGGTCGTCCAAACAGATACCTTACATCTTTCTGGTAGATCGGACAGTCTGGGTCTCAACAACAACACTTGCCATGGGCGCCCAAAGGGATGATGAACGTCACGAATATCAAACTAATGAATACTTACTGTACGTCTCGTCCGTGAGATTGTCCCCGCTGGAAAAAGTTCTATTGACTTCCTTACCATGGGCGCCCATAGGGGAGCATAAGGAAGCACTTGCCTTCCCGTGAACATCAAGGTCCCAAATGTTGGTGTCAAGCTAGTATATATCGTGCGTCTCATCCTTGTTATGCTCTTGGAAGAAACTCTATGGACGTCCTTGCCATGGGAGCCCATACAAATTTTAAAAGCCACAAACGTAGGCATCAAGGTAATCGATATTGTACATTTCGTTCTTGAGTTCATCACGTTTTAATAAGTTCTATGGCCACCTTTGCTATGGGCGCTCATAGCAAGAGCGCCCATAAAACTTTTACAGGCGGAAAACTGAAGGGTGAGACATACATCGCCTTGCTTGATATCTACATCTGTGAACTTGAACGTCGACGGGATAGCAAGTTCCCCTCAAGACCCCCTATGGGCGCCCATACCAAGAGCGTTTATAGAACTTATTCCAGCGGGGGCACATTCAAGGGCGAAAATATCGATTAGTTTGACACCTTGTGGGCAACACCTTATTATCAGCATCTCGTATGGGCGCCCATGGCAAAGGCGTCAATAGAAATTTTTCAAGGAGGTTATACTGAAAGATAAGTAGTACAATGCATACTAATTTGCTATCTACATTTGTGACCTTGAACGTTCACAGTAGGGCAAGTGACCCCTTGCGCTCCCCTACGGGCGCCCATGGTGAGAGCGCCAATAGAACTTTTACCAGCGGGATAAACATAAGGATGTGAAGTACAGTATTGATTATATTGACATACAGTATTGATATCTATATTCGAGTATTGTTAATGTTATTGTATAAATATTAATAAATGTTATTGTCCCCTATGGGCGCCCATAGGAGAGCGTGAGGGGGAACTTACCATCTCGTGGATGTTCAAAGGTAGGTATCAAGCTAGTCGATATTGTACGTCTCATCCTTCAGTTTACCCCCTGAAAAAGTTCTATAGGTCCTCTTGCCATGGGCGCCCATAGGGGAGCGCGAGGGGCACTTGTCCTCCCGTGGACGTTCAAGGTCTCAAATGTAGGTATCAAGATACTAGATATATTTACCTCTCATCCTTGAATTTGGACATTTCAGGAAAAGTTTTATGAACGCCCTTGAATCCCACTCCTTTTGAACAAGGCGGACCCCCCTCCTGCAATTACAACACTATATTTTGACATTATTTCTCTCATCCGAGTTCTAATCACGTTAATTACAAAATGTTCTACCTAATTCCATTTTTTTACAGGATGCATATGCATATAGAATTTCATGGCTGTACGTACTCTCTTTCTTAAAATATCTAATTTCAAATTATTCGTGTTTTAATTAACTGTTTCTAATTTCCTAGAGAATGGTAGAATATTTAGAAATCAATGTGATTAAAACACAGATTATTCAAAATTAGAGATTTTACAAAAGAGAGAGAGAGAGAGTACGAATAGCCATGAAATTCTATATGTAGAATCATTCTGAAAACAAAATCAGAATTAGGTATAACATTTTATAATTAACGTGATTAGAGCACGAGTGTGTGTGTCAAAAATATAGTGCGCTCAAAATATAGTGTTGTAACTGCAGAAAGGGATCAACCTTGTTTCGAAAGAGTAGGATTCAAGGGCGAATATAAAACTTTTTCCTGGGATGGCCAAACTCAAGAATGAAACATAATGATGTACTAGCATGATATCTGCATTTTTGACCTTGATCGTCCACGGGAGAGCAAGTGCCCCTCTCGCTCCTCTATGGGCGCCCATGGCAAGGACACACATAGAATTTTTTTAAAGGGGAAAACTCAAACTCAAGGATGAGACATATAATATCGACTAGCTTGATACTTATTTTGGGACCTTGAACGTCCAAGGGAGAGCAAGCGCCCATTTGCTCTCCCCTATGGGCGCCCATGGCAAATGTGACCATAGAACTTATTAAAGCTGGGGCAAACTCAAGGACAAGACGTACAATATCGATTAGCTTGATACCGACATTTGTGGCTTTCAAAATTTTTATGGGCTCCCATGGCGAGGGTGTCCATAGCGCTTTTTCTAAGAAGAGCGTACTCAAAGAGAGACGTACAATATCTACTAGTTTGACACCTACATTTGTGACCTTGAATGTTTACGGGAAGACAAGTGCTCCCTTACATCTATGGACGTCCCCTTACGTCTCCCTTACGTATGGATGCTCCCTTACGTCTATGGACACCCATGGCAAGGACGTCAATAGAAATTTTTCCAGCGGGGACAATCTCAAGGACGAGACTTACAGTATTCATTAGTTTGATATTCGTGACTTTCAACATCCCCTATGGGCGCCCATAGCAAGTGTGCAATGTTTCAATATGTGACAGAGACATTTGGAGGGTCTGGAAAGACTGTTTACCGTCCATGAGGAAATCGAAATTTGGCTCCGTTAGGTTCTGTCCTGAGGGCAATAGTATATAGCAGGGAGCCCATAGAGCACGGCAAGGGAGCACTTAATTCCAACAGGATATTCAAGGTTACAAATGTAGGTTACCAGCTAGTCGATATTGAATGCGTCGTCCTTGAGTTCCCTCCTGGAAAATGTTACATGGGCGCCCATAGTGAAAGGAAAGGATGACACTTGCCGTCCCATAGACGTTCAAGATTAGACATGCAAGTCTCAATTTAGTCGATGGTGGAACGCCTCATCCTTGAGTTTGTCGCCGATAGAATTAGTTCTATGGGTGTCCTTGCCATGGGCGCCCATAAGGGAAAGCAATGTGAAACTTGCCCTACTGTGTACGCTTAAGGTTACAAATGTAGATTACAAGCAAGTCGATATGAAACGCCTCATCCTTGAAATTGTCATCGATGGAATTAATTCTACGAGCGTCCTTGCCATGGGCGCCCATAAGGGAATGCAAGGGAAAACTTGCCCTACTGTGGACGTTTAATGTTCCAAATGTAGTCTTCAAGCTAGTAGATATTGAATTCCTCATCCTTGATTTTGCCCTATTGCAAAATGTTACATGGGCGCCCATAGTGGAGGGCAAGTAGGACACTTGCCCTCTCATAGATGACTCATTATACTTGTTAGCTAATCGATGTTGAACGCCTCAACCTTCAGTTTGTCACCATGAAAAAAAGCTGTATGGGCGCCCATAGGAGAGGGCAAGGGGTGCACTTGTTTTTCCCTAGGACATTTAAGATCACAAATGTAGATTTCAAGTTAGTCAATATTGTAGGTATAATCATATAGTTTGCACCCCTAGAAAAATTATATTTGCGCTTTGCCATGGGCGTCCATAGGGGAGCGCAAGGGGGCATTTACCCTCCCTTGGAAATTTAAAGGTCACAAATGTAAACATCAAGCTAGTCAATTTTTTACGTTTCATACTTTAGTTTGACCACCGCAGGAAAAAGTATTTTTAGCATTCTTTAATCCTACTTCTTTCAACCAAGGTCGACTCCGTCCTGCAATTACCACACTATGTTTTTGATCGTACAATATTTTTGACATATATATTTTATGATATATATTTTTTTGACATTATATATATATATATATATATATAGAACTATACAAATATGAAATATACGTAAAAATGTAATATAATACCACTCAGAAAAAGGCGCAATGCAGCACTATATACTGAAGCAGGATATAACAATTTAAACGATTTGAAAAAAGGAAAAGGGGAAAACCATATGAATTGCATAAAAATGGCTGAGAGGGATAGCGACCTCTCATTCCCGTTTTAAGTACTTTTCGTCTAGACAACGCCCACGGATACCAATGCAATTCAATGACAGATCCCCGTAGCATGTGCAAAAATGAAAGCTCCGAAATGCAGAAAAGGAGGCCTCAGAATGCAGACAGAAAGAAGACAGAAATGGAACGACGAAATCACGCTGGCAATGATGCTACCGACTAAAACGTATCGTCCGTTTCGCCATATATAGTATGTACCCATACGCATGCGTACCTTGATTCTTCAAATATGATGTCATATTCACAAGTCATTAAAGAATGTATAAACCTCTTCTTTAAAGAAAGAGTTGTAAATATCTTTAAGGAAATTCCGTGGGTAATGATTTTTAAGTGCTTCCTGTAAAATGAGTTTGTTACATGTGAGACAATCTTTTTTGAAAGTATTATTATTACGATTTCTTCTCAGATGTCCTGTTATGATGTTACGGAAAATATTCCTAGACAAATTCGACTTCCATCCAATTATTTGGTTAATCTTCATATCATAATTATTACGTTTATTGTACAGAACTGTATGAATTCCATTTTTATGATTGTATCTAATGGTTATGTCCAGGAAATTAACTTCGTTTTTGACACTATTAGGGTTCTTGATAAGATCCAATTCCGGAGGATAAAAGTCAAATTCCAATTCAGGAATATTTGAGTAATGGCCTAAAATCACATCGTCCACATATCTGTAATATGGCATTTCATATATTACATGATTATTCCTTTCGAAATATGTTAAATATATGTCAGCCAGGACTGATGAACAGCCCCCGCCCATAGGAATACCCCTAATTTGTTGATAAAAGACACCTCCGTTACATAATATGTTCTCAAACAAAACGATCTGAATTAAATCCATATACCTTCGTAAAGTGATTACTTTTTTAAGATTGTATTCTGTATGTACCAGTAAAAGTATTTCATGCAATTTTTTAAGATCAATGTTGTTGAAAAGGTCCCTGAAGTCATAACTGGTGAACTGTATATCTTTATTGCAATACTTCAGTCGTTTAATTACTTCAGAGCTGTTTTTTATGATTATTGGATTTTGTACTAATAAAGCAGAGGTCGCCAAAGTGGTCTATATAGACCCCCAGGGGTCTATTTAACAAAAGCGGGGGTCGATCTGAGCCAGGGGGTCGATTGGGGGTCGAAGAAAAAACAGATCTTAATACGAAAATCACACATACGTAATCGCGATGATCGTAAAATTTGTGAATTTTTTTATAATTGACTTAATATCAGTTTCTTTATAGAACATAAATTAATCAACGAATATTTATTCGGGTGAAACAAGTATTGACGTACCAGCGCGCAGTGGCACGAACTCTGCACTTCTGGTTTATTAGTCATACTCATATGTTGAATCTCCACTGTTCTCCACTTCAGTCTCCACTTCAGTCACGTAAATTCAATCTTAACCAAGTACAGAAATAAATTAAATGTGGAGCTTCGAGGGGATTTAAGATTAAAATTGACTAATTTTGAACCAAATATAGCGAAGCTTGCAAAAATACACCAGGCACACCCATCTCATTGATTAAGAAGCAATAAATCTGTAGTTACTTTACTTATTATTTCTACTTATTTATAATTACTCATTATTTAATAAATATTAAGGTTTTTTAAATTATATAGGGGTCGATGATCAAAAAAGTTTGGCGACCCCTGTAATAAAGCTTTATATGCAGGTTTAAGTATATTCATGAGTTTTTTGTTAGCCAATGTAATATATGTATTACATCCTACAGTTACCGTACGAAATTTCACGGGTGTTTTATGCAGTTTTGGAATGAGTACTAAATAAGGAAAGGACACATTTTTTATATTGATGCCAATTCTTTTATATAGAGCCCTGATTTTATTTGTCATCACAGTTAAATTATAAGGTAAAGGTTTGTACATTGTGGGATCCATGTAAGATTTCTGTAAGATTTCTATGTAATAAGGTTTGCAGGTAATTGCGTAGTTCGATACCACTTTATCAGTATATGTGATCACAAAACGTTCATGTACTTCCCTGATAGAAGAGGGGATGATTGAATTCCATTGAATATTGAGTTTGCTATTATATTGGTTGACAAAACAGTTTAGGATATTATATTTCCATTCATCAAAGGCTTTTATGGGTAAACCATATTTAATAGCTAATTTATATATGAAAGAATCCAAATCTAGATTAAAATCTTCTTTCACGTGGTCAAATTCTTGTCTGCGGAATTTTGTTCCTTTTTCAAAAAGATTTCTTAAAGGCAAATCATCAATCACTTCAAGATTACCTGTAATTATATGATTATGGTGTTTGTCTCGTAAGTCTCGGTGTTTGTCTCAAAGTAAAGCTTACATACCGTTATGTACGACCCTACGGAAGAAGATTATACAATTATAACCATATTAGTAAAAATATATCTATGATGAATAGTGGGGTATGTAAATGCCATCTTAGTGATTTACGAGACAAACACCATAATCATATAATTACAGGTAATCTTGAAGTGATTGATGATTTGCCTTTAAGAAATCTTTTTGAAAAAGGAACAAAATTCCGCAGACAAGAATTTGACCACGTGAAAGAAGATTTTAATCTAGATTTGGATTCTTTCATATATAAATTAGCTATTAAATATGGTTTACCCATAAAAGCCTTTGATGAATGGAAATATAATATCCTAAACTGTTTTGTCAACCAATATAATAGCAAACTCAATATTCAATGGAATTCAATCATCCCCTCTTCTATCAGGGAAGTACATGAACGTTTTGTGATCACATATACTGATAAAGTGGTATCGAACTACGCAATTACCTGCAAACCTTATTACATAGAAATCTTACAGAAATCTTACATGGATCCCACAATGTACAAACCTTTACCTTATAATTTAACTGTGATGACAAATAAAATCAGGGCTCTATATAAAAGAATTGGCATCAATATAAAAAATGTGTCCTTTCCTTATTTAGTACTCATTCCAAAACTGCATAAAACACCCGTGAAATTTCGTACGGTAACTGTAGGATGTAATACATATATTACATTGGCTAACAAAAAACTCATGAATATACTTAAACCTGCATATAAAGCTTTATTAGTACAAAATCCAATAATCATAAAAAACAGCTCTGAAGTAATTAAACGACTGAAGTATTGCAATAAAGATATACAGTTCACCAGTTATGACTTCCGGGACCTTTTCAACAACATTGATCTTAAAAAATTGCATGAAATACTTTTACTGGTACATACAGAATACAATCTTAAAAAAGTAATCACTTTACGAAGGTATATGGATTTAATTCAGATCGTTTTGTTTGAGAACATATTATGTAACGGAGGTGTCATTTATCAACAAATTAGGGGTATTCCTATGGGCGGGGGCTGTTCATCAGTCCTGGCTGACATATATTTAACATATTTCGAAAGGAATAATCATGTAATATATGAAATGCCATATTACAGATATGTGGACGATGTGATTTTAGGCCATTACTCAAATATTCCTGAATTGGAATTTGACTTTTATCCTCCGGAATTGGATCTTATCAAGAACCCTAATAGTGTCAAAAACGAAGTTAATTTCCTGGACATAACCATTAGATACAATCATAAAAATGGAATTCATACAGTTCTGTACAATAAACGTAATAATTATGATATGAAGATTAACCAAATAATTGGATGGAAGTCGAATTTGTCTAGGAATATTTTCCGTAACATCATAACAGGACATCTGAGAAGAAATCGTAATAATAATACTTTCAAAAAAGATTGTCTCACATGTAACAAACTCATTTTACAGGAAGCACTTAAAAATCATTACCCACGGAATTTCCTTAAAGATATTTACAATTCTTTCTTTAAAGAAGAGGTTTATACATTCTTTAATGACTTGTGAATATGACATCATATTTGAAGAATCAAGGTACGCATGCGTATGGGTACATACTATATATGGCGAAACGGACGATACGTTTTAGTCGGTAGCATCATTGCCAGCGTGATTTCGTCGTTCCATTTCTGTCTTCTTTCTGTCTGCATTCTGAGGCCTCCTTTTCTGCATTTCGGAGCTTTCATTTTTGCACATGCTACGGGGATCTGTCATTGAATTGCATTGGTATCCGTGGGCGTTGTCTAGACGAAAAGTACTTAAAACGGGAATGAGAGGTCGCTATCCCTCTCAGCCATTTTTATGCAATTCATATGGTTTTCCCCTTTTCCTTTTTTCAAATCGTTTAAATTGTTATATATATATATATATATTATAAATATTTTTCACATTAATATTTGACGTTATAAATATTTCTGACATATATATATATATATATATGGCTATATATATATGTGTGTGTATTTTCAATATCAAAATCCCGTACAAACTAATTGAACTGTACATTTCCTCATGAAGAAAACAAAGAACTCTATTCATTCACCGCGGCCACATATCTACGGGCGTCACACAAAAAGAAAAAAGAAACAATCGGAAGAGCTGAGTCAGCTAGTTTGCTGAAATTCGCGCCTGACGTATGTAGCACGTGATAACCTGGCGGGAGTGACTTTGCAGGGTCTAAGCGCTCGTCAAACACGGAGGTCGGCGGGAAACATAAACAAAGAATGTCTAACCGTGACATAAAGAAGCACTCTACTCTAACTGCACTCAGTGTTGCCAGATACACAGAGCTTGATGTCTAAAGGGATATTGCCTTCGACCACAGAATACTATATTATGAACACAGAATACTATATATGTTAATCTGTGCCTTCGACCAAAGATATAGCCATGAAGACTAGTTGTGGTAGGAACACAGGAATTAGATATTGGGCGCATCGGAGCACTCTTTTCAAGGGTCTCCTTATTATTAACTAGTCTGTATTTTATTAAATTTTACCGGTTAAGAGATCGATGACTCACACTGCCAATTAACTTAGTCTAATTTTGTTTTGAAATTTATATATACTATTACTAAGTTTTATTCTGAGATATGTTCTGTTTATTTGATCTCGCCAGCAGCATAAATCGGAATTTGGATGTAATTCAATGCGAGCTTGTTGAATCTTTATATTTTTGTTAAAAATTACTAAATAGTAATAATAAATATTGTTACACCCCAGCTAAATATTATTATACACATATTTTAAAGTGAAATATCCTATATAAGTAAATTAACAAAAAGGCACTCTTTCTATATGTCTCAGTGTTGGAACTGGTTTTGTAGTTTTTGCTGTTCTCTTCAACAAAGGATAGGCAATAACAGGCCTAAAGCCTACAAAGATGTTTTAAGAAAATAATTGTAGATTTATTGAAGAAATGTTGTGATATCCTTTGTATAAGTTTTTGAAGAATTTTTGTTTCTTCTTCCAGAAGATTTCTAAAATCATTTGCTGAAAGTAGTATTTAACTTTTGGTGATATCATATGACCTGTTCCTTGTTAAATAGCAGTAAAAACTATAAAGCAGTTACGCTATAAAGTAAGGATGACTAAATGGAACCATATTCACCCATAAGGTTAATTCTTGTATGTGACAGTTGCTATCCTGGACACTATCTTAAATTTGACAATCTATTTGTTTCTTTTATTATCAAAATCCGTCTGCCATTGCTGGATACTACCAACACCACTTCATTTTTTAATTACTCTGCAATACAACTATGCATATGCAATGGCAGGTAAATTTGGATAAATTTAAATTTGCCTAACACAGAATTTTTGTGTAAAAAAAGATAAATCTTATAGTTACAAAAATACAACCTGTGTAGCAAGGAAATTCACCACACCACCTGGTAAAAGCGAGGAACAACAAAAATTTTGTTTTTAGGAAAACTTTAAAATTATCAAAATAAGGTATGATTAGCAGTGGTTAGAATGAATATTTTTTGGGTATGAAAGCATGTCTGAGGACTGTATCAACCATATCCTGAATATCAAAAAATATATTAAAGTACTGCAAAGCACTGATTGTAGTCCACAAGTTTTTAGACCCATCCATAATAGTAGGCTGTATTCTAATTGTAGAGCCATATGCTTTTTACCTCAAACTCAGAAAGAATCTTAGATTTGTCTACATTCTCTAAGGGAGTTCAGCACGCACACTCCATGTTGGTCATCACTGCAAGAAAAAATTCTACGTCTGCAATCAGCTCAACAAAGAAACCTTCTAAAGATCTTGAGATTTAGTAAAAGATTCTAAAGGTTTTGGGATTTAGTGCATTTTTTTCGGTAAAAGTGTATGTATGTAGGAAGTTTAAAATTAGAAAACACCCTCTATGGTTTGTATGTTTGTTCAAATCCTTGAAAAGTGCTTGGAAAAAAATATTCATGTTCAAATATCAGTCTTTTAATTTCTTAAAAAGCAAAAATAATCCTTCAAATTTTTGAAAAACAAAGTGCACAATTTTCTCAAAATACAATGTATGCAAATTTTTAGAAAGCCACATTTCAATCCATATTCCTTGTACACTATGGAGAAGATATATTTTAGGTTTTCTATAGATTGTAAAAAAAAAAAAAATTGCCAAAGTAGTGGATCTGTTTATAAAATCTAATAGATATAAAAATTTGAAAAATGTTTTCTTTGGAGTTAGGATGGGGAAGGGGGAATGTCCAGAACAATTGTAGCATTGTTATTATTGCTACTCCTTAAGTCTAAATAGTCCTTAAATAGTGCTTATTTAAAAAAAAAACTGTATGTATGATCTCTCATTATTAATGGCTTAATTTGTGGACTATAATCCGTGCTTTGCAGTACCTCTAAAATGATATAGAAGGTGTGGTTGATACTTTCCTTTATCACAATACTTTCTTTCAACATGTAGAAAATCTTCTGCTGACCATGAGTGAATTGCAGGAAGGAGATGATGTAACTGGTAATATGCCATATTTTGGAGGCCAGGAAGACTCCTTTTTGAAAAATCTGTGTTAAATTATTTTGTTTAAAATTTGATGAAGCTAACTAATTACACAACCAATGATTATTGAATTTTAATGAAGCTAACTAATTACTTTCAAGTTAATGTCTCTTTTATTAACTTAAAAGAGACATCCATAATGGAAGCCACCTATTTTGCACACTCCCAAAATTGTACTTCCACGACATCATGGAATGAGAAGTCGCTCGTGACAAACTTGTACTGTTATACTCTGTGCCATAATAGTTATTACTAGAGAGCCTTGATAGAGAGAGAAGTGACATATGGAGGGCAACTTCCTAATTGGTTGAAGTACTTTTTTGTTTGCCACAAGGCATATTTCCATTCAAGGTCCATAGGAATAACATATTGCGAGTTAGAGTAGTTTAAAACAATTTAAAATTCTTCAAATTAAAAGTATGTAGCTATTTTTAATGACCGATGCCACATTTAGAAATATTTTAATATTTATATGAAATCAATTTTAATTATTGTAAAATCAGAAAAATATTAAAATCAAAATGTCTTGTGCTTAGTTCAATTTGTCTTGCACTTATCGACATAGTGAATGAAACTTAACAGGTAGTGACCATTTAATTCTTAGTTTCAAATACTTTGGCAAAGTTTAATGTTATGTAAAAATCAGTGAAAATATGATATGCAAATTATGTTACTGGAAAAAAATTAAAATATCAAGATATAATTAATTGAACATAGTTATTTTTTAAAATATGCAAGGTAAACGTTTTGCTTTTCATTTTCTCTCAACTCTTTCTATTTTATTTCTCTCAATTCAATTTTCTCACACCAGAATCTATTTTTAAGTAGCTTATAATATATATATATATATATGTATATACATATATATATATATATATATATGTATATATATTAGAAAAATATAAAAATAATATGAAAATGATCACAATTATAGCATGTTACCCTTCATTTTATAGGGCTTGCAATTCATACCAAGTTTAACAATGTACACTCAAGACGGCTAATGATGTTACAAACACAAAAATTTTATTGCAGCTATTTTCCACTGCAATTTTTGAAACTGTTTTGAAAGTTTTGCTATCATTGAGCCATAATGTATCCCTTTTATGCATAATTATCTCAAGATTAAGGAAATATCAAATTTTGAATACATTTTAAAGTTTTTACTTGAATTTCAAAAAATTCTGTCTAGTTCTAGAATTTTTGTTAACAAAGCCGGATATAAAGTTTCATAAAAATCTATTGCTATTTGTAGCATGAAAAAGGCATATAAGAAATCAACTATAGTTGGCCATCACTCTAAAAATATTCAAAACATGTTCAAGAGGTCCTTAAACATATATTGGCAACAAAATCTCTAAATCGAAAATTTTTGCAAAACCAATATTATATGTACTATATTCAATAGTATGAAAAAGTAAAAATGGTGATCATAAAATGATACGTTAATTCACCTACTAGAGTAAAAAAAAAAATGTTTTTTATGTCTAGAGTGAATTATAGGAGATAATGTATATTATAAGTCACTTTAGTTCAGACATTTCTGTATCTAAAGTGAAATTTATGTTATCAAGATCCTAATATTTGTATTTCCCAGTGTAGAACAAAACACCTATTTTTTTTATTGCTTAATCTAATGCAGTTTATTATAACACGAATATTTAATAAGGAATTATGCCATTTTTCAAAAAATTTCAGTGGACCTTTATATCACTAATCAGTCAAATTTCCACTGATGTTTCTACCATGCTTTGGGGTTTCTTTTGTCCAACTTTGGAGGAAACTTGGTGGCAGCGCATACACAGTTCTTTCTTTTGAGCCATTCTCTCTCCATATCTAGGGCTTCTAGTTATTACAAATAAAACACAGATGTAGTATTTGACATTTTACTACATCCATATTTTGAGTAAAAGCCCTATAATAGAGCTTATGTTTCTAGTTCCAAAATTTGTAAATCTAAATCTTTATTGATAAAATTTCATATTTTGATGTTTTATAAGCAACCTCTTCAAAAGATTAGCACCACCTCATTTTATTGGTTAATTAGAAGAAATTATTAAAATAAGAAAATTTGATAGTCTATTTTCATTCACTAACATTTTGAATTTGTTGAGATATTATGTCAATGCTCAAAGTTAAATTTGTATTAATTTTTGTCTTATTTTTCTTAGGCGATGAATGATGATATTTTAAAGATAAACATTGATGCTGTGCAACTGGAAGAAAGATTTGTCACAAAGTGCTGAATTTTGAACTAGTTGCTGATATTTTGGAACTATATTTAAAGGTAAATTTTATTTATAGCTATATTAAAGGTTTTTGAAATTTATTATCTATATATAAAATTAAAAATTTGCTACAGTTTTTACTAATGTTTATCAAGTTTTGTATTATTCTTTACTTCATATACAATCATATATCCATGTTTCAAAGACGGGTTGATGATATATCAAAATAATTCACAAAATTAACACTTCTATAGATTGAAAGCAAGAATTTTTTCTAAACCTTTCATTCTAATAAAATTATGCTGCTTAGCAATAGAATTAAATTGATTTTATTCTTTAAAAATGCTTAGTCGGATGTATTGATAAGCTAATTTTATTTTAATTTTTATTGTCTAAGTAATTAATAGAATTGATAGAAAAATAAATTTAATAAATAGACCAATATAGTTTAGATTATTGATATCGGATGCTGCCCTGGGATAAAGAAAAAATACTGGAATGATTGATTTTGCAAATGTTTTTAAAATTTATCTTTTTTTGTGATTGTGGTTAATTATTTGATGTTTATGAAAACGGTGCAGGAATAACTTTTATCACTATTTTAGCATCTTGATTTTGTCATATGTTGACCAAACTTCATATATTTTGAAAATTGGTTTACAACTGAGATCATGATACTTTATTATTTAGATTTGCCTGTGAAAAAAATTTTGAATGGTGAGGGCAGATTCTTATACTTTCAAAATGTTTAGTGTGTTACAGTTGAATATTTGACAATTGTCAATTTTCAGGTTTTGTTCACAGTTTTTGACTAAGTATAAAAGCCTGTTTATCCCCCCTCCCCCATTTTTCACAATTACCTCTAATGATGAACATCTGCCTTTCAAAATTACTCTGGTTTCTAATGTGATTTTAACATCTTATTAAAGAGATCAAAACTTTTATTATAAAGTGTTATTGTTTAAATATACTGTTGTTATTAGATTACCCAAATATGCGCATGATATTAAATACGAGGGTCACACTGAAATTTTTGAGATACGGCTAAGTAGTATAAGTTAAACTTATCAACTGTTAGGAGTGTTCAAAGTATTCCTCTCCAATATCAATGCACTTTTGTAGGCAAATTTTTGAAAGATTAAATGCTTCAAGCCATCCATTTCTTGAAATCAATAAAAAATATGCTTGTATAGCGTCATCAATCTCATCTTTGAAATGAAAACGATGCCCACATAAATTTTTATTTAGATTAAAAAATAGCCAAAAGTCACACATAGCAAGATCAGGAGAATAGGGTGGATGTTCTATCACTTTGATGTTATTTTATTCAAGAAATTTGACTGTCATTCAATTTTTGAGATACGGCTAAATGGTATAAGTTAAATTTATCAGCTCTTAGGAGTGTTCAAAGTATTCCTCTCCAATATCAATGCACTTTTGTAGGCAAATTTTTGAAAGATTAAATGCTTCAAGTCATCGATTTCTTGAAATCGATAAAAAATATGCTTGTATAGCCTCATCAATCTCATCTTCGGAATGAAAACGACGCCCACGTAAATTTTTATTTAGATTAAAAAATAGCCAAAAGTCACACATAGCAAGATCAGGAGAATAGGATGGATGTTCTATCACTTTGATATTATTTTATTCAAGAAATTCGACTGTCATTCGTGCTGAATGAGAAGATTGTCATGGTGGAGCATGAGTCCCCTAACATTTACTTTCTGAAGAATTTTTTGAAGATACTTAGTAGGGGTACCAATTAGCTGTAACTGTCTTCTGTCCCTCTAGCTTTATGGCTTTGACCAGACCTGTACTTCTGAAGAACACGTCATACATATTACTTTTTTCATTGCTCATTGTTTTTTCACCATTGTTGATTTGGGGTCATCTTCAGAGACCCATACTTTACTTTCTTGACATGTTGAAATATCAAAAAAAAGTATGTACGTTTCATCACCAGTTATGATTTTAGAAATACTGCGGTGTCCACCATCATTAAGTAATTTTAGGGTTTCTTTACTGATTCTGACACACTCCGCTTTTTGGTGTTCTGTTAAATTATGGGGGACCTAACAACAAACTAATTTTTTCATATGCAGTTCTTCATGAATAATTTTATGTATAGCTGTGAATCCAATGTTAAGTTCCTTCTGTATCATTTGGTAGGTACAGCGATTATCGTCGATTAACATTTTTCGAATGGCCGACACATTTTCTGGGACTACAACTGACAAAGGTCTTCCTGTGTGTTCTTCATTCAGGAGAGAATTTCGACCTCTTCTAAACTCTGTAAACCATCTTAATACAGTGGCACAAGATGGAGCATCATTTCCATATGCTAATTGTAGACATTGAAGACATGCTTCTTGATTTAGCCCCACTTTAAAATCATAGAAATTCATAGCTCGATAATACTCTCGTTTCAACTCCATTTTCTTTTCTTTCAAAATTTGTTCTACGATAGCTAAATTGTAATTGTTGCCACAAATTATCATCTGCAGACATAAAAGAGTTTAAATTTAAATATCTGACTAATGATTTTTTTCTAGTGCATATCTTCTGCCCCTGTCTAAAAAATTTCAGTGTGATCCTTGTATAACCAGCAAAGTCTGCATACTTTGTGCTTTATGCCCATCCAAGTACATCACCACTATGCATAGGAACTGGTGGACATCAACTCCTGTCGACATTCTCATCCGCTTCCAATATCTACATATGCATGCAAGCCATATGCCCCTACCAATCAATATTACTATTTCTTATACTACTCCATATCGAAACATATATACTGTACCAACGTTTAACATAATACACTTTATTTATGCTCCCCTAATCCTCATAATTTATCAAGTTTTCTATGTCAGATCATACTATGGAAGAAAGGGGACTAACTCTCTCTCAAACTTTGTAGGTCATACAATTCAGCTCTAACCAATCTATCTATAAACAAAGTTTACATTAATTGCATAGTTTAAAACATGAATTTGAAGATAAAGCAGGAATCAAGCCACTCTAACTCCATAGTTTTAAATATTCATATTTTGTATTTTTAAATTGGGATGACCCTTCAATATTAACTTTTCTATTCAGCTGAATCATGAAGGTCTCATCTGTAACTTCATGAACTGAATAGAGTTTTCCATTTATTTCTTCAGGCATTAAAATCTTATGACCATGCAATTGTATCATGTTGTGGCAAAGCTTTCGACCTGAGATTATAAATGCAAAAATAGCAAAAAAGACCAAACTTTGTGAGGCTAATTCTTCGGATCCAAGGGTTAATTTGAAAAACAGATTTCAGATTTGGATTCAGCCTAATCGAATTAGTATACATGAGTTTCTTCAGCCCCCAGAGTTGCATTTGGTACTCTGACGTATTGATACTGCACTAGAAAGGTGATATACTTTCCTCTGCTTTATCCCAAATTGTTATTAATGATAATTTTATCCCAGTTTTGGATAAAACTTTTCTGTTAACTAACTAATAATCCATGTAATATTCTGTTTTTCGAATCCCTCTTCATTTATATTATTTACTTGCAGTATGCCATTCTACAGTGTGCGAAAAAAGCATAAGGATAAGCAAAAACTCGCCAAATCTAGAAATCTTTTAAACGGAAATGCATGCAAATTTCTTAAATAAAAATATTGATAAAATTAAGTTCTTTTTCATGTAAATTAGTTAAGTTTTCCAAAAATAAATATGTACAAATTTACTTTATAAATTTTAAACCCATATGATCTTGGAAAAAAGTATAAGGACAACTGTTTTGCATCTAAAATTATAGTAAAATTTGCATATTTGAAAGCAGAAAATGACCATTTCAAATATAAAGACTGTGTTTCTAAACAAAATTTACACTTCCCTCATTTCTTCACGATTTTTATACGACGCTAAAAGGAACTCATCTGTCTGACCTTGAAAAAGGGAAAATTCTTGCTTTTCACAAATATGGATTGAGTGGGCATAGAATTTAAAAAAAAAATTAAAAGATCTAAAACTGTAGTTTATAATTTTCTAAAAGAACTTGGAATGTATGGAATGAAAAATCGAACTGGAAGACCAGAAATTCTAATGCATCGACAGAAAAGAATGGTTGTAAGAAGAGCTTGTGAGAAAAAAGAAACTGCAAATGAAGTTAGAAGAAATTTGGACAAGAAGTTGTAATCCATGGTGGACTCTCCTTTCTCATACAAAATTTGAGGTGGAACCCATATCAGTCATCATTTAAACTCTATCTATAGCAAAACTCTATCTCTAGCAAATCCTGAGAAAAAAATTATTGGTAAAAAGTAGGGTTGCACCGAATACCATTTTTTGCCGAATAACGAATACCGAATATTCGGTTAAAATTCTAACCGAATATTCGGCCGAATACCGAATATTCAGTTAAATTTTTTAAAGGTAATATTTCTATTTTATGCCAATTTAAAATAGAAAATGTTTCTATTTTGTGCCTTTTTACATCTTAAATTTATTTGCATTTACATTAAGTATAATTATTAATTTAAAATAAATAAAAAATAAAATAAATCATTCCAAAAGCAAATTAATATAGTGAAATAGTAAATGGCTACCTAATTTGGTTTATGTTTATCTGCATAAATTGATAATTGATAGTTAATTTCTAATATGTGATAATCATATGGCTTCATATTATGTTATAGAGAATCTTGCATTTATCTTACATACAAACCCAAGTTGCTTAAAATATCATTACAAATTAGAATTACAATTTATTCAAGTGAATTTTTGCTATCTTAGTCTCTTCTGTACTGTAACTGATAAATAATTTTATCAAAATTGAAACTGAGCAGTCAAATTCAAACATTGCCAAATCATTTTTCTTTTTAAAGTGCAAAGGATACTTTGCCAGAATGTCCAGCCATTGCGAACTACAACAGAGTAGATACTGATAGATAACTAAACAGTTACAGACAGGTGTACCCACCCTGTGACAAAAGACTCAACAAAGTAATCTTCTCTTCAGAAATCATGAAAGAAATTAGAAGGTTTGACTACAATGGGGCCACACACGGAGAAATTCTTTGGTTATCTTATTTGACACATTTTAATGGATACAAAGGAACACCTATGGCACCCTCAGTATCTTATCTATCTCTATCGAAATTAAAATACTGCAAAATTGAATATTCATCCAAGTGTTTGTTTTATATATTAATCACCTTCACCTTTTTTTAATATTGGTGAAATGATAATTGATTTTTTTTTTAGCTGCATATTTTATAAAAAATTAACCATTATATTTTTGAACACGTAATATTAAGAGTTTTATTTTCTGGTTACTGTTTCATATTTAAATGAGTTAGTAAGGTTAAGGTGTGATAAGATTTAAGAAAAATTGAAAAAAAAAATTCAATATCAGAGTGTTTTCTTTTACATTAAAATTATTTTAAATGTGATAATATTGGTAAGTAAAAATTTGAATTAATTTTGTACTATGATACTATAACTTTCATTCATTGTATAAAAAATGTGCTTTACCAATTGTCGAATATTTTAATTTTGTTTTACTATTCGGTTAGGCCGAATATTAAAGTATTCGGCCGAACCGAATATTCGGTTTGACTGCCGAATAGGCAGTATACCGAATACCAACCGAATATTCGGTGCAACACTAGTAAAAAGATGGTATGGCAAAATTATTGTCTCCAATAAATTTCATTGTTGATTGATTTTAAGAATGTTATTTTCATATTATACTTTTTTTTATCTAAACTTTTTATTTAAAATATTTTGCAACTGTGGAAATGCCTGTTTATTATTTATTTATAAATTAATTATTCATCGTATTTAAACCTAATTTCCTGTGCTTATTAAAAAAAAAATCCTGGAACCACTCCCTTGAGGCTCCACTGAAATTGGTTGTTATTAAATTAGAATAATACCACTGGCAAAACTGTTATTATTTCATGAAGTAGGATTATCGTTATTGCATGTGTCATATGCAGATTACATGCATTCACTCAGCAGTTCAAAGGCAGGTCCATGCGGCACACACGTCTATCGTTATCCATGGCTGTTATAAAGAGTCACTGCTAAAAAAATAATTGTTAAAATGGGACATTTAGTTATGGACACTGCAACTAGTACAATAATTTACTCCAATTAATGTGGGATTCATTCAAAGCATGCATTCCATAGGGCTGAGAAGGTTTGGGGGCACCTGGGCCACATAGACATCTTATGGGGCATGGTAGTCCAGTTGTTAGAGCGCGGTGGGTCCGGGTTCAATTCTCTCCGCTGCCGGGGGCTGCTGCTGTGTTCATGTGGAGTGCGGTCGCATTGGGCATGTGGGTCCGTCCGGAAGGTTTGGGGTGGGGGGAACTGCGGTGTCTGTAGGTGCCTCCCCCACTGGGTTCCGGTCTAGAGTGGGTGGCTCTTCCCAGCTGTCCAAACGGTTACCTTACACCTTTTTGGTAGGTTGGATGGTCTGGGTCTCTACATAGACAGCTTATGACTTGTATACACAGACAGGTCAAGGACTTATAAAATAGGGGATAATAGGGGAACCTGCCAATTTGCTGCATAAGGACCTGAAACATTCTGTCAGCAGCATTTGCTACAATATATCATTTTTTGTGCATCTATTTCCACCAAAAGCTTAATAGTATCAGCCTATTAGTTTCTTTAACCTATTTAATAGAGGAAATTGGTGGACGGAAAGATGACATTCATATTTTGATTATGTAATAAGTTTTCAAGATTACTTAGAACCTAAAGAAAAACAACCTTTTTACGATTCAATCATGAGAAAAAAATATTTTTTCATTGTGCCAGATTTCAAACATCAACTTTTCCCTTGTTAGGTACAAGTATGTTGCCAGGAATATCTGGATGACGAGTATTAGGGGAAACTCGAATATAAGGGAGAAAAAAGTCCTCTTTGTTTTGTGGGTGCAATTGTTTGAAATGGAAATTGTTAGCACCTTAAATTTTTAATTTAGTTAGAAAGCTCACGAAATGAAGGTAGAAGTAATTTTTATTTTCATAGAATATTAAATAATGTATTTTGATGCTGATCAGTTTGTAAGATTGAATTATGGTTAGCTTTGCTGATAAGTGAATTTTAAAGTGATTTATGTGCTAAGTGCAATATCTGGCAATTATGGGCATAATTATGAAAAATTGGGATATTTTATGAATTCCATTTGAAGTTCATTGGAAAGAAAGTTCTTCGATCTTTCCAATAGTGAAGATGGAAGCTCTGTGATAATATTTTTGTCTGCTAAAAAACCTATTTATGTGAAAATTGTTCAAACTTACATTTCAACTTTGAATAACTTAAAAACTAATTTGAATTTTAAAAAATTGCTCTGAGGTGTCTCAAAGCTTCATCTGAACTATCATTGATCATTATACCAAATTTTGTAGACATAGGTTGCTTAGATTTTCTGCCACACTACACACTGACAGACACAGACATTCTCTTTTATTTTTATAGATTCACTAGCAGGGGGTTGCTCTGAATATTTGATTACTTTTGTCAACCTATTCACCAATTAAAATTCTCTTTCTCTAAACGGAAGTTTTATTCTCCAAATTTTATTTTGACTTTCCATTTTAAAATTGATTTATATAAATATATTCCAAAGATCATTGTTTGGGAAAAGACACTTAATAGCATACATTATGATTAGTATATTACGAGTAGTATACCATGATGTTTGATTTTGACATAAGCAAAATTCATAATCGACAAAGTGAAATTTTTTCCATAGAACGCGTCAGTGACAATCAACTGTGTGACTTCTGATTATGAAGTATCTGAAATTAAATATCACGTTATTCTACTACTGCTTTCAGCTTATCTGGTGGTTCCTTCTCCTCATTTTCAAACATGAATAAAATCACTTCAGAATACAAAGCATAATGTTTCGTGTTGTGCAACCTCTTAATAGCTATATAACTAATTGCCAAGTATCTGTCTGTCACACTTTTTTAGGCACTTGTATAGATAGAGTCTTGCAATTTAGTACAAGAATCAATCGTTCAAAATAGCCTTCTGGAAAAATTGGGATTTTAGAAAAAAGGGGGGTTCTCCACACCAAAATGTTCCTAAAAGTGAAATGACAGGAAAGCATACTTCATGATAAGATAGGTACTTTAAATTCTGTGTATGGGTAGATAGCTCGAAAAGAAAAATGTATACAGTTTAAGTTTCCCAATATTTACCTCTTTAGGAGTGCTGCCCACAGAAGCGTGTCAAAGTTACCTGCTGCTGGGGTGCAAAATATTCTGTGTTGCCCCCTTCGGGGTATGGGAGGTACCTGAAGCCGAAATTAAAAAAAAGGTTAGGGGAGGTGTGTGATTTGAATTGAGTGAAAATAAATATATATAAAGAGAAACATTCTTATTATAAATCAAACATTTATTATTTATTAATCTCAATCTGATAACATCAGAATATCAATTACAATACTGAAAATAATATTTGTTACTTTTCAACAACCAAAATCAACTTTTCTTAATTTTCTTATCGCAAATTCTTTTACAATATCATTTATATCTATGTCAATATCATTTTCAATACTTATTATAGCTAGATTTGATAACCTTTCTTGTGTCATACTTGATCTTAAGTAATTTTTACTAATTTTCAATTTCGAAAATGATCTTTCGCCCTCAACAATAGTGACAGGTAATTTTAAGTAAATGCATTAAGTTATTTTTAAACAAATATTTCAAAACATAGACTAAAGATTCAGTAGATTTTAGATAGATTGGTAAAATCTCTATTTCATTCAGTAAATCATTTCCATTTATGTCCGAATCATTAGTTTGAAAATCTGTTAATTTATTTTGCAAATTTGAGCAGTATTTTCATTTATCATCCGAATCTAAGTTCATTAAAGTGTCAAAACTGTGTCAAAAAGAGAAGCCACTGTTGTGATCACTTAGCAATTCGAACCTATCATCTAATTTACTTATGGCAGTGTCTAATAAAAAAAGTAAAAATTGACTTTAAAGTGCATTTCTGGATTTTGTATAGCATCGTCCCACCTTCGTAATCAAATATAGCCCTCCTTTTCCAGGGTTGCACAGTACCAGTTGCTGGAAAACTAATCTCACAATCTAATTCTTCAGCAATATCTTTTGATTTATTGAGCATTTCTGTATAAGCCAAATCCGTTCGACATTCAGTTAAGTATATTTTTAGAATACTTCTAACATTTTAACAGCCTCTGGAAGGATTACAGTAGATTACTGTAAAACTTTATTTACAATATTAATTTTTAATAAAATTTTATACCAAGTGACTAATGAGCAAACAAATTTGTAAGACTTTATTTTTGAAATCAAAGAATTTGTCAAGTTTTTTGTATCATTGTCCTTATTTGAATCTTTATAAATAAAAAACAAGGCATCATAAATTTTTTCCAAATTAAAATGGAGAGTTTTCAAGGTGTGAATTCTGCTTTCCCACCGTGTATCGGAAAGTGGTTTTAGAGTTAAAGTGGGAAATTCTTTCATTAATATGTGCCACCGTGACATTGACACCGAAAAATACATATATTTCGTGGACAATGGCAAAAAAATTGGTAACTTCCAATGAATTTTTTGCAGCGTCATTCACAACTAAATTAAGACTATGTGCTGCACAAGGTACATAAAATGCTATCTAAAAATTTTTTTTGTAAGCCTGTCCTTCATGCGCCATTGTTGTAACCTTGATTGTGTCATTAATATCCATATTTCTGTTTTTTAAAAAATCCAATAAAAATGTTGTTAATCCTTGTTCTGTTATGTCGGTAATAGAACAAAATCCAAGAAAATGCTCCTTTATCTCAATGTTTCTCATTGAGGGGTTCAAATAAACAATTCTAAAAACTACTGTAATTTGTTCCTCATGGGTAATGTCTGGAGTACAATCTAAAATAATAGAATAATATTTAGAATCTTTTAGAGTGTTAACTATAGTTTATTTAATTTTTTCGCCTATTACTGTGATCAGTTTATTTTAAATGTTATGACTTAGGTAATGAGGCATATTGCGATGTCGGGTTTTTTCAATGTGATTAATGTGCTCTGCTGTAACATTATCAAATTTTGAAATACTTTCTATTAATGTAATTGTTATCTTTTGAATTTTTGTTATCTTTTTGAAACAACCTTTCCGTATGCCCTCTAAAAACTAAATTTTGTCTGGCTAAAAACTGAATGACATATGTAATTTTTTCAATAACTGCCATCCACCTTTTCTTTTCATGATCTATTTGGGCCTGATTTATGGAATCTACAGTTTTTCCTTTTTCATATTTTGTTTTAAGTTCACACATTGTCTCACACTTTGAAAATGTGTTACACTTTTATCATGCCGTTCTACATTTCTCAATAATAACGTCAATCTTTAGAACCTACTTTATCATTAAACGCATTCACAGAGGTGTTGAATAATTTATAATGAAAACAGAATACATAATCACTAGATTTTGAATAAACAAGCCAGTCTTGTATGACTGTTTCGTTATTTCCGAACTTTTTAAGAAAATACACAGCTGAAAAAGATCGATTTGAATTATCTGCTGGAAACGTAAAATTTTTTATTTGTACAGGCCCTATTTCCACTATTGACAATTTCATATTATCTGAAATAACCAGTGACCAAAAAGCTGGATCTGTCAATGCATCGGTACTAAGAAGCGGCTGCGAAGTATCACTGCTAGAATCAGAAAGTTTAGTAACTGATACCGAGGCTGAGACTGCTGCTGAAGTTGCTGTCGATGCTGCTTCTGATGTCGACTTTGTTGCTGAGATTCCTTCAGTCTGAGTACCAGTAAAAGTTTCAGTAATATCTGCTTGGTCTTCAACATCTTCTTCAAACACTAGATTTGTATCAACTGATTGAAGGTCCTTGCTGAAGAAACTTTTTTATAGAGCTTGTATGTTTTTTCATGTTTTTATTTTTTTCCAATTTTCATTTTCAATATTGGAAACCAGAAAGCCTCTTTTTTTCCATCAGCCATCTGCAATCATTAAACAGGTTGATTAAAAAACTCTGATAAAATGTCATTGTCACAACGTTAAATTTAATGTGATATGGCGAACAGAAATTTTACCAGAATTTGTTAAACTGAGCTGTAAATAACCCCCCCACCCCACCCCCATCCTTTAGGATCGTACTGTACAGTCAAGTCAAAAGTGTCATTTATAGAAGACATTATTCTGAGTCGAATGATACTTTAAAACACTGATAAAATATGCACTAAACTTAAGCTTTCGACTTTTTAATTCAAAGTTAAACACAATTAGAGATTATGTAATAAAATTTCTCTGCACTTTAATAAACTATTATTAAAGTGCAGAGAATCTAAAAACTAAATCTATTATTCTAATTTAAATTTTTATAATTAAACGACTGTTTTTTCTGATTTGTATTAATTTTATCGAACTTTTAAGCCCAACTATATCATATTTATTTTTGTAAACACCGCAAGCATTCAGTGCACATTTTAATATGCAACCTTAATTGTGTATTTTTATGCATAAATTTATGTCTTATGTGTAATTATGTGTTACCAATACTGAAATGAAAAGATTGTTAGAAACGTGCAAAAAACCGCTAGATTTTTACTTTCTTTTTCTTTTAACACATTTTTAATAATGTCTAATTTTCTTTTAATTTCTGAAAATTTCGGCGAAAATTTCCGAAATGTGTCAGTTTTACTAGATTTTGAGACTTTTGAATTTGAAAAAATCAGTAATGTAACCAAAGCTTAGCTGCCGCCCAGGTTCTGTGCACCCCTTGTGCCCCTTGCGCTTAAGACACCCCTGGCTGCCCATCAAGATACTCGATTTGCCAAATGAGAATCACTTTCTTTAAAGTTATATAGAGGCTTGAAATTTGCAACTTAGATCAGTCATTCAATAAAATCCTTGGGAAACATGGGATTTCCCAAAAATGTTTAGTAGAAGGAGTGCTCCACATCAAAACGTTTCAAAGATGGAATGATAGAAAACATACATTGTGATGAGATAGAGACTTTTAATTCTGCATGAAGATAAATAGTTTAAAAGGAAAAACAGTGTATAATTTCAATTTTCCAATATTTTCTACTTTTGTAGTGTCATGCACCAAAATATATGAATTGCTGAATAAATAATAAATATTATTTTAGTGAGATGGATACTTGAAATTTGGTATACAATTCAGTCATTCAATAACACACTTAGAAACAATCAATTAAAAAATATATATATATTAGAGGGACTGGGGTAGAAAACCCAGACCACAAGACCAACCCAAAGGCTAATGGTAGCTTTCTGTGTGGCCGGAGAGGGACTGGGGTGTGCTCTACAGCAAAATGTGAAATAATAGAAAAACATACTTCATGATGAGATTTAATTTGGTGTGAATAGGTAGTTCAAAAGGAAAAAAATGTGTACAATTTCAATTTTCTAACAGTTTCTATGTAGGGGTAAACTGAGAAATAGAGACTTGAAATTTGATACACAAATCAACTGTTTGATAAAACCTTCAGAAAAAATTGAATCTATATTAAAAAAAAGTAGCTGATACCGCTGCTGTTTGACAAATTTTGCTTTTCTGAAATTTCTATGTGACGTACTGCAAAAGCTATAGCATATAAAAATATGAAAGTTGGTACATTTGTAAAGAAATATTAGGGGAACACAGTGATATAAACCGTTCTTCGATTTAAAATTTAGTTTAAGAAATAATTAATGTCAAAATCAAAGGAAGAGTTTTTGAGCTGCGAGTTCGCATCCTGGACAGACTAACTGCTGGAAGAGTGTAAATAAAAAGATCTTGATTCACCATTCTCCTGAGCGACGTTCAAATACACAACTTTATTTTTGATTTACTTACCTCGTTCTCAGGAGTGACTCATGGCATTCTTTCAGCAGAAGTCTTCATGTAAATTTTAATATCCGACGCATATACAAGCTCATTTGCATATTAAGGGGTGGACCTTGGAAATTGTTCCAGTATGCGTCGATCTCCATGTATATAGGAAGTTCAGTTTGGAAACATCAGTAGGCTGAAGCAACGAAGCTATAGGAACAGCTGAAGCGTAGCTGCAGAGGTAGAGGCAGTAGAAATGTAGTCTGTCTTCAGTCGAAGTTATCGACGTAGTTGCAATCTGAAATATGACTAGTTAATGATGGTTCGTGAAATGGTTGTCTTGGTGAAAAAGGCAAATACGGTGGTAAAAGTTATACTACAGTTTTAGTCTTAAGTGAGTGACGGTATTTATCATTAAAGGAACTTTACCCGGTGCTTTTCTGTTTTTAAATTTAACTTTAAGCAAATGCTCGTCCGTTCATGTGTAAAAATAAATCTAGTTATCTTTATGTGTCATATTAACATTTCCTCATGTACAAGTATATGACCTACAAGTGGGTGGAAGTTGAACAACATACATAGGAAAGCAGTGAGTATTGATGTATTTCCAAAGTGAACTTCCTGGTCATTTTTTCAACTTTGAACTTTGTAAATATGTTAACGTTGCATGTATTTATCACAGACAACCTGTTCAACATGGCAAGACTCTGACGTTTTAAATAAACGCTGATTCTGTTTTCTGAAACTTGACTTTGTATTTATTGAAACTGCACAACTCTGCTATATGTTTATGCATATACTTGGGACCAAACTTCCAATAGGGTTACGGGCAAAGGAAGTTTACTGGCCCAGTATAGTTATTGATGCAGTAAATGCGCAAAGTTATCTCAAGTGAACACGAGATAGCTAAGTCAAATTGATGAGAGCCGCTCAAGTCCGCCCGTCAAAGATAAACAAACTCATTTAGGAAAGTTGAGAGGTATCACTATTGAATCATGGAGTATGTAAAGATGCCGCTGTTCACAATGGAAAATTATATGACCTGGAGCAATAGCATGGCCTTTGCACTCAAAGCTGAAGACTGCTATGGATTTGTTGATTGATGCCTGGGAAAAGTTGAGAGATCACTTTGATGCACCAATCAGAGCAAATCTAGTATGCTTACTTGATGAGTTCTTTAGTATTCATTTGGATATCGACAAGCCAATCGACATCTTTTGTGCACATTTAAAGAAAGCGGTTACCAAGCTAAAGGACTTTAAACACCCAATAGCGGAACTTTATGTGGTTTTTCAAGCAATCTGATATCTTCCAGATATATACCAAGGTATAGTGCAGATAATATACCGATGGCCGGATGCAGATTTTACTTTAGACAAGATACAATCTGAACTTTTAGCTGAAGAAGGTCGGTTAAGACAGCAGAGCCAGGACCTTAATGTAAGTGTTAATTCTGCATATTCTGTATCTTGTAGAAGTAAAATTGTCTACAGGAATAATCCATTAAAAACTTTTCAAACTAAACCTAAAGTTAAAGTGACACAAATAGGACCCTACTATCTGCGTAAAAAGATGGGTCATTTAAAAATAAATTGTCCTAAATTTAAAGTAAAAAATGTAACTAGTATTGTCAAATTAAATGTAAAAAAAAAATATTGAAACCAGTTTTGCTATAGATCCTGTTGATAAATTCAATTGGGTTGTAGATACTGCTGTCACGTGTCATTTCTGTAACAACAAAATGTTCTTAAATTATAAAGAAATGAAAAATACTTCTATGTTGCTAACAGTAGGTAATGTCGAAGGCTCAATTGAAGCTGTCGGGACGGTTAAAATGTATGTTGTTGTAAATGGCCAAAGAAATGATATCATTTTGAATGAAGTTATGTACTCTCCTAAATTATGTCGTAATCTTCTAGCAGCTTCAGTACTAGAAGAAAGTAATTGCAGTTTTCATTGGGAAAAGGTGGTACTATGGTTCTATACACCAAACGGGGAAATATATTTTTATGCTAAACGAAAAGTGGGTTATAATTTTTAAACCCCAGTATAATTTAGATAGTTTAAATTATATCAGGGATCAGAAGGGTAAAGATAGCAAACCTGGAAATGATGATAGACAGAACAATAGAAATTCCAAAAATTTAAAGGATAAAGAGGCTAATTTAAATATTAAAAGGACTTTAAAAAGTAAAAGGTTAAGATCTGATTTTGAAAATTTTAAGGGAGTTAAGAAACATATCAATCAAAAAATTACTAGGTGTAGTATTTGAAGAAATAGATCGTAAATTTCATATACGCCAAAAACAGTATAGGTAAATCTGGAGATCAGCCCACCCCACATATTTTTTCCAAGTACAAATCGTGCCAAGTTGGCGCATTCTCCTGTGTTTTGAAATTGGCACCACCCATCGTAAGTGACATATTCTTCCATGTTTAGAAATAGGCTCCTCCCACCAAAATGATGCTTGCTACTGCTTTCTGAACAAGAGTTTTTCATGTAAATGATAGTGTTAATTTAATTTAAGCAACAGTGAATAGTTCTCAAGCCTTACAAAATAAGATTGTGAAATTTTTATGTACTACAATTTTACAATATACTACAATTTTATCTGTGCATGTCGATGTAGCAAAATAACTTTCTCCATGCAACCGAAGTTCCACACATGGGCAGAGGTTTGACTAAAGGTTGAGGCTAAAGGTTGAAATCTGTGGATCGAATGTACCAGTGGTCTGTATGTACCAGTGGTCCGTATAGGGTCAGGGGTTCAAGCTAAAGGTCAAAATCTGTGGAACAAATGTACCTATGATCCTTATGTACCAGTAGTCCATGTAGGGTCAGGGGTTTGATCTAAAGGTCGAAATCTGGATTGAATGTAAAGTGTTGAAGACCCAGACCGTCCGACTCGTCCAGAGGACTAAGAGCAACTATTTGGACGGCCGGTGAATGTAAAGTGTGAGATTGAATGTAGTACCAGTGGTCTGTATGTACCAGTGGTCCATGTAGGGGCAGGGTCTCGACCTAAAGGTTGTTCTACACCGGAACGGACCCTGCAGTGATCTCCGGTTTATTAGCAACGGTCGCCTGTGGCACCCAAACACAGAATATGCTACAATTTTATCTGTACATGTCGCACGTCGCAAGATCACTTTCTCCATGCAACCAAAGATCCATACAAGGTCAGGGGTTCAACCTGAAGGTCAAAGTCTGTGAAACGAATATACCAGTGGTCCATGTAGGGTCAGGGGTTTGACCTAAAGGTCAAAATCTGTGGAACGAATGTACCAGTGGTCCATATGTAGGGTCATGGGTTTGACCTAAAGATCGAAATCTGTGAATTGAATGTACCAGTGGTCCAGGTAGGGGCAGGGGTTCGACCTAAAAGTTGTTTTACACTGGAACGGGGACCGCAGTGATCTCCGGTTTATTAGCAATGGTCGCCTGTGGCACCCAAACACAGAACATGCTACAGTTTTATCTGTACATGTCGCACGTCGCAAGATCACTTTCCCCATGCAACTGAAGATCCATACAAGGTCAGGGGTTCGATCTGAAGGTCAAAGTCTGTGAAATGAATATACCAGTGGTCCATGTATGGTCAGGGGTTTGACCTAAAGGTCAAAATCTGTGGAACAAATGTACCAGTGGTCCATATGTAGGCTCATGGGTTTGACCTAAAAATTGAAATCTGTGAATTGAATGTACCAGTGGTCCAGGTAGGGGCAGGGATTCGACCTAAAGGTTGTTCTACACCAGAACGGGGCCCCCAGTGATCTCCGGTTTATTAGGAACGGTCGCTTGCGGCACCCAAACACAGAATATGCTACAATTTTATCTGTACATGTCGCAAGATCACTTTCTCCATGCAACTGAAGATTCGTACAAGGTCAGGGGTTCGATCTGAAGGTCAAAGTCTGTAAGACGAATATACCAGTGGTCCATATGTACCAGTGGTTCATGTAGGGTCAGGGTTTCGACCTAAAGGTCGAAATCTGTGGAACAAATGTACTAGTGTTCTGTATGTACCAGTGGTTCATGTAGAGACAGGGGTTTGACCTAAAGGTCGAAATCTGTGAAACGAATGTACCAGTAGTGGTCCGTGTTATAAAAAAATTTGTACTCTAACAAAATTTCAAAAAATTGATACTTATAAAAACATTTGTACTCTAACTGTAAAGATTAAGAACTTTTAAAGGAGGAAGCAATTTTATAAGCGCAGAAAAATATAAACCAAGTTTCAAAACACAGGATAAATTAAACAAAAAACACTAAACTTCAGGACTCCGACTCCTCTTCCGGCTAAAATGCTAAAAACGCTCCATTCAAACAAATCAGTCGTTCGGTCTCTCACACTCAACTTAATTTCATCTCCACATTTAAGACAGGGGTTCGACCTAAAAGGTTGAAATCTGTGGAACGAATGTACCAACAATCTGCATGTACCAGTGGTCGATGTAGGGGCAGGTGTTCAACCTAAAGGTCGTTCTATACTGGAACGGGGCCTCTAGTGATCTCCAGTTTATTAGGAACGGTCGCCTGCGATGCCCAGACACGGCACAGAATACACTACAATTTTATCTGTGCATGTCGCACATAGGAAGATCACTTTCTCCATGCAACCAAAGATCTGTACAAGGTCAGGGGTTCGACCTGTGGGTCGAAGTTTGTGGAACGAATATACCAGTCCAACCAAGACCAAGACGCTTTGTTCCGGGCTACCTTGGGACAAAGTCCCTTACGCCCACATCAGAAAGTATTGATGTCCGCTGGAAGTAGTTTTAAGCAATATGAGAAGTAGCATTTGGCACTCTTTCAGTAGCTGAGGTGCTGTGTGTAGTCCAGTGGTGACTGAGTCACCCTCATCTTGGAAGGTAATGAGACGAAGACCGAGTACATGGCTGTGGCAGCTGTAAGCAAAGGGGAGAGGGCGGGGCCAAAGGGCAGGAGGACCAATAGAAAAGTAACACAGTGTGAGCGAGGATCGAGATTTACAATATTAAAGTTTACAATATACATAAAATAAAATATATTTAATAATTTAATTTTACTGTTACAGGGTAACTAAGCGTGATAAACAATTAATGATGGCAAAAACACACACTGCGTTACAGGCGCGGTTACTGTATAAATTTCTGTACATGTCGTGAAGAAAAAAGGCCCTTTTCAGGGACACCGGTGAGCAATTTGGAATAAATTTAACAAAGGTTTACAAAATGATAACACACAAGGTGTGAGACCGGGCTGGCATAGCAAAAAGAAAGTCAAAGCATAAATTTAGGTAAAGTTCCGAAAGGGAATACGTGGCAGAGCCAGGTGAGAATTTAAGGGAGGGGCGCATCTGCGAGAGCATTATAGCTCTCGTAGATGAACCAGACTAAGTCAATTTGCGTAGTCGCCGTACGCAGGTTTGGAAGCGCTCTTTTGAACGCTTCTAGGAGTAAGTTTTTGTCTAGAGTATTTCTCATGTCCATAAGGGTCATAAAAAAGTCGGTATAGTTGATAGTATTACTATCAACTGCAGTTTTGGAATTTGGGTTGGCGACGGCTGGGACCGACGGTTTAAAAATTTGTCCGGGAATTTTGGAATTATTGGTAGTACTATTATTATCCATGGGCGGGTTAACAGGTTCCTGTGTGCCAGAAGCCACATTGGCATAGTTCAAGTTAGGCTTTATGCCAGCAGGTCGGAAAGAACGATTCTGTTTCCCTGGGTTTAATCCAGGGGGGAGGGGGGTACACTGTATCTATAATTAGGGTTGTGCTGGGGTATGTCCCTACGTCTCTTAGTCACAGGCGTTGAGTTGCCCGGGTTTTTCGGGCAACCTCGCCAGCTAGCAGCATGTGCGCCCCCGCAGTTGCAGCACAGCTTAGAATCAGCTTTGCAGTCAATGACGGAGTGGGGCCCGGCACATCGGACGCAGCGCTTTGGGAGCCTACATGCCAAACTGCTATGGTAAAAACCATTGCAAGAATGACATTGGCTAGCAAAGCCACTGCGCCCTCTGTAGGGCTCCATGGTCACTCCTGTGCCTAAGAGCTCGGTCATTTTAAATATTTCCTCCGAGTTATTCCCGGGAGCTATCTGAAGGTAGTACAGAGGGAGGGGTTCCCTGGTTCCTCTTTTGGTGAGCCGTACAATGCTAAGGACTTGAAATTCCTGAGCTTCTATGTATCTTATTATGAAGTCGATATCAGTGTTGATGGGGAGTCCCCTGATCACACATTTGACCGGGAGGTCCTCTTTCAAAGAGAAAGTTTTAAAGGGAGCTCCGCTCCTGGTCAAGAAATCGATGCACTTTCGGTATTCTTCGTTGCTCTGAACTATAATCCTGAAGAATTGTTGGTCTAAGACCGGAACAATATCTGGAGCATAGCTTTTAAGGTTATAGATGACGTTAGGCCACTCTGGGATGGAAGCACTAATGAAGATGGGCGGTATAGTCTGGGGTTTCGGCAAGTTTGCCGCGTGGTCGTTCTTTCCGGAACCGGTCGCGCTATGATAGGTCGGCTCAGAATCCGTAGAGTGAATTCTTTTTCTGTTGGTTTTAGGTGCTTTATGCACGAATCCTTCAGCATCCGTGTAAGTACGGGGATTAGAAGTCTTATTGGAGTTATTTAAGTTAGTATTTTCCTTATGGGTTACATTAGTGCCGGCATTAACATCGGCATGGTCAGAATCTTTAGAATTATTATTTTGGCATTCGGTCAAGTTAGAGTTGGAATTCGATCTAAAATTCGGATTTAAATCGAAGTTTAAGTTAAAATTTATATTTGAGTTAGCTTGATTATCATTAGTTTTAGCTTTAGTTTGTTTAGCATTATCATTATCTAGATTAGTTTGTACAGAATCGGTGGCTTTATGAGCCTTAGTTTTAGGGTTAAGGGGGAGGGGGGGGGGTAGTTAAGACATGCTTACCACTGCCCGAGTACTCCGCCATCTTGTCAGGGTCTTGCTGCTGGCTGTCCATCTCGTCATCGATAGAGTCCGAATTGGTAGCTGCTATGGCCGCTCTTTTAGAAAAGATTTGATTCTCAAGGTCCGTTATTTGTTGTTTCAAATAGGCATAGTTAACGTTTGCGGTATTGGTGTCGAAACACACTTCCATATCGGTCGTAGGTACGTCACTCTTGCGTGATGAAGTCGCGTTATTCTTCCCCATATCGGGAGCTCGCTCTAACACAACCTATCCGCGCGGAGTACAGGAACACACAGCCGACAGGAACAGAATCGACAGGAACAGAATCGAATATACCAGTGGTCCATATGTACCAGTGGTCTGTTTAGGGTCAGGGGTTCGACCTAAAGGTCGAAATCTGTGGAGCAAACGTACCAGTGGTTCATGTAGAGTCATGGGTTTGACCTAAAGGTTGAAATCTGTGGAATGAATGTACCAGTGGACCTTGTAGGGTAAGGGGTTCAACCTAAAGGTCGAAATATATGGAACTAATGTACCAGTGATCCGTATGTACCAGTGGTCCGTGTAAGGTCAGGGGTTCAATCTAAAGGTCAAAATTTGTTAAACGAATGTACCAGTGGTCGTGTTATAAAAAAATTTGTACTCTAACAAAATTTCAAAAAATTGATACATATAAAAAAAGTTTGTACTCTAACTGAAAAGATTAAGAACTTTTAAAGGAGGACACAATTTTCTAAACTCAAAAAAATATAAACCAAGTTTCGAAACACGGGATAAATTAAACAAAAAACACTAACCTTCAGAACTCCGACTCCTCTTCCGGCTGAAATCCTAAAAACGCTCCATTCAAATAAATCAGTCATTCGGTCTTTCACACTCATCTTAATTTCATCTCCATATTTAGGACAAACATACTTATCACTCATAATCTCTTTCATAACATTCCAATTAATCACTTCTTTCAAACCTTTATTTTCCAAATTATAGTAGAATTTTATACAAAAAATCAAATAATAAAAGCATGTGCAACTATGGCAAAAGAAATGTGCTTCTATATCAGAAAACTGTATCCATCACAGAAACATATTCTTACATCACGTTTGTGAATATACCTATTGGATGTTACACAATTACCACCAAAAACCACCGATACAAGAGGTTACCACATTACAACATAAAGCGCTCGCAATCGGAACGCTTAGCGGTGACTTGGCTAGTGAGCTGAAAGTGCGGTGGGTTGGTCTCCGGATTAGCCACAGTATATTGAAAAAGTCTGTGAAAAATTTAAACAGTTTAAATACCCAATTGTTTCATTACCAATAGCTAAAGGTTATATTTTGAGTTAAATAGATTGTCCTGGCACTAGTGAAGAAAAGGATCAAATAAAAAGTATTCCGTACAGAAATTTAATAGGATGCTTAAGTTTCATTTCTAGTAGGACAAGACCTGATTTTAAATCTACTGTCTCAGTTTCAAGAGAACCCCGGTATAAAACATTGGGATGCCCTATTAAAGTTATTAGATTATTTAAACAAAACTAAAAATTACATGTTAAAATTGTCAAACATTAGTGAGCTTAATTTGAATTGCTATTCGGACTCTGATTTTGCAGCCAACAGGGACGATCGGGTATCCTTAGGTGGTATGATATTTTACGTAGATAAAGTACCTGTATCATGGCGTGCCTTCAGACATAAATACGTGAGCTTATCTACTATGGAAGCCGAATGTGTATCGTTAGCGGAAGTCGCCAAAGAAATTATTTGGATGCAAAATGTAATTGAGGAATGCTACCAAATAGGGTTAAAACTTAACAAAAATAAAAGGATAATTTTTGGTGATAACCAGGCAGCTATTAATTTTTCAATTTCCCTAATTGAAAATCACCGAACTAAACATATTGATGTTAAATATCATTTTTTGAAAAACTTAGTTCTTATGGAGTCATTCAAAGTTAACTTTGTAAATAGTAAGGATTACTTCACTAAACCTATGACTAAAGATAGGATTCTTAAATATTGTAATGGACTATTTAAAATGCAATCTTTCTTAGAAAATTCATTGACTTGTATTTCATAGCTTCAATTTAATGTTTATACATCAAATTTGAATATTTTTGGACTTATGTCTTATTATATTGTTATATTTGAAAATGTTAGTGACCTAAGACTGTTTTATAAATTTCTCAATTATTATAATTTGAAGTATATACTGAGAACTTGACATTTAGTAATATATCAAGGTTCATAGATAAAACTTTTTGAGTACTATTGTGTATGCGTCAAATTTAACAAATTGCATGAGGGGGCCGATTGCTGGAAGAATGTAAATAAAAAGATAGTGATTCACCATTCTCCTGAGCGATGTTCAAAAACACAACTTTAATTTTGATTTACTTACCTCGTTCTCGGGAGTGACTCACGGTGTTCTTTCAGCAGAAGTCTTCATGCAAATTTGAATATACGACTCGTACACAAACTCATTTGCATATTAAGGAGCAGACCTCAGAAATTGTTCCAGTAAGTGTTAATCCCCATGTATATAAGAAGTTCAGTTTGGAAACATCAGTAGACCTAAGCAACGAAGCTGTAGAAACAGCTGAAGCATAGCTGCAGAGATAAAGGCAATAGAAATGTAGTCTGTCTTCAGTTGAAGTTATTGACGTAGTTGCAATCTGAGATATGACAAGTTAATGACGGTTCGTGAAATGGTTGTATTGGTTAAAAAGGCAAATATGGTGATAAAAGTTATACTACACTGTTAGTCTAAGTGAGTGATAGTATGCATCACTAAAGGAACTTTACCCGGTGCTTTTCTGTTTTTAAATTTAATTTTATGAAAGTGCTTGTCCGTTTATATGTAAAAATAAATCTAGTCATCTTTATGTGTCATATTAACATTTCCTCATGTACAAGTATATGACCTACAAGTGGGTGGAAGTTGAACAACATACATAGGAAAGCAGTGAGTATTGATGTATTTCCAAAGTGAACTTCCTGGTCATTTTTTCAACTTTGAACTTTGTAAATATGTTAACGTTGCATGTATTTATCACAGACAACCTGTTCAACATGGCAAGACTCTGACGTTTTAAATAAACGCTGATTCTGTTTTCTGAAACTTGACTTTGTATTTATTGAAACTGCACAACTCTGCTATATGTTTATGCATATACTTGGGACCAAACTTCCAATAGGGTTACGGGCAAAGGAAGTTTACTGGCCCAGTATAGTTATTGATGCAGTAAATGCGCAAAGTTATCTCAAGTGAACATGAGATAGCTAAGTCAAATTGATGAGAGCCGCTCAAGTCCGCCCGTCAAAGATAAACAAACTCATTTAGGAAAGTTGAGAGGTATCACTATTGAATCATGGAGTATGTAACTTTAAGCAAATGCTCGTCCGTTCATGTGTAAAAATAAATCTAGTTATCTTTATGTGTCATATTAACATTTCCTCATGTACAAGTATGTGACCTACAAGTGGGTGGAAGTTGAACAACATACGGAGGAAAGCAGTGAGTATTGATGTCTTTCCAAAGTAAACTTCCTAGTCAATTTTCAACTTTGTAAATATGTTAATACTGCATGTAGTTATCACAGCCAGCCTGTTCAACATGGTAAGACTCTGATGTTTTAAATAAACGCTGATTTTGTTTTCTGAAACTTGACTTTGTATTTATTGAAACAGCACAACTCTGCTATATGCTTATACATATACTTGGAAAGTATATACCAAACTTCCAAGACTAACAATAGGAAGACCTCCAATTTTTGTGTACATGCACTTACATAGTTGAATTTTTGCAGGACGGCGCCTTTTTTTAAAATTTTGATTTAGTTAATGAGTTATTCAATTTTTTTATGCACTTTTGATGTGAAAATTTCCCTTCTCTACTGGCGAAGATTTAATTAGTTCAGATGATTGCTAACTTTTTTCTGATTGGTTTCTGGCAGAAACGTTACAAAATGGGCGAGGACTGAGTTATTGAAGCATTGGAAACATTAAAAGTATAGATATTTATTTCTAAACATAACTACAATGTTAGTATGCACTTTGGAAAATGTGAAATGTTGACAGTCATATGACTTATAGTTTATTTCGACAGAGTGTTTCGCAACCAGTGTTGTCATGAGCATCAGGATTTTATTGTTATATTGCTAAACAGTTAAATGTTGTAAATATCTCTATAATCACACAGGTCTGTAAATTTTGGTGTCCTAAGCTTTTGTAATGTTTTATTTTAATAAAGTGTCTAAGGTTGAGTCTCAATGCAGAGAGAATAGGGGGGGGGGGGGGGGGAGGGGTTCTCCCCTTTCGGTTGTGCCTGGACCCTTTCTCCATTTTTTTGAGACTTCTAACCAATACATCTGAAATAAATGCTGGTGCCGGATACTTTTTGCCAGGAGTTAATAGAATGATATATTTATTGTTCTCTTCAATTTGGCAACTAGGTAGGATGTGTAAGGCAGTTTTAACATATTATAGTTATTCTAATATGTTGTACAGGAATGAACCTAACACAAATCTATAAAATATATTTTAATGAGTAATTAATAAAATACACTGTAGTCTATAAAATAATGAAAAATTATTATTGCTCTTCAACAACTTCTTCCAAATCTTCATCCAAGAATGCTAATGCTAACTTCACTGTTTCAGTTCCTGTTGGTTCTGTCTCACTTTCCTCTTGCTCTGTTTCAGAAACACTAAAAAATTCATATGACTACATTATCTGTATAATTAAGAAAATTTATAATTTGTATTTTATCTCATTACGTATAGAAGAAATTTTGTTTTCAAAATACTCTACAGTTACTACAAAACTATTTTAACTACCTTTTTAAGGGTATTAATGCTATACTAAATCCGATGTTCTTTTAAATTACTTATATTAAAAGTTTAGCTTAATTTCGTGTAAAATCAGATAAAAATTTTAAAATTGAACATTGACATGCAAAATGTGCATGTGAGTACTGCACAGGTTATGGGCAAGTTTTTAAAACATTGTGATATTTGCATGTACAGATAATATTCTGTCTGAACCAATTTGTTTTCAATTTGTTGTTTAGAGAGGGTTTGGAAGTATTGCAAAGTATTTGCTCATGTTGTGCACATTGTGCACAACATGAGCAAATTACAACAGTGCTTCTCAGTCTTGGGCTATGGCTCATAGAGAGTCTTAAAATTCCTGCCAGTAAGTTGTAAAATATTTTAGTATTTGAAAAAAAAAATTAATAACTTTTTTTTCAACATTTAAAAAAACAAACAAACATGCAATTCAAATATTTAATTAAAATATTCATTTTATAAATCCTTAAAATATGATAATATTATGTAGGTAGCTCAAGAAAGATTGATATTAAATCAGATAATTCCCCCCCCCCCCCCCCCTTTAAAGTGGAATTTTATGATAAGGCAACACACAGCAAGAATATCTGTCAATCACAAAAGCAGCATTAGTAAGCATAATTCCTTTTATAACAACATACCTATGCCAAACAGCATTTTTATCGTTACTGGTAATAAGAAAGTCATGTTGTGGAGCAAACCCTGCAAACTAGCATTTTCAAATATTCTATTAGATATGTAACAAGAAAGATTAATCATGCATAAAGCATTGATTATGAAACACTTTTCAATTTCAATGTAATTTTATTTAAACATCTCTAAAATGTGCAATACATTCCTCAGTAATATTTTAAAAATTATCACAATACAGTCGAACCTCGATATGTCGAATTTGAAGGGAGTAGAAACAAAATTCGAGATATCGAAAATTTGAAAAGTTTTAAGGAATTCATAAATGAATATATACATCCTAGTCCTATACTTTACACATTTTTAAAAAAAATCACTTACTTTATCTTACAGACAGAGAATTGTGCATTACCCTAGAAAATGCTGACAACAAATAAAGCGAAGCTTGAAGTGATTGGATACACATTTAATGTAATACTATGTACGTACATAGAGTATTCAAATTTAATCTTGCATTTCTTTGCTTGCAAAATAGTCATCTATGACAGTTTGGTTAGAGGTACTGAATCCTTCAATATCTATCACATTTTCCAAATGAGCTATGCGGATCCAATTGAGCTTAATTTTGTGGTGATAGTTTACTTTAAAACTCTGAATAATACCTTGGTCTAAAGGCTGTAACTTAGAAGTTGTGTTTGGTGACATGAAATGAACTTTCACAGATTTTTTTTCGGCACGCGATTATGCGCTGTACAGTTGTCCTAGAAGAGAACAATATTGCAATTTTCAAAGAACATTTTTCTGTCTAGTTCCTTCAATCAATTAGTGAAAATTTCGGCAGTCATCCAAGCCTTATTGTTCGCAAACTAAGTCATTGGAACAGATTTCATTCCTGAAAAACATCGGGATTCAGCAGATTTATCTATCATAAGAGGTTTGAGCCTTTCTGAACCATCCATATTAGTGCAAAACAGCACAGATAATCTTTCTTTGCTCCTTTTCTCGACATGACATGCCTTTAATGGCCATAGTTTTATCAGGCATACACTTAAAAAATAGTCCTGTTTCATCTGCATTAAACACATTTTTTGGATCGTATTTTGCCAAATGAAAAGATAAAAATGGTAAGATGATCCAAATGGTAAGATGAAAAAATTTGAGATATCGAGAGTTTGATTAAAAAAATTTCGAGTTAAAGAGTTTGTTTTACATTAGTTTTATACCCTGTGTGAAGGGAGATGAAAATATTTCGAGATACCGAGGTTCGACATATCGGGTCACCTGTACTACATTCATTCATTATATTTGAAAATTTAAAACTTCATAAAAAAAAATGAACTTCATTCAAATGACGGCATTGAAATATAAATTGCTTGGTTTAAACATCTCTGAAATGCAATACATTCCTTGGTAATGTTTTTAAAATTATCATAATACTACAATAATTTATTGTATTTGGAAACTTCATCGAAAACAAATTAACTTTTTCAAATGACGTCATCCAAATATAAATTGGCTGGCTCTTTAAATAAAAGTAGAATTTCATTCATAAACATTTTAACAATCCTTTCATTCATCACAATACTATAATGATTTATTTTATTTAAAAACTTAAAACCATGGAGGTACAAGTAATTTAACTCTATGCTTAAAACTTCATGGAAAAAATCGTCTGGTTCTCTGAGTAAAATCAATGAATGTTTTATTCATATCAACTATATTGCAGACTCCATGAGCTAAATAATTTTGTGTTAAAGAAATGCAGCAATTCTTATACAACTCATCCTACATCTTTTAGTGTTTACATTCTCCATAAGTGAAAATTAGGTTTCATTGTAGAAATAATCAAAGTTTGATGATCATTTAAACTCAAATATATTGTAATTGCGTTGTTTCAGTATGTAGATGCACAGAATTTAAGCGAAAATAAAGCAGTTTCAGGATGGATACAACATTAAATATGAATTAAAAAGAACTTTAAAAATCACGATTTTGAGACAAGATGGACGCCATATTTCATTTTGAAGTGGGTCACGTGATCTATTGATATAATGGTCACGTGATCGCTTCATATAAGATGTGTAAAATTTTTATTTAAAAAACTACTGAATATATTTTGCTAAAATTCTTTTTATATATTTTATGGGATAATTTGAATATTTCCTATAACTTTCGAAGCAATTTGAGAATTTTAAATTTGCTTAAAAAATGTTTAAAAAATTAGGACCCATAGGGTTCAATGTATTGCATTTTTTCAACCCGGGTTCAATCCAGAACTAATTGGGTGATATTATTCATTTATATTCCCATAGTTCCAACAGACCGTCTGAACAACATACTAAAATTTCATTTTGATAAAGTTATTTTTATGGCAATTATCGTGCTAATGGACAGACAGACAGAATGAGTAAAGTCATAAACATTTTTCAACTATGTTGTAAAGTGTTAAAAATAGGCAGAGTAATTTAATTTTTGCCCTATGAGCAAGTAAATTAAGTGCTCTGTTGTATACCTTTGTATTTTGATACTTTTCATTGACTTGTTGATTCGATATTTATTTTATTTTTTGTTTTTTATTTTTTTCCATTTGCTAGTGGATTTGTTGATTTATACTTTTATTTCGTACGCCTGTTAGATATTTGAATTTTCATGTTACAGATTCTCACTTTTCTTTCATTGGATCTTCAAACCTCTTTTTCTTATATATATATATATATATATATATATATATATATATATATATATATATATATATATATATATATATATATATATATATAGTATATATATACATAGTATTTTTTTCCATCCATCTCCATCATTTAAATGTTGCATATTAGATCGACTAAACTAGCTTATTTTCATATTATGGCATATTATTGAGGTTAATTTTTTAATTATATTTGCATAATACAAATCTTTTTATCTTGAAAAATGGGTATGAACTCTGTGAAGGGACATTTTCCAAAAAGTGGTATTAAAGCAATGATTTAGGCAAATAAAAAGGAAACCATTTTGGCAGGAATATAATTTATTGCTATATTTTGTTTTTTATTAAAGATCAATATTTGTTACTCTCTCTAGTGGAAACCTGTGTTTTACCAAAAATAAATGTTTGTTTTCATTATAAAGTAATTTTCACTGGATAAAACGTTTATATATTTTTTGTTTTATAATTTATTGTTCTGAAATTTTGTAAAATTGGTGTCCTGAATTTTCATATTCTACCAGTACTACCCCTGATATTTAATGCAGTATTTTTTTTTTTGTGTGTGTGTGTGGGGGGGGGGGGGGGGCATTAAGATTTAATAAATAAATTAAGAATTAATTTTATCAAATTTTTTTTTATAATTTGTTACTAACACTAATTTAATTTAAAGGTAGTTCATGATTTTTTTTTTTCTTCAGATAAGTTTAAAGCATAATATACCTAAATGCTACAGTATTTTAATGTTTTATTTATAAGAAACATATAATTTTAAACAAATATTAATCATAAGTACACAATATATTTGCAATAAAATAGTCTCCTGCTTTTTCTATTTGGAAAGTTGGCACGTCTGCACTTTTATTAGAATAAAGTTAATGTTATTTTGTAGTTTTTATCAGTGAAGTCTTGAAAGATTTGGTATATTTTTAAAAATGAAGAGCATTTACACAAATTTTCAAGAAAATGAGAGTGGATTGGATGCCCATTTTATCTTTTTGGAAGTTTAATTTGCAAAAAATTTAGATGTATCAATTAAGCGTTACCTGGTAAGGACTTGATTAGCTGCCATGGAAGGTCTGTGTCTTCGTATATAAGTATTGTTTGGAGCAGTCAAAGCTGTTGTCTCACTTGCGTTGTGATGGCCACTGTCAAATGAACTAACACTTTCTCTTTTATTTGTCCTAGAAACATCAAATTAATATTTAAATTATTTTAATTTTATTATGCATGTCAGAACATTGGATCAGAGTATTATATTCCCTTAATCCTTTCATGACTGGAGAGTCAAGAAAGCAACGTTTCCCTGGGCCCACGTGCAACAAGAATCGTTTGCCACTTCAAGCCCAGGCACTTTTTGGAGCTATGCCTAACATGGTAAAAATATCATATTAAATCAACTTTAGTTTGAAATGTGTCTACAACTAGATTGTTGTATAAACAGTAACGATTGAAAGAGTAATTGTTAGCAATATAAAATGTAAATATAATATGAAATATAGCAGAAATATGGTTGTAAAGCAATTAAATGAAAACTTAATTAAAAACTCAAAAATCTAAATATTACTACAAATCTAAAAATAATACTTATTCTAAATATAAAATATAACATCATTATAAACATATTATTATATATCCTGCAATTTTTTATGTAATCACACATCTTTATTGAATGTTTTGTAATGTATGAAATATTTCAAAAAAGGTTCACAATGCAGAGTCCTATGTCACAAATTTTGCACTCGTAAAAAGATTGCTTTTAGCACTTTTCTTTTAGGGAACTTTTAAAACAAACTATACACCTCCTTTGAGATTTTTTCCCATTTGAATTAACATGTAAGCAAGGTAAATGCCGAGAAGTCAATTCTCTTTGGCATGATTCTTCTCCCTGAAAACAGCAACACAAAATCCCTGCCACCCTCTCACTTAACAAGCTAAAGATACCACACATAACCCTTCAGTTAAAATAAGCACCAAGCAACTACCATGTTAGAATATTTCCTTTAAATATCCCAGTCCACGTGCCTTTTAAATTGCCAGACAACTACAAGTGCTTGCACGTACATTTATTTATTTTATCAACTTAGTCAGCATCCTAATGAAAAACAGAAAACAAAACTGGAATATGAAGGTCAATGATGCAAGGACTAGCTTTGCAAAAATTACAGGGTTCTAGCACCATCTAGTGTTATTTAAAATTTTTTGTAAAAACGTTTTAGTTTCATGATGCACATTTGCACCGATGGACTCCAATAGCCGTCTAGTGCTCGAGGCAAACTTGCACTGTCGGGACGAGGAACAAGGAAGTTCTCCGAGGCATATTTGACACTGGTCACAAATGGCTTAATTATACTAAATTTAGGAACTAAAATAAAAAGTCATGTATTTTCAAAAAATTCAGTTTTGAGTTCTTGAAATGTAAATAGAGTATATTTCTTATTTTGCAATAAAAAATTCAAATTTAAAATATTTGCATACTATTTCATGATTAAACAAATTCAATGAAATAAATGTAACGTACCTAACATAATAATATGTAAGTATACACCAAACTGAATGTAACATTTATGCAAATTGCACATAAGCACTCACATAAGTACTAAAATTAATTTCATTTAATTATATATATATATATTTATTTAAATTACATTGTATTCTTATTTAAATCATTTGCCACAAGCTGGTGTAATAGTAAATATTATATTCATAATTGTTTTCTTTGTGTATTTGATCCACTTTGTATTTTCTTTTACGTCGGGCCATGTACATTATTTCTGTAACGTCGGGCCATGTACATTATTTCTGTAATACATTTTACAGTTGTGTACACAGAAACGTAGAATCAGCATTAATGAAATATGTATGGCCCTTGATAACATACACGGTTTCAGAAATGCTTTTCATATTCATTTTATTCCTTTAATATTCATTTTATTCCATTTATTCCATATCCACACTTTTTGGGAGCTAGAAAAGTCCTAGCTCATCGAGCTACACTTTGTTTCTGATTTGTAATTTTTCATCTTATACATTAAGTAATTATACATTAGTATTTATACCTTGTATGCTTATGTAGGGAACCAGGGGATTAGTACCTTAGGTAACTGTTTTAGATATGAGTTAAATTACTTTCTTACTTGCTCTCATATACAAGTTTTAATTCACCCTTCTTTACAATCTTAGATTTAATTATGGTTTCATTTGGTGAATTAATTTAATTCTGCACAGTATTAATAACCATATGTGCATAAAGACAGAGGGTGACATTACCATAATGTGATTTGTTCCTTGCTGCTGAAAGGTTTTCAAGCTATTAGATCTCTGCATATATCAAGCAACTGGAACTGGAGGACATGCTCCTAGATATCTGTTTGAGAGTAGGTAACTTTTTAGCAAAATTCCTCATGACGAATCTATACTGACACTTTATAAGTTGTGTTCTTACTGAATCTCCCTTCTATATACTACATCGAAATGAAATTGTTAGCTAAATATTTGCATGAGTAATCACATCACTGTTCTTTAGTATCAAAATTAAAATGCAGTTGATAATTAACATTATTTTTCATATAAATATAATTTTGTTTGATTTTGAAAATAAAAATGTGTAGTAACTACTGCTTCACAATGTTATAAAGCAATTTAATAGTTTTGATGGTCATAATTCAATATATTTGCATTACTCATGGAGTAAAATTTACTTGCAATTTGCTATGTAATACTGCTTAAAATAAACCTAAGATTAACTCAGACCATAAATATCCTATTTATAAACACTGGGTAACTGAAAGTATCTAAATATTTTTAAGTCTTGCATATTATAATTTTTTTTTCTTTATTTATAGGAGAATGTCTTTTGATGTAGTATGTGATCCCTCCAACATGAGATTCTGAGAGCATATAAATTAGGATTTTAAATATATCCAATTGGAATTTTCAATAGATTTTGTTTCTGTATATGGCAGATATTGGTTTAAATATAAAAAAATCTTGGCAAGTTTTCTGCTAAGTCATGTATTTATTGTGACAATTTTATGTACTAGACGACCTTTGTATGAGCACAGGATTCCTATAACAAAGAAGGAAATGGCCCCACCTAAACAGTATAAAAGTTATACAGCTATTTTCAAACAAAGAGTGGTATGTAGAGCTGAAATAGTAGGAAATATTGTAGCTGCAGGAGAATTTAAAGTTAATGAACGCACTGTTCGCCGTTGGAGATCTGTAAAATATAATTCTGTTTTGATGCCCCAATCAAACAGTACTCGGCGTAGAGCTGAAAGGCCCAGACCACACAGCCAACCCAGGGGTTTACGGCAGTTAAATGTGTGGCCGGATCAGCGTAGAGGTGTTGTAGCTTGGCCAAGTTTGGAAACTAAACTAGACGCATGGGTTAAATATCAACACGATCAAGGATTATCAGTTTCTGCAATAGACATTCGCTTTAAATCACAATTAATGGCCCGACAAATGGGTATCTCTGACTTTAAAGATGGACAAAGCTGGTGCTTTCATTTTATGAAAAGAAAAAACTTTTATAAAAAAGCATATAACACCAAAACTACAGTGAGCCAAAATTTACCAAGAGAGGGGCAAGAACCTACTGTGCAACAAAATTTATCAACAGATATATCAATAAAAGAGGAACAAAATGTACCAATAGATTGGCAAGAGGAACCTACTGTGGAACAAAATTTATCAACCGATATATCAATAAAAGTTGAACAAAATTTACCAATAGATTGGCGAGTGGAACCTACTGGGGAACAAAATGTATCAACAGATTGGCAAGATGAATCTACTGGGGAACAAAATTTATCAACAGATATATCAATAAAAGTGGAACAAAATTCACGAACTGATCAGCGAGAGGAACCTACTGTGCAACAACATTTATCAACAGATTGGGAAGAGGAACCTACTGTGGAACAAAATTTATCAACAGATATATCAATAAAAGTTGAACAAAATTTACCAATAGATTGGCGAGTGGAACCTACTGGGGAACAAAATGTATCAACAGATTGGCAAGATGAATCTACTGGGGAACAAAATTTATCAACAGATATATCAATAAAAGTGGAACAAAATTCACGAACTGATCAGCGAGAGGAACCTACTGTGCAACAACATTTATCAACAGATTGGGAAGAGGAACCTACTGTGGAACAAAATTTATCAACAGATATATCAATAAAAGTTGAACAAAATTTACCAATAGATTGGCGAGTGGAACCTACTAGGGAACAAAATGTATCAGCAGATTGGCAAGAGGAATCTACTGGGGAACAAAATTTATCAACAGATATATCAATAAAAGTGGAACAAAATTTACAAACTGATCAGCAAGAGGAACCTACTGTGCAACAAAATTTATCAACAGATTGGGAAGAGGAACCTACTGTGGAACAACATTTATCAACAGATTCGCAGGAAAATAAGTCATCATTTTTAGATTCGGTAAAAAATTCTATCAAGGAACATAAATTTGATGATTATCAAGTAATAAACATAGGTGAAGTTCCACTTTTTATTGATTGCCCTCCAAGCAAAACAAAAAATTATCTCTCAATTGTGAAAGCTGAAAACAAAATATATTTTACATGTGTTTTAGCATGTGCTTCTAATGGTGAAAAATTGAAACCTATGTTAATTTTTAAGCAAGAAACAACTTTAAAAGGGAATTTTCCAGAGGATGTGATAGTTCGCTGCAATAATAAAGGGTGGATGAATAGAGAAATAATGATAGATTGGCTTAATGAAGTGTGGTATAAAAGAAAAAAGGTTATTTTTCAACCACAAGGATTACTTATTCTAGATTCAATGCAAGCACGTTTAGTAGACTCGATAGAAAAGGAATGTAAAAAATGTTCAGTAATACTAGCAGTAATGCCTGAAGAATTGCAGCCTATAAACTTGACTATAAATGAAACATTTAAAAATGAAATGAGAAGGCATTGGCAACATTGGACACAAAATCAGATGCCCTCTTTTACTAAAAGTACCAAAGTTAAGAAAGCTACGTATGAGGCAGTTGCCAAATGGGTGTCCAGATCATGGAAATGTGTAAAAACATCATCCGTTATATCTGGATTTGTTAAAGCTGAAATAATTTCACACAGAAATACTGCCCGGCCACACAAATAGCTATTGTAAGCCTTCGGGTCAGTCGTGTGGTCAGGGCTTTTCACACAGAAATACTGCATTTTTTATGGAAACACACCTGAGACAAAATAGTGCTAGTAACGAAGTTAAGTTATTTAATTCTGACAGTGGTGATTCAGACTTTCAACAGACATGTGTTTCAATATACACACCATTGGAACATAGTACTAACTATAATGATAATTCACGTAATAACCATAGTATTTCACAAGATTTTATTAATTCATTTAAATCAGAAAATGGGGATTCAGACTGATGGTTTTATGTAAAGTTTAAAAGGTTTTAGTTTTTTGTATACAGGGTGTCCCAAAAAGATTGAAACACGCTTAAAGTAAGGTAGACTACGTTGATGAACTAATAGTCTTCCCATTAATTTTCAAAAAGTTACACTTTTTAAATTTTTATACGATCCCCTTAGACAAATTTGGTCAATCAGAAATTTTTTAATTTTTAATGCAACAAGATTATTAAAAAAACCCCGCATATCTGTATCTTTAAAATTGAGCAAGTTATATTTAATTGAAAATTGAACATTGTGAATAGGGACCATATATCAAATTAGAAATGTAAATTTGTGACATATCACAAAAAAGATAAATCTGGATAATAATACATAGGAGAACCCCAGCAGTGTAATGAGTACCACTGCTTTATATGATCTCTGTCTGTGTAATGCTTCATTTAGATGCATTTGTGATAAAAAATTTTGACACGTATTAACATATTTTTGATCTAAACAATTGTGATCATCAATTTGTTTATGATCCCTATTTTCACTGATGAAACAGCCTTTACATGGTACGGAAAGTGGCATAAGTCAGATTTTTTCCTTTATCATAATTCAGTCAATTTTAAAGATACAGGTATGTGATTTTTTTTTAATGATCTTGTATTAAAAATAAAAAAATTCTGATTGGCTAAATTTGTCTCAGGGGGTCGTATAAAAATTTAAAAAGTGTAACTTTTTGCAAATTAATGGGAGGACTATTTCATTAGCATAGTCTTATTTCCTACCTTACTTTCAACATTTTTGCAATTTACATTGCCCACTTATCTCCAACAAGTAAAGAATTAAAGCGTGTTTCAATCTTTTTGGGACACCCTGTATAGTATAAATTTTGTACTTTTAGTTTTTAAATGTAAAATGTAAATATTTTGATGTACAGTTCAATAATTTTCAGAAGTGCACTTTCATGTTATTCTTAAATAAAATAATATATGCAGAATGTTTATATATATTACATTTGTAGTTTTCTTAGTTAAATTGCCAAAAATTTATTTTTCAGATCAATAATACAATTTGTTATATTATACAATTTTATTTTTGTGTGATTTTTTCTTTTAATTTCCATTAGAGAATTGCCAGCAGAGTATTTACAGTTCTATTCTAAACCTACAAAAACAATATATTTTTTACCATTTCAACTTCGAAGATTCAACAATATATTTCTTAAATTTCAGTGCAAGTGCACTGAAGTGCTATTACCTGATAACCTATTACACTGTAATTACCTGATACCATGAAGCTGAATATAAGGAGAGAATCATCGTCATAGTAAAAAAATTACTCCTTTTTGTTTACTGTTATAGGTAAATCAAAAGCATCCACCAAATGCTTTTTGAAATCAAAACTATTCAAAACCGAAACTATTCTAACTTTCAGATTTAAAAAGCTAATTAATGGGTCATTTTATGCTAAAAGTTTAAATATTCAATAATATAAACTGTTGTAACTTCCAGATATATATGAAAGTGACTACTCCTGTCTTGCAAATTTTATTTTCTGAATACTGAACTTTTATATTGGCAAACAATTGCAGTATTTAGTATTCTTTACAATTGTTAATTAATGCATTTTCCATCGCTACTCTAAAAATAGTATGCTTTTCGATTTTATTTAACTTCAATCAGTCCAGTCTGTTTTCGGCCTGCAAAAGGAAGGATAAGTTTATTATGCATAACTTATAAACTGGAGCAGTTAGAGAGCTCATATTTGTCATATCACTGCCTTTTATTGTATATTTTAGTTTTTTAGATTTTTAACTTTATTGATCCACAATATTCTAGGCCTGCTATAGGAAAAAAACAAATTTAGGGGGAAGATACTTTAGAACTGGAGCATCTAGAAGTTGTTATATAATTGCCTTCCATGGTATGTTTTATTTTTATTTTTTTATTTTAAATATTACCAGGTCCAAGATCTGGACATGTTACTGAAAGCTTTTTTTTTTTGAAGGGGGGTATAATTTGAGAAGCAGAACAACTTGAAAGTGAAAATCCGCTTATCACTGCATTTTGATGTATAGTTTGATTCTTTTAACACCTTACCAGTTCAGCCCGTCCTGAATCCATCATAGAAAAATACACAATTTTTGCAAATAATTTTAAGCAGTTAAAATACTCAAATTTGACATGTTGTTGTCTTGTGGTACATTTTAACTTTTTTGATTTTGAATTGTATCAATCCAGTCCATCTTGAAACCGCCATAGGAAATGTATACATTTGTGGGGTATAACTCAAAAGCCCAAGTATCTAGGCACTTAAATTTGGTACTTTGGATTTTAAATTTTACCGATTCAGCCCACCCTGTGTCTATCTTAGGAAGAAACAAGCTCTTTGAGAATAATTTAAGAATATAGATTAGCAGTAAAACTCATATTTGCCTTTTTTGATATATTTGATTTTTTAATTTTTTGGATTTTGGAATTGTACTGGTTAAGCTCATCTATCCTCATCACCCAATAAGAAGGTTTCTGTTTTTTTTACGAACTACTCAACCGGAATAGCTGAAAAGCTCAAATTTGCTATTTCATTGCCTTTTGTGGTATTTTTTGAATATTGAATTTTACTGGCCAAAGTCTTAAAGAGATTTCATTTTAAATAATTAAATGACCTAGCCAGTGTTCGAATTTAGTGGTGGTTCGCTGGTCCAGGACTGCCGAATTTGCAATTGAGCTAGTAAGATTGGAATTTTACTGGTTCTCTGGTCCACTTCAGTTTTTATTTTGGATGAAAAGTATTATGAATTTTATTTATTTTTTTTTGTGAGAAATACGATATAATCCAGTAACATACACAGATACACAAATAGAATTCAAATTGCGCATAAAAATAACAATGGTATGCGGAATTTGTCCTCGCTATTTTAGGAATGAATGTTTATTCCAGACATTTTTTTTTTCTCATGCTATAGTTTCCTGTATTGCAACCTGCTGCAAATCAACAGACCATTTCAGCTGAACTTATACATGATAAAAAACGAAAAAAAAGTGACAATAGCTTGCAACATTCCTATCAAAGAATCTCTAACAGGTTCGCTCTTGATAAGAGCAGAAAATTTTATCTAGAAGCATGGAAAATGTTGATAGAAAACACATGCAAAGAGTTCACCAAAGGTTCTCAGCGCTACCTATAGTAGTGACCTCTCAAGAGTAAATTTATTTGGACTTTGTCATATCCTTACTTCCAGCTTCATGTCTGATACTAGAATTTTCAAACAAAACTTGTACATACTATGTGCCCATTACTATGTATTTGTTTTAAAAACAAATACATAGTATATATATGTAAAGAGAATATATTGTGAGGGTATCAAAAACCCAACTCTCAAATTTAGATGAATCTACAATGTTTTTAGCATCCCTGAATGTGAATCAACCATTTTTTAATGGTATGTGTCTGCAGGCCCGCTTTATCCATTAGGCCGACTAGGCACAGTGCCTAGGGCCTACGAACCTTTTTGAGCCCTACAATTTGGAAGAAATAAAAAAAGACAAAAATTAAAAAAAAAAATGCAAATTTTAATTTATATATTTTTTTTCCAATGACCAGGCATTGACTTTCATCTTCGCCTATACATCGGCCAGAACAGTGAACCTCTTAGCCGTCAAATGGCGTTGCCCCAGCGCACCAGTGGGGCTGGGGACACATTGCGCCCAACAACACAAACATCCATGTCTTACGTGGGACTCGAACCCACAACGTGGCGGCCGATCAATCACTGGAAACGCTCGCCTTGACCGTTCGGCCATCACGTCGACTGAAATGAGCCAACAGTACGCGGTGTTCCCAGGTGGTCACCCATCCAAGTACTAACTGCGCCTGATGCTGCTTAACTTCGGTGATCTAACGAGAACCGGTGTTTTAAGCACGGTAGAGCCGTTGGTTCTTAATGTAATATATTTATTTGGATATTTGTACAATCACAGACACAGTAGTGTGTGTGCGTAGTATGTACTTTTAAGTTCAATATTTAGAAGTTACTTTGCGACACTTTTTATGTGTAAATTCAGAAATTGTATCATCGAAGGGCAATTGTCGCAAAATATCGTTTTCTGTTGAAAGTAATGAAAGTGACGGCATTCGTTACTGACCTATTGTTGATCAGAGATGTTTCTTAACCAATTTCAGCTTTGAAAAGCTCTGTTCTCCTTCTACAGTTGTTCCAAATATGGAGAGATAGATTCTGAAAGCTATGTTCACATTTGGAAAACTTGTTATGAGCTTATCTTCAATATGTGTACGAATTATATCTGTTACAGATTTTCGATCCTCGTACATTCTTGAAAATAATAAAAACTCTTCAATAAATCTATCTTCAAGATCTAGCGGATATTGTTTCACTAGTCCTTTTGCTTTATGAATGACTTCATCTGTAGTCATAGATCTGTGGCAGCAAAGCGGACTCTGCTCCTGCCAAAAGACATCTGAGCAAAAGATGCTTGGAACCTGTATCCGAATTATAAGGTCGGAGGTGAAGCTAGCTTTTACTCTAACCTTATAATGTCGGTCTTGTAAGTTCCTAATCTGAGCCTGGCGACGCTCAATCGCCACTGTGGCGATTGAGCGTCGCTAGGCCCGAACCAGGGACCAGATGCTTACAAGACCAACATATAAGGTTAGAACAAAAGCTAGCTTCACCTCCGATCTTATAATTCGCGTACAGGTTCCAAGCATCTTTTGGTAGGAGCAGAGTTGGCTTTGCTGCCACATATCTATCCAATAGGAAACTAAACCTTTCGCACAGATTTTTATACTCTTCGCGTCTTTTTGTCATCTCAGTTATAAGTATGTCGATTATAAGATAAAATTAATGTATGTGAAACTTGTCACTGACACCCAGACTTAAACTTGGATCTGTGTTATCTAAACCTTCATCTAGAAAATGAGTTTTTCGTTTACATTGCTCATATTCTTTGTAATCCAATGCTGTAAATTGTCTTGCCATAGTTTCAAAGAGATCAAATTTATTTCGAGTTATCCGAAATTGTGTTAACAGACTGCCATATAATTTAATAACAGGACATAATTCGATGCCAGGTTCCTGCAGAGCTTTATTGACAATATCAATATTTTGTAGTAAATCTTTCCAAATTACTCACGTCAACACTGTTTCCAAATTATCAATTTTTTTCATTAAGGATCTCGCCTCATGAACAGCTGCTGGTGGTTGGCGTTCACTTTCAGTTACATCAAACAATGTTTGATGAATTTTTAAATAATTGACAAACAGAGCGTTGACAGCATCGTATCTTGCAGATAATCAGGTACCTGATAAATTTTTTATATAACCGTTTTTTCTAACAACCCTCTACTGCAGTTAATACAACAAAGTTAAGGCTGTGGCTTGTGGTCGTGACATCGTTAGCCTCCCTTCGAAGGGGGGGGGAGATTAGCCCCTTCCCCGAAGGGGTACATTGTCAAACTTGCTATCAATCGAAAGATTCTTTCAAGACCTTTAAAATGAAGAATAACATGCTATAATTGTGATCATTTGGACCAATAGTACAGATTTTTAGCTTGCAAAATTTGAAAAAAAAAATATGGAGCTACTTAAAAATGGATTCTGGTATGAAAAAGTCCAGTTAAGCCACACTCCAGTTTATTTATTTTCTAATTTCTCTGTATCCAAATCAAGAAGATTTGCATAATTCTGTAATTTGGCAAAAATGTGGGTATCTTTGAATTTTAACATTTTTTTTTTTAAATTAATCTATTTTCTGTTAATTTTCAACCAAATGCATAAAAATCGGAAATTTTCGATTCACTGCTTACTCCGGTTTGCAAGGCGTTGTTATGGTGAGAAGTGGACTTTATGTGCATGTGTGGCAAATAGTTGGGCGCAACTACACATCCATTGAAGTTAAAAGATTTGAATTGAAACGAAAGGGGAAATTATTTTGGTTCAAAATAGGTGATTTAGAAATTGAGTGGTGTTATCTGTATTATTTATACGCAGCGGGCGCATTTTTAGGACCCAGGCAACGCCAGGTAATTTATTCTAGTTATTTATAATTGTTGGATTTTAAATACAACATAAGTTTTCAAGTATTGCATTCTTACCTATTGATGAGGTTAAAGTATCCATCCCCAAAAATGGAGTAGTTGGATTCTCTCCTTTTTGCTGTTGCATCATAATGATCGTAGTTAATAGGTTCTGTTCGGCCATAGCTTTCTCCTAAAGGCCTAAATTGAAACAAAATAATTACAAACCATACCTTGCCTATATATAAATATTTCATGCTAAACATTTAAAGGTATATAGAATATTAAATTAAAAAAAAAAAAAATTAACACTTTGTTCGATATTTAAAGTTTCACTCTGCTTCCAATTTATGCTCTAACTTTTTCATTCTGATTTTTTTTTTCTTCTAATTTTAAAATCTATATAAATAAAATTGAAGATCTTCTGCTTAAATAATGTTGAGGTTTCAAATATTGGTACAAATCAGAGATTTGAAGCAATTCCTGCTTCGAATTGGCACAGGAGTTAATTGTATGTATGTATGTACGAACATATCCTCTAGAATCGTGGGTGTATACGCAGGATACAAGAACGAGTTCAAGTTTCTGTATAACCAAGGCTTTCCCGAAGAAAATTATTGAGAGTATGCGGTGCTATCTCATATGCGGTGCTGTCACAGAGTATTGAAATTGCGGAGTTCCAAGGGATAGAGCCCCTGGTGGGAGTGTGAAAGGGGGCGCTGTCCCCCTTTTTTTGAATCAGTTAGGCCATATAATTGCCAATTTTAAGCCCATAAATCAGTTTTTTCACAATATTAATAGCTTAAACAGGACATATATTAATATATATAATATATATACAATATATATTAATAGATTAACAGATATGGATCATTTTGTAACTTATAAGGCTTTCTATTTTTTTTTCCTGCACTTTTTACGAAAAACGGGGTCACTGGACTTGACGTCACCGCATCGCGCTGACTGGCATTTGACTGGTCGTCTATCCCATCGAGGTGAAATATAGGATCGAAGATGAAATATAGGGTCCTATATCTCTGGTCGAAGATCAGCACAAAATATTCGAGGCAATGGAAGCAAAACAAACATGTCATATGCCACAACTGTTAGTGTTTTTAAAACATTTCAATGCAGCTAAACTTTTACATTATTTCCTTTGATTATGACATAGTTATGAATATTTTTAAAATTTAATAATTTTGGAAGTAAAAGTGCAAAATGTTTAGAATACAAATGTAAATAAATTCTTTAACAGTAATTCGTTTCATCCATATATTAATTTTAAATTATAACAGTTTGCTCAAAGGCATTTTCATTCAATATTTGTTATCGGAAAGAAATCGTCAAACCTGTGTTTTAATTTAACAATAGAATTTATTTAATTTTAATTTAGAAATATCTATCTATCTATATATACTAATTGCCAAGTGTCCGTCCGTCTTTCTGTCACGCTTTTTTTAGGCACTTCCCGAATAGATAGAGACTTGCAATTTGGTACACGGTTCGGTCGTTCGATAAACCCCCCTGGAAAAATCGATTTTTTCGAAAACGTTCTTTAGAGGGGGTGCACCACACCAAAACGTTCGAAAAGTGAAATGATGAGAAAGCATGCTTTGCGATGAGATAGAGACTTCAAATTTGGTGTATAGGTAAATCATTCGCAAGGAAGAAAGTGTGCAATTTCAGATTTCCAATATTTTCTACTTAAGGGGGTGCCGCACACCAAAATGTTCGATTTGTAGAATAAATGAGAAAACGCTCCTTTAAAATTTGATAGAGGCTTGAAATTTGGTATATGGGCTAATCATTTGACGGAAACACGCAAGAAGAATATAGTTTTTCAAAAATGTTCGTTTAAGGGGGTGCTCCAGAGTGAAACGTTCGAAAGTGAATTGATAAAAAACCATGCTTCGAAATGAGATAGAGATATCAAATTTGGTGTAAGGGTAGATAGTTTGAAAGGAAGAGAGTGTGAAATTTCAGATCTCTAATATTTGCTACTTTAAGGGGTGCGCACACTAATATGTTCGATTTTCCGAATAAATGAGGCACGCTCCCTTTTAAATGTGATAGAGGCTTGATATTTGGTATATGGGCCAATCATCTTATAAAAAACACAAGACAAACAGAGGAAGACATGCGCAAATTTAGTTTCCCAATATATTCTTCTTTAGGGGGTTCTGCATACCAAAATATTCGATTTGTCGAATAAATGTCAAACGCGAATTATAAAATTTACATTATTCAGGGATTGCTTATTGCGAGACCGTTGATTTTCAACAGGTATTCGGCTAGTTATATATACTAATTGCCAAGTGTCTGTCCGTCTGTCTGTCACTCCTTTTTTAGGCACTTCCCGAATAGATAGAGACTTGCAATTTGGTACACGGCTCGGTCGTTCGATAAAACCCCCCTGGAAAAATCGAATTTTTCGAAAACGTTCTCTAGAGGGGGTGCTCCACACCAAAACGTTCGAAAAGTGAAATGATAGGAAAACATGCTTTGCGATGAGATAGAGACTTCAAATTTGGTGTATGGGTAAATCGTTCGAAACGCAGAAAGTGTGCATTTTCAGATTCCAATATTTTCTACTTAAGGGGATGCCGCACACCAAAACGTTTGAAAAGTGAAATGATAGGAAAGTCTGCTTTGCGATAAGATAGGGACTTCAAATTTGGTGTATGAGTAAATCGTTCGAAAGGAAGAAAGTGTAATTTCAGATTTCCAATATTTCCTACTTAAGGGGGAGCTGCACACAAAAATGTTCGATTTTCCGAATAAATGAGAAACAGCCCCTTTAAAATTTGATAGAGGCTCGAAATTTGATATATGGACTAATCATTTGATGAAAACACCCAAAATGAATATAGTTTTTCAAAAATGTTCATTTAAGGGGGGTACTCCAGAGGAAAACGTTCGAAATGTAAATTGATAAAAAAAACATGCTTCGGAATAAGATAGACTTCAAATTTGGTGTACAGGTAGATAGTTCAAAAGGAAGAACATGTGCAATTTTAGTTTTCCGATATTTTGAACTTTTGGGGTGTCTCAAAACTAAATGTTCGATTTGTCGAATAAATAAGAAACGAGAATTATTTAAAAATTTACCTTATTCGGTGGTTGCTTAATGTGGGACCGTTGATTTTCAACGGGTATTCGGCTAGTATATACTAATTGCCAAGTGTCCGTCCGTCTGTCACGATTTTTTTAGGCACTTCCCGAATAGGTAGAAACTTGCAATTTGGTACAGGCAGTTCGATAAACCCCCCTAGAAAAATTGAATTTTTCGCTAGAACGTTCTCTAGAGGGGGTGCTGCACACCAAAACGTTCGAAAAGTGAAATGATAGGAAAGCATGCTTTGCAATAAGATAGAGACTTCAAATTTGGTGTATAGGTAAATCATTCGAAAGGAAGAAAGTGTGCAATTTCAGATTTCCAATATTTTCTACTTAAGGGGGTGCCGCACACTAAAATATTCGACTTACCGAATAAATGAGAAAAGGCTCCTTTATAATTTGATAGAGGCTTGAAATTTGGTATATGGGCTAATCATTTGACGGAAACACGCAAGAAGAATATAGTTTTTCAACCAGACAAAAACTTTCAAAAAGTGAATTGATAAAAAACCATGCTTCGGGATGAGATAGAGATATCAAATTTGGTGTAAGGGTAGATAGTTTGGAAAGATGAAAGTATACAATTTCAGTTTACCAATATTTTCTACTTTAGGGGGTGGGTCACATCAAAATGTTCGATTTTTGGAATAAAGGAAAAACGCCCCATGTAAAACGTGATAGAGGTTAGGTATTTAGTATATGGGCGAATCATCTGATAGAAATCACAAGAAGAATAGAGTTTTTTAAAAATGCATATTTAAGTTGTTGGGTACTCCACGCAAAAACATTCGAAAGGTGAAATGCTAGAAAAGCATGCTTCGTGATGAGATACAGACTTCAAATTTGGTGTACTGGTAAAAAATTGGAAAGGAAGAAAGTGTGCAATTTCAGTTTTCCAACATTTGCTATTGTAGGGGATGCCGCTCACTAAAATGTTCGATTTGCCGAACAAATAAAAAACGCCTCCTTTACAATGTGATAGAGGCTTAAAATTTAGTATATGGGCTAACTATTTGACAAAAAATAAATATGAATACGGTTTGAAAAAAATGTTCATTAACTGGGTGCTACACAGAAACATTCGAAAGGTAAAGTGATAGAAAAAACATGCTTCGCGATGGGATAGACTTCAAATTTGGGGCACGGGTAGATAGTTTGAAAGAAAGAAAATGAAATTTCAGATTTCAAATATTTGCTACTTTAAAGGGTGCCGCACACTAATATGTTCAATTTTCCGAATAAATGAGGCACGCTTCCTTTTAGACGTGGTAGATGCTTGATATTTGGTATATGAGCCAATCATCTGATAAAAAAACCCAAGACAGAATATTTTTTTAGTTGTATATTGTTTCTGTTTTTGCTTATTGGTGCTTTTAAATAAAAGCCATAGTTATCCAGAAGTTAGAACTCAATTTTGTATCCCGAGAACAAGTACGCCCACGATTTCAGAGAATACGTCCTAATAATATACACTACCCGACATAGAAAATGCAACACCATGAAAGAGCGAACAGAGGGTGATAATAAGGGACACACAGACAGAGATGGCATACATAAAAATTCTGATGTGGGCAGTACATGACATTCTTTATATAATGCAATGAATTTACTACTTTTACAGTGAAAAACAATTAGGTTAATCTTATAGTAGATACTTATATTCATTTCAAGATGTTGAATTTTCGTCAATGAGTCGTCATTTTCATTGATTTAGCGTCATATTTATCCATTTGGTAAGATTTTCGTTAATTTAGCAACATTTAAAAAAGTCGCCAAGTTGGCGAAATTCCGTCAAATTTTTGTCAAAATCTCGCCAAGCGTTATGGACTGAGAAATAAGTTATTCTTATAGCAGATAAATGAAAGACTATCAGCGTTCAAATACAAAAGTATTACTCAAAGTATCTTTTCTCATGAATGGAACGAGCTAGATCCACGAGAATGATGTCACCCAATTTATCGCATGATATTACATATGAAAGGTGAACATGTTTCTCAATAGGAAAATATATAAGAAATGTCTATTTGCGTAACGTTATTAAAGGTTTTGATTTTTTGATGACTTTTTCAAAATTCTGAACATTTGATTATGTTTAAAAACAACAGGCTTCCAGTATTCACGAATTGTAATTTTTGTACCAAATTTCATTCGAATCGCTTCATTCGTTCGTGAGATATCGTCTCCACAGGATCCCTGACACATACACACAGATATCACCTCAAAAATGTTCGATTCGTGATCAGGGATGCTTAAAACGTGTTCTCCCGTCGAAAACTCGAATTCGAATTTTCGACCCCGTTACAATACGTACTTTCCTTATACAGTATACTATGTATATAAGGTAAGTAATAAGTGATGTTAATTCCAGAAGGATAACGCAATACAGTAATGGCATAGACAGGGTGATCAGTAGACAGTAGGAACGCCTCTTGCGGCGATACAAGCAGCAACCCTTCGAGGAACAGATGCAGTGAGAATGCGAATAGTTTCCTGAGTTATGGATCACCATATATCTTCAACCATCTTCCACAGGTCGTCCTCTGTTTGAGGCGGGGGCAGGGCAGTCAAATGACGGCCAATCACGTTCCATACATGTTCGATGGTTGAGAGATCCGAAGACAGCGGAGGCCAAGGAAACAACTCGACACCTTGCAAAGCTCTGTTGGTTGCCGTGTGCGTCCAATCGCCAAGAAACTGTTCTCGCTGATATTGGAACATCCAATATACCAGCAACACCTCTCTTCTGAAACGAAAATCAACTCGGAAAACGGGTTTCCGTAGGCGACAGACAGTAACAACTGTTGGCTAATCTGCCGTTTCCATCCTTTTTATTCCGCGGTGTAATCATGTGACCTACTTGCATTTCAGATTATTTGCATACTTCGACCAGCTGCGTTTGTCCCACAATTTGCATAATTATACGGTCGAAGTTTCACGGTGTTGCATTTTCTATGTCGGGTAGTGTATATTTTACTGTTATGGGAGTGTTAGATTGATGTTATTAATGAACTATATATACAAGAACTTTATAATAAATTTTGAGTTATTTTTTTACTTTCTTATACCATTATATAGACAAAGTATTGTTTCTCCGAAAATTTCAGAATTCGAGATTCTGACGAACAAGCACGTTTTAAAAGCTCCTGAACCCATTTCAAACACTTTTGGAAATAAGTCTATTTGTGCGTACGTTTGTATCTGTGAGGTGTGGACACGATTACGATTACTGAAGAACGGATGTTCGTACCGCTCTGAAATTTTATGTGTGGATACATTATATAAATGACTATAGCTGAATAAAAGTTTGTGTTATTTCAATGATTAGAACTCGAATGATTCGAAATTTAAAGTTTCCACAGCAAAACAGGATAATTCTCGGATCAATGATAGTAGTGTTACGGTAATACCTAAATTGTTTGAGGGAAATTGCCATTTGCACGCATCCATTGTTATTTGAAAGTCTAAGTTACTTGGTCTTCGTAAAAAAAAAAAAAACATTGGCGAAGCAGCGCCCACTTGGTAAGTTTTGGAAATTGCTCGAATTTTCCAATTTGGTTAAGATCAAAGTCACGGCCATTTTTCTAGAGATTTTCACAGAGAATATATAATATGGTATGGCTAACAGTTATTTTGGGACTCTGTAAGATAGCTAGTATTATTATAGAGTTATTAGCTGTATATTATTTCTGCGATTGATGATATTAAGAAAACGTTTAGTTATCCTACTTCTGGTACTATATGTGTGTATCCTCTGGAATCGTGTGCGTATTCTCAGGATAAAAGGATGAGTTCAGATTTCTGGATAACTCTATTTTAAATACCAGCAGTGATTTGCTTCTTTATTGCCTTGCTGTCTCAATGAGATATGTGTTTTTTGGCTTAGCTTTAAATGCTTGAAAATTTTATGTGCTTAAAATGCCTGTGTTATTTATAATTGTACTCGTGTGCTCTTTTTCGAACGCGTGGTGTTCCGATCATCAACTAGAGAAAGGCTATTTCTAAAAAAATATTCAGAGCTATATTTACAATACTTTTAGAGACCTTTTGGAACGGGGAGGGGGGGGGGGGGGAGACTTCTAATTTTTTTTGCCCTGTAAAACGCAATGTATATAGTTTCCTGATTAAATCAGTATGGAATATTGATTTTTTTTTCTTTTGTATACTACAACAAAATATATTTAAGAAATTCAAAAATTATATATCCCGCAAGGGATATTTCCTACTTCATTATGTCTAAAATTATTGATTGCTATAGCAACCTCACTAGGCTATTTGCTATAGCAATGGCACTTGGATGTGCCACATATGCGTTTTACAAAACTAATAAGATCGCGATACATTTTGGCTTAGTTTTTATTGGGTAGCCTCAAATTTTCAACCGAGCTTTAAGGTAAGAGGTCATAACAGTCTCTCGAACCTTCCCGAGGTCATTTATCTTTCCACGTATCAAAACCTTGAAGTTCCGTTTTTCGGAATATGAAAGGACCACCTACACGCCGCGGGAACAGACGGTGATTTCATCTCCTCTTCAGGGATGGGCCATAGCAGATCCTATTGTGTCACTGACGGCGGTAACCTGTTATCATAATAAATTGTGGGTTAGGACATCGACGGGATGGTAAAAAGATATCTGATTTGATTCACGTTCTGGAAATCATTCCTAGTACGATACCTATTCGAACTGCAAACTTTCGAAAGGTATATAATTGTAAAAATTATATATATATATATAATAAAATGTTTATATATATATATATATATATATATATATATAACATGTTATATATAATATTTTAAAATAGTAGTTTATAGTAATCACATGCTCCACATCACACACCACGCTAACTTTTGATCACTGTTAGTTTTAGTACATATATCAAAGGTCCTAACACATCTCATTACAATTTTCTTTTATTGAATAATCAAATTGTACTTTACAAAGCACAAAAACTATTTCTAAGAGTTTTCACCGAGATGTAGCTTAAAATGTCATGGGGCCAATAAATATTGGAAAATCCAAACTTCTGTTTCTTCTTTTAACAAAGTTTCTATAGCATTTTTCTATGAATGAAACTCTTAAGAGTTGAGAAAAACTACGAGTATTTCTATTGCTTGACTTAATTATAGTAGGGCCAGTCAGGGTTGTAAAAGTAACTCTATAGGGACATTTGTAGGTAACATCTATAGGGACTATAGATGTACTTCTATAGCCATGGGGACCAGTGGCAGGGTGGCTATTCCCTTCCTCACTGCCTAGTAAGTAGTGAACCATAGGCAGGCTGACCGGTGTAATCACCGACTTGGCCCGGAGAGTCGGTTAAAGCTAATTCACACTTTCTCTCTATTTTTAGAAGACCAATCAAATGGTTATTACATTTTTTCTATAAAATGTTAATTATTAAGGTATAATGAAGCTTGTTGAATATTCTGGACAATAAAACAATTTGAATCAGCAATTAATGTTTAAGTACTTAATAGGTCTAACATTGACGGTAAGCGATAACCATGTGGTTTATGATGCAACTATTAAAAGTTAAGTTAAAGTTCGGTTTTGTTAGACACTTTTAGGTTCATATTTCTATTAAACAGCTTATTCATGAGCGGGGATCGAACCCATAGTTCTTAAAATTTCAGGCCGAGCATGGCCGAATGTTTTCAGTGTTTGAAATATTTATAAATGTAAATTGAGTAAATGAATGGGTTTTTTTTTTTTTTGTTGATTTCAGCTCTGTAAAGGTACGTTTTTGAAACAGCAACTTTTAACTGAATACTGAGCACAAAACATCGCACAAATTCATATCTTCGATTTACTGAAAAAATATCGTTTTGGGCTAGATCGAATCGAGAAAAATGGGTAAATAAAAAATTTGACAGTGTCCTCGAGCTTGGACTGTGAGTAAGACTGGGCAAAACTGAGTGAAGTCAGAAATTTTGGCCCATGTTGGTAAAGTCGGATTTTCAGTCGCGAAAGATAGATTAGGACCCTCGATATATCATAAATATATCGATATATGATATATCATAAATGATGCTCCTGATAAAAATTAAATATCATTAAGTTTAAACTGTAATTTCATCAACTAATTTGCACAATTAAATTGCCTTTTATATTACACAACAGGGATTAAATGTATATAAAATATTCTTTAATATACATTTTATCCTAAATGTGCAAATTCAAATACACATTGACGATTTTGAGTCTCCTTTAACTCTAGGACCGTACATCTCACGCCCAAGCTGTTGGAGCCCAGTATAACATCTCGGGCATAATTTAATTAGATATCCACTCATGTATAATTTAATATTCTATGCTCGCAATAGTCATGCGGATTAAAAAAAAAATACTATATTTCAAGAATCTTAAACTTTGAAAATTATTGGAAGAATGATGCTTTAAAGAAAAAAAAATGTTTTATCACTGACGCTATACTACGAATGTAAGGTAGAAAATGTAAATGTAATTTATATGGCCTATCGTGAAATATATGTAAAATATGTTGCATTTTTCTGTTCCATAGTTTTAATTAGGATTCGCTTCTAATGGAATGGGGCTCCATTTTATAATTCACACTAGGTGGGAAATAACTCACAAAATAAGACTCAATATTTTGATTTGCGTAATCTTTATGGCTCAAAATGTTTTCAGTTTAGTTTATATTTACGAAACCTCTTGATCTCTGCAGTTATTATCTGTAGGTTACAGCTGTTAAAACTACTGTTTTACAAGAACCGCGTCAGACCGAATCTTCGATATTAGGATCTGTGTCAAATATTTGTGTCTTGCGTTCCATATTTTTGATTAAAATATTTGTATTAAATGTCTATGCTACGTCCATAAAACTTTAAAAGTAGATTTTATTCGAAAAAAAATCAGTTACATCAACAAACTTTTTTTTTTCCTGTCTTTTCAAGAAAGTATCTGACAAATCCAACACATTACTTTCCATTTCAATTAACAAATTTTAATATTTTTGACCAACCAGATAATTTGAGTTTTCTTATGATTCAATCTAGCTCAAAATCAGTAAATTTATTGTTACTACCTATTAAAATAAGCGTACCCAAATTTATGGAAATATATTGTTTTCAAAGGGTAGTACGCTCTCTGAGGAATGTAAACTTTTTAATATCTCGAGAACGACTTGTGTGATAATTCTTAAAAATAGTTTCAATTTATTTGTGGATAAAAATGACTTACAACGCATCCACTCATTTGATAATAGTAAATTTATTTATTTTTACTTTTTCATACTATAGAATATAGAGAAAGTATTGTATTAGATTCGGTCAACTGATGGTTATGCTTAGTATTTGCTTTTCTATGCATATTGCTTTTCTACACTCATTTCTGGGTAAAATGTTACAACACTCTGTTGTATTTTTAATTTGAGAGCAAAGGGTTAAAATATTCTAAAGGTGAGGTACTCTCTGAGGAAGATTATATACCTCCATGATTAGCCTGGGTGAGGGCCTGAGACGTTAACAAATAGAATTTATTCGCGCCCTGGAGAACTTATGGATTTGCACCTCTAGGGGTGATGTCACAGCACTCTTCAGATTGAGGAGAGTTCATCTTAAACCCATGATCTTCCACTTAAATCTAAAACTGTTTCCTATATATTTTATATGTAATAATGAGAATCCCCCCCCCCCCCAGAACATATTATAACTTGCATCAGGTTTACTCATACTCCATTTTTGGGGAAACTCGGTAAAGGTTTGATACTCCTTCACTCATATAATGTACATGAACTTGTCTAGATATTCTAGGGGTAAGAAAGAAGAAGAACAGGTTAAAACATGGGTGTTTGAAACGTAAAACACGGCACAGAATCTTAAATCTTATTTAGCTCGGTGCCTTTCCTCCCACAAATGGAAACCTATTTGCATAACATAATACAACTTTACTCCCAAACAATCGACTGAATAACTTGGGTGGAAATGTTTGAGGTTTAAAATAATATCGTAGGTTCCTTTTTAGATCTTTTAATAAATTTCTAAAACGATTATCGAACAAATATCGTAACATTAAAATCCCTTTTCTTGTAGAACTCTATGTAGTGCGACTGATTACTTTTCATGCGATATGCTTTTGTTAGATGAGTAAGATTTGAGTTTCAGATCATTCTGCGTTTGGAAAGTGTAGCCACACTAATAATACTATATGATTTCTAAAATATTATTACACTTTAAACACGTTCAGGGAAGGGGAACGGAGCTCCTTTTAGATTGCAACTCATTTTAAATCTGTCAAATCTGACGGTCATACTTTTATTCATTAAACCGCCCAATTTTGCATGATAAACTTATTTATGGGTCGACATCTGCAGTATAAAAAATTCGAAACACTCTTCAAGTTATAACCTTTTAACATATAAAAAAATTTGATGTGGGCAACACATGACTTTCCTTATATAATGTAATGAATTTGCTACTATTACAGTAAAAAAATAGGTTTTTCTTATAGTTGATACTAATATTCTTTCCAAGATATTGAATTTTCGACAATTAATCGTCATTCTCATTGATTTAGCGTCATTTTTATCCATTTGGCGAGATTTTCGTTAATTTGGCAACATTTTAAAAAAGTCGCCAAGTTGGCGACATTCCGCCTAATTCGTCGCCAAAATCTCGCCAAGCGTTATGCACTAAGAAATAAGTTATTCTTACAGCATATAAATAAATGACTATTGACGTTCAAATACAAAAGTATTATTCAAAGTATCTTTTCTCATGAATGGAACGAGCTAGATCCACGAGAATGATGTCACTCAATTTATCGCATGGTATTACATATGAAAAGTGAACATGTTTCTCAATAGGAAAATTTTTATTTTATTTTATATGACTTTTTGATATTTTTTTTGAAAAATGTACAATATTTCGAGAACGGTTCATGTTAGCGTTCTAAAATTTATGCCAATCGTTTTCTAATGAAAAATTACATAAGAAATGTCTATTTGCGTAACTTTATTAGTGATTTTGATTTTTTGACGATTTTTTCAAAATTTCATTTGAAAATTTAAGGGCGGTTCTGAACATTCGATTGCGTATAAAAACAACAGGCTTCCAGTGTTTATGGATTGTGATTTTTGTACCAAATTTCGTTCGAATCGGTCCATTCGTTCGTCGGTTATCGTCTCCACAGATCCACTGACACACACACACACACACACATACATACATACACACACACACATCACTTCAAAAATGTTTGATTCGTGATCAGGGATGCTTGAAACGTGCTCTCCCGTCGAAAACTCAAATTTGAATTTTCGACCCCGTCACAATACTTTCCTTATACATTATGTATATAAGGAAAGTAATATATTTCCTAAAGGCTCAAGGAGAACGTTTGATATTACAATCTGTTGCAATAAATATATTCACCCATAAGAAATTGTGCTACAGCAGCGAAACTCGGCATGCAAACGTCGTTTTGAGAAAGATGCAAATGATCAAACTGTTAGCGTCAATGATGTTATAGGGCGTTACCTGCGAATAAGAATGATGCATCGTTCAGCATTTAAAATCACCATTCACAGGCAACTGGAACTGGATAATTGGTGATTTTAGAGAGAGGTCGCATCATAGGCTTAAGGGAAGCTGGTTGGTCCAACAGACATATCAGTCTCCATTTTGGTCGGAGTGATATGGTAGTTGCTCGGTGTTGGTAACAATGAATCAGAGAAGGAACAAGTAATCGTCGGAGAGGCTCAGGACGCCCCAGACAGACAAATAACTACTGCTCGAGAGGATCGTCAGGAGAGAAACCACGTCCACAACAATGGCGTCATTATCAGCCCTTCGAAGGCATTTACCATCCTCCATGCATCCTGTATCCGGAGGTACTATTCGAAGACAACTGACAGAAGGTGGGATTAGGTGTCGACGTTCATTAAGGTGTTTACCACTGACCCCTCAACATAGGCAGAGCCGTCTGGATTGGCGCTCCTAGAGCTCACTTCAAGAACTATTTCAAGCCAAACTAATTTTTAAATCAAAACACGGTTTTTTTTATCGTAGTTCTCTATTATTTCCCTACGCGTATAACAAATTTCACATTTTTGTATGCTATAGTTAGTTTTTGCGGTACGAGACAAAGAAACTCGAGAAATGCGCCGATACGGAAGAATATTTTCCACTTCAGAAGCAGGGCCGATCCTAGGGTGTCGGCCGCCCGCGTGCAAAGACCTAATGTGCCGCCCCTCTAGAGAATTTTTCATATTTTGACTAATACTTAACGTTGACGTTATAAATTCATCTACCTGTATAAGAGTAAAAAGTAAAACATTAATAAAAATGCAAATAAAATTTGAAGTGCAAAACTTTATTTTTTGGCCAGGTAATAGGTTATAATAGCGACAAAATACTTTAACAAAATAATAAACAAACAAAAATATTACCTTTGAAATAAAAATAGACATTTTATAATTAGAAATGCAAAACGACAGTATTTACTCAGAAAATATAATCTAATAAAAAAAAGTACTAAAGCATAAATCTCGTGAAACGAAAAGTATATAAATCAGTCCTTCTACAAAGACTACCTAATAATTAACTACGAGGCATGTTTTTTAAGTAAGTACCGTTTTGGAATTAAAAAAAGACGTGCAAAGATATCGCAATAATTTTATTTCTACATGAAAGCCTGTACCTTAATCTACTTTTCTACATAATTTCCGTGAATATTGAGGCACTTGTCATAACGTGGCACCAGTTTTTGAATACCCTCCTCATAAAATTCTGCCGCCTGACTTGTTAACCACTGTATCACAACTGTTTTGACTTCGTTATCGTCTTGAAGACGCTGACCACCCAGGTGTTTCTTCAAGTGCAGGAACAAATGGTAGTCGCTGGGCGCCAGATCAGGGCTGTATGGAGGATGATCTAGAGTTTCCCATTTAAAAGATTTGATGAGATCTTTGGTCCGATTAGCCACATGTGGACGGGCATTGTCATGCAGCAAAACGATACCCTTACTCAACTTGCCACGTCTTTTGTTCTGGATTGCACGACGCAGATTGTTCAATGTCTCACAATAAGACGCTGCATTGATTGTCTCATTACGAGGCAGAAACTCCACTAGCAATACTCCTTTTTTGTCCCAAAAAACTGTGCACATGATTTTCCGGGCAGAAATTGTTTGCTTAAACTTCACTCTTTTGGGTGATGATGAATGTCGCCATTCCATGGATTGTTGTTTTGATTCTGGTGTGACGTAGGCCACCCATGTTTCGTCACCAGTAACAATTTGGTTTAAAAAATCTTCACCTTCATTGTGGTACCGCTCAAGGAAAGTCAATGCACTGCCTAAACGTTGGGTTTTGTGCAAATCCGTCAACATTTTTGGAACCCAACGTGAACACAATTTCCGGTAATTCAAGTTCTCGGTCACAATGCGATACAAAACACTACGAGAATATTGAGGAAACCAGTCGCACATTGATGAAATTCTAAAGCGTCTGTTTTCTCTCACCTTTTCTTCCACTTTCTGCACCAAATCTTCATTAAAGACCGAAGGACGCCCACTCCGTTCTTCATCATGCACATTTGTGCGGCCATCTTTAAATGCTCTCACCCATTTCCTTACCATTCCATCACTCATAATGTTTTGTCCGTAAACTTCACAGATCTCACGATGAATATCGATCGGTTTTACGCCTTTAGCACTAAGAAATCGTGTAACAGCCCGTACTTCACAATCGGCGTGACTCACGATTGTCGGAGGCATCTTAAACACTCAGTAAACAACGTATACAATGAAGAATCAGACTGTAATGGCGTCAGTGCGTAGACAAGAGATGTAGGTAACCAGCGCGCATGCGCGGAACGCCGACCGTAGCGCTGCGGCGGCGGAATCGCAAAACGGTACTTACATAAAAAACATGCCTTTTACATGCCTTACATAAAAAGCCAGAAAAGTTATTTTATGGCATAAAAAACATGCCATAAAATAACTTTTCTGGCTTTCTGAGAAGCAAATTTGTCAATAATTCCGGTGAAATCAATTTTTTCAGAGATTTCGGATTCAATAGAGATGATGCCCAAATCTGAAAGCCTTTCTTGTGTCATATTATTTCTCAAGTAATTTTTAATAATTTTTAATTTATTGAAACTTCTTTCACCTGAAGCCACAGAAACAGGTAAGGTTAAAAAAATTCTTATTGCTAGAGCAAAATTTGGAAAACAGGGAATGAGATCATTTTTGACTATAATTTCTCATATCTCAATTGGCTGATTTTTACCTGGAAAAATATCTTTGAATAAAGTTATTTTATTAAAGAGTTTTATACCGTCTATATCTTTCACAATTCTTCCTTCCTCCTGTACCTGTAACTTAATATCTAAGTCCATGCAGGCTTTCATGAGATCATCATTAGAAATGTTGTGAAATTCATACAGAAAGCAGAATATTGAATGGCACTCAGATAATAAGGTAAATCTTTCATTTACCGAAGAGATCGCGTGATCAAGAATTGCAAAATAGAAAGCAGTCTTGAATTGCTGGAAGGAATTTGAAACTGGTTCATCACTGCCCTCGTAATCAAATAAACGGACCTTTTTCCTGAGCTTCGACATGGGAAATTCGGGATCAATACCTAAATCTCTAGCAAGTGTTGTTGCTGAATCGACAAATATTTTAAAATTATTGTCAGATCTTTGGGAAACTAAATATTTTTTAAGATTATCTAAGCCTTCAATGCATTCCGCGATGTTTAATTTAAGATTTTGAAGCATTTTACTCAATACATCAATTCTTGATAATAAATCATGCCAAATTAAAATTAAACACAAAAATTTAAATGTTTCAAGACTTTTAATTATTGATTCAGCACCCATTTTTGTTTTCGTGTCTCTGGCGGTATCTTCAATTAAAGCATTTAATGCGGTAATAATGTTTTTTAGGTCTTGTTTTAGAGGTCTAATAGCATTGATACGACTTTCTCACCTTGTTTCACTTAATGGTTTTAAAGTTAGACTTTTCACGTGCTTTTTTAGTAAATCCCATCGATATGGGGACGCAGAAAAATAATTATATACCTCTTGTACCATATCAAAAAAACCAGAAATTTCACCACTGGAGCTGGCAGCGTCATTAACGACGAGATTTAATGTATGAGCCGCACACGGCACGTATAATGCTCTAGGATTGATATCGAGAATCCGTTTCTGAAGCCCTACATTTTTCCCCTTCATGTTCGATCTATTGTCGTAGCCCTGACCCCGTATATCTTTAACTTCGAGCTGCAGACTAGGTAATAGCTTCTCTAATAGAAAATTGCACAGACCTTCTCCAGTGGTATTAGTTACTGGAAAAAATCCTAGAAAAAATTATAAAATATCTACCTTACCATCAGCAGTGTTCACACATCTAATTACAAACATTATTTGTTCTGTGTGGCTAATATCTGGTGTAGAGTCGAGAATTATAATGTAATATTTGACTTTTTTGACAATGCGTGTTATCTCATTACGAATAGATTCGGCTAAAATATTAATTATTTCATTTTGAAAATGCTGCCCTAAGTAGTGTGGAATACGTGTTTTGTTATCTTTGTATTCACTGACATTATTAAGGTGTTCTGAAATAACTGGATCAAATTTGGCCAACATCTCCACTGCCTTTAAAAAATTACCATTATCTCTATGATACAACTTCGTACTAGTTCCTCTGAATGCCAAATTTTGACTGGCTAAAACTTGTACTACAGCAATCATTCTTTCAATGATGACGCGCCATCGCTTTTTCTCTCGATTGTAAACATTTTGTTGTTCCGCGTCAATAGTACAATTTTTTCCAGCCTCGTCTTTATTTCGCACCACGATCTTATAGAGTTTACGTGTTTTAGAGTGTTTTTATGCTTATTAAGGTAATCCGAACAATGACGCCAATCAGAAAAGCCAGTACTTACAAGTTGTGTTGAACTATCTTTACCAAACAATTTACATGCAAAACAAAAAATACGATTTAGTTTTATGGAATATCAGAGCCACGCGCGATTTATTTCCTCCCCGTTCACTAAAGTTTTGTTATAATATGAACAGCTAAATTTTCTGCCACTCTCATCGACCGGAAATTTAAAATTTACTACTTGTTTGGGACCATGTTCTACCAATAAATCAATATTTTTTTCGTTCAAATGTTAGGCCAAGAATATTACGTTACCTTCATTTCACTCTTGGTTGTAATGCCCAAAAACTAGATAAATTGAAACGCGTTTTAGATGCATTAGTTTCAAAATTTAAATCTGTATACACTCCTGATAACTGATTTAAATCTATATACACTCCTGATTAACTGATAACTATTTTATTCAAGGTAAGTTATCATTTTTAATACGCTAAAATTTTTAATATTTTGATAAAAGAAAATTTGAAAGAAAAATATACATCAAATAGAAAATAAGAATTTCCTTTATTCCTGAAAATAGTAGAATGATGTGTTGAACGGGTGATTTTTAGTGAATTTTTTTCGAGAGTTAGGTTAAGCGCAATAAAATTGTCGTCTCCTGGGAACAGTTCGAAAAAGAAGCGCTCCGTCCTTTGGGCCGCCGCAGTTCCGGAATGCCGCCTTCGCGAAAGGGTTAACTTTGCCGAAATAATTCAGTTCTAATCTACAAAGGAGACCGCTAAAATAAAGTTTCTTTTGACCATTGATCTGCGAGCCGCGTGCCGACCGTGGTATACATAAATAAGCTGCCGCACAGTGGAACGAAACATCCTTAGGCGTCTCAAAAATATGCCCCTTGGTTATTTGTTTAGATAGAAATTTAAAATTTGGTATCCTTTTCTATGCCGTATTGCCGGCTCTGCCACGAATTTTGCTATCAAATGGAGGAAATGTGTAAAGAGTAGACATTAATGGACAGTGGACCAACACACTGTGCACTAACATTCTATTTTTCTTAAACTATGGGACTTATTTTGATTTTTCAATAACTATTTAAAATTCAGCATATTTATTAGACTTATTATAAGTTTAAAAACATTTTGCTTGATTGATAGAACTATATGCGGCCGCCCCTTGTTTTGGCCGCCCGCGTGCGGTGCACGCGCTGCACACCTGCTAGGATCGGCCCTGTTCAGAAGTGCATAAAAAGTAGGAAAACTCGTAAACTAAATCGAAATTTAAAAAAAAAAAGGATTCAGTCTTGCAAAAATTCAACTATGTAAGTATGTGAACTGTAAAAATTCGTGCTTTTGCTATTGTTAGTCTGTCCAGGACGCGAACTCGCAGCTCATGTATTTTGTCTTTGCCTTTGACATTAAATATTTCTTAAACTAAAGTTTAAATCGAAAAACTCTTTATTTCAGCGTATTCGCCAGACTTTTCTCGACAAGTGTACTAAATTTAATATTTTAACCTTTTGCTTACGGGTGGGACAGCGTTCATACCAAACGAAGAATCTCTCAAAAAGACAGGTATTTTGACATACCCTATACCAAACAGTCTTTTTGAGAGGTTCTTCGTTTGGGATGGACTCTGTCCCACCCGTAAGCAAAAGGTTAAATGCTATATTTTTTGCGGTACGAAGCAGAGAAACTCAAGAAACGAGACATTTGTCAAAAGGCGGCATCTACTTTCTGATAATACAGAGCGTATAAATTTTGCCATAACGAAAGTAGAGATATAGAATACGTCAGTGCTGATGAAACTGAGGTATAAAGGAAAACGAAAGAGGGGAAGGCTGCTGGACAGTGAGGTAAAGTTTCGAAGAAATATTCGCCAATATACTATGTAATTCCTAATCATTTCTATCCAATCAGATTATTTGTATACAAATCTCAGATATGCATTCTATGCTTTTATAGCATAAAATTTTCTCATATTTAACACTAAAAAAATTCTTGCTACTTACTTATTTAACGGTGGAAGGCAGCAACAGCAGAATCGTGACACAGTGTTTTCCCGGTAATTTTCTTGCCCTGTTATTTGCATCGGTTCTTCTACATTAGAAAACACCATGGTCTGTTCCTTTACTGGTAACCTTTAAAAAAAGGAAGAAGGATCAATTAGCAAGTGTTGGGTTGCTTTAGAATTTATGTAATTTGGGGATTTGAAATTTACTCTTATTTATTTTTTCCCTGACTCAATATTCTCAATTTGGTAATACTTAAATAATATTTTTTGGCTTTTTCATTTATTCTTTAATTAGAATATTTTTAATCATCTAAATTAATTTTCTTTATAATATTCTTAATTAAAAATGTTCCATTCTCTAAATTAATATTACTTTTGATTTGTAAATTTATAAAAATTATTTATTTACTTGATGCCCCTTAAAATTCCCTTTAATTTGATGTCTTATTTTACCATTTTGGATAGAAATTCCGTTTGTTCTATAGTTTCAAGTTATTTCCATGTTCAGTGCGTTTCAAAAATTTCAGTTGCGGCCATTTTCGGAATTCTGGTTTTGCGGGCTTTTTACCGCGATTGACGAGCCATCTAAGCGCTTTTCGCGCCTCTTTAGAATTCGTGAATTATTTTTATTGGTTCACGTTTTTACGGATCGTCTGCTCTCGGAATTTTGAGTTTTATTTTTGCAATTCTAATTTCGGTAAGCGAATTTTAATTGCTGCCGTTTGTCTAAACTTCTCCGTTTTTCCGCACGTATAAATACGCTCGCAGAATTTTTTCGGTTTCAGTTTTTTGTTGAAATCCCAAGTTTTCGTTTTGCGCGAGAAGCACGTAGTTGATTTTTCGTATGGAACTTATGTTCCACGCGAGGATTCCTATGGAACGTCAAGTTCCTCGCGTTACTTTTTTAACACTTGTTATTTTAATTCAAATGATGGTTTTTCGTGTTTTTATCGCCTAATTCACGAAGTGACTCACGGAAAGATGTGTTGTGAGAATTTATTACGTGTGCTACGAGAAAGAAGCGTCGTAAGAAAGTTCGTCCGGTAGTTTTAAGAAGATCCGAGTGTACCAGAAGTGGCTGTTAGGTCTGATCTCTTGACTTTTTAATCCTTTTCAAGAAAAATGTTGAATCCTCTCCTGATTAAAGTTTGGTGATCTCCAGTAAACCAGTTTACAAAATTTGTCTCCAACCTGTGCAGCTCTAATTATTGGAACTTTCCCCCCTGTCTGATGACCCAGCTGAGTGAATATTAATGTTTTATTTAAACTCCTAATTTCTTAAATTCTCAATATTTGAAATGTATTTAATCAAATTTTATTCTGTAAATTTAAAATTCTAAAACTTCATTCTGAGAGCAATTTTCTAAACCTTCATAAAATTTAAGAGCCTGGATAAATTCTAAAATTCTTTTAAATTTAATATATTTTTGTTAATAATTTTCTGATGGAATTGAAATAGTTTTTTTTTATGAGTAAAGTTTTTATGCTAATTCCTTATTTCTAACTAAGCTGATAAAATTCTAATGTCTGTCTAAAATTCTAATGTCTAAAATTCTAATGTTAATTTTTCCTGAGTTGCCTGCCTGTGAGCTGTGTTTTTGTATTTGTTAATTTGAATGAATTTGAAGTTGCAATTTAATAAACTAATTTTCTTTAAACTAAATATTATGTCTTCCTTTATCTCTCTTAAACACAGCAGGTTTTATTCTATCTTTCAAACACAACACAAGTGATCAAAATGAATTCATGGACAGTGTCAATTTAGATGCGACAAAATTATAATTATATTAACTGAAGGAGAAACACAATATTGTTATGTACAATGTGATCTATCACATGAAGTATCTCTAAAGTCAAAAATATTTATTGACCCAAAGTCAACCGATCTTAGTAAAAAACATCCGTCAAAACACGCGGAACAAATTTTCTGAAAAGAATAACACAGGAGCCGACATCACAAACCATGGAGGTAATGACTGGTAATGGTGAAATGCACCGCCTGATATTTTTATTTTCGAGGTAAATTAACAAAAATATTAAACCCTGAAGCGAGATGGATAAATTTTCTTATTTTTGGGTTTAATGTTACAAGAACTACTGGCCTTCAATTCGGCTTTGCTCGTTATAAGAAAATGTTTATGAAATTAACCGTTTAGCTTTTCAACATGTGCCTTTTTATGTTGTAAAATAAAAGATAAGAATAATAAAATGTTCCAAATTAGAAAAATTTTTTTTGCTCGTCAGAGGAGCCATGGAACTCATTTTCCGCAGGGGCTCTTAGGGGTCGAAGCCGACATTGCAAGAACAACATCATAATTGTCATTGTTCTTATTCAACAGCTTCTCATGCTAAGCTTTCGGCAATGTAGGAATCATCGTAGTTTGTCATATATATAAAAATAAAACGCAACTTCTCTTTTTGGTCTATAAATTCATAAATTGCTCATTAGAAGTAGTGGCATCCCGTACGAAATTTTAAACATTTTCATCACTCATGGCATTTAATTGACACCTAGCGGAAAGTTTTACAACCAATATTATTTCGAAGAAATCACTTCCGCATATATTTTAAAGACAGAGTTTGAATGAGTTACGACTGTAAGTATATGCGTATAAAGTTATTTTGCGCTACTACTGCTATTTTGGGGGATGTCGTACTTTGTGTTTCTCAATTTTACTTCAAATATTCAGAGAGGATAGATAAATTAATTTCACGTAGAGCGTTCTTATTTGACCCTTCATCAAGAAAACAGTGTTTCAGCTGCGTAAAATAATTTATGATATTATTTAATAACCAATGTTTGGCATTTGTGTAGTGAAATTATTGCTCATGCACATTATATTTTTTAGACCTAAATAAGGGACCTAATAACAACGTCTTGGAAACAAACACGTGTAGTCGTATTATTAACACTTTACAACAAAGTTGAAAAGTGTTTATGACTTTGTTCATTATGTCTGTCTGTCTGTCCGTTACCACGATAACAGTCGTAAAAATGACTTAAAATAAAATTTTAGTATGTTGTTCAGACGGTCTGTAGGACCCATGGGAATATAAATGAATAATATAACCCAATTAGTTTTGAATTGAACGCAGGTAGAAAAAATGAAATACATTGAACACTATGGGACCTAATTTTTCAAACATTTTTAAGCGGATTTAAAATTCACAAATTGCTTTGAAAATTTTAGGTAATATTCAAATTATTCCATAAAATATATAAAAAAAATTCAGCAAAATATATTCAGTAGCTTTTTAAATAAAAATTAAAATAATAATTACACCTCTTATATGAAGCGATCACGTGACCATGATATGAAAAGATCACTTGACCCACTTCAAAATATAATACAGCATCCATCTTGTCTCAAAATCGTGATTTTTAAAGTTCTTTTTAATTCATATTGAGTGTTGTATTCGTCCTAAAACTTCTTTATTTTTGCTTAAATTCTGTGCACCTACATACTGAAACAACGCAATTACAGTATATTTGAGTTTAAATGCTCATCCAAATTTGATTATTTCTACAACGACGCCTATTTTTCATCTATGTAGAATGTAAACAGCAAAATATGTAGAATGAGCTGTATTAGAATCGCTGTATTTCTTAAACACAAAATCATTTAGTTCATGGAGTCTGCATAGCTGATATGAATGAAATATTCATTGATTTTACAAAGAGAAGGACGATTTTTTTCGATGAAGTTTCAAGCATAGAGTTTAATTACTTGTAGCTCCATGGTCTTAATTTTTAAATAAAATAAATTATTATAGTATTGGGATGAATGAAATGAATGGGAAAAAGTTATGAATGAAATGCTGTTTTTATGGAGAGATCCAGGCATGTTATTTTTTCTATGACGTCATTTGAAAGAATGTCAGTTGTTTTCGATGAAGTTTTCAAATATAATAAATTTTTGTAGTATTATGATGATTGTAAAAATATTACCGAGGAATGTATCGCATTTTAGAGAACCAGGCAATTTATATTTCAATGCCGTCATTTGAATGAAGTTCATTTTTTTCGATGAAGGTTTAAGTTTTCAAGTATAATAAATTAATGTAGTATTGTGATAAGTTTTTAAATATTACTTAGAAATGTATTGCATTTTAGAGATGTTTAAATAAAATTGCATTGGAGTTGGAAAGTGTTTCATAATCAATGCTTTAAGCATGATTGATCTTTCTTGTTTATTTAACTTTGATGAAAGGACGGTATAGCTATGTATGCAGTGGTGCCGCTAAGGGTATATGTGTTTTAACGCTCCCCCCCCCAGGTAGGTAATCATTGAATTTCGGAGAAATGGAAAAAAAAATATTTGGTTACCTCTTCTCCTCCGAAAAAAAAATATCTGGCGATGCTTCTATGTATGCATGTATATAGCAACATTGTCTGTACTAGTTTCCTTCAACTTGGACCTAGCTGAGTGTTAATTTGACTGCTATTTGTTTTTAACATGGCAAAGAAGCGTTTATGGACTTTTAGCTTTCCTATTTTAGTATGAATTCTTACACAATTATTTTAAAATAGAATTCTAAACATCATTTTTCCCGATTACCGCAGTATTATTTTTAGTTTCGAAAACGTTTGTCAATCCTATTCGTTTTAGAAGCATTCTCTCTCAATGTAGTTTTTTTTTATCACATATTATCTTCCAATCTGAATTTCTATAATATTTATAAAAGCATTATAATCTTCCTTTATAGTGAAAGCAATTCTTGTTCACATTCTAGACTGTGGGGATCACGAAAAAGTACTTAATAAAAATTTCTAAATTTTGCAGATCCAATCCACTGATTAATACCATGTTTAAATATGGGTTAAAGTAAAAATGATTATTAAAAGAGAAAATTTGCATATATGTATGTCCGAGAAATGTTTCCCACTTCTTGAAGGAGTAGAAATTTGCAATTTGGTACACGGACGGCTCGAGTGATGTAACTGACTAGAAAATTCCAAAAAATTAAAATTTCTCTAGGGGGAGAGGCGATTTTATTCCCCATATCGGGATCATATTTGAATGCCTCGCTCTTGCATCGGATATGAATAACCATTGTTGTAAGAAAATTAAAAATCTGATATGGGCTTACAGCACTCTGTACCGCACTCAAATTCATTTTCCTTACCTTTCACAATTCTTTAAATTGAGTTTAATTGCTCCATAACGAAAAACAAAATTATTTTATATGACACTGAATTTGTAGTTTTAATTAACTTTTCGTTTTCATTTGACGAATGGACATATTTTCAAAGGTGACGTTACAAAAATGACGTTTCAAAGATGACGTTAGTCCTAGAGTAATGGAGTTGATCTTATTCTTTTCGTCGTCAAAAATTACATATAAAACAAGCGTTTAATCGATGCATTTGAGTATATTTAGTCTTTTATTTTAGGTTTTAACGATTTTTGCGGGCCATTTCGTAAAAAAAGCAGGTTCTTTTTCTCCGAATCGCACCAAAATTTAATTAAATTTAATTAAATTTTGTCAAATTTGGTAAATTATTTTTGGAGCTAGATTGAATACATACATTGCAGAGACAGACACACAGACGTCATGTTAAAAATAGTATTTTCGAGTTTTAGAGTGCGTGAAACATGTAGATTCTTCGAAAACTCAAATTCCCATACTTTTCTCTACAAGATATTACCATGTATTGTAGTAAAAATAAAAGAAAGTCCAATATTCAGCTTCACTTTCCTACTATTTCCTTATTTACATATTTTACTTGCATTTTAAATTTTTCAATTAATCATGCAGAGGCCCAAACTTCTTCTCTTCGGGAAAATTTTGGCATTTCATTAATTTACTGATATCTCGGCTTGTAATTATGCTAAAGCTAAATTTTAACCTTTTGCTTAGGGTGGAACACACCGTCCATCCTAAACGAAGAACCTCTCAAAAAGACAGGTATTTGACATACCCTATCCCAAACAGTTCGTTCTCCCTTTGTAGGCATTGGCGTTGACGTCACTCCAAGCAGTAAATGGGGAAGCTTTCTTCGCCATTTGCTGTACCTATATACTGCACTGTATTGCTGTACTGTATACTGTACTGTATACTGTACTGTATTGCTGTACCCAAATACCTGTATTTTTGAGAGGTTCTTCACTTGGGATGGACGCTGTCCCATCCGTAGACAAAAGGTTAAAGACTATACTGAGAGCTTTAAAGGCTTAGACGGATGTTACATGTTATTTGATACGCAATTTAGTTTAAAAATTTGTGCTTCTGTTGCCAAACAATTGTACGAATAATTCAAGAAATAAGTCTACGATGTTTAAATTTCCTCGAGATCTTGAGAAAAGGACGAGAAAGTACCCCCTTTTCGTCATGTACAGCCATCGCCTGGACTAGAAGTAAAGGTGTTTTTGCGCCAGCCTGTATATTTAGGAGCCTTAGGTCTATGCGACCTAAGGCTCCTAAATATACAGCCGATGAAAAATATGAAGCCGAAATAGCGGCCGATGAACTCTGCATGGGCCAAGGACGTTCGCTTAAAATTATGTGTTTCCCCACAGCGGAATAAAAAGTATTACGACTGCTCAGCGGGTGTGTCGCAGACACGTTGCCCATGTAGCGGGTAAATGTGCAGAAAGTCCAGGCCGCCCGACTCACCCGAGGGCATGAGCAGCAAAGTGAGCGGACGGGCGGGTGAATGTGTGTTTAAGCACTTATTTAGGGCATAATACGCCAGAGCATCGGATTATTTTTCTATTCTAAGCTGGCGTATTTTTAAAGCGTTGTTTGGTTTTCGAGAATGCGTTAAATGTTCCAGTGTAATTTTAATCAAGCATCTGCATCTTAAATCCTGAGCAACTCCGAGTATGTGCTGCAAGCTAATAGCCGGAAACTGATTTTAAGCACATTCTAAATAGATGAGTTAGAATGTTGAATATTGCTACTTATGCACATCAAATGCTGAAGCTACCGATAAAAATCGAAAATTTCCACATTTTTTCATACAGTGCGCGAAAAAAGTATAAGGACAACACATAATTGAGTGAAAATATACTTTATTTTCACTTTATCAAAGTGAATTTTTGATATTTCTGACCTCTAATATGAAATTATACAATAACATTTACAGCACATAAAACAACAAATATGAACTTTACAGAAGTTGACATTATAAAGATTATCACTAAAGAAAATATAGAAAAAAGTATAAGGACATGTTCTAAATTACTTTACATTTCTCTTAATAATCAAGAAAACAACCTTTTTCTTCAATTACTTGAATAAGCCGAGAGGTCAACGATGCTGAAAGTTCTTTTAAAGTGTCTATGGAAATGTTATTCCAAGCTTGTTTCATGGCTAATACCAAATCCTGTTTACACTGATATTGTGTGCTATTTTTTATTTTTTATAAACTTCTCAAGCTAAAAATCCCCACAAATTTTCCATTGGATTGAGATCGGGACTCCTCGCCGGCCAATCAAGTAAATTTACTGAATTAGACTACTTCAAGCCAAAGCTTTGCACTCTTAGAAACGTGTATGGAAGCGTCATCCTGTTGGAAAATATAATATCCAGAAGTAATTAGTGGAGCCTCAGGTAACAAATGTTCGGCTAACATATCAACATATTTGTCAGAGTTCATTTTGTAGTTGATAAAGACTATAGGCGTGGTTCCGTTTGCTGCAAAAGCGCCCCAAATCATTAATGTGCTCCCACCGTATTGACGTTTGGAAAAAACTTCTTTGATTTTACTCAGATTATACCAAAAATAGCGAAAACCATCTGGCCCAGCAAGATTGAACTTCTTTTCGTCCGAAAAGATTACATCAATCCATTTTGGACCGAGAGAAATGTATTTTTTTGAAAATTCCTGTTTTCGTTCCTATGTTCCTTTTTAAGAGACGAACGTGACATTAACTTTCCATACCAAATATTCGGATGCTTATTCAAAACATTTTGATCTGTTCGTGTGGAACATGGTAGATCCAATTTTCTTCTAATTTCATTTGTAGTTTATTTTTTCTCGCAAGCTCTTCTTACAACCATTTTTACTTTCCTTATATACATAATGCATAAGGAAAGTATTGTGACGGGGTCGAAAATTCGAAATCGAGTTTTTGACGGGAGAGCACGTTTCAAGCATCCCTGATCACGAATCAAACATTTTTGAAGTGATGTCTGTGTGTGTGTATGTGTGTGTCAGTGAGTCTGTGGAGACGATAACTGACGAACGAATGGACCGATTCAAACCAAATTTGGTACAAAAATCACAATCCGTAAACACTGGAAGCCTATTGCTTTTATACGTAATCGAATGTTCAGAACCCCCTAAATTTTCGAATAAAATTTTGAAAAAATCGCCAAAAAATCAAAACCACTAATAAAGTAACGCAAATAGACATTTCTTATGTAATTTTTCATTAGAAAACGATTGACATAAATTTTAGAACGCTAACATGAACCGTTCTTGAGATATTGCACATTTTTAAAAAAAAATTATTAAAAAGTCATATAAAATGAAAAAAAAATATTTCCTATTGAGAAACATGTTCACTTTTCATATGTAATACCATGCGATAAATTGGGTGACATCATTCTCGTGGATCTAGCTCGTTCCATTCATGAAAAAAGATACTTTGAGTAATACTTTTGTATTTGAACGCCAATAGTCATTTATCTGCTGTAAGAACAACTTATTTTTTCGTCCATAACGCTTGGCGAGATTTTGGCGACGAATTTGGCGGAATGTCGCCAACTTGGCGACTTTTTGAAATGCTGCCAAATTAACGAAAATCTCGCCAAATGGATAAAAATGACGCTAAATCAATGAAAATGACGACTGATTGTCGAAAATTCAATATCGTGGAAAGAATATTAGTATCTACTATAAAAAAAAACCTATTTTTTTACTGTAAAAGTAGTAAATTCCTTATATTATATAAGGAAAGTCATGTGTTGCCCACATCAGATTTTTTTTAACTGTAAAAGTAGTAAATTCATTGCATTATATAAGGAAAGTCATGTGTTGCCCACATCAGATTTTTTTTTGTCGATACGTTAGAATTTCTGGTCTTCCAGTTCGTTTTTTCATTCCATACATTCCAGATTCTTTTAGAAAATTATAAACTACAGTTTTAGATCTTTTATTTTTTTTCGAAATTTCATGCCCACTCAATCCACATTCTTTAAAAGTAAGAATTTTCCCTTTTTCAAGATCAGACAGATGACTCCCTTTTGGCATCGTAGAAAATCATGAAGAAATGAGGCAAGCGTGAATTTTGTTTTGAAACCCAGTCTTTAATTTGAAATGGTCATTTTCTGCTTTCAAATATGCAAATTTTACTATAATTTTAGATGAAAAAACAGTTATCCTTATACTTTTTTCCAAGATCATATGGGTTTAAAATTTATAAAGTAAATTTATACATATTTATTTTTGGAAAATTTTACTAATTTACATGAAAAAGAACTTAATTATATGAATAGTTTTACTTAAGAAATTTGCATATATTTCCGTCTAAAAGATTTCTAGATTTGGCTAGTTTTCGCTTGTCCTTATACTTTTTTCGCGCACTGTAGGAGGATTTTAGGGGCCGTTGTTTAAATGAATATGTCTGAAAATTATAAGCATCTTCCAGATAAGCAAGAACACTGAAAATTACTACACATATAGCTCATATACTGAAACCACAGCGAAAAATCACAACTCCCCCAAAATCCTTCATAGTGGGAATGTAAGGGTCCTTTTTGATATAATCAAGCTAGAATGCTGAAAATTGCTACACATATAGCTCAGGCACTAAAACTGCCTATAAAAATTGACCCTCCCCTCAAATTTTCTTTTAGAGGGGGGGGGGGGGTTCACATACGATATTCTATTAAGTATCACCTCCCCTCAATTTTAAGGATTTTACAAATTTAATCATATCTCAGCTAATTCTTTTAAAGCTCAGCTTTAAAGCATACATTTCTTAGCTTGGACTGACGAAAGCTGCATACCCGGATTGCTTGCCCCAACGCGCTCTTATTTAGGGTATATAACGGAACGCTGAAGTCAAAGGAGTTAAATGAAAGAAGTCAAAGCAGCTGTTTATTTAGGGATTAAAAACATTATATATGCCAGCATATTTCTTTGAACATTTGATGTGCATGTGTTCTGTTCGTTTGTCAAATGTCTAGGATTTATAATTATCAATTTCTAATTATTCTTGCGAAGAACTTGTATTTGATGCTAATTTTTAACACTTTACAACATAGTTGAAAAGTGTTAATGTTTGTTCATTCTGTCTGTCCGTTCGCACGATAACTGCCGTAAAAATGACGTTATCAAAATGAAATTTTAGTATGTTGTTGAGACGGTCTGTGGGACATACAGGAGTGTAAATGCATAATATTACACAATTAGTTTTGAATTGAACCCGGGTTGAAAAAATGAAATACATTGAACCCTATAGGACCTAATTTTTTAAACATTTTTTATGCAAATTTAAAATTCACAAATTGCTTCAAAAATTTTAGGAAATATTCAAATTATCCCATAAAATATATAAATAACAAAAATTTCAGCAAAATATGTTCGGTAGTTTTTTAAGTAAAAATTAAAATAATAATTGCACCCATATTATATGAAAAGATCACCTGACCCACTTCAAAATAAAATATGGCATCCATCTTGTTGAAGACCCAGACCGTCCGACTCGTCCTGAGGACGTGAGCAACTATTTAGACGGCCGGGAAAGGCATCCATCTTGTGTCAAAATCGGGATTTTTAAAGTTCTTTTTAATTTATAATTAGTGTTGCATCCGTCCAAACACTACTTTATTTTTTTTTCTGTGCATCTATATACTGCGCCAATGCAATTACAATATTTCAGAGTTTAAATGATCATCAAACTTTGATCATTTCTACAACGAAGCCTAACTCTCACGTATGGAGTAAGTAAACACATCAAGAGCTGTAAGATGAGTTGTATAAGAATTGATGAATTTCTTTAACGCAAAATTATTTAGCTCTGGAGTCTAAAATATAGCTGATATGAATGAAACATTCATTGATTTTACATAGAGAAGCAGACGATTCCATATTATTTTTGATGAAGTTTTAAGCATGGAATTAGAAAGTAATTTTATCTCCATGGTTTTACGTTTTTAAGTAAAACAAATTATTGTAGCATTGTGATAATTTTAAAAATATCGCCGCTGAATGAAAGGAATGGAAAAAAGTTTATGAATGAAATATTAACTTATTTTATAAAGCCAGGCGATTTATATTTCGATGACGTTATTTGAATAAAATTCATTTGTTTTTGATGAAGTTTTCAAATATACTAAATTATTGTAGTATTGTGATAATTTTAAAAATATCATCGCTGAATATATCGCATTTTAGAGATGTTTAAATAAAATTGCATTTTAGTTGGAAAGTGTTTCATAATCAATGCTTTATGCATGATTGATCTTTCTTGTTATTAAATAAGCGAGTACTTTGATAAAAAATTATACATGCCTATTCCAGCTTTCCCTTGTTTTAAAGTAAAACGCATTTAAAATATTTTAAAGGCAACACTCAATTAGGTTCATTTCTACAACAAATATTTTTCTAGTTATTAAATTTTTTATTGTATTTTCGGAATAATACTACAGTGTGTACACGTCTTGATCGAAGAAGTATTTCTGTATTAGTGTTCAACCAGCTAATTTGCCTTGTCGTTTCCAACGAACCGTATGCTTTAACCTAGAAGTAAATTTCAATACAAAAGTCTTTTCTTGAGTCGCATTCATCGTCCACCATGCTTGAATTCAAATTATACAAACGACTTATCGCAAGTGTTATTTATTTTACACTCTTACATGCGTAGTTCTCGAATAGAATGATGTTATTTGAAAATAATTTCTATTGTTATAGTCACACAAATTCTTTAAAAGTTACCTTTCCATCATTCTCAGACGGAGTATTTCTCGGTGATATGTTTATCCCCGTATTGCTTTGCAAGCGATTATTGCTTATAAATCACTAAGAATTACTTCATTTTACTCCTGTGCAATATTTGGTTTTTTCCCATCACAAGAAGAAGAAGTAGAAAGAAAAAAAAACAATTGTGCTCTTTATAAATACTTTTGATTTTCTTACAGACTTAAATCTGCAAATTTTGCAACGTCCATTATAATATGGTATACTCAGGGTTCAAAATTTTAGCAACTGGCCTAAGGCTGACAATTCCTTAAAATTAATACATAGAGAGGACATAATTAAAGTTTCCCTTTCAAAGTTATTTGTAAATAAAACAGGTGGGAAAATGGTACCAAGCTTGATGTGATAAGAGTAAAGTGTTCCAAGTGAGGCGTCTGTGTTGGGGAAGATAATATTACTTCCACGATATGGGATTTTCTTAACATAATTTTATTGGTTTCATCAAACCACGCATAAGACTGAATTATTGTGGCATTGTCAAAGCAGTTGTACTGTGTATGGAAGTAGTTGTGTGACTTCTGAAATATGGAAATTTCAACCTTGTTTTCGGAGTTTAATTTTTTCTTTCTTTGAAAACCTTTCCATAATTTGAATAGAGTTCGCATCACGTTTCATTGCGTTTAGATCATTGGTTTAGCCAGGATCTAGGAAAGACGAGAGTTACCACCGAATGAGGGTTTACACTTCCTCCTGCCCAGACCGTTTGACCTACCCGAAGGTGTAATGTAACTGTTTGGACGGCTGGGGCAGTGCTATCCAATTAAAACCGAAACCCAATGGGGAATGGTAACCACAAGGACCGTATAATCCGTTCTTTAACTCATCATCTCTCGAATGAACTTCAGGACATATCGTGTCCATACTCCACGTAGGCACGGATATAATTTTGGGTGGTGGGGATCGAACCCGGGTCTACAGTGCGCGATTCCAACGCTTTAACCACTGAGCTATCTCCACCCAATAGGAGGTTTACACTATTGCATTTCATATTCCAATATGGACTGTGCCGATTTTTATTCATTAATTAAGAGCAACTCTAAGAGCATTTAACTTATTAACTACAGCCATTAGTAGTTTAGTTTAGTACATTGCTTTGGTGGCCGTAATATCCACCTAATTTCAGCATATCGGGATAATTATCTATTATAATAATCTTATAGAAATCCATAGTAAGATCTAAAGGTAAATAGAAAGGTCTTCAATTTATTCAATACACGTTATCAATTTACATCATTATATCTACCATTACAAAGACTATTATTCTTTTTTAGACAGATATTAAAAAGTATTAGAGAGATGTCATGCCAGACTTAGTAATAATTGGCTGGAACACTTGGTGGGACAACTTAACAATCTAATTAATAAATTTCGATTAATTATAATATCCTCACATAGTCATAAAGAGTGAAATACCTGACATAGGTCTTTTCACACATGCCGAACCCTATGCATAAAAATCTCCACACATATTTTCACATCTGGATCACAAGATGTAATTTTGAAGTTTTCCTCTGGGCAGTTCATCCTCCAAGGCACTCCTACTAAATCCAACTGCAAACAAACTACTGCTTGCTCTTAAACCTCTCTAATCTCCATCAATACTAATACATGTGCTCTTCGTATAAATGTTGTTGTTGTTGAGACCCATACCGACCGACCTACCAGAAAGGTGTAAGGTAACCGTTTGGACGGCCGGGAAGTGCCACCCAATTTAGACCGGAACCCAGTGGGGGAGGCATCCACAGGGTCCGTATCCTCCTTCCTCTACCACCAACCTCTCGGAAGGACTTACGGACCCACATGTTTAACGTGATCGTACTCCGCATGAACACGGCGGCAGTTGTGGTAGCGTGCAGATCCAGCTCGCAAACCACCGGGCTACCGCTCCCGAAATGTGCCAACAGCACGCGGTGTTCCCAGGTGGTCACCCACCCAAGTGCTAACCGCGCCCTATGCTGCTTGACTTCGGTGATCTAACGAGAACCGGTGTTTTCAGCATGGCAAGGCCGTTGGCCCCTTCGTATGAATGTGAATGAATTCTCTGTCACCCCCTAACCGTGGTTCTATATATAACTTTCCTCCTCCAGCCGTTCACGTGCCACACCTCTCTGGTATGTAGACATCTCGTCTCCGCTCGTTTCATAATCCTTATCTTAACTCATGGCTAGGAATGCCGACTTTTTGTCTGCGCGCTTCGACTATCCCCCGTGTTTGATTAAATATTAATATTTTTTTATTTCTGACATTACATGGACCATATAAAGAATTGATGTAGTTTACCACCAATGATATGACTTCATACGCTTCTGCTTGCGCATATGACCTAGGAGGTATTACTCGTACGTGGAAAAAAGAAAAGTAATTTTGCTTGAACTTTGGTTACTTACACCATGTCCATAGTGGACCCTTTATAGTTGGGTATCTTGTGGATTAGAGAAGCTTCCGTGTATGGCAGCTCCACCGATCCTCCTCTAACCCAGTGAAGATCCCTCTCCATCTTAGCTACCTTTCCGTACATTTCATCCACGATAGTATAACTCACCTGCGCAAAAGAAAGACATAAAAATATATACATGCATACTTCGAAACAAAGATGGTTTTGACAAGTTAATACTCTTAGTTCTATTCTCACTAACAGGTACACATAGAAAAGATGAGAGTGGCTACACTTGTTTTTGCACGACATCTGTTTTTATATGCCTGTCATAAAATCTGACTTTTTATATACCGACTCCAAAATAAGTTTTGACTTTTTTGGTCTGGGGGCAGCTTTATATTTATCACTTGCCAAATTAAATTATAAAAGAAATTTCTTTTTAAAGTGTCATTAATTAATTTTCATTTTCACATTCAAATGAGCAATATTTCTGATAGTATAAGAGAAAAATTTATGATAGTATAACAGCAATATTTATGATAGTTATGAGCAATATTTATGATAGTATAAGAGAAAATATTTTCAATATGTCTGAAGCACATTAGACTTGCACGACGACCGCGGTTATCGCTTGCCACGATCGCACTTTCGCCCTGGCTGCACACGTTATATCCAAACGTTTCAATGTCAATAATTTTTCTCCATTCGTTGTCCGATTCGGACGAATAAACTGCATTGTACAAGGTAGGATCAAAAAGTTGGGAGACTGTGCTGATATGTCCAACCCTAATTAGAGGAGAGAGGAACTATTTTACCGTGGCGTAGAGGCACATATGATGCGAGATGTAAAAAGGAAGAACCAGGTCCGCAGTGCAGAGTTTCTCCTGACAATGCGTGCCAGTGAACTATAGTCGTTCGCGTTCGTCGAAAACGGAAGTGGTGTTTGTCGAACAATGTGCGAATATCAAATTCTGCCAGCATTTGGGGAAATCATCGACAGAAACATTGAACCTGCTGCAGCAGGTGCAATGTCCCTTCTTCCTTTTCACATCTCGCGTCACATGCACCTCTACGCCACGGTAAAATAGTTCCCCTTCCTCCAATCAGGGTTGGAGATATTAGCACAGTCTCCGAACTTTTTGATCCTACCTTGTATTAATCTATCAAACCTATATAATTAAAAAAAATCGAAACCTTTTCATAAGAACCTGATACCATCGTCACACACAACACACATCAACATTTCCCTATTTGAAATATGCGAAAGGAGTACACACAGGACCATCCAGGAGTACACACAGAACTATCCAGGAGTACACATAGGAGTGTTTCATATCAATCCGTAATGAGTAACAGAGTTACTCACAATTTTTAAATTTTACATTTACCTGCAAATTTCTGTCAATGAACCAGTTTGTCTCAAAGTCATCGTCATCTTCTCCAAACGGATTGATTAACTGTTCTGCTACCTGTGCGCCAAGAAAATCCCATTCTAAAATTAGTCATGAAGATACTGCCAACGTTCTTTAGTTTTACATAATGGGCATATAACAGAAATAGGAACTTACTTTAAGCCATCCAAGAAAGAAAAAGAACTGCAAAAAAGTGTAGACTGGGAAATAGAGATCTATATCATGACCTTTATACTCCTGGTTTGGATCTAAGAACTGCCGTCCAACTAGGCACGTTATGAAAAATAAGTGAGTCAATAAAGTCACCACCTGGGGTAAAACAAAGTCAATATTATGTTGAAAACAAATTACAGTGGTTCATAATTGGGATAAAAACTTATGAAAACTCAATAAGGAAAATATTAATTCTAGCATTCAATATTTCTAAAATAAAGTTGGAATTAAGAGAAATGAACTAAAATAGTCTGTTGCAATTAATTACCTGAGTATAAACGAGTGGCACAGTCACCCAGTCGTGGCCCCACAAGTGACCCGTCTTAGTTCGTAAATTATTCATTTCCTGAAAAATCAAATGTTTCAGTTATTCAATATCTTATGTGAAGCTCCACTGGACTTTCTCATACATTTATATTCCATATATTATTTAGGTCCACTTGTAATCATAATCACCATCAGAATAAAAAAGAAAACATATATCCTTAAGAGCATTCGTTCACAAGTTATTCATTTAAAATATTCTTGAAATATTTCTTTAGAAACTCTAATTTTTTATTTATTTATATTATTTTTTAAATAACAATTTAGTAACGCCGATGAATTGAATTTATTTGGCTGATTTGTGTTAATGGATATTATTTTAATGGCATTTACACCCATATCATGATTAAAAACACATTTTCTTGCATAGACTATGCTATCATTATGACTTCAAGAATTACCCTGTTTTTCGTAGGAAATAATTCTATAAAAATCTTAAACTCATTAGAACTTTAATCCTATCTAGAATCATTAGAACTTTAATCCTATCTAGTTTTTTAAATACACCATCTACACATGAAATTCCAAAGCGGGTGCGCGCATTCGTTCTTGAATGATCATGCCGCCCAGACCATAAAATATACACTGCTCACAACTAAAATCGCAACACCATAAAGGAATTGATGTATCCTTATGGAATTTACAGAATATAATTGTAACATGGAGCTGCGCAAATGATCAAAAAATCATATCTGAAAAATGAAAATATGGAACTTTATTGATAGTAGATCAAAATGGAATAGGCCCACCGCGAGCGATTATGCAGGATTAAGTACGACGAGGCACCCCGTCAATGAGATGGTCAATGGTGTGCTGAGGAATGGCATTCTACACAGCATACAATTGGACTTGTAACTGAACATGTTTTGCTGGAATTGGGAGTTCTCTTAATCGGCGACCCATGATGTTCCAGATATGCTCAATTGGCGACTAATCCGGAGAATATGCTGACCAAGGCAGGATATCAAAACCTTGTAGACTATTCATAGTTACCTGTGCAGTATGCGGCCTGACATTATCCTGCTGAAAAAGCAGTCCAGGCCTGGTTGACATATATGGCTGTACCACAGGTCTCACAATGTTAGATATGTATCGTTGTGCTGTGATACTGCCGGAAACGTGGACCAAAGGTGTTCGTCCATCAAATGTTATACCACCCCAAACCATGGTACCACTTAGGGAGAGCTGTGTGATCACTGATAAAAAAAGATTCCTGGTGGCGTTGTTAAAAGCTTCCATACGCGAGTACGGCCATCTGGCATGCCAAAACAAAATCGTGATTTTTCCATGAATAGAATGTATCGCCATTCTGTCGACCAATTGCGTCTCATTTGACATCACTGGAGGCGACGTACCCGGTGAAGACGCTGAAACAGTAGGTGTCGAAAAGGTCATCTACCTCGGAGTCCTGTGTCATGCAAACGGTTTCGAATTGTTTGCTTCGAAACCACGTTACCTGTACTGTGGGATAAATGTCATTGTAACACGGTTGCTGTGGTAAACGGCTCCCGCGTAACACTTCTCAGAAGCATACGATCTTCACGTGGTGTGGTACACCCTGAAGCTCCACTACCTGATCTTCGTGTCGTTTCGTTGTCTCTCACGAACCGTAACATACACCGTTGAACTATGCTCACATCACGACTCAATATTCCAGCGAGCCTTCGAAAATTCAATCCACCCTCACGTAAAACAATGATTTGCTGCCGTTCCGTTGACGATAACTAAACATATGCGGTACGCTGACGTACTCTAGGCATACTGTGAGGATTTTTACAACTTAAACAATGACGATACAATTTAGCTGTGATATCGCTCCTCCTTGACCTGACGCTTTTATGCTGCTCGGCAAGGTGCTACGCCACTATGCGTAACGAAACTGTAATCATTTGCATATCCGGCCTTGCTGTTTCCATTGCCTGATCTACATAAAGCTACACCTACAACTTTATGGTGTTGCGATTTCAGTTATGAGCAGTATATATGTAGACTGACATCCTTCCGAACGTGTTCCAAATCCAAATATGTTCAAATCTAATCTTAAAACCCATTTTTCTGCCAAAATCTTTGATTTGACAATTTTTGTGACACAATACTTTTAATATACAATAATATGGAAATGTAAACAATATTATAGACAATATATTCCTGCCTAAGACTAATTCCGGGCCTAAAATATCGGTAGCATAGAAGAACAAGAAAGATCAATCATGCATAAAGCATTGATTATGAAATACTTTCCAACTTCAATGCAATTTTATTTAAACATCTCTAAAATGCAATATATTCCTCGGTAATATTTTTAAAATTATCACAAAACTATATTAATTTAGTATATTTGAAAACTTAGAACTTCATCGAAAAAAATGTATTTCATTCAAATTACGGCATTGAAATATAAATTGCCTGGTTTAAACATCTCTAAAATGCGATAATACTACAATAATTTACTATATTTGAAAACTTCATCGAAAACAAATGAAATTTATTCAAATCACGTCATCGAAATATAACACTCATGGCTCTCTCTATAAAAGCAGCATTTCATTCATATTTTTTCCATTCATTTCATTCATCACAATACTATAATATTTTATTTTATTTAAAAACTTAAAACCATGAAGGTACAAGTAATTTAACTCTATGCTTAAAACTTCATCGAAAAAATCGTTTGCTTCTGAGCTAAATAATTTTGCGTTAAAGAAATGCAGCAATTCTTATACACCTCATTCTACATCTTTTGGTCTTTACATTTTACATAAGTGAAAATTAGGCTTCGTTGTAGCAATAATCAAAGTTGGATGATCATTTAAACTCAACTATATTGTAATTACGTTGTTTCAGTATGTAGATGCACAGCATTTAAGCAAAAATAAAGGGGTTTTAGTACGGATACAACACTAAATATGAATTAAAAAGAACTTTAAAAATAACGATTTTGACACAAGATGGATGCCATATTTTATTTTGAAGTGGATCACGTGATCTCTTCATATGATGTTCACGTGATCTCTTCATATAAAGGGTGTAAAGGAAAGATATTGGAAAGATATTTATTATAAAATACTCTTGGAAGGATATTTATTATAAAATATATCTCTTTTTTCTTTCTGGAGAATATAGCAAGCGTCAGAATTTAATTTAATTTATTTTTCACCCTATATTAAACAATTTTTATTTAAAAAATTACCTAACATATTTTATTGCAATTTTTTTATATATTTTATGGGATAATTTATATATTTCCTAAAACTTTCGAAGGAATTTGTGAATTTTAAATCCGCTCAAAAAATGTTTGAAAAGTTAGATCCCATAGGGTTCAATGTATTTCATTTTTTCAACCCGCGTTCAATCCAAATCTAATTGGGTGATATTATTCATTTATATTCCCATAGATCCCACAGACCGTCTGAACAGCATACTAAAGTTTCATTTTGATAAAGTCATTTTTACGGCAGTTATCGTGCTGACAGACAGACAGACATGCATACAGACAGACAGACAGAATAAACAAAGTCATAAACACTTTTCAACTATGTTGTAAAGTGTTAAAAATGCAAGGATACTGAAATCCGTATAAGTTTAGAATGTATATAATTTAATGAAATCCTTAGAGAAAATAAGGATATTTATTAGACGGAGGCCATATTGGATCATACTAGCTAGAGAGAGATGTCTTATAAGAAGAACATTATAATAAAAACAGCACTTGTCAGGACGGTTGTTAAAATCTAGTTACGCAGGTCTTTTATAGGTCCAGTTTATCAACTGCATCTTCATCGAAAGGCACCTTTGTTGAAAACTATTTCGTCGAATAGACAATTTTGTTGATTTAATTTCTGAATTTCTATTCGCTGAGTACTATTGGGTTTTGAGTGAATAATATCAAGATAAATTAAGGTAAACAATCTCCATTTGATTACGGGCATTTAGAACTGTAATATATCTACATAATGATGCAAAGTAACATTTACTTTGGAAACATATGTCCTTTAAGTCAACTCTAAAAGTATATATTGACTTGGTTAGTGAAATGCGAAAAATAAATCTTGAAATTCCCTTTCACTCACGATTTTTATTTTCACAACCATAGTATATGCATAGGGAAAAGTATGGATTTGGGGGTCTAGAATTCGAATTTTCAATGGATTAAACGTTTTCGATCACCCTAGAACACAAATATATTTTTAGCGTAACGACTGTTGAATGTATATGACATATCCACTCTCACTGAAATTATTCATCTGATTTTCATGAAATTTGACAGTTAGGAAAGCTATGCAAGATCTAGTGATAAGAATATTGTACAATAAAAAAATAAAACTAGCTCCTTTAAATAATGACCTGTAAAAATGAAGTAATTACAGACAATAAGAAATATGCTTTAATTTCTTAAGCAACTATAGCAACTGTTGTTTTATACAGTTTTTGATAACGGCTATTATACAAAGATATCCGTTCTAAAGAATTAACAAATTGCAAATTGGATACAAATATAGCAAATTGAATACAAGTTAAAGTAAATAAATATTTCATGCATTACTTTGTGTGACATAGCTCAATTTAATGAACATAAATGATGAAAGACTAAAAAGTTAATTAGTCTGTATGGGAAATCGTGTGCTTCCCACATTAAAGTTTTTAATTTAGATAGATCTATGGATAAGTGTCTTAATCCGATGTAACACAATCATATAATGGCATTAGGTTTCATATAACTTTTTGAAAAACATTGTAAAATTTGCTCGGAGCAGAGACAAGCATTTACCAACCGAGGTTTCTGTTATGTGTTTTGAACCTCACAACATTGAATTAAGAATAGCTGCCACTCACTTCGAGTATTTGCTTGACAGGCTCCCCTTGCTGAATTCTCCCGTCTTTGACGGCCAAATTGATCAGATTGATGAACCACACGAATGGAACCCAGTGCTTGTTCACGGTGAGTTGCACGCTTTCGAACATCTGCTTTTCTTCCATAGTCATCATACCTGTGGGAAATTATTGTATGAGATCCAAAGCAGTCTACTACTTTACATATATCTTTAAAATAATTAAATAAATCAAGCTTAGATGATGCCTAACTATTTTGTCTATTTTGGGCGTAAAAATAGAACCACAATTTGACACAAAAATTAGTAGCAATAATAGGAGAGAGAAACAAGATACACATATAAAATTTTGCATCACTGGAGTTTCTGACAGTATAGTTGTTCCGCGCCAAAGCAGAAAGATCAAAACAAAGAATTCCTGATACACTCTACACGCATTTGCAGTTATTATCAATTAGGAGACATTCTAGTATCAACTATAAAAGAGGATACTCGTTATCAAGATTCTATTTCTTGTGGGCTATAAACCTCCTACACCTCGTTTCTAGATGACGTTGAGCCAAATATCAGCATTGCAAGAGATGGTAAAAAACTAGATTATTCTTACGGGAAGTCTATTTTTAATGATCTGCTTCAGTGTCAACCAAGAATCTCTAAGAAGCTCCAAAGCATTGTTAGATCAGTACCTACTGGTCACATTTTTCTGGTATCAGTCTTCTCAGGATATTGTTGACCGAACCCGACAACTTCGATGTATCTGCTACACTTATGGTGTCCTAGAAGTGGCTTTATGTTCTTAATACAACAGTACGACTGATTCCGTATTAGAACCAGTTTCTCAAAGATAGGCTCCGCTTACAAAGTTTGAAAGTTTTTGAGCAATTAAAATCATATCGTATTCTTAGGCATCTTTGCTAACACATGCAAGTAACAGCAAATATTCGTTCACTATTCTTTTAAATACTGACCGTAGTTCGTCATCTATGACGAACTACGGTAAACATAACGCAGATAAGTCGTAAAAGAAAATTGGACATAACAGACAGCTGAAGACATTTTACGGTTCTATTGTTAATAAGTGAGCTGGTTTCTCAGTGAAGATAACTATCAAATTTATGCGTTAGCGTCTCCATTCAGTTTATAATAAGAGCGATAGCAAGGTGATACAAAAACTTTTTAGCGTGTATGTCTAAAGGGTTCTATCCAAGACTGAATGAAGGGGTGTAGGAGGTCCACTAGGGCTATCCAGGGCCACAGCCATGGATCCACACGAGATGGAAGCCAATGCCTACCAGGTGGTCCCCAGTGGACACAACCTTGAATCCGGAACTGGTTCCATGTACCTCAATGTGTATTTATGCAAACACAGTGTGAATAGTATGTAATTTTGGAAGGGCTAACCTGCCTCTATGAGATGCGTTGTGGTAGGAAACCGTTTCTTGGCCGATTCACTGATGGTTTGGAAGAGAATGATAGTTGCCAAGTTGATGTACCTCACCATCGTTCGTCGCAGCATCCGACCGTGCTCGTCGGCGCCGCTCACATACATGATGAGCGTGTTGGCAATCCTACAGAGAATAAAAAGAAAATCAGCTTTTCACTACCTTCGAGACTGCAAGTGACCGAATGATTAATTATTGGTTTTGGAGATTATGTCGGGTTTCAATTCCTGATATGAGGAAAGAGCTGGTGGATTTTCGTATTTGTCCAGATCCCACTAGAATTTGTTGGTTCCGGTAAATGTTTAGTCTTCGTGTACGCAAAACGACCGTAAATTCAAAACAATTCGTAGACCAATAGCTCTCCATTTGGGATTTACTGATACAATTGTCACAGTCATGTAATAACTTTTATACTTGATATTCCTATGAGTGCTCTGTGACCAGTTTCCCAGTTATTGCTGCTTGTCATCAGTCAAGTGACAGTAAAGTTTAAATACAGCATCTTCATAAAATATACAATTATTTTAAAGCATTTTTCAGTAGAACGTTATATATATATTTTAACAACAATTGCAGAGAATGAATCTTTTAGCGTAATCTATCATGATGAAAAATTTAGATTCCTAAGGATATTGTTACAGTGATTTTGGTAGTGAGGAGGTCATAACCCCCCCTCTCTCATTGACTAAAAAATCGTTTCCCTTTGGATCCATGTTGTAAAAAGAAATCCAGCCCACCACCCGGCCTTTCCAAGATCCTGGCCACACTACTGAGTTATCTGGCATTTACTTTCCAAATTTTAAATAACACCCGACAAATAAATTTTAAGTAATAAAATGCTATTTTTCAGTAAATGGTGATGATTGCATTCACTAAATTTCGAATCAGAAATGCACACTTGCACGATGTATTACTTATTATACATTAAACCTAATACTTTTTAAATACGTTATAGTAGCGCAAATTTGGTCATTACATTCCGAAATGCGCATATTGCGCTTTACAATTGAAAATTTAAATATAAATTTGTATATGAGGTTTTTCTTTTGTTGAACCACCTACTTGTGCACGAAATTTGTGTACTGTATATTTTATGAACGAAGTTCCGTGTTTAAATTTAGCAGTCTGCACACCATCCAATGAATACACGTATTGGAAATGCGCTCCTTTTGCAGATAATACCTTTTACTGATGAGTGCTGTAAATATCGTACACGTACTGTTTGGACTTCAATGTAAAATAATGAGATTACTATAGATATATTTTGGGAATCAATTGTTATAATGTGATAGCAAAATATTGAAAATATTTTTATAGCTCCTTCACAGGCAAACCCCCCCCCCCCCCCCTCCCAGAGATCCTTTTTATAATTCTGCAAATCTGCACATTGACACCTATTATTAGTTACCTATTATTTAGTTCGCTCAAAAAATGTACCGCCTCCCCTATTTAAGCATTCGCCTCTTTAATATAGGATCTTCATAGTTGAAAACATCTAAATTTTTCAATATAGCTGAAACGTGTTTACAGCACGAATAGTATTATTCCTCTTTACTGATAGAAATAAAAATATAAAATGTGGAGTCTGAGGCTTTACTCAGCTTTCTTATATAATCGTATTCCATATTATTTAGCTCCAGCTGCATCATAATGAGCATCACATTACAAAAAAAAAATGTATCTTTGAGCTTTCGTTCTACTTTGAGAAGTTTCGCAAATATATATATATAATATATATATATATATATATATATATATATATATATATATATATATATATATATATAATATATATATATATATATATATATATATATATATATATATATATATATATATATATATATATATATATATATATATATATATATAGGGTGTCCCAAAAACATTGACCTCGACTTTTATTCCTTAAATATTGATCTTAGACATATATAATAAATTACAAAGTTGCGTAAAAAAGGTACAGAATTTTATGAAATCGATAAAAATTTTCAGGGGATTAAATTTGAAGAAATACAAAATTTAAATTTTTATATGGTCCCCCCGTACAAAAACATTTCCAATGAGTAAAATGTGCCCCATACACTAATTAGGTTATGCACAAAATTTCAGAATTTTATCATAAAAAGTCCCAGATATATGTTTAAACAAAGTTGGTGAGGGATTAATCCCAAATTAAAATGTAAATGTTTACAGCAAGAGCGCTAATGACGCAACGCAGAAATGCATCATAGACAAATAATATCTGCCTCTTGTCTTTAATGGATTTTTGGAAATGGATGGAAAACATTTTGAACAAGCTTTGCAATCTTTGTGTAAAGTTATTATTTCCACACAGTGTAGATACTTTTGTACCAATAAATAGCAAAATTATTATTTATTTATGTAATCATTGTTTTCTTTCGTAATTTGTGTATGACCTCCAAAACGCGATCTGCCGACATGATTTTTTCCCTCTGAGAACCCATGTCGATGCATCGAAAAGGTGGTTTAAGTCAGCACCTTTTGTCTTTTCATATCTCTGGGACTTTTTATGATAAAATGCTGAAATTTTGTACATCACCTTATTAGTGTATGGGGCATATTTAACTCATTGGAAATATTTTTGTAAGGAGGCCGTATAAAAATTTAAATTTTGTATTTAAAATTTAATTCCCTTAAAAATTTTAATCGATTTCATAAAATTCTATACTTTTTTTTATGCAACTTTGTAATTTATTATATATGTCTAAGATCAATATTTAAGGAATAAAAGCCGAGGTCAATGTTTTTGGGACACCCTGTATACATATTTTGTTTTCAAGTTGTCGACAGATCTATGACTCCGATGAATTGGATGCATCAGACTGATTTTTAAAACTATTTACTTCCTCAGTGATAGCGTAGTTCAAACTATTCTTTTCCTGTATAAATTATACAGCCACAATATTCCGGTGAATTATATTGTTTTTACATAGGAGAAATGATGTTCTGCTATATGGTGTAAGTTTATAATATGAGCTGAATTTCATCCTGTTTCACTGTGGTGTCAGTTTAGGGTGGTAGTCCTGGCTTCTTTAATTCAAAAAGCGAAATCATCCATACCTATCTGGCCAAGGGAGATTCAGGAACTGATTCCACCATCTCGTAACCACGAATGTGACGTAAAATCCGAGGACGAAGGACATAGGCATGAGTCCTGCAGTCTGGTCGCAGTACAGGGATACTTTTTCAAAATTTCTGCAATAAAAAGATATTTTTTCAGAAGTTATGATTGAAGCCACAATAGAAACTCACCTATTTTATAATGTGTCAACTTTTAACTAACATTCAGAACTATATTTATCTCTTACTGTATAAATAGCCTATTTTCAAGTATCCGGCATTGAAAAACAAGATATTCAGCCAAGGAGTGACTGTATGTATTGAAATTATAGCAATATCCATATTCTCGATTGTCGGATCTCTAGTTTGAGTTTTTTCGATAATTCGCTTACATTACTGTCAAGAAATATAATGTTAGCAAAACAGAATACGTAAAAGGTAAGGGCATTGACCGATTATGGAGGTAAACGAGCTTCTTTCTTTAGGATAAGAGGAATAGAGTAAATCACGTAAATGTATGTCAATAGATAATTTGCTCACGTGACTCAGAAAGAAACGTGTTACCAAACTAGAATCTAGAATATTGAAATAAAAATGCATAAGAGTAATGAAAAAAATGAATTAACAACGGAAAAGAACAAAACATTCATTTAAACTAATCTAAGTTCTATATAAGACGACGAAATTAGGTAGCTCATGACAAATACACAGACACAATTCTGATACTGGTTGTTTCCTTTAATGTTTGTTCAATATACAACGTAACAAATTTTTAGTTTATATTAGTTTCTTTTTGATCATCTTAAAAATCAAGATATTCTTATGCCACAAACTTCAGAATGACGGACTGCGGACTCTGCATAGATTACTAGAGATCCTTAGAGTAAAAACCTTGCTCTTGTGACACATTTGGAAGTCCGTATCTGTTTTTCAGTAGAAGTTTTGGAACTTTTTGAAAGACAAACAATTTTTATCATTTTTTAAAAGCTAAAGAGAGGAATTTAATTTCAATTGGAAAATGAATGAATCTATAAAATATTTTTGATTTCACTAATCAGAAAGAAAATGAGTGCTGAAAGTAAAAATAATAATCCTAACACTTTTATTAGCTTTTATCAATATTGTAAGCATTACAAAATTTACAATATTTCGGGTTGATATATCGTACAAAAGGTCTGGAGATTCGACTTTATTATACATTCGTGTTCCTTATTGTGCAGATCTATTATTCCATAATGGATACTATCGTCCTCACTAAAATGGATTTTTTACGAAATGCATTATTATTATGATTAAATATTAATCAGTTCTAAAGAATATACTAGAGCTCAATGATATGAAAAGTTATTCATCGGAATGGAGGAATTCGAATCTTTGCGGAAGCTTTATTTCGCAAATAATTCATTCCTAAAGTGGGTTTTAATTTTTTTATATACAAATTGGTAATGGATCAGTCAAAATAGTGAATTACAGGCATTTGAAATGGTTTTCGAAATCTAAACTATCAAACTATCATTTTCCTAAGGAAAACTAGAGAAACATAAATAAGCACGAATAACACAATAAATCAGCGGCTGATTCGAGGATGTGTTGGACCCCCTTCGTCAGTGCAAGAGAACCAACAAACCCGAGGTCCAAAAGAGGGATGGGCCTAATTTCTCTTTAGGACTCCAGGCTTGTTGGTTCTCTTGCACTGAAGAAGGGGATCCAACGTATATTTGAAACAGCTGTATGCTGCTTTATTGCGTTATTTGTGCCTATTTGCGTTTCTCTAGTTTTCCTTATCCTTTGCACAAGGTGTATTTCACTTATTGATATCATTTTTCTATTTAAACTATATATTTTTAGGGGGAACTGTAATATTCCATAAACAGCAATTTTATCAAAATATTGAAGACTGAATACATTTTGAGTTAATTATGCAAATTACAAAGAATACGCAGTTCTCGTTTATTTATATAATATATAAAGGACCTTGGTGACCCCACCCAGAAATCGAGCCATGGATCTTCGTACTGCTACTGGCTGGCCGACAATCTACCATTGAGCTTCTGGGGCGGAATTGCAAGCTTTTATCGTTTAAGTGAACTCTACAAATATGTTAATTATTAAAATTTCCTGGCAATGCATTCATTCATCCTTGAGTTATCGTCCCCTATCCATAAGAACATATTTAAAAAGTGTTCTCAAATGTTAAAAGATGTATATTTTTAGAACTCCCAAAAGTTTTCAACAAAAGAATACTTTTTTTTCTATGCTAAAGTAAAAATAATTAGGATTACTGCAATAACATTGTTAGGAGTTAAAATAAAAATCTGAAATTAAAAGTCATTTCGATTTAATGTTTGTGAAAACACCGCATCCTTCAAATTTACTATCACAATGAATTATGTTAAAAGCAATTTTAATTTTTTTTTCTTTTAAAATAAGACAAGAAAGATCAATCATGCTTAAAGCATTGATTATGAAACACTTTCCAACTTCAATGCAATTTTAATTAAAAAAGTCGAAAATGCAATACATTCCTCGGTAATATTTTAAAACTTATCACAATACTACATTGATTTATGATATTTGAAAACTTAAACCTTCATCGAAAAAAATGAACTTCATTCAAATGACGGCATTGAAATATAAATTGCGTGGTTTAAATATCTCTAAAATGCAATACATTCCACGGTAATATTTTTAAATCTATCATAATACTACGATAATTTATTATATTTGAAAACTTCATCGAAAACAACTGAAATTCATTCAAATGACGTCATAGAAAGAATAAAACGCCCGGATCTCTCTATAAAAGCAGGATTTCATTCATAACTTTCTCCATTTCATTCATCACAATACTATAATAATTTATTTTATTTAAAAATTAAGACCATGGAGCTACAATTCATAAACTTTATGCTTAAAACTTCATCGAAAAAAATCGTCCTTCTGTTTATAAAATCAATTAATATTTCATTCATATCAGCCATGCAGATTCCATGGACTGAATTATTTTGTGTTAAAGAAATACAGTAATTCTAATACAACTCATTCTACATATTTTGCTGTTTACATTTTACATAGGTGAAAAATAGGCTTAGTTGTAGAAATAATCAAATTTGAATGAGAATTTAAACTCAAATATATTGTCATTGTGTTGTTTTAGTATGTAAATGCACAGAATTTAAGCAGAAATAAAGTAGTTTTAGGATGGATACAACACTCAATATGAATTAAAAAGAACTTTAAAAAATCACGAATTTGAAACAAGATGGATGCCATATATCATTTTGAAGTGGGTCATGAGATCGTTTCATATCATGGTCACGTGATCGTTTCATATAAGATGTGTAATTATTATTTTAATTTTTATTTAAAAAACTACTGAATATATTTAGCTGAATTTTTTTTGATATATTTTATGGAACAATTTGACTATTACCTAAAATTTTCGAAGCAATTTGTGAATTTTAAATCCGCTTAAAAAATGTTAGAAAAATTAGGTCCCATAGGGCTCAATGTATTTCATTTTTTCAACCCGGGTTCAATCCAAAACTAATTGTGTGATATTATTCATTTATATTCCCATAGGTCCTACAGACCGTCTGAACAACATACTAAAATTTCATTTTGATTAAGTCATTTTTACGGCAGTTATCGTGCTAACGGACAGACAGACAGACAGACAGAATGAACAAAGTCATAAACACTTTCAACTTTGTTGTAAAGTGTTAAAAACCAATCATTTCATTCCAGATTAAAAAGACGCTACACGAAATAGCATCTTGAGTTTAGAGACCTGTTTAAACATATAACAAAAGAGGACTGTGTGTAAATCAATTTTCATTGACAACCAATGACAAGAAAAGATTCAGCAGAAAGTTTTAACATCTCTGATAACTTTTAAAGCCAAATTTTAAATTTAGAATAGATAATTATAATTTTAGATAAAAAAATAATATACATTTTTAACACTTTACAACAAAGTTGAAAAGTGTTTATGACTTTGTTCATTCTGTCTGTCTGTTTGTCTGTCCGTTAGCACGATAACTGCCGTAACAATTACTTAATCAAAATGAAATTTTAGTATGTTGTTCAGACGGTCTGTAGGACCTATGGGAATATAAATAAATAATATCACTCAATTAGTTTTGGATTGAACTCGGGTCGAAAAAATGAAATACATTGAACCCTATGGGACCTAATTTTTCAAAAAATTTTTAAGCGGATTTAAAATTTACAAATTGCTTCAAAAATTTTAGGTAATATTCAAATTATTCCATAAAATATATAAAAAAAATTTCAGCAAAATATATTCAGTAGTTTTTTAAATAAAAATTAAAATAATAATTGCACCTCTTATATGAAGCGATCACGTGACCATGATATGAAACGATCACGTGACCAACTTTAAAATATAATACGGCATCCATCTTGTCTCAAAATCGTCATTTTTAAAGTTCTTTTTAATTCATATTGAGTGTTGTATTCGTCGTAAAACCTCTTTATTTTCGCTTAAGTTCTGTGCATCTACATACTGAAACAACGCAATGACAATATATTTGAGTTTAAATGAGCATCCAACTTTGATTATTTCTCTAACGAAGCCTATTTTTCACTTATGTGAAATGTAAACAGCAAAATATGTAGGATGAGTTGTATTAGAATTGCTGTATTTTTTTAACGCAAAAGTATTTAGATCATGGAGTCTGCATAACTGATATGAATGAAATATTCATTGATTTTATACAGAGAAGGATGATTTTTTTCGAAGAAGTTTTAAGCATAGAGTTTAATTACTTGTAGTTCCATGGTCATAATTTTTAAATAAAATAAATTATTATAGTATTGAGATGAATGAAATGAATGGGAAAATGTTGTGAATGAAATGCTGTTTTTATAGAGAGATCCAGGTGTGTTATTTTTTCTATGACGTCATTTGAATGAATTTCAGTTGTTTTCGATGAAGTTTTCAAATATAATAAATTATCGTAGTATTATGATAGTTTTAAAAATATTACCGAGGAATGCATTGCATTTTAGAGATGTTTAAACCAGGCAATTTATATTTTAATGCCGTCATTTGAATGAAGTTCATTTTTTCCGCTGAAGGTTTAAGTTTTCAAATATAATAAATTAATGTAGTATTGTGATAAGTTTTAAAATATTACTTAGGAATGTATTGCATTTTAGAGATGTTAAATAAAATTGCATTGGAGTTGGAAAGTGTTTCATAATCAATGCTTTAAGCATGATTGATCTTTCTTGTTTTTTTTTACCGTTGTCAACATGCCAAATTTTTAAACGTGTACATCACGAGGAATACCTCCAATCACCGCATTGCTTGTAAAACTACTTTCATTGCAGCACTACTCTAATGGGGAAAAAAATAAAGCATAGATTTGGAAATCAGTTTGAAGATTACTTCGAAATCGTTTGAAAAACAGTTATTTGATCCGTATAGTTCATTTAGGGTTTCGTGGTTAAAATAATATTACTTGTTAAAATACTTTGTAAATTACTGTTAGAAGAAGTAAAGATGAAAGTACTTTCGCGATCAAATTTGCGATAGAACAAAAACTTTTAAGGTTTTTACTGCCACGCAGAATTTGTTTAATTGCCCGTTATTTATTTATATATTAAAACAGGTGGCAGTTTTCCGATTGCATGATCACAAAGTTGTCTGCCAGTATACTATTAGATTATCTCTATATTTGCATATTTTATGATCATAGTTTTGCCAGATGGTCTAAATTTGAGATTTTTTGCAAATAATTAACATCTAATTTGTGTGCATTTGCAGATCATTACCTCACTTTTGAAACAAAACAGAGTTTCTAGGAAACATAGATTCAGAGTTCTTTATTGCTTATTTTATTGATATTAGCATTTTAAATTGCGGTATATATAACTATGGCCTAAATTTTAAATTGCGGTATATATAACTATGGCCTAAATTTTAAATTGTGGTATATATAACTATGGCCTAAATTTTAAATTGCGGTATATATAACTATGGCCTAAATTTTTTAGCCTTTTTGTAAACAATTAAAAATGTATTATTTATTTCATTTTTGAATGTTTTGTGCACATTCCCAGATCATGATTTCAATTTTAAAAAACAGCGAATTTCTAGACTAAGAATTAACATTTTAAAATCGCAAGACATACGAAAAATAATAGTGTATATTTCCAGAGTTTTGTAACTCCTCTGTCTAATTTTGACTTAAAAAACATTTATAGGTTCAAAAATTTAATTAAAAAAAAAGCACCATCATTTTAAATGCCAGTTCTTTTTATATTTCCGTGTAAAAATTGCTGCTTGTCATGCCAAGTCAGGCATTCGTGCCATGTACGTGTGACGTCACGTTCCTAACATAGAAAGACGTATCCTAATTATAAAAATTTACAACTGAAAGCTACAGCATGAAAAATATACAGAAAAATTATTCGTGCTCAATTTATTTATATTTCTGTCTTTGCGCACTTACCTTCGTTTAAAGACTATAAAACAATGATCGAATTAAAAGTTTTGTTATCGCATAAATATAATTTTACCATCACCACCGAACGTGAAATTTATATATAGAGACTTTTGTTTCAGCAACACTTATCACGATAACGACATTTATTTTCCGTTGTGTTCTTAAAAGGAATAAATGTATTGGAACCAACTTTGGCTTTTGCGTGTTTTTATAGCGTGTTAGTTGTAATATATATTTCTGAAAGTGGAGATAGAGCATTAAAGAAATTACATTATTTTTAGAGGTATTATACAGTACTTATACGAAGTGTTTGCAAAGTAAAATTTCTTATGCATGCTTAAACTACAATATCTGTATATAAGTGCACGGTGAAACGGTAAATAGCGCGTCAAAGTTGTTATTACTATCCTTATATACATAATGTATAAGGAAAGTATTGTGACGGGGTCGAAAATTCGAATTCGAGTTTTCGATGGGAGAGTACGTTCCAAGCATCCCTGATCACGAATCAAACATTTTTGAAGTGATGTCTGTGTGTGTGTGTCAGTGAGTCTGTGGAGACGGTAACTTACGAACGAATGGACCGATTCGAACGAAATTGGGTACAAAAATCACAATCCGTAAACACTGGAAGCCTATTGTTTTTATACGCAATCGAATGTTCAGAACTCCCCTAAATTTTCGTGTCAAATTTTGAAAAAATCGTCAAAAAATTAAAACCTTTAATAAAGTTACGCAAATAGACATTTCTTATGTAATGTTTCATTAGAAAACGATTGACATAAATTTTAGAACGCTGACATGAACTGTTCTCAAGATATTGCACATTTTTAAAAAAAATTATCAAAAAGTCATTTAAATAAAAAAAAATATTTCCTATTGAGAAACACGTTCACTTTTCATATGTAATACTATGCGATAAATTTGGTGACATCATTCTCGTGGATCTATCTCGTTCCATTTATGAAAAAAGATACTTTGAGTAATACTTTTGTATTTAAACGCCAATAGTCATTTATCAGCTGTAATAATAACTTATTTCTTCGTCCATAACGCTTGGCGAGATTTTGGCGACGAATTTGGTAGAATGTCGCCAACTTGGCGACATTTTTAAATGTTGCTAAATTAACGAAAAACTCGCCAAATGGATAAAAATGACGCCAAATCAATGACGACTCATTGATGATGACGACATGGAAAATGACGACTCATTGACGAAAATTCAATATCTTGGAAAGAATATAAATAACTACTATAAAAATAATCTATTTTTTTTTCTACTGTAAAAGTAGTAAATTCATTGCATTATATAAGGAAAGTAATGTGCTGCTCACATCAGATTTTTTTATGTTAGTAATAGTTGATATTTTAAATTAGAAATGGGCGAATAGCACTTTTTCTCGAATTCGAATATTAACCAGATCTCGAATGTTTAAATACCCAGGATAGTTAATTCAAATTGTTAATAAATATTTAAATTTATTAATTATTAAAAATGAATAAGTAAACTAAAATGTAAAAATTTTAATAAAACCACAATTATTCAACTATCATAAATTAGTGTAAATGAAGTAAAACAGATGAAACTCTGCGAAAATCATTACAGAACAAAGTAAGCAACAACGCATTAATTTACAAGAGTCAAGTGTTACGTATCTTTAAAAATAAATAGATTTTCTCGCCACACAAACGTTTTTGCCGACATGTGGTCTGCTGGACAGACATATATAGTCTGCTGTGAAAACAGAAAACAGTAGTAGTATTATGTTAATTCTGTTTCTAATGTGACGATCATAAGCAAGGCTGTTGATAGGAAGGGGTAGATACCACTCAAGGCGGGTGGGCGGACCCCCAATAATTTTTTGAGGGATACAGACATGAAAAATTTACAAAAAAGGCAAAATTAAATACGAAGGGGGGGGGGGGGGTCGTGATAAATGTTTGTAAGAGGGCCCATGGTCGGCCCTGTCATGTGAATATAGCTCCTGTATATTTCAATGAATGTGTTAATTATGGTGAGATATTCGAAGTATGCAAATAAGTTCTAGCTACGTTATGTTCGAGACCTCGAATACTACCTCTGTGATTTAAAGATATTATACAGCTGAAGTATTTGAAATAACATTCGCTCATCTCTATTTTAAACTAAGCTATTTTTTTCCTTTTTATTTCAGATTCTCGGTTAGATTGAAAGTGGAAAGTTAAACTATATTTTATGATTCATAGAGTAATTTTCACAGCATAGTACAGATATTTGAAAAAAATCCCATGTTCATTTAAAATAAGGTATAGGAACTCTATATAAATGCTTGCACTGTAATCATTATGCATTAAAAGCGAATAAATCAGAGGAATTGATAGGGATGTTTATCAGCCAGTAGCGCACCCAGGATTTATTTATAAGGCGGGGTGCAGAATTGGTTTTGATAAAAAAAATTTTAGTTAAAATTCAATGAAATTTAGTAATTATAAAAATGTATTTAAAGAATAAAATCTAGTTTTCTTTTCTTTTTACAGAGCTCTGAATTACTTCGGTCATGGATACATTAATATCTCTATGCACATGTAGCAAATCCAGTCCATTCAATCTAGATTGTGTCATGATAAATATTTAATAGGTTTTTAAATGGCGGAAGGTTGAAAATCCCCCTTCACTGACCAATGTTACAACCGGAAGCATTGTAAATATTTTAAATAATCAATAGTATTTTTTCAATTGCAAACGAGTTTTCAAATTTTTTATACCACAAGTCCATTCGGCGTTAAAACCTGCTGGGTTTGTAGAAGATAAATAAATCACGGTCATAAATCCAAGAAAATCCATTGCACTCGTTGTTGGAGCATTATTTCCATTTGGGAGAAGAGCGAAAAGAAATTGCACTGTTGTGTGAAACTTTTATGAAGATGAATCAATGTTTGGTCAACAAATGGTATAAAAATTGTGTTATGAAATAATCTTCTATCAAAATGAATAATCAAGAGTTTGAGTTGGCGGATGAGTCTCTTTCTTCCCAAGAAGTTATTGTTTCGAGGCTTTAAATCTCAGTGTTACATGATTCTATCATAATCATGGTGTCTCCGTGGCCCTCTACCTGCCTAGTTGGGCATAATTTCCGGTATGTATTTATCAATATTATCAACTAAGATGTCCTATTTTTAGAGGTTTTGAATAAAGTATATGCCTTTTCAATTATGCCAATGCAATTTCTTATTTCTGCCACAGATATACAGCTTAAATTTGGCAAATGGAAATGCGGTAAGAGAAAATGTATGATAATGTTGTTGATTTCAATCGTCTAGTTACTTTCCTTATATACATAATGTATAAGGAAAGTATTGTGACGGGGTCGAAAATTCGAATTCGAGTTTTCGACGGGAGAGCACGTTTCAAGCATCCCTTATCACGAATCAAACATTTTTGAAGTGATGTCTGTGTGTGTGTGTGTGTGTGTCAGTGAGTCTGTGGAGACGATAACTGACGAACGAATGGATCGATTCGAACAAAATTTGGTACAAAAATCACAATCCGTAAACACTGGAAGCCTATTGTTTTTATACGCAATCGAATGTTCAGAACCCCCCTAGATTTTCGAATGAAATTTTGAAAAAATCGTCAAAAAATCAAAACCGCTAATAAAGTTACGCAAATAGACATTTCTTATGTAATTTTTCATTAGAAAACGATTGACATAAATTTTAGAACGCTAACATGAACCGTTATCGAGATATTGTACATTTTTTAAAAAAATTATCAAAAAGTCATATAAAATAAAAAAAAATATTTCTAATTGAGAAACATGTTCACTTTTCACATGTAATACCATGCGATAAATTGGGTGACATCATTCTCGTGGATCTAGCTCGTTCCATTCATGAAAAAAAAATATACTTTGAGTAATACTTTTGTTTTTGAACGCCAATAGTCATTTATCTGCTGTAAGAATAACTTATTTCTTAGTGCATAACGCTTGGCGAGATTTTGGCGACGAATTTGGCGGAATGTCGCCAACTTGGCGACTTTTTGAATAGTTGCCAAATTAACGAAAATCTCGCCAAATGGATAAAAATGACGCTAAATCAATGAAAATGACGACTAATTGTCGAAAATTCAATATCTTGGAAAGAATATTAGTATCTACTATAAGAAAAACCTATTTTTTATTGTAAAACTAGTAAATTCATTACATTATATAAGGAAAGTCATGTGTTGCCCACATCAGATTTTTTTTTCCTTCTTTGTGGAAGATATTCCAAGGCACTTGAAACCCCTCTACCCCTGGGTGCGCTACTGTTCATAGCTCATTTCATCTATGAATATTTAAAGGTGAGGTTTCGAAGTTTTTTTATGCTTTGCCACAAAAAATATCAACGTCATTAAAAAAAATCATTGTAGTCAAACAAGCATTTTACATTGTTAAAATTATAGGGTCATTTAGCATTTTAAGTATACAATCGAATCAATATATGCATCAAATAACACGCAAGAAGCTTCTAAGATCTGATTCAATTTATGTTAATCAAAATTGACAAATATTAGATAGATCAAGCGAAAACATAACGGTCTGATTAAATTTTTGACGTCTATACATTTGAAATGGGATGAGCAGTGCGAACAACGAATTTTTTTATGTTAAAATTTAATTAATCATATTCACAGAATCCGCCTAAAAACAATGCTCCCACTACAGGTACTAGAATCCGTGGTTCGCCCTTTTTAGAGCTCTATATTTGGCGAGCAAACATGGCCCTCAAATGCAAGTATTTGCTGTGGGGGGGGGGGGGGGTAGGATAACCGAATGGTTTTTGACAAAGAATCGCACGACGAGGACCCAAGGACGACCCTCGATGCCACCTAAAACTAACCCCCCGGTTCTATGTGAAGTATGTACACGATAAATCTGTAGATGAGAGCGTTCTTCCAAAAGTATGGGTTGGGGGGATGATGCTAAGGCCCCTGCACTGTGGTTGCCACCCCATTGGGTTTCGGTCTAACTTTGGTATCTCCCCCGGCCGTCCAAATAGCTACCTTACGCCTTCGTGTAAGTCAAACAGTCTGGTTCGAAAAAAAGAAAGTTATATGCAGTGGGACGGAAATCCTTAATTAATTAAAGAGTAGTGGGTGATTTAAAGAGATTATATAGCTGAAGTTTGCACAAAGAGTTTGTAAGCACCCTATGCATAAATATTATTTAAATGATCAGTAAAACGCATATAGAATTAAAAATCTGATGTGGGCAGCACATGACTTTCCCTGCAGACTCAAATTCAGATATTCTTTATTTCTTTAATAATTCATTAGATTGAGTTTAATTGCACCAAATAACACTAAATTTGCATTTTTAATTCAATTTTTGTTTTTATTTGGTAATTGGACATTTTCCCGATAGCGGCGTAACAAAAATGCGAGAAATCTCAAATATCTTGAGAATGGTTAGTTCTAAAGTGTAATGGAGTGTGTTATAGTCTTTTCCTCGTCAAAAATTGCATATAAAACAAAAATTTAATTGATACATTTCAGCATACGTAGTCTTTTTTTTCTTTTAGATTTTGGTGATTTTTGCGGGCTATTTCGTTAAAAAAGGCAGATTGTTCTTTTCCGAATCATACCAAAATCTAGTCAGCACCAGAGTGTCCCAAAAGTAACTTATCTACCAAATTTTGTGAAATTTGGTCAATTAGCAATTTAGCTAGGGTGGATACATAAAATTTTTGCGGGTCATTTCGTAAAAAATGGCAGGTTGTTCTTTTCTGAATCGTACCAAAATCTAATCAGCACCAGTGTGTCCCACAAGTAACTTATCTACCCAATTTTGTGAAATTTGGTCAATTAGTATTTTAGCTAGAGTAGATACATGAAATTTTCCCGGCTATTTCGCAAAAAAAGGCGGGTTCTGTTTTTACGATTCCTACCAAAAACTAATCAACACCAGGGTCTCACCCAAATGACTTACCTACTAAATTTTATGAAATTCGGTCCATTAGTTTTTTAGTTAGAATGGATACATACATTGCACAGACAGACAGACACAAAGACATACACACAGACATCACGCTAAAAATAGTTTTTTCGTATTCTAGAGGTCTCGAAACGTGTAGATCCGTCAAAAATTCGAGTTGTGATTTTCGGTATGATTCCAATACTTTCCCTATACATTACCATGTATTGCAGGGAAAGTAAAAATTAAAGATGTTTTTGAAAATATGAAACTTTTTGCTACAGTGTACATATTTCATCTCGTGCAAATCAGGGAGTCCCGCAGACGTTTGAACAGACCAGGTGATTCCAAAAGGTAAACTTAATTGCATTACTTCGAAATAAGAATGATAAAAATCTTTCACACCAATTCAAGCCTGGGAATACCAAGGTTTGCTTCTGCATTTGCAATTCTAATTTTCCCTAATTAATGTGAGCTGCGGAGATATAAAATAAGCAAGTTTTGGTATGCAGGCAATATGCAGCAGAAAGTAAGTCTTGTTTTACGATCTTAAATTGAAAATATCAATTATTTTGCTAGAATGGTGTATTTAAATTCTAACTACAATAATTTTGGAATTTTATTATTAAAAAGAGTAGCTTCTTCTACGTGACAATCTGCACAAAAATATTATTTCTATCGGGAATTATTAAGGTGTGATTAGCAGGGAATTTTCTAACTGTTTCATAGTAACTGGGGTAACTGTTTATACATCTAATATATGAAAGGCGAAATGCAAAAGAACCCTTCTAACAGAAATATCCCTTGTACTGTGTAACCAACTTTGATGAAACATTTTTCATCCCATGAGGCTGAGACTATAAAGAATATTCAAATATAAGTTTTATCTTAAGACAGTAGCCAGGGCTAAGTATCTCGTAAAGTCCTACAGAAAAGCACACGCCATTGACAGTATGCTCATATTTTTGTGAAATCCTCGCCAGTCAAAATTTCTACTTTGCAGCAATTTCCGCACTTTCACAAAACTATCCGATAGGCTGAAAATGTAAAATGTACCGAAATTAACCTATATGTTAAACCGATTTTATTTCCACATTAATTGCAATACATAATAATCAGTGGTGAAGTGCCATAGGAGATAAGGTAGAGAGTATCTATGCAAATAACTTACGAACAAATAACATTTATTTTAATTTACTATTTGAAACAAATGCACAACATGTTTTCTGTATAAATAAATGGAGATGTCGGCAAATGTTTCTTTTTTCACTGCTTGTATTATTCGAGAGAGCACGCACGCCTAATATTCAGGAGAGACATATCTCAATGTGTCTCTCCGCCTCACAAGAAGACCCATTGAAAAAAAAAATGATAGGAAAAAATGATGCATCTAATACCTGGACTACAACAGTTATCAGATAGACGTGTTTATCTGGGTTTTTAACACTTTACAACATAGTTGAAAAGTGTTTATGACTTTGGTCATTCTGTCTGTTCGTCCGTCATTTCGCACGATAACTGCCTTAAAAATGACTTTATCAAACTAAAATTTTAGTATGTTGTTGAGACGGTTTGTGGGATCTATGGGAATGTAAATGAATAATATCACCCAATTAGTTTTGGATTAAACCCGGATTGAAAAAATGAAATACATTGAACCCTATGGGACCTAGTTCTTCAAACATTTTAAAGCGAAATTAAAATTCATAAATTGCTTCGAAAGTTTTAGGAATTATTTAAATTATCCCATAAGATATATAAAAATTTTTTAGCAAAATATGTTTGGTAGTTCTTTAAATAAAAATTAAAATGATAATTACACACATATAATATGAAGAGATCACGTGACCCACTTCAAAATAAAATATGGCATCTATCTTTTTCCCAGAGTAAAAATCGTAATATTTAAAGTTCTTTAAAATTTATACGTGTTGTATCCGTCCTAAAACCGCTTTATTTTTGCGTACTTTATGTGCATCTATATTCTGCGCCAACGCAATTACAATATTTTTTAGTTTAAACGATCATCAAACTTTGAATATTTCTACAACGAAGCCTAATTTTAAAAGGATGTAGAATGTAAACAAGTGATTGTAAAGGTGAGTTGCATAAGAATTGCTGAATTTTTTTCACTCAAAATTATTTAACTCTGGAGTCTGGAATAAAAGTGTATGAATGAAATATTCACTGCTTTTACATAGAGAACCAGACGACTTATATTTCAATGACGTCATTTGAATAAAGTTCATTTTATTCTATGAAGTTTTAAGTTTTCAAGTAAAATAAATTATCGTAGTTCTGTGATAAAAAAATATCACCGCTGAATGTATCGCATTTTGCATTTCAGTTGGAAAGTGTTTCGTAATCAATCCTTTATGCATGATTGATCTTTCTTGTTTTTCATTACACACATTTGTCACTTTTAAGGGTCTTAACTAACACAGTTTTACTGTGACTTGGAATGTGACATGTCATTCGATGTCCTTTGTGATACATTTTGATTCTTTGGATTTTAAACGTTATCGGTCCAACCCATCCTGGGCTCACAATATATAGATACTCACAATAGGAAGATACAGGCTTATTGGAAATAACTCGAGAACCTGACTATCTAGAAAGCTCAAATTCTGTACTCGTTGTCTTTCGTGGTATATTTTAATTATTTGGATTTTGAACCTTACCGGTACAGCCGGTTCTAGGCCCGCCATAGGAAGGTACGCTAAAGACCCAGTCCACTCGACTGACCCAAAGGGTATACAGCTGCTAATTGAGTGGTCGGACAGGAAGGTACGTGTCCTTTTGTGTATAACTGGAGAGTCGGAGCGGCTAGGAAGCTCAAATTAGGCATATCGTTGCCTTTCTTCGTATATTTTAACTCTTTGGACTTTTAACCTTACCAATACAGTCTGTTCTGGGTCCGCAATAGAATTGTTATTTGTGAACAACAACTCGAGAACCAGAGCAGCTAGAAAGCTTAAATTTAGTACTCTCTGTCTTTGATGGTATATTTTAATTATTTCGATTTTTAATCCTACCGGTCTAGCTCGCTATAAGAATTGATGTGGGCAAAATTCGAGTTTTAAAGATCCACAAACATTTATTTTAAAGTGTATTAAAAAATAGAAAATAAAATAAAAACATTTTATTTGCTATTTTTGTCTCTGCTTTTTATGAACCCCTAAATTATTTCATCACGGTTCGCCACTGAAAATATAATTCTATCGCTATGCTTTCAGGATTTTATGTTAGAACATATTATTCTCCCATCAATCTCAGTCTTTCGTTTGTCACGTTTACCGCGATTATCACTATCGCGGTGGAAAATTTACTTTGAGTTATCGACCATGAAATTTGTATCGTGTGAGAAAAAAATTCCGTTGCTAGTATTTGCATTGGAATTGGCTACTTAAGATGAGTGACTTATTCTTCGCTTTGATGAAATTATACGAGATGAGTCATCTGGACAACAATGGAATATTCTGTTAACACGGCAGTGCTGAAATTTAAGGACAAGGAAGATGCTTATTTTGTTAAGCAACTTATACCTTTAGTCTCTTACGCGAAAGTCATAATCAATGTCTCATCCTTCTAAGCGATTCAACGTGATGTAAATGAATGAATCGTATTTTCACTGTGCATCTTACTTTCATTGCTAAATATTCAAATGGTGGTTCAGAAACTACTACAGCGTCTGTCTTATTCATATGTGTAAATTGTATGATCTGGATTTTTTTTTACTTTCCTTATATGCATAGTATAATGTATAAGGAAAGTATTGTGACGGGGTCGAAAATTCGAATTCGAGTTTTCGACGGGAGAGCACGTTTCAAACAAGCATCCCTGAAGATGAATTAGATGTTTTTGAGATGTGTTCTCGTCAGTGAGTCTGAGGAGATGATATCTCACGAACGAATCAAGTGATCCCAACAAAATTTGGTACAAAAATCACAATCAGTGAATACTATAAGCGTATTGTTTTTACACGCAATCGAATGTTCAGAACCCTCCTGAATTTTGAAATGAAATTTAAAAAAAATCATCAAAATAATAAAACATTCAATAAAGTTGAGTAAATAATAATTTCTGATGTAATTTTTCATTAGAAAACAATTGACATAACCGTTAGAATGCTAGTATGAACCGTTCTTGAGATATTGCACATTTTTAAAATAAATTTATCAAAAAATCATATAAAATTAAAAAAAATATTAACTACTGTGAAATCTGTTTGTTCACTTTTCATATGTAATATTATGCGATAAATTTATTATCATCATTCTCGTAGATCTAGATCGTTCCAGTCACGAGAGAAGACACTTTGGGTAATAGTTTTGAATTTGAACGCCAATAGTCGATTATCTGCTATAAGAATAACTTATTTCTTCGACCATAATGCTTGACGAAATTTTAGCAACGAATTTGGCTGAGTATCGACAACTTGGCGAGTTTTTGAAATGTCGCCAAATTGATGAAAATGTCGCCACATTGATAAGAATGTCGCTAAATCAATGAAGATGTCAACTAATTCAATATTTTGGAAAGAATATAAGACTACCATAAGACTCCGTCTGTAAAGCTTGGCAAAATTTTGGCGACGAATTTTGGCGGAATATCGCCAACTTGGAGAGTTTTTAAATGTTGCCAAATAGACGAAACTGTTGCTAAATGGATAAAAATGTCGCCAAATTGATAAAAATGTCACCAAATTGATAAAAATAACGCCAAATAGGATGCAATATTTTGCACATTTTTAATTTCGTCATATGATGGACATGCCTTTTATTATATACGAAATACTCTTCTAAATATCGCCAATTTGGCAATATTTGGTCCCACATTGACGCCAAAAATGACGCCAAGTTAATGAAAATGCCGCCTAATTGATGAATTTATTAAAATATTCAAATATATGAACTATATTGCTTATTGAGAATTATCAATATTGATAATAGTTAATTTAGAGTTGCTTAAAATATAAGTTAATTTGGTACTAAATAGTTTTAGATGCTGTCATCCGGATGTACAATTTACCGCGCCAAATGTACAATTTAACGTCACAAACACTGTGCCGTGGATCTTTTCATCACTTTTTTCACTGTTAAAGAAGTCTAGCCAACGGCCTTACCATGCTAAAAACACCGGTTCTCGTTAGATCACTGAAGTCAAGCAGCATCGGGCGCGGTTAGTACTTGGGTGGGTGTCCACCTGGGAACACCGCGTGCTGTTGGCACATTTCGGGCGCGGTAGACCCGTGGTTTACGCGCTGGATTTGCACGCTGCCACAACTGCCGCCGTGTTCATGCGGAGTACGGTCACGTTAGACATGTGGGTTCGTAAGTCCTTCCGAGAGGTTGGTGGTAGGGGAAGGAGGGTACGGTCCCTGTGGATGCCTTCCCCACTGGGTTCCGGTCTAAATTGGGTGGTACTTCCCGGCCGTCCAAACAGTTACCTTACACCTTTCTGGTAGGTCGGACGGTCTGGGTTTCAACAACAACAACAACTGTTCAACAACAACAACTGTTAAAGAAGTAAATTCATTGCATTGTATAAGGAAAGTCATGTACTGTCCACATCAGATATTTTTAAGTTGGGATTACATTTCTATATTTTGTCATAAAGCCGTGACAATGAGTTTCCAGTAAGCACTGATATGTCACATATCTGCTGGGTCACATGTGCAAACATATGCACTATTCAATCAGAGCGTATAAAATACATGCAACTACTTGGTCTCGAGTATCATACACTAAAATAATTCCAAAGGGCTTCGGGCCAATAATTGCAAATAGTTGCCCGGAGAGAAAAAAACTTTTGAATATATCCTAGAATGTTTCCACTAAGAAGAATATTCTTAAATGCTTCGACTATTTATTTTTATAATGGAAAACAAAATACATTTCTGCACCCAAGGTTAATTAATACCCTTGGCGCTTAGATTTTAAATAGAAAAATTTCCAATCTGAATACTTTCAGATATTTGAATCTTTGGTGCATTCTGTAAACAGTGCCTAGAACACACGTATGGCCATGGCTGTACAGTGGGCTTGAGCGATAAGTTAGTCCTAGAACATCCACTCTGCGTGAAAAATCGTTGCACAGATTAAAATTTTAAACCCAACCGAAAGTGAAAGTTATGTTTTCAGAATAGTTTTACAATTTTACGAGCATCGAAACTAAAATGATACCCTTCATAGGCTGAATAATCAAGAAAAAGAATGACTATTTAAAAAATTAGTTAAACTAAAATTTAAAATAATTAAAATAGTAAAATTACAACTATAAAATAAAAAATCTGATGTAAGCAGCACATCACTTTTCTTATATAATACAATGAATTTACTCCTTTTACAGTAAAAAAATCATGTATAAGATCCACGGTACTGTGTTTTTAACGTTGAATTGTACATTTGGCGATTTTCCAGATCACAAAATGGAAAACAATTTCAAAGTACCTGATTAACTTATATTTCGCGCAACTCTGAATAAACAATTATCAATATTGATAGCATCCTCAATAATCGACATAGTTTATATATTAAAATATTTTAATAATTAATTCATCAATTAAGCGTCATTTTCATTAATTTAGTGTCATTTTTGCACAATTTTGACGATATTTTTCCCAATCTAGGGTAAAATATATCCAAATTGGTGATACGTCGCTAGATTATTCACCAAGTTCGCTAAATGCATCAGCAAGTGTTACAGACAAACGGAGAGTAAAGCATTTCTTATATACCGGGTGGTGAAAGTTAAAACACCCCTACTCTGAGCTCTCTATACATCGAACTACTCAGTGTAAAGGCTCCAAAATTGTTGAACCTACTATTCAAGACATGGGGAAAGGGATAACGCGAAAAAAAATACTTCCAGAAACATCGATACGTGGCGCTGTACAACAGAAAATATGCTGAAAAGACATACAATAATCACAAAAAAAACAAACACATGCGATATGGAATTTTTCCTTTTTAATTTCTTTTGCTGATATGAAAAAAAAGAAGATAAAAAAGTGAAGAAATTTAAACTGTCATTGTAACTGCAATTTCGTACTGTAAGCACAAAAATTTGCATAAACCCTTGCTTTGCAGCTACTATGTTTAGGGCATAAAAGGGGATAAAACTGGGAAATTTTCATTCTTATCAGCGATGGCTGTCACACTGCTAGAACGTGCTTTGCTTGTGAAGCTGTTTTATGAAAACAAAGGACATGCTGCAGCTGCACTTCGAGAGTTTCGTCGACTTAAGAATTTGCGCAAAGGACCATTACTTCCACAAGCTCTCAGGAGAATGATCGCTCGATTCGAGAAAACTGGACATCTTGGATGTTTAACGATGTTGCCACCGCTATTGTTGAACAATCAATGGATAAAGTTATAGGCTGTAGTAGTGCACGTGGAGTGTCACGACACTTGGGTATTCCCCACAGCACAGTGCGGAACGTACTGAGAAACATAGTGCATTTTTTTCCGTTGAAAATTAGTCACAATCACCACTTGCTGACCATCGACAGGGAGAAGCGACTGACCTTTGTATTGACATTTCTGGCTAGAGTTGAAGTGGATGCATCGTGGCCATGGCAGATTCTATGGAGCAATGAAGCGCATTTCCATCTAAGTGGAACAGTCAACACCCATAACTGTCGCATTTGGGACACGGAAAACCCTCGTACCTTCCAAGAGATTCCATTTCACTCACCGAAAGTTACAGTCTGGTGTGGATTCACAGCCACATTCATTCTTGGTCCTTTCTTTTTCGAAGAGGCTACTCCCAATAGCCCTGTGACATGCACCGTGACGGCCAGGAGGTACAAAAACATGCTCGAAAATTTTGTTGTACCCCAACTGCAACAGCATCAATGTCTCGATTCAATTACCTTTATGCAAGATGGAGTGCCTCCACACATTGGATTCTATGTACAGCAGTTTCTTCGGCAACGTTTGACTAATGGTAGAGTAATTAGTCGTGCGTTTCCGACAACCTGGCCATTTCGTTCTCCAGATCTTAATCCCTGTGATTTTTGACTGTGGGGATACTCAAAAAGTCTTGTTTATCAAGGACGTCTGGTAACCTTGGCAGATTTGAAAGACAGTATCACTCTGCATGTGAGAAGCACCTCAATCGACCAATTACGATCCGCAGCTGAACAAGCTGTCCACAGACTGCAGATTTTACACCTTGAAGAAGGGAACCATAATGAGCAGCATTCCGTGCATCGATAAGGTCCTTGTGATATGAATGTTTGGTACTTTCGAATAAAATGTGTTACAAATGTGTATTTTGTGTCTATTCAGCATATTTTCTGTTGTACAGCGCCACCTATCGGTGTTTCTGGAACTAATTTTTTTTTCACGTAGTCCCTTTCCCCATGTCTTGAATAGTATGTTCAACAATTTTGGAGCCTTTACACTGAGTGGTTCGATCTATAGAGAGCTCAGAGTAGGGGTGTTTTAATTCTGACCACCCCATACTAGAAGGCATGCCCGTCATATGACGGCAATCAAAATTTGCGAAACATTACTTCCCATATGGCGTCATTTTTATCAATTTGGTGACATTTTTGTCCCTTTGGCAACATTTAAAATAGTCGCCAAGTTGGCGAAATCTTGCTAAATTTCTCGCCAAGCGTTACGGGCAGACGGACGGACGGAGAAATGGGTCATTCTAATAGTCTACTCTTATGTTTATTCCAACTCAATTAGTCGTCATTTCATTGATTTAGCGTCGGTTTCATCAATTTTGCGAATTTCTATCAATTGGGCGACATTTTCGTCAATTTGGCAACATTAAAAAAGTCAGCAAGTTTGAGATATTCCGACAAATTCATCCACCAAAATTTTGACAAACTTTATGGACGGAAAAATAGGTCATTCTTATAGTAAATACTTATATAATGCAGTGGATTTACTACTTTTACAGTGAAAAACAATTAGGCTATTCTTATAGTAGATACTTATATTATTTCCAAGATATTGAATTTTCGTTAGTTAGTCGTAATTTTCAATGATTTAGGATTTATTTTCTCAATTTGGCGACATTTTCGGTAATTTGGCAACATTTTTAAAAGTCGCCAAGTTGGCAACATTTCGCTAAATTCGTCGCAAAAATCTCGTCAAGCGTTATGGACGGAGAAATAAGTTATTTTTATATCAGATAAATGGCTATTAGCGTTCAAATACAAAAGTATTACCCAAAGTATCCTTTCTTATGAATGGAAAGAGCTAGATCCACGGGAATGACGAAATTTATCTCTTGATATTACATATGAAAAGTGAACATATTTCACAATAGTTAATATATATTTTTTATTTTATGTGATTTTTTGATACATTTATTTGAAAAATGCAAAGTATCTCGAGAACGGTTCATGCTACCGTTCTAAACTTTATGTCAATCATTTTCTAAAGAAAAATTACATAAGAAATGACTATTTGCGTAACTTTATTAAAAGTTTTGATTTTTTGATGATTTTTTTCAAAATTCCACTCGAAAATTTAGGAGGATTCTGAACCTTCGATTGCGTTTAAAAATAATAAACTTATAGTATTCACGGATTGTAATTTTTGTACCAAATTTTATTCGAATTGCTCCCTTCGTTCGTGAGATATCGTCTCCACAGTCTCACTGACACGCACACACACATCATCTCAAAAACGTTTGATTCTTATTCAGGGATGCTTGAAGCGTGCTCTCCCGTCGAAAACTCGAATTCGAATTTTCGACCCCGCCACAATACTTTCCTTATACATTATACTATGTATATAAGGAAAGTAAAAATAATTAACCAAACTGAAAATTTAAAATAATAATTAACAGAGCTACAATTTGAAATAATGATTATCATAAATACGTTTTAAATAAAGGAAGTCCCTATTACTGATGTTAATTATGCACAGAGACAGACGTTTCGCATCGTAAAATATTTAACATCGTAAAACCTAAAACATTTAATATCGTAAAACATTTTTGCATAATTTCACATTCGCGACGTTCGGAAAAGTCTTATCCAGTGTTTCCGAGAGTCTAGTGTACTCTTGCAGTGAATGATTTTGGGAAAATAGGGCGCTAGCATGGGTGCCCATAGGAGAGGGCAATGGTGGCACTTAACCTCTCCTGGACAATTAAGATCACAAAGGAAGGCATCAAATTAGATGATATTATACTTCTTATCCTTAAGTTTGCCTCCGCTGAAAAATGCTTTATGTGCTCCCATAGGGTCTCGTTGGCGTTCAAATTTTTTTACAGTGGTATCGTTTAGCCTATGGAGAACCGAAGTAGCCTATTGAATTGTTTAATAAATGGGGATAATGACCCATTAATCCCTCAGCTATGCCAATTCTCATGATGCCAGTTCGCCAGAATTGGATTCCCATCAAGAGAATCCAATTCTCAAAGCAATTAATAAATGATGATTTTGATAATGTTGGTCCTTTAAAATGTTTAAAAGTTGCAGAAAACTCTTTATATTGAATGAAAAAACTACATTTGCAGAAGAAAGGGCTGTTGAATAAGATAAATATTTTAAGATAAATGATAAAAACGTATCAAAATAAAAATTTGACTTTGAATTTTTTCAAAGAATATGTAGCGCAAAATGAAGATCAAGAGAACTAGAGCTAAGAAAAATAATCCTAATTGAGAGGAATAGGTGGCAGGCAACATAGGCTACTGAAGAATTCCTTACTTGAGTAAAAATTGGTACTGACGAAAATGAAACGACACATACTGACATTAAATACCATAGATGCGTAAATTAAAAGGTTATAAGTTAGCAGAATTGTATAGTATGACTTTCTAATACTTCCTTGTAGAGAGTAGGCATACAAAAATTGGGTGACATTGTTGCTTGGGAGAATATAATTTTCTAATACTTGGCTTGAATAAAGCACGCATAGAAAATTGAATGACTTTATTCTTACACATGGGAAAAAGGTAGGTTTAGACAATAGTTTTATTTATTATGAATTGTATTATGTTCGAAACAAGATTAAAACCATTTGCATTAGTCAATGTTAAATTGGTAGGTTGCGTCAGAACATTATGAAACATTAACCGCATGAAATTATTTGACCTTATGAAGCTATACTGAATTTGATTTAATTTGAAACCACTCAAAAACTCTTTATATTTGCGAAAAGCTTACTATCTAGTTTGATCTTTGGTGGGTGGGAATAACGTGAAATCCTTACAAGATATTTCAAGGCTACAAGAAAGGCATCTATCATGGTTACTGTCAAACTTTCGTAGGAGTTTAACACACCCGATTTCTAGTGAAGATTAAGAAAATAACCCGGAAATGAGCTTTCGGTTCACTGAGAATTCTGTAATCTCTAAATTTAAAGTACAGATGTTTGCAGTTCTAAATTATTGCATCTGCCTCCTATAAGTGGTTGTCTTCAAACCTCTTATGACACGAAAACATTAAATTTTAGCAAGATCAATCATTCATAGATCGATATAGCATTGATTATGAAACACTTTCCAACTGAATTGCAATTTTATTTAAAACAGTTCTAAAAGGCAATATATTCAGCACTGATATTTTTTTTAATTAGCACAGTACAACACTAATTTATTATACTTGGAAACTAAAAACTTCGTCGAAAAGCTATGCTATAAATTGCCTGCTTCTGTATGTAAAATCAATGAATATTTCATTCACTTACATTCCGGACTTCAGAGCTAAATAATTTTACGTAAAAAAAAAATCAGCAATTCTTATACAATTCATCTTACAATCGCTTGATTTGTTTAAATCTGCATGCGTTAAAATAGTTTAGTGATCATGTAAAATAAAAAAAATATTGTAATTGCATAGGCACAGACTTTAAATACACAGATAATACGCAAAAATAAAGCGGTTTTATGACGGATGCAACACTAACTATAAATTTAAACGATCTTTAAACACCATGATCTTTACACAGCGGAAAAAATGGATGCCATATTTTATTTTGCATTGAGTCACGTGATCTCTTCATACATCATGGGTGTAATTGTTATTTCAATTTTTATTCAAAAAACTACCTAACATATTTTGCTGAAATTTATTTTTACACATTTTACGTGATAATTTAAATATTTCCTAAAATTTTTGAGAGATTTTGTGAATTTTAATTCCGCTTAAAAAATGTTTGAAAAATTATGTCTCATAGGGTTTAATGTATTTCATTTTTTCGATCCGGGTTCAAGCCGAAACTAATTGGATAATATTATTCGTTTTCCTTCCCAGATGTCCCACAGTCTATCTCAACAACATATTAAAATTTTATTTTGATAAAGTCATTTTTACGGCAATTATCGTGCTGTTGACTTAAAACTAATAATTATTATTAACGATAGTAACGTAGAGCATCGGAAAAGTAATTTTCTTCAATATTACTTTCCTTATATACATATAATTTATAAGGAAAGTGTTGTGACAGGGTCGAAAATACGAATTCGAGTTTTCGACGGGAGAGCACGTTTCAAGCATCCCTGATCACGAATCGAACATTTTTAAAGTGATGTCTGTGTGTGTGTCTGTGTGTGTGTGTGTGTGTGTGTGTGTGTGTGTGTGTGTGTGTGTGTGTGTGTGTCAGTGAGTCTGTGGAGACGATAACTGACGAACGAATGGACCGATTCGAACGAAATTTGGTACAAAAATTACAATTTGTAAACACTGGAAGCCTATTGTTTTTATACGCAATCGAATGTTCAGAACCCCCCTAAATATTCGAGTAAAATTTTGAAAAATCGTCAAAAATCAAAACCTCTAATAAAGTTACGCAAATAGACATTTCTTATGTAATTTTTCATTAGAAAACGATTGATGTAAATTTTAGAACGCTAACATGAACCGTTCTTGAGATATTGTACATTTTTCAAAAAAATTATCAAAAAGTCATATAAAATAAAAAAAAATTCCTATTGAGAAACATGTTCACTTTTCATATGTAATTCCATGCGATAAATTTGGTGACATCATTCTCGTGGATATAGCTCGTTCCATTTACGAGAAAAGTACTTTGAGTAATACTTTTGTATTTGAACGCCAATAGTCATTTATCTGCTGTAAGAATAACTTATTTCTCCGTCCATAACGCTTGGCGAGATTCTGGCGACGAATTTGGTGGCGTGTCCCCAACTTGGCGCCTTTATTAAATGTGGCTAACTTAACGAAAAACTCGCCAAATGGATAAAAATGGCGCTAAATCAATGAAAATTACGACTCATTGACGAATATTCAATATCTTGGCAAGAATATTATTATATACTATAAAAAAATCTGATGTGGGCAACACATGACCTTCGTTATAGAATGTAATGAATTTACTACTTTTACAGTAAAAAAATAGGTGTTTCTTATAGTAGATACTAATATTCTTTCCAAGATATTGAATTTTCGACAATTAGTCGTCATTTTCATTGATTTAGCGTCATTTTTATCCATTTGGCGAGATTTTCGTTAATTTGGCAACATTTCAAAAAGTCGCCAAGTTCGCGACATTCCGCCAAATTCGTCGCCAAAATCTCGTCAAGCGTTATGGACGAAGAAATAAGTTGTTCTTACAGCAGTTAAATGACTATTGGCGTTCAAATACAAAAGTATTACTCAAAGTATCTTTTTTCATGAATGGATCTTTTTTCATGAATGCTAGATCCACGAGAATGTTGCCACCCAATTTATCGCACGGTATAACATATGAAAAGTGAATATGTTTCTGAATAGGAAATATTTTTTTTAATTTTATATGACTTTTTGATAACTTTTTTGAAAAATGTGCAATATCTCGAGAAAGGTTCATGTTAGCGTTCTAAAATTTATGTCAATCGTTTTCTAATGAAAAATTACTTAAGAAATGTCTATTTGCGTAACTTTATTAGTGGTTTTGACGATTTTTTCAAAATTTTACTCGAAAATTTAGTGGGGTTCTGAACATTCGATTACGTATAAGAATAATTGCTTCCAGTGTTTACGGATTGCGATTTTTGCACCAAATTTGGTACGAATCGGTCCATTCGTTCGTCAGTTACCGTCTCCACACACTCACTGATACACACACACACACACACACACACACACACACACACACACACACACACACACACACACACACACACACACACACATTCTCTCACACACACACACACTTTCTCACACACACACACACACACAGACATCACTTCAAAAATGTTTGATTCGTGATCAGGGATGCTTGAAACGTGCTCTCCCGTCGAAAACTCGAATTCTCGATCCAGTCACAATACTTTCCTTATACATTTTGTATATAAGGAAAGTAATAATCTATTTTTACTTTCCTTATATACATAATGTATAAGGAACGTATTGTGACGGGGTCGAAAATTCGAATTCGAGTTTTCGACGGGGAGAGCACGTTTCAAGCATTCCTGATCACGAATCAAACATTTTTGAGGTGATGTGTGTGTGTGTGTGTGTGTGTGTGTGTGTGTGTGTGTGTCAGAGAGTCTGTGGAGCCGATATCTCACGAACGAATGGAGCGATTCGAATGAAATTTGGCGCAAAAATTACAATCCATGAATACTGGAAGCCTATTGTTTTCAAACGCAATCGAATGTTCAGACCCTCCCTTAATTTTCGAGTGAAATTTTGAAAAAATCATCAAAAAATCAAAACCTTTAATATAGTTACGGAGATAGACATTTCTTATGTAATATTTCCTTAGAAAACGATTGACATAAAATTTAGAACGCTAGCATGAACCGTTCTCGAGATATTGCATATTTTTCAAATAAATTTATCAAAAAATATCATAAATTAAGAAAATATATATTAACTATTTAAAAACATGTTCACTTTTCATATGTAATATTATGCGATAAAGTTGGTGACATCATTTTCGTGAATCTATCTCGTTCCATTCATGAGAAAAGATACTTTGAGTAATACTTTTTTATTTGAACGCCAATAGTCATTCATCTTTTATAAGAATAACTTATTTCTCCTTCCATAAGGCTTGGCGAGATTTTGGCGACGAATTTGTCGGAATGTCGCCAATTCGGCGACATTTTTAAATGTTGCAAAATTTATGAAAATCTCGTCAAATGGTTAAAAATGACGCTAAATCAATGAAAATGACAACTAATTATATTATAATATATTACAATATATTTGAGTTTAAATGGTCATCAAACTTTGATTATTTCTACAACGAAGCTTAATTTTCACTTATGGAGAATGTAAACACCAAAAGATATAGAATGAGTTATATAAGAATTGCTGCATTTCTTTAACGCAAAATTATTTAGCCCATGGAGTCTGCAATATAGCTGATCTGAATGAAACATTTATTGATTTTACAAAGAACCAGACGATTTTGTCGATGAAGTTCTAAGCATAGAGCTAAATTACTTGTACCTCCATGGTTTTAAATTTTTAGATGAAATAAATTATTATAGTATTGTGATGAATTAAAGAAATGGAGAAAACTTTATGAATGAAATGCTGCTTTTATAGAGAGGCGATTTATATTTCGATGACGTCATTCGAATAAAGTTCAGAAATAATAACCTAATGTTTCAAACATTTTTTGAGCGAATTTAAAACTCACAAATTGCTTCGAAAATTTTAGGAAATATTTAAATTATTCCATAAAATATATATAAAAATTTCAGCAGAATATGTTCGGTAGTTTTTTAAATAAAAATTAAAATAATAATTGCACCCATATTATATGAGACGATCACGTGACCCACTTCAAAATAAAATATGGCATCCATCTTGTGTCAAAATCGTGATTTTTAAAGTTCTTTTTAATTTATATTTAGTGTTGCATCCGTCCTAAAACCGTTATTATTTTTTATTTTTTTTCTGTGCATCTATATACTGAGCCAACGCAATTACAATATTTTGGAGTTTAAATGGTCATCAAACTTTGATTATTTCTATAACGAAGCTTAATTTTCACGTATGGAGAATGTAAACACATCAAGTTGTAAAATGAGTTGTATAAGAATTGCTGAATTTCTTTAACGCAAAATTATTTAACTTTAGCTGATATGAATGAAACATTCATTGATTTTACATAGAGACGCAGACGATTCTATAGTATTGCGTTTATCGATGAAATTTTAAGCATGGAGTTATACAATACTTTTACCGTCATGGTTTTAAGTTAAGTAAATTAAATTATTGTAGTATTGTGATAATTTGAAAAATATCGATGCTGAATGAAAGGAATGGAAAAAAGTTTATTAAGGTTATTTCACTGCTTTTATATAAAATTGTTCATTCAATTGTTTATTCACTGCTTTTATATAAAAAGCTAGGCGATTTATATTTCGATGACGTTATTTGAATAAAGTTCATTTAATTTCGATAAAGTTTACAAATATAATAAATTATTGTAGTATTGGGATGATTTTAAAAATATCACCGTTGAATGTATCCCATTTTAGAGATGTTTAAATAAAATTGCATTGCGGTTGGAAAGTGTTTCATAATCAATGCTTTATGCATGATTGATCTTTCTTGTTATTAAATAAGTTTTTTCTTGTTTTTTTATGTGATTATTTTTTGATAAATTTATTTTAAGTGCAATATCTTTACGGTTCAAGCTAACGTTTCAAAATTTATGTTAATCGTTTTCTAATGAAAAATTACATAAAAGATGATTATTTAGTATAACATTATTGAAAGTTTTGATTTTTTAATGATTTTCTTCAAAATTTTATTCAAACATTGGGGGGGGGGGGGGACCTTCCGAACATTCGATTACCTTTAAAATAATTAGATTTCCAGAGCATTTACTGATTGTAAATATTGTACCAAATTTCATTCGAAACGCTCTGTTTGTTCGTGAAATATAGCTCCCCCCCCAAAAAAAAAAACCACGGGAGTCACGCTGTCAATTGCTATTGTCGCATTTTGCGAAAGAAAATTCAATTTTGTGATTGAAAAAAGGATTTGGCGAAATAGTTAGAGATTATGATTTCTGCTACTGTGAATACCAAAAATCATGGTATACTAATCTTAATGTGTACTACTATAATATTTGTCTTTTCCAAAACAATGATCTTTGGAATTTGAGAATTTATAAATAAAAAAAATTTTTTCAAATGAAATGTCAAAATAAAATTTGGCGAATAAGAACTATTTGGCGAATAGGTTGGCGAAGTAATAAAAAATTCAGAGCAACCCCTGCACACACACATACACGACCGATTCGAGTTCCGGGATGCTTAAAACGTGCTCTTCCTCCAAAACCTCGAATTCGAATACCCCCCCCCCCCCCGTCACATTACTTTCCCTATACCCTTTCCCTTTCCCTCTTTTCCAAAACAATGATCTTTGTAATTTGAGAATTTATAAATAAAAAAAAAATTTTCAAATGAAATGTCAAAATAAAATTTGGCGAATAAGAACTATTTGGCGAATAGGTTGGCGAAGTAATAAAAAATTCAGAGCAACCCCTGCACACACACATACACGACCGATTCGAGTTCCGGGATGCTTAAAACGTGCTCTTCCTCCAAAACCTCGAATTCGAATACCCCCCCCCCCCCCGTCACATTACTTTCCCTATACATTATACTATGTACATGGGAAAAGTAATAAGTCATTTTACTTTGATTAATGAAGTCGCTAAGAGTTGCCACATTTCAATTTACGTAATAATTCAATGTAAATTGTATTTATTAATATGCAAATTTGGCAACATCGTGGAATGACTAGATTGTTACTAAAGTAACGAATTAAAAATAAGAATATTTTTTCAACTGAACTATGGAAAACAATATGTTGAAATTTGAATTTTAGACATCGATTGATTGGTACTAAAATCATCGAATTTATACAGCAGCATTTTAGGTTTTAACGAAAGCTTTTAAAACATCAACTATATTACTTAGTCGAGTCTCCCAATTTTATTAAATATCTCTATTGTCAAATTAGATTTTCTCGAAAATTTTAAATAAAAATAGATAATATTTATGACTGTATAATTTAAATACTTCGAAATATAGTTTTGCAAGACGTAACAAGCAAAATCGGCCGATTTCAACTTACGATTCAATGCCAGAAACATTGTACCGTGGAGTGGACATTGTATATAATTATTCGACTGTAAATGTAAAATCATTGCAGTATTTAGGAACAGTTATATACTGCCCACACCAATTTTTTTTTCTGAGCTATTCAAGCATCAAAGAATTCTGGACAAGAATGACATAAGCACACACATTATATTCAAAAATATAAATCATACCTCTTTTGTTCTTCAGTCATGTAGAACCTGTAGCAGATGCTGATAATGGCATACGCCCCTCCGTACATAAGTAGTTCTTTGAAAACCAACTTGTATATACTTCCACGCCACATGAACAGCAACTTGGCGAAGCCCATAAAACTTGTGTTTGATACATTCTTCTGATATGTTATTGTCATCGTTGACTCTGAGGATTATCTTACCTCCCCCCTAAAAGTGCCTAAAATATGAAAAGACAGGTGCATCATTATATTTTGAATATGTTTTGCATTACAGCAATGCATAAACTACCGAGTATAACTTATACAACAAGCTGAGTCAAAGCACTTAATAGGTGTGCTAATGTTCTTAATTAGAACGCAGCAATGCAAACTTCATTTATTATAGATAATATACCGTGATATAGGTTCTGAAAAGGTGTTTTTGTGTATATGAATTTTTGTGTACACTACTGGATGTCTTTCAAAAAATAAAAAAAATAAAAATTTCAATGGATTTTACGCTCTTCAACTTTAGTGATAATATGGCGGTAGTTCAGCCTTTGCAATGCTCAAATCGCGCTTTTTTTATTAACTACAGTTAATCAAAACATGGCTAAATTTTCCTGAAATTAAATCAGTATTTTTTATGCTCAGGCATTTACAATTAAAGAAAAATCAATTATACCCCAATTTTGCTAACAATACATAAAATGCTATGGTTGAAGACTGCAGATTTTAATATTCCTCGTGCACTTGTATCAAGTAAAGTGCACTTGTATCAAGTAAAGTGCACTTGTATCAAGTAAGGTGCATTTGTATTAAGTTTTGAGTGTAAAATGCACTTTTATCAAGTTTGTGTGTAAAGTGCACTTGTATCAAGTTTGTGTGTAAAATGCACTTGTATCAAGTTTGTGTGTAAAGTGCACTTGTAGCAAGTTTGTGTGTGAAGTGAATTCGTATCAAGTTAAACTGACAATTATTTGAAATCCTCAAATAAAACGAAAGAAATATGTAATACATTTTTTGGGGATATACATATTTCCTATATTTATTGAGACATAGAGATTTTTAGTTAGTTTGAAATTTCATGTTGTTGTTGTTACAGATCCCCATGGTGCAGAAAAGCCAACACCAAGTCCAAAGACCCCTGGTCCATGGCGAAGGGTAGTATGCAGCTTCACTTTGAACGAGGCTTCACTAGGGCAGAAGACTGACTTAACCTCAACATCACAACACCCATGCCCGCAGGTGGGACTCGAACCCACAACCCGGCAACCGAACGATTGCAAGGAAACGCTTGCCTCCTGACCGCTCGACCACCGCGTCGGCTTGAAATTTCATACTTGCCTTAATGAATGTGTCATATTTTGATGTCTGTCAACCAACAAACTGGTTAGTCAGTATGTTTGTTAGCCCTTTGTTTCGCGAATCGTGTTTTCAATAATAACTGCTTTCATAGCCTCAAATCGGACTATGTTACTACTACAATACTTTCAAAGGAATCTGCTTTTTAATTGACCTTTAAATTCTCGAAGAACGTTTGAGCCATTTTTCAAATACTTTGTCAACTCCATTTCACAAAGAAATCGTAAATTCTGGAAAGCACCTTTTTTAATAAGTTTCGGAAACAGATAAGATATTTTTACTAGGCATATATCAGATATGACAATATTGCCGCCAAGTATGGCCTTAGAAACATGAAAATTGTTATAAATATTCTTCTTAACATTACTATATAACATACCATTCAATTTTTTTCAATTTTGTTATAATTTTGTATTTTGTTTTTAATTTAATTTTTTTAACGAAAATTTGAAAATGCTCCTTGCATGCCATTTGTTCACATGTTTGATTAATTTTACATTATGATCACTCAAAAACACATTATGAACAAATTTGGGTATTCATTTTTAAATCCCTTAGAAAGTTAATTTTTTAAAAATATTTTTCTGCATTAAAACTTAATTTTCATCATTTAATTGGGTTATTATTCACTTTGAATTACTTTAATAAAGTTCAATTATAAAATGCATACCCAGTTTCATTAAAAAGCATGAAAGGTGTCTTCTTACCAATTTCATGCATCTCAAACAAAAATTAAAACGCATGGAGCATTTTAAAAATGTAAAATCTTTGAAAATTCCGTTTCGAAAAAAAATGCATTTAACCTTTTGCTTACGAATGGGACAGCGCCCATTCGAAACGAAGAACCTCCCAAAAAGACAGGTATTTGACATACCCTATCCCAAACAGTTCGACCCCCCTTTGCAGACATTGACGTCCATAGAAATCGTCATGAAAATTAAATGTGTAAAACAATATTATATATTAAAAAAAAAAACCTTTTTTTAGTCAATTTTTGCTCATTTCAACGTCCACCGTCCCCTTAAGGGAAACTGTGCTATATTTACGTTACATTCAAGAAACACCATACAAACGTATCACGTGCAACTTGCCGAGATCACTCGAATTTTCACAGTGTGGTTTTGAGTCTCTTTCAGTGATATTTAAAAGAAATTTCCCTTTCTAATATCTACTTTAAGGCCTAAATTTTATCTCTGGCACTAAATAACAATGTTTGATGCCGTGTGAGTCATTCGCGATTCCCAATAGCATTGTTAATGAGTATCATAACAGCCAACGATTAAAATGTTAAAATGTCTATTTTGTATAAGTATCAAATCTAATTTACAACTACTAACTACTTCTAGTAGCAGTCGTTAACTTCAATTTCTGATGAACAATTGCATGGCTCATTCAGTTCAGCTAATTGAGTTAACAACTTCAGATATATTATTTAATTTATGCATAAATGTATGGATTCATTTGGACAGAAGCCTCACACAAGGGGTGGGGCAGCCCGGTGGTTAACGCGCGACGGTTGCATTTGAACGACCAGAGTTCGATTCTATCCTTTGCCCCCGTGTTCACCAGGAATAGGGGTAAGTGAAATATATGGGTCCGCAATTCCTTCCGAGAGGTTAGTAGTAGGAGAAGGAGGTTATGGTCTCTGTGGATGCTGCCCCCACTGGGTTTCTGTAAAAATTGAGTGGTACTTCCCGGCCCTCCAAACAGATATCTTACACCTTCGGGTAAGTCGAACGGGTCTGGGTCGAAGAAGAAGCATCATACGTGTCAAAACCATTTCATCATATTTTGATTGCTATTTTATTATGCATCGGTATAGCCTAAAGGTGTGTACAGGTTGAAATTTGAGACTTGCCGGAGCCTAACAGTATCGAAGTTAAATTTAGTCCAAGCCTAAAGGAATTTTAAAACGTTGAAATCGATCGCATCCCGAAGAACCTTGAATTTTAGCCAAACAATGTTTCTTTAAATGTGTGATAAACAATACCTTTTTTTTAACTTATCTTTGCATAGCTTAATAAAAAATCTGACATGGGCAGCACCTGACATTTCATACATAATACGAATGTCTTTACTTTTTTTCACAGCGAAATAATCATGTACAAAACCCAAAACACAATACTTTTGTTATCGAATTGTACATTGACATTGGGCGCTGGTTTGAATAACAACACGCAAAACTATTTCCAAACTAACTTATATTTTGCGGAAATCTAACTTGACAATAAGCAACTATAACAAAATCCACATAAAAAGTAATTGGTATTTATTAATATATCGCAAAATAAATGACAATTCAACAACTAAACTGTTTTATCTAGTAAATGGTTTTAACAGATTTTTCGCATAACATTGCATATGAAAAAGGACATATTTGAACATATTTACTACTTTTCACATTTTACGTAATTTTTTATGAAATCCTTTGAAAAAACTTGCAATATCACTAGAACGGTCCATATGAAATTAATACCATTCGATTTCTTATGATATAATTACGTATAAAATTATTATTTTTTTAACATTAATAAATGTCCCGATTTTTTGTAATTTTTTCAAAACTTCATTCTAAAATGGAGAAGTATCGAACATTTTATTGTGTTCAAAATTAATAGGTTCTAGTAGACACATATTGTAATAATCGTACCAAATTATGTTCGAAATGCTCCATTCATTCGTGAGATATCGTACCCACACGCACAGACATCGCCTCGAAATGTTCGATTCTAATTCAGGTATGCTTAAAACGTGTACATCCGTTGGAAATAAATTCATATTTCGACCCCGTCACAATATTTTCCCTATACATTTTACTATGTATGTAAATTAATAATTTTATATACTCTATTAAATATCATTTATTCGTTTTTTGATCACTAATTACAAATAAGATTTGATAAAAGAAATGTACGTAAACTGGGATATCTGAATTAATTCTTTAGATCTAGATACTATTTTGTCCTATTACATAACCACCTATAGGCATAGGCAGCAAATGAAGGGGTAAAGAACAGAAAAGCTTAAGATCTGAATTATATTAAAATACAGCAGAAATATACTAGAAGAATTCCTAAGCTCTGTTATTTAAACACGCTAAAAATATATATTCAGGTAATTTGTCGAAGAATTATTAACATGAAGCACATTCATTCAGAAAAATATTTATAACCAATAGTATAACATAACATTTTTAAACAGAATGTCCATATCTGTACGAACATCAGGTGAAATCTATTGTGACAATCAAGATACTGTAATATATTGATCCTTTATATAAATGAAGAATACATCTAAATTTACTACTACTCGAATGAATCAGTTGTCATTGACGCCTTAATTTATCTGAAGAAAATAGGAAGCTAATAAATAAGTGAAATTGAATACCTTCATTGATTTCCAACAATCAAAACTTTAAAACAATATCTATGGAACAATCCTATTTGAACTCATCTTGACAACCAGCTTTATTATTATTATTTTTTTTTTACATCAATACAAGTTACCTCTCAAACGAAGGGAAGAGAAGCACACAATTAGATCGTCCATTATGATTTCTGGGCAAAGAATAAGTCGTAATAGCAGTGGAAATCTGTAGGAGACAAAGGGGGAAATATGCTGTGTATGCCATTCAATTCGGCAAATCGTGGCGAAATGCAAATCGTGTTAGTATTTAAGATAGTATAAACTGAAAAGAATGCACAGAGGAAATAGTTTATTCATGAATGATGCCAAAATAAAAAAGTGAAGTAAAATTATAAGAAATTATCAAAGTTGCAGACGATATTACATTTTCTAATTAAAAGAAAAATAAAAAAACTCATTGCTGAGTAAAAGTACTCCAAAACTAAATTTTTCTTTTGTCTTTAGACTCTAAATAAGAAATCTAACCATCGAATAACCTTCATTCGAAATTGTGCTTTCGTTATAGTTGTCCTAAGGAAATTTACGAAAATGGAATCTATTTTAATCGGAAGTTTTCCAATTTATTCTAGAATCACTTTTTTGGAACATGTCTATTGAATTATAAGTCTCGCCAGCCAACGATAACGAAAGCTTTAACGCTAGTTACAAAATCGTGCCTCTGATCTCGCAAATCGAAAAAAAAAAAAATAATGCTATTTCCAACACAATTTTTGTTTCCGCGAAGGCAAACAAAGATCCTAAATTAAAAGATCTGTTGTGGGCTTTACTTACATAATGCATATGACTTTACATAATGCATATGACTTTACTTACAAAATGCAACGACTTTACTTCTTTTATATCGAAATGATAACGTACAAGTTCTATAGTACAAAATTTTTGGCATTGAAATACAATCACGTAAATTGAAACATTGACGCTTTTAGCAACTTATTAGTTTATACAGAATGACTTATTCACACTCAGCTGCAAAATCCTTGTCGAATGCAATTGACTTTTCATTAACATTTCCTAAAATGGACTATTGGCGATTTCTTCGGCGTCAAAACGCTAAAATATTAAAAAAAAATATCTTCCCTCGTGAATGGAATGAAATATATCCACGAGAACAATATTAGCAGATTTGTTATATAATATTGCATATGGGAAGAACATATTGAATTATTACTTTTTAAAAGTATTTTTATTTTATACATTTATTTGAAAACGCGCAATATCTCGTGAACGCCTCATACTAGCGTTCTAAAGTTTATGCCATTTGTCTTCTAATGAAAAATTATGTATGAAATGATTATTTATCACTAATGAATGTCCTGATTTTCAAATGAATTTTTTTTTCAAAAAATCATTCGGAAATCGCGAAATATATAGAGAACTGTTCCTGCCCGCATTATACAGTTTTATCATTTGTTTTCTAATGAAACATTACGTATGGAATGATTATTTATTTATTATTGGAGAGCCTGATTTTTATATGATTTTTTTAAAAATTCATTTGAAAATTGGATGTTTTTCGGACATTCCATTGCGTTTAAAATCATTTTTTCATGCATTGTAATAATCGTACTGCATTATTTTCGAAATGCTTTAATAGTTCGTGAGATATGGCGTTCACAGATATACGGACACACACACACATAGACACACCCTCACACACGCTCACACTAACATACTGTATACACACACAACACACTAACATACATACACAACATATACCTCATATGTTACACCACATATACATACACACACACCATTTCAAAGATGTTCAGTTATATTTAAAATGTGCTCGAATTCTAATTTTCGGTCCGTTACAAGACTCATACCATTGTACTATGTACATAGGGAAAGTAAAAAAAAACTATATGCTACTATTTCGTTTATTTTTTTCAAATCTTACATAATAAAAGAAGATGTCTGTCTTTCTGTGTGTGTATGCGATCTGTAGCAGGAAATCTAAGCTTCGTATAGCCATGAAGTTTGGGACGAAAGTACTTCAGAACCCAGAAAGGTGCATCTCGGTAATGTTTTTTTTAAAATTCGAATTAGTATGGCCGTGTGTATCTTGGGCATCATTATTTTGCTATTGCATAATATAGAGAAAATCATGTGCTGCCGATAATAGATTTTTTTGTGCCCATACAGATGGGTGTAAATACTGTGGCTCAAAAATTGATTTGAATGTAACGTTTGATATTTAATGTTTTATTTATTTATTTATTCCTCAGCGATGCAAAACAGAACAAGTCCAATTACAGTGATCACGTTAAAAAAAAATAAAAATAAGAGAAAAAATAATCAAAAGTTACAGTAAAATCTTTAAACAAACATTCTTATAGAAATATTTTCTGTCATAGAAAACAAATTAATATCATCAAAACATACATTATATAAAATTTAAAAACAGAAAATTGCGATTAACATTGGCAGGAATGCAAAACAAAGTATAGCACAGTATGGTAAACAAGAAAGATCAATCATGCATAAAGCATTGGTTATGAAACACTTTCCAACTGCAAAGAAATTTTATTTAAACATCTCTAAAATGCGATACATTCAACTGTGATATTTTTAAATTATCGCAGTACTAAAATTATTTATTTTACTTAAAACTTAAAACAATGGAGTTAAAAGTGCTTTCTAACTCTAGGCTTAAAACTTCATCGTAAAATGTAATGCTATAAAATCGTCTGCTTCTCTATATAAAATCAATGAATATTTCATTCATATATTCCAGACTCCAGAGCTAAATAATTCTACGTTAAAAAAATCAGCAATTCTTATACAACTTATGTTACAGTTTGATTTGTTTACATTCTGCATACGTTAAAATTAGGCTTCGTTATAGAAATAATCAAAGTTTAATGATCATTTAAACTTCGATCCCTACCATTTCCCCCTAGAGGTAAAAGCAGGGAGTTTTCCAATCCAGTGAATCCAAAAGTTTAATTCCTTGAGCCTTGATCAAGAGCTCGCTTTACGAGCTATTTCAAGCCAAACTAAAGTTTAAATCGGTAAACTGTTTATTTCTTCGTGTTGCCATATTATTTCTCTATAAATGTACCCAATTTCATATTTTTGTATGCTATAGTTTTTGCGGTGCGAAACAGAGAAATCGCTGGACGTGCCGATACGAAAGAAAATGTTTCACTCCAGAAGGGCATCATAAAAAGTAAAATATCTCGTAAACTACATCGAAATTTAAAAAAATCTGATTTGGGCAACACATGACTTTCCTTATATAGTGTAATGAATTTACTATTTTTACACTAAAAAAATAGGTTTTTCTTATAGTAGGTACTGATATTCCTTCCAAGATATTGAGTTGTCGACAATTGGTCGTCATTTTCATTGATTTAGCGTCATTTTTATCCATTTGGCGGGATTTTCGTTAATTTGGCAACATTTCAAAAAGTCGCCAAGTTGGCGACATTCCGCCAAATTCGTCTCCAAAATCTCGCCAAGCGTTATGGACGAAGAAATATGTTATTCTTACAGCAGACAAATGATTATTGGCGGTCAACTACAAACGTATTACTCAAAGTATCTTTTTCCTTGAATGGAATGAGCTAGATCCACGAGAATGAAGTCACCCAATTTATCGTATGGTATTACATATGAAAAGTGAACATGTTTCTCAATAGGAAACTTTTTTTTCATTTTATATGACTTTTTGATAATTTTTTTGAAAAATATACAATATCTCGAGAACGGTTCATGTTAGCGTTCTAAAATTTATGCCAATCGTTTTCTAATGAAAAATTACATAAGAAATGTCTATTTGCGTAGCTTTATTAGCGGTTTTGATTTTTTGACAATTTTTTCAAAATTTCATTCGAAAATTTAGGGGGGTTCTGAACATTCGATTGCGTATAAAAACAATAGGCTTCCAGTGTTTACGAATTGTGACTTTTGTACCAAGTTTGGTTCGAATCGGTCCATTCGTTCGTCAGTTATCGTCTTCACAGACTCACTGACACACACACACACACAGACATCACTTCAAAAATGTTCGATTCTGATAATTTTTAAAAAAAATTATTAAAAAGTTATAAAATAAAAAAATATCTACTATTGAGAAGCATGTTCACTTTTCATGTGTAACACCATGCGATAAATTGGGTGACATCATTCTCGTGGATCTAGCTCGTTCCAGTCATGTGAAAAGATACTTTGAGTAATACTTTTGTATTTGAACGCCAATAGTTATTTATCTGCTGTAAGAATAATTTATTTCTTCGTCCGTAACGCTTGACGAGATTTTGGCGACGAATTTGGCGAAATGTCGCCAACTTGGCGACTTTTTTAATTGTTGCCAAATTAACAAAAATCTCGCCAAATGGATAAAAATGACGCTAAGTCAATCAAAATGACAACTAATTGAGGAAAATTCAATATCTTGGAAAGAATATAAGCATCTACTAGAAGAATATCATTTTTTTAACTGTAAAAGTAGTAAATTCATTGCATTATATAAGGAAAGTCATGTGTTGCCTACATGAGATTTTTTTAATATAGAGAGAAACTCCGGTAAAGTTCAATAAGCTTGTTCGATTGTTTCAGACTCATTTGTTTCGTTTACAGGATTTCAAGCACTACAAGCTACTCGCTAACTGTTTGTTTATAGCTAGCTATCACTTTTTTTAGTATAAGCCCCGATTTCATCTGGATACTCCAACCATAGACTTCACCTCAAAATATCCAATTATTGTACTAACTTGCTTTGCGGTGTATAAATTAAACTTATACAATACATCTGAAGAGATTTTACATTCAATTTAATTTATAAACTTGCCTATAGGCACGTAACTACGTACTCGGATACGTATGTTTCGTCTATTCTGTTCAAACCTCAACAATTACTAAACATCTTTAGAATCTCTAAATTCATTTAACATCCTAATTTTTACTTTCCTTATATACATAATGTATAAGGAAAGTATTGTGACGGGTCGAAAATTCGAATTCGAGTTTTCGACGGGAGAGCACGTTTCAAGCATCCTTGATCACGAATCAAACATTTTTGAAATAATGTCTATGTGTGTGTGTGTGTGTGTGTGTGTGTGTGTGTGTGTGTGTGTGTGTGTGTGTATGTGTGTGTGTGTGTGTGTGTGTGTGTGTCTGTGGAGACGATAACTGACGAACGAATGGACCGATTTAAACCAAATTTGGTACAAAAATCACAATCCGTAAACACTGGAAGCCTATTATTTTTATACACAACCGAATGTTTAGAACCCCCCTAAATTTTCGAATGAAATTTTGAAAAAATCGTCAAAAAATCAAAACCACAAATAAAGTTACGTAAATAGACATTTTTTATGTCATTTTTCATTAAAAAACGATTGACATAAATTTTATAACGCTAACATGAACCGTTCTCGAGATATTGTACATTTTTCAAAACAAGTATCAAAAAGTCATATAAAATAAAAAAAAAATATTTCCTATTGATAAACATGTTCACTTTTCATATGTAATACCATGCGATAAATTGGGCGACATCATTCTCGTGGATCTAGCGCGTTCCATTCATGACAAAGATACTCTGAGTAATACTTTTGTATTTGAACGCCAATAGTCATTTATCTGCTGTAAGAATAACTTATTTCTTAGTGCATAACGCTTGGCGAGATTTTGGCGACGCATTTGGCGGAATGTCGCCAACTTGGCGACTTTTTGAAATGTTGCCAAATTAACGAAAATCTCGCCAAATAGATAAAAATGACGGTAAATCAATGAAAATGACGACAAATTGTCGAAAATTCAATGTCTTGAAAAGAATATTAGTATCTGCTATAAGAAAAACCTATTTTTTACTGTAAAAGTAGTAAATTCATTACATTATTTAAGGAAAGTCATGTGTTGCTCACATCAGATTTTTTTTAACTGTAAAAGTAGTAAATTCATTGCATTATATAAGGAAAGTCATGTGTTGCCCACATCAGATTTTTTTTTAAATGAAGCAAAATATCTCGTGCTTGTGTACCAATATTTCACAAGGAAGTAAGTAAACAGATTGAGTTTCAACAACATTTTAAGTATTATAGCTTTCTCATCCTCACTCATTAGAATATCCAGACTAAAATGATAAAATTTCGATATTATAGCTACTATACTTCAGAAACTAAAAGCTTGATCCAAAATCCATGTATACACACTTGTAGAGTTTTTAAAGAGCTATACATTCTTGCGCATTGTTTATAATTAACGCATTTAGTTGAGATATAATTGAAAAACGGAAAATTTTTAATCTACTTAAACTTGACAAGACTCGAAAACTATATGCGCTTTCTTTTAAAATAATATAAAAACTAAATTTCCTCATACTTTTTTGTCGTTTATTATTTATATCTATCTTTTATAGTTTCGAAGATATTTCGAGGAGGAAAAGAGGGGAAAAAAACCTTCATTCGTATAGATATTTTATAATTTTTTTGTTTTTGTTTTCGAAAATATAAATAAATAAATAACTAAATAAAATAAAATAAAATAGAAAAAAGCTCGAATAAAAATCCAATTATATACACTTATAGGGCTTTTAAGAGCTACGAGTTCTTACTTATTGTTCCGAACTAGCACTTTTAGTTTTCGAGATGTAAGCATTACAAACTTGAAGAATGGGAAATTTTCGTTCTTCTTCAACTTGACAAGACTATCGAAAACTATAAGAGTTTTTTTTCTTTAAATATAGATTTCGATACTAAATTTCCTAGAACATATTTTTGTAGCTTACTATTTATATCTTTTATAGTTTCGAAGATATTTCGAGTAAAAGTAAGAAAAATGAAAAAAAAAACCTTGCTTAGACAGGTACTTTTTTATGTTTTTTAGTAAAAAATGCTCCAACTATTAAAATATTTAAATTATTTTCATATATATTCATAAACTGGACCCTATTTCGTCAAAACAAGAAAAATTATTTACAATTTTATTTATTAGGTTCGCAGTATAGACGCCCAAAGTGTTTGCATTTTTCGCAACACTCCGTTTTCCGCCACAGAAATCCCAAGCATCAAAAGAAGATAAAATAGCAATTGGTCTGTAATTATTAACATCATTTCTATAGCGATTTTTAAAAACAGACAAAATCTCTAGACTCCCATAAATTGTGAAAAACTTAGGCTTTAAATACAAATTGCATAAGACTCGCAACAGCCCTTTACAATAAACGAAGGAAAAATTATCCCAACCAAGGGATTTGGAAGATCTTAGCTGCTTGATAGATTGAATTTCAAAAGTAGTAATTGGAAAAACATTTAAACCATTACCAAAATATAGCTAACATAAAAAAATCACGAATACATTTTGTCAACAGAATTAATCATCAGTAAAGATGGATTCAAGGTCACAAATATAATTTTTGTAATCATGTTCAATATCAACTCAATTTTGTGAAGTTAGTTTTGCAGCATAAAACAGAAAGATTTTTCCTCACAGTGTAATGTAGATGACGCCATTAAAACTCAAAACTATTTACATATTTCATTGATAAACGACGATTTTAATAACAACGGCAAGATTTAGAATTTGCCACTTTAGATTTAGAGTTGCTATACTTCATTTAAAATTACTGACTCTACAGTTTAAGAATTGTTATAAGTTATCTGTAAAAAATTCATATCCATATCTGTAATTTAAAGTATTCAATACAATAATAATTAGTTAGTATTCAATACAATAAAAAAAAAACCTAGAATCATTTCGTGATAGCTTAAAATAAAGTTGACAGACGAAGAAAACTGTTAGCATGAAATCCATTTTTATAAGTATACATGTATAATAGGACTGCTTGTGGGGGTTCATCTTTCTGCACACCATATCTCAAAGAAATGCGCTTAGCTAACTTATTAAAACTTGGTACGATTATTTCAATCGATAAATGGTTTTTCTATTTTCAAAGCGGTCGAGGAAGGGACATGTGCTCAATTTCTCGCACACTTCTTAACTGAAACACCATTATATAAAAAAATAATAATATTAAGAATTCATAAATGAAAATAGCTATTGAACATGCCAAAACCATGTAGTAGTATTTATAGAACGACGCCAACATGCGCCATTTTCGAAATACGACACGTGTTTGATCTAGGATTTCATAAAATCATAAAAAAATAAATAAGATCATTCTTATCCAATAAATAGTTACTTTGTAAGTACTGTAAATCAGAAATTAATGAACACTATTGTTTAGAAGTTATCATGAACCGTTCTCGAGATATTAGAAATTATATTTCATCCTTACAGAGGGAGGGGTGTCATGCAATGCCCATGAAATTTTTTGTATGCTTATTTTAGTCAACACTATTAAGTCATGAACCCGTAGTTAGATCGAGTGACGAAAAAGCTCTAATTTTTGTTGTTCCAAAAGATCGAAATGAATTCATTTGTAAGGAAAGTTGTGTTCGGTCATGTATGGTCATACTGCCGAAGGGAGTCACTTTCCAATTCAACTTTTCATGAGCAGCTGCGTCGCATACATTTAATGTTAGCGGCTGTGCAATACTCAAGTATCCAATTCGTTTATATCATACTACGTCTGAATCATCGAGGTATTATTATAATACCTCGTTGGTTTGAATCGATAGCTTAGCTTCTTGATTTAGCTTCTTGTAGCTACTTAGATACAGAGTGACTGATTGTCAGGTTTGGGGACCCAAATACGTTAAACTCAACACCCCCTATAACACATATATTTTATTCAGTGAAGCGTCGTGTATTGCAGAGCTGTGTTCAACGTGTTATCATTAATTTAAGAAGGTTGTATATATTGAGCGTAAGGGGGGGGGGATTACGTTTCTGCTACGCAACAGCGTTCTCTCACTCTTCAAATATCAGTATCAAATTATAGTCACAGAGCACGAACTTTACATACACAATCGTGTTAGGAATCAACACATTCCGGGGGGGGGGGGAGAAATAACGCATTCTGGTATAACAAAATTAGAGTTTTCGCATAACTCGATCTCACTGAAAACCAAAAGGTCTAATTCAAAGCATATCCAATTTCTCAAAAATCTCTTCATTTTTTTTTCGAGAGATATCACTTTTTCTTGAGGAAATAAATATATATCGAAAATGGATCTTCATAACTCACAAAAAATTTCAATTCATTTCTGGAAAAATTGCTTTCAAAGCACCCCACTCATGTTACAATGATCTTGTTTAACTTCTTTTTATGATACTTTGTCACTTTAGATTAAATGCCTGCGATATAGCGAGAACGGCGTATATTAGTGCGCTATAAATGATCTTATTCGTTTTTAAATACAAAATATAGATAAAAAGACAATTTACTTTAGGAATTTTTAGCGTAATTATTTTTTTTTTATAATTTTTTCCACTTAATTTTCGAAAATAAGTGTTTAAAAAATTGAATGCTTTTTCCTTGCCCGACATCTTTAAAAGTCAATTGACCTCTTACACACAACGTGATAGTAGGGGCCAACGGCCGTACCGTGCTGAAAACACCGGTTCTCGTTACATCACCGAAGTCAAGCAGCATCGGGCGCGGTTAGTACTTGGTGGGTGACCACCTCGGAACGCCGCGTGCTGTTGGCCATCTCGGGTGCGGTATCCCCGTGGTTTTGCGCGCTAGATTTGCACGCTGCCACAAATGCCGCCGTGTTCATGCGGAGTACGATCACGTTAAACATGTGGGTCCGTAAGTCCTTCCGAGAGGTTGGTGGTAGGGGAAGGAGGGTACGGTCCCTGTGGATGCCTCCCCCACTGGGTTCCGGTCTAAATTGGGTGGCACTTCCCGGCCGTCCATACAGTTACCTTACACCTTTCTGGTAGGTCGGACGGTCTGGGTCTCAGCAACAACAACACAACGTGATAGTGAAAATGAGACACTGAGACACCAAGGAGTGAGCAGAAAAATATGCAAATTGCAGGGTAGACGCAGCTCACTGAGTTATGTAAATGATGTGAAATGCGCAGCTGTCCCGAGCACGTTGAGTGAGCACTGTCTGCCAGGGAAATCGTTTTGCAATTTTTTTTGTCTCAGAGAAAACAGGTAGTAGCAGAGAATGCCAGGCAGCCGCCAACCGAGGCAATTCCAGCAGACAGACGATTTCACGAGGGGTATGGTGATCGAACTCAGAAGGGCAGGTTGGTCCATACGTCAAATCTCAGCAAACAGCCACCTACACGCGTCCACGGTGCACCCGCTGTGTCGAAGATGGTTGGAACAAAGGAATGTGGCACGTTTGAGGGGTGCCGGTATGGCCAGAGTGACGTCAGCACGCGTGGACCAACGCATTCGCTGGCGGCCCCGCAGGCAGTAGGTGCAGAATACCCTTGATGCTCCCATATCGACCAGGACAATTATCAGCCGATTAGTCCCCGGCGACCTACATTCATGGCTCCCGTTAAGAAGACTGCCATTGACCCAACAGCACAGACGCCTCCGTTTGCAATGGTGTCGAGATAGAGCCACTTGGACGGTGGAATGGCACAGGTTCGTATTCTCAGGCGAGTCACGCTTCTATTTTAGCAATGACAGTGGCCGTGTACGAGTCTGGCACCGAAGTGGTGGCAGGTTCAATCCGGCCGCATCTGTGAAACGCCATACGGCGCGAAAACGCGACATCATGGTTTGGGGCGCCATCGCCTACGAAAGTTGATCACCTCTGGTCCATATTGAGTGCACTATGACGACCCAACGATACGTGGATGACGTGCTGCGACCGGTGACACTACCTTTTCTTCAGAGGGTGCCCAATGCCATTTACCAGCAGGATAACGCCCGACTACACACGGCACGTATCAGCCAACATGCCCTGCAAGGTACCCAGATGCTTCCCTGGCCAGCAGTATCTCCTGATCTCTCACCAATCGAACACGTTTGGAACGTAATTGGATATCGCTTGCATGCGCTGAAACCGCCACGTTCAGAAGACGAACTTTGGCAAATTATTGACAAGGAATGGGCAGCCATCCCTCAGGACACCATCCGCATGCTCATTGACACTGTACCTAAACGTGTTGCTGCATGTATCGCCGCCAGCGGTGGTCCTACAACCTACTGATCAAACGTTGTGATCGCTCAGTGTATAGGTGCATCATGTTGCAATAAACATCACTTATTGTTCGTTGCTGTCTCTCTCTGTTTGCCGATTTTCATCACTTTCTGCCCACTCCTTCTTAGTGTCTCACTTTCACTGTCACGTAGGGTATTTATAGATCGAAATAATCATATCAAAATGTAACTAGGTCCGTTTCTTACAGAGATATCGTGCCTCTCATTCACACAAACATTGAAAATATTGTTGAAACGTATTTAGAGATGGTCAAGGCGAGTAAAGCTGCCAAAATACCAGACCCAGATTTAGGTTCCGATTATGACGAGTGTGAACAAAAAGGAAAAAAAAATCATGAAGTCCTCCCCTTCCTTCCAAGATAATTTTTATAAATCACTAGAACGAATTGCTCAACGTTGCTCGGGTCCTAAATAAGCGCCCGCTACGTAAGTAATATATATAAAGATAACACTATTCCATTTCCAAATCGTCTGTTTTGAACCAATATCATTCCACCTTTCGTTTCAATCCAAAGCCTTTAGTTTTAACGGAAGTATAGTCCCAGGCAAGTATTTGCCACGAATGCGTGAAAACATGAACATCCACTTCTCTTCCACGTAGCAACGTCTAGATAACCGAAAAAAAAAAAGCCCCAATATCGAAAATCACAATATTTAAGCTCTTAGTTAATAATTAACAAAATCTCAGAAAATAGACTAATTCAAAAAGAAAAAAAAAGTTTTGTTAGAATGCGAAGATAACACCATATTTTTGAAAAACTATAGAATTGCGCTCATTTTCCCTTTTCGGATTCAGCAAAATTAAAAATAAAAAATAAAATATGCATATTTTTTAAAAATAAATAAATAAGTATGAGGAGTTTGTCTTGCGGGTTCGGATCAAAGACATTCTTCAATCTTTACGATGCTGTCAAAGATGAAAACTTTGTGATAATATTTTTGATCACGAAGGAACCAATTCGTGTGAATATTGCTCAAAATCGGATAATTCGGAACATATACAGGGTGTTCCCAAAAAGATTGAAACGTTCTTTAATTCTTTACCTGTTGGATATAAATGGGCAATGTAAATTGCAAAAATGTTGAAAGTAAGGTAGGAAATAAGACTACGTTAATGAAATAGTCCTCCCATTCATTTTCAAAAAGTTACACTTTTTAAATTTTGATACGACCCTCTTAGACAAATTTAGTCATCCCCAAAATTTTTATTTTTGATGCAACAAGATCATTAAAAAAAAAACCCTCATATCTGTATCTTTAAAATCAACTGAATTATGATAAAGGAAAAACTCTGACTTATGCCACTTTTCCGTAGCATGAAAAAAGGCTGTTTCATCAGTGAAAATAAGGATCCTAAATAAATTGACGATGGAAATTGTTTAGACCAAAAATGCGTCAATTTGTGTCAAAAATTTTTACCACAAATGCATCTAAATAAAGCATTACGCATACAGAGATCATATAAAGCAATGGTACTCACTACGCGGTTGGGTATCCCATGTATTATCATCCAGTTTTATCTCTTTTGTAAGATGTCACAAATTTACATTTCTAATTTGATATAGGGTCCCTATTCACAATGTTCAATTTTCAATTACATATAACTCACTCAATTTCAAAGATACAGATATGTGGGTTTTTATTAACACTTTACAACGTAGTTGGAAAGTGTTTATGACTTTGTTCATTCTGTCTGTCTGTCTGTCTGTTCGTTGGCTCGATAACTGCCGTAAAAATGACTTTCTCAAAATGAAATTGTAGTATGTTGTTCAGACAATCGGTGGGACGTATGGGAATATAAATGAATAATATCACTCATTTAGTTTTGGATTGAACTTGGGTTGAAAAAATTAAATATATTGAACCCTATAGGACCTAATTTTGCAAGCATTTTTGAAGCGAATTTAAAATTCACAAATTGCTTCGAAAGCTTTAGAAAATATTCAAATTATCCCATAAAATATATAAAAAAAATTTCAGCAAAATATATTCAGTAGTTTTTTAAATAAAAATAAAAATAATAATTACACCCTTTATATGAAGAGATCACGTGACCAACTTCAAAGTAAAATATGGCATTTTGTGTCAACATCGTGATTTTTAAAATTCTTTTTAATTCATATTAAGTATTGTATCCGTCCTAAAACCGCTTTATTTTTGCTTAAATTCTGTGCATCTACATACTGAAACAACACAATTACAATATATTTGAGTTTAAATGATCATCAAACTTTGATTATTTCTACAACGAAGCCTAATTTTTACTTATGAAGAATGTAAACACCAAAAGATGTAGAATGAGTTGTATAAGAATTGCTGCATTTCTTTGATGCAAAATTATTTGGCTCATTTAGTCTGCAATATAGCTGATATGAATGAAACATTAATTGATTTTACACTGAGAAGTAGACGATTTTGTCGATGAAGTTTTAAGCATAGAGTTAAATTACTTGCACCTCCGTGGTTTTAAGTTTTTAAATAAAATAAATTATTATAGTAGTGTGATGAATAAAAGAAATGGAAAAAAGTTATAAATTAAATGCTGTTTATATAGAGAGAACCAGGCGATTTATATTTCGATGACGTCATTTGAATAAAGTTCATTTGTTTTCGATGAAGTTTTCAAATATAATAAATTATTGCACTATTATGATAATTTTAAGAATTTTATCGAGGAATGTATCGCATTTTACAGATGTTTAAAAATATTGCATTGAAGTTGGAAAATGTTTCATAATCAATGTTTTATGCATGATTGATCTTTTTTGTTTTAATGATCGTGTTTTAATGTTGCATTAAAAATAAAAATTTTCTGAGTGACCAAATTTGTCTAAGGGGGTCGTATGAAAATTTAAAAAGTGTAACTTTTTGAAAATTGATGGGAGGACTATTTCATTAATAGTCTTATTTCCTACATTACTTTCAACATTTTTGCAATTTACAGTGTTCACTTATCTCCAACAGGTAAAGAATTAAAGCTCGTTTCAATCTTTTTAGAACACCCTGTATATTGGTATAAAGTAATAAACATATTACTCGGATTTTAAAGTAATCTCGCCGAGCAGTATTGTTCGTGGGCCTAAAGAACTTCTGGAGTACTTATGGAGTACTTATGGAGTACTTATGGAGTACTTTTGGTACTTCTGGAGTATTTTTGGAACTTCTGGAGTATTTTTGGTATTTCTGGAGTACTTTTGGAACTTCTGGAGTACTTTCGGTACTTCTGTACCAAATTTCGCCGCTGTGCAAAGTTTTGTTTTTCTGCTACAGACACACAAACTAGGAAGCCAAACATCTTCTTCTGTGTAAGATTAGTTTTACCCGGTAAGAAGTTAATCACTAACTGAATAGATTTTGCACATTAACTGGAATGCCCGGCCGTCCAAACAGTTACCTTACACCTTTCTGGTAGGTCGGACGGTCTGGGTCTCAACATTAACTGGAATGCGGCTTAACTCGACTTTCTCATACCAGAATTCATTTTTATTTAAATCAAATTTTACAAGAAAAAATTTAAAATACCAGTACCGTGAATCCAAATAATTACAACTATAGCGTGTTACTCTTTTTTAAAAGGCTTGAAAAAATATTTCGATTGATACCATACTTGACAATACCCCCCCCCCCCCCCTGGGGAGTGGTAACTTGCCCACTCCACCAAGGTGGAAAAATGACGTCACGAACAAAAAAAAAATTGTATTGCGGCTATTTTCACAGTAATGATTCAAACTATTAAGTCTCGTGTTCGTCAAGCCATAAATAAGCCCTTTTGTGTAAGATTATGCCAAATTTTGTCCTATGCTGCCATGTTAAAAAAAATATAAAATTTCAAATAAATTTCAGTTTTTGCTCGAATTAAAAAAAAATTAAAAATTCTATCTAGTTCTAGATTTTTTGATAACAAAGTCGGATATCAAGTTTCATGAACATCCGTTATTATTTTTGGCTGCTTTGGTTTACACAAGAAATCGGCCGCGGGCATCAGACAGACTGATACCATTTCAAACATAGTCAAAACCTGTTCAAGAGGTCTTAAATCATATATTGGCATCAAAATATCGAAATCGAAAATTTCGTAAAAACAAACGTATGAGAAATGTATGAGAATTATATACGCAAAAGAAAGTAAAAATTACAGCACATACTGAAAATAAGAAAACAAATCTGTAAAGATAATAATAATTGAACTATGCATTTTATGGAATAGCGAAATATATCACATTTGCATACTACTTACCCACTCTCAGAGTATTTGAAACAGTGCTGTTCTAACAATGTTCATTAAAACAACTATTTTTATAGTTTTACTGTGTTGTAAATATCATCGATATTTTGTAATATAGTAAACAAATAATATATCTAGTCACTACTAATTTAAAGGCATTATGAAGTGCAATGAAGTGTGATTCTTGAATAGCGATTATTTGCAAGCTTTCACTTGACCACTATGATTGGTTGCAGGCAGGGACCGCCCATAAAGGGGACGGACACCACTCGAGTGAGGAGCCTAGGCTCCAGAGAGGGTCCGGATCTTCAATGTTTTTTGAGTATAAAGAAGATAAGAAAAATTTATAAAAGTATATGATAAAAAAATATGATAAATGTTTATAGGGGGCCTCCACAATTTGTATGGACGGCCCTGTTTGCGCGTTTTGCAATTGCAATCATAATACACAGTGTTTTACATTTGTGTTACGATTGTAATCACAAAACCTTATTGAAATTCTTGAATATATCTTTTAAGTATGTGATATAGCTCTCTAAGCAAACTATGACATCTCTACAAAAAGTTGTTCAAAATAATGAAATTAATCATGCAAAAATAAAATAAGGATGAATTGGATTTTTTGCATGCTTTAGGGCTCCGAATGCCTCTGCCATGATATGGGCACCCACCCCATCACAATACTTTTCTTTTTCTATGAATTGCAAAGACAGGACCGTAGCCAGGTAGGGGCCATATGAAACTAAGACCCCCCCCCCCTACCCCAAGAGGTATACTTAACTCTCCTGGTAAAAATATCAATTTTTAGTGGTGATATGAAATTTTATCCAACGTTTCATTCAAATATTACATGAAAAATTGCTTTTTAAGAATGTTTTATAAATTACTTCGCTTAGTATAGTACAGAAACAAGATTTTCTAGTTTATATGATAATCATTAATCGATTTACATATTTAATTTAGAAATATTTAAAAGTTTTAAAAATTAAATTTAAACATTATTCAGTATACATTTTTATTATTGCGGGGTTCACTGTTATACATTATAGAGTCAAAAGCAACTGATGAGCGGTTATAGAATTAATAGTATGCATTAAACTTGTATTACTTTTTAAAAATTTTCTTCGATTCACTATCAGCTTCGCTACTATTTAATGCCTATATTAAAATCAATTGTAATTATTATATATTAATATTAATGTATAGCATATATATATATACCTACATGGATTTTCACAATCAACTACTAGCTAGCAATTATAGTTATACAATTAAATATTTGCTAATAATTCATATAATAATTTATATGAATTGAAATATATAATAATATCTATTAGAGTTTACAGATGTTAATGATTTAAATAATTTGTAGCATATAAACTTTGGCTCAAATAGCATATATAATAGTGGCTCTCAATAATAAAAAGTACCGTATTATGTTATAATTAATAGACTTTGAGTTAGTACATACACTTTGTATCCAATAGTACATATAAAAGTGGCCCTCAATAATAAAAAGTAAGGTATTTAGTTTTAATTAATAGACTTCGAGGTAGTACATAAACTTTAACTTCAGTTTCATATATTATAGTGGCCCTCAATAATAAAACTTACCGTATTTAGTTTTAATTAATAGATTTCGAGGTAATACATACACTTTGACTTCAATTGCACATATAATAGTGGTCCTCAATAATAAAATTTACCGTATTTAATTTTAATTAATAGACTTCGAAGTAGTACATAAACTTAGTCTCCAATTGCAGATATAACAGTGGTCCTCAATAATAAAAAGTAACGTATTTAGTTATAATTAATAGACTTCGAGGTAGTACATACACTTTGACTCCAATTGCATATATAATAGTGGCCCTCAATAATAAAAAGTACTGTATTTAGTTTTAAATAATAGACTTCGAGTAAGTATATAAAATTATAAAATCTCTATAGCACATATAATAGTGGTCCTCAATAATAAAAAGTACCGTATTTAGTTATAATTAATAGACTTCGGGGTAATACATGAACTTATAAAATCTCCAATAGCACATATGATAGTGGCCCTCAATAATAAAAAGTACCGTATTTAGTTATAATTAATTCAAATATCTTTTTAATCGAGCAATTTATTTAAAGACTAAAATTTAATATTTTTGTATATTCCCCTCCGCCTCCTCCACTCCCCAAAAAAGTTTCTAATAAGACCTCTTTTTCAAAGACTGCTACCCCCCTCCCCCTCTTGAATTTCATTTCTAGCTACGGCTTTGTGTAAAAAAGGTAAAAGCAACATTTCACACAACCTATAATAAAAAAATCTCTTACCTGTCCAGTGATCACCGATGGAAGAGTGAGAGAGAGGATGCACCCAGACCTGAGGACCGTCCCGCGCGAATGACGAATGCCAACTCCGTGATCGCTACTTGTTTCTGTCAAGGCGAAGAAAAGTGGTGAATGATCTCAAGCATTCAAATATTCAAATGACGATCTCGCTCTGCAGCTGGAGAGAGAGGCGAGGTCGCTGGCGATAACGCTGTGTTTGTAAATTTAGCCCACTCGAAATATTTTATGATCCACCTCCGTGGTTTATTGATTGAAGAGTTGCTACTTCTTGCTTTCTCCGTAAAATACGTTGCATTTCAGTTGAGAAAGAACAGTTATGAAGTTGAAAATATGAATTACCTATTACTAAATAAGCTCTTAATTAGGTCCTAAATAAGCGCCCACTATTTTTAAATAATTAAATAAGCGCCCGCTACTTAAATAATACATTTGAATAACACAATTTAAAATGGATTTGATCCCGAAATTGCGTGCTCTTTGCAAAAACAAAATAAGTAAATAAATAAATAATAAATAAAAGAAAAGATGAGGAGGGGCATAGATTACTCCGTCAGCAAAAATGCGTATTTGAATCTGGGAAAGAATATAACCGCGTACTTTGGCAAGCAATGCAGGTGTCACAAACCCTGATAATACTGCATTTTGACAGGAACTGGATGTCTCTCGTATACCGGGTGATTCAAAAGTTCGGAGCAAAAGTAAAACGCTATAAAAAATATCTATGGGTCTGAGAGACATGCGGTTTGCAGATTAATATTCACCGTGGTGGGGGATTTTGTATGGCATGAAAAAAAATAGTTCAAAATCTCGACACTAGAGGAGCGCTGCTGCGAAGAAAACAATGCGAGGTAATAATTGTGAAATGAGATATTTTATTTCAGAATGATTTACAGCTGCAAGTGCTGAATGTGTCCACTACCACATTCCTGTACTGAGTGCAGTCGCGGTATTACGGCTGATACAGCATGAAACAGCATATCAAGGGGAATGGCTGCTACCTCCTGCCGTAAAGCGTCTTTCAGTGCTGGTAAGGACTAGGGATTTCCTCTATAGACCCGTGATTTTAGGTACCCCCACAACGAGAAATCCTAGGGTGTGAGATCTGGGGATCTCGCAGGCCAGTCATGTGTGTAATCACCTCCATGCACAAGTCATCTCCATGGCTTTATCTGCCGCAGCCCCTCGAGCGTCGAGAGTTTGAACTACTTTTTTTTTTCATGCCACACAAAATTCCCCACCACGGTGAATATTAATCTGCAAACCGCATGTCTCTCCGACCCATAGATATTTTTTTATAGCATTTTACTTTTGCTCCAAACTTTTGAATCACCCGATACATGTTTCGTGCCTTACTGATATCAATTTTTACTCACTAGGTCATTGTTTTTCAAACTTTTTTGAAACTGAATTTGATGACGGAATCCCAAAATGAAAAATTTATATATATATATATATATATATATATATATATATATATATATATATATATATATATATATATATATATATATAAATAAAAATTGAAAGATTTTAATCGAAAATTATGCATAAACTACTGTATGTACAAAAAAAAAACCCCATCTCTAGCATATCTGTTACAAATGAGTAACTATAGACCAAGACTAAGGATAAAGATAGAATATATATATATACTTTGTGGTCCAAATTATGCATTCTAAATTATACTCGTTTTTTTTAATTTTTATTATTAAATTAATTAAGGAACCCTAGAGTTCCGCAGAACACTTTGAAAAACACTGTATATGAAGAATGCAACTTTGTAAGTAACAGTTTTCTTTTATCTCGCTTTGTTGCTGAGTTCTTTATCCAAACTTTTTGAATTTTCGGCTACAGGGACGCTGCCATCACTTTTATTTGTTCTGGCATGGTCACTGTACTACCTAACGTATATGCGCATGAACTTTTCTTTGCAAAGTCTTAGAGGTAATTAAGGATTTTCCAATGAGCCCTGCATACACTCAATCCCAAGTGTCGATCCGTCTGTCATGCCTTTTTAGACAGTTTTCGAATGGATTGACTAACTAACCCCAGAGGAAAATAGAATTTTCAAAAATGTTCATTTGAGGAGAAGAGTGGGGGTGTCCATACGAAACCGTGCGAAATGATAGAAAAAACATACTTCGTGGTGAGATGAACTTAAAATCTGGTGGTCGTTCGACTAGAAGTTGGACTATTTCAATTTGCCAGCATAGACCATAACTAGGAGAGCAAGCAGCACACCAAAACGTCGAATTTACAGAATACATGGGAAGCGCCCATTTTTAAATGAGATAGATATTTGAAATTTGGTACACGGGTCCAACGTCTGATAAAACTCACTGGAAGTATCGAATTATTTGCATAATGACTCCGGGTTTGCGTATTGTGACATCGTTAAATTAGTAACGGGCATTCGGCTACTTAGTATGAAATTGTCAGTGATTCCAGATCATAAAAGTATTGGTAAAGATTAATATAAAAAATATACTTATATTTGACACAAATCGGTTGATTCTTCATGTCAAAAATTCAAATCAGATTTCCAACTGAACGGTTGAAATGCTTTTTTATTATTATTACACCTGCATTACTATGTCATATTATCAATTTTCAGTAATGGCTCATACAATGGACTGACAATTTTCATAATTGAAAAATGGACATACTACCAAGGGATGATGTCTTCTGTGCCAAACTGCACTCTATTCTTATTTCACATAATCAAAACTTAACACGGCTAATTACAGAAAAGCTGACAGAGATTCGTGACTAGCAATTTTTAAAGATATCTGGGGATGCAAACTCACCTCCTACTTTTAATTTATTTTTTCATTTTTTATAAATCATTTTTTAAATATACTAGTGAGGCTCGCTTGCATTCTTCCCATAAGTAATTTAAAAACGGGTTTATTCAAGGAATATCTTACTATAATATATTACATTACATTACGCTCCAAGGAGCTAAAACACAGAGGATATGGCACTTAGCCTTTCATCTCACACTTTCAGAGAGAAAGTTTGAAGTAGAGAAATCTTAACGTTTTTCTTTCAGGAGATTCACTATCATGAGCTTAGTTCAATGTCCTTTATGGAATAATTCTGTGTTCGTATTCGGACCAGCGTTCTTGACGGAACGAATTTACTCCGATTTACTGTAATAAAAGACAACACCCAATCACTGTCTGCGTTGCCACTACGCAGAAGGAGGCATTATAATATCCATCGTTATAAATAAATTAAAAATGAGTCCAATGTCCAATGTTTAGTATGTGATGTCATATGCAGGGCAAAACTCCAGAATTTTCTATTGCTGTAAATGAGTTAAAAATCAGTTCAATATCTGGCTTCGTTTTCAGCATCTGAAGTCACTCAACGCAGGACTCCAGAATAGTGCTTTTTATATATGGATGAATGAGAACTTGGTATCCAAATATAGATGTTATTAATCTGCAATCCATGAAGTTAGAAAGAAGGAGAGAAAAAACTCCTATGGATGAAACGCTTGAAAATGACATAATGCTTTGAGAATTATATCTAAGTGTTGCTAGTCTTAGTAAGTCTTAGTCGCTAGTCTTAGTAAGTCTTAGTCGCTAGTCTTTAGTATATATATTTTTGATTATTTTTAAATTAAGGGTTCCCTAATTATGGGCATAATTAATCAGTATCTTTTCATAGTTGTAGGATAGAGTACAGAATATGGGGGGGATAAAAGTATATTGAAAGTTAAAGTTATTTTGAATACGTAGGAATATACTTTATTGTTTCAGTTCTAATTTGCACTGCGCTAATAATTTATTTTTACGAGATGGACAGTTTAAATAAATATTTTAGACCTTTCGCCATAGAAATGCATACAATGCAAGACTACTTATCTTACCCCAGCGCCACCTGAATGATTGTCTCAAACGATATTGACGTTTTCTTTATATGAAGTTTTAACTCCTTACTTTTACCTCCATGCTACAATCACTGGTTACCACCATTTCAAGTTTTTCACGTGAAACATCAATTAGAACTTGGGGCAGAGTAAATCTTGAAAGACGTGTGACTTTGATGAAATAGAAGTGGAAGTATGTAACAGGAAGTGAGATCGTATTGCTATGAATACGTAAAAAAAAATCATTGCTGTAATTTGAATCTGTCGACCTCAACACAGAACCCAGCATGTATAGTATTTTCTGATTTGATATATCTCTTACGCTGTATTATAAATCAATTCTGATGAAAAAGTGTGAACAAAATATAAATTTCAAATTAAAAATATCGAAATCTTTTCCTATGCACTGTATACCATCGTCACACACAATACATCAACCTTTTCCCATTTGAAATATGCGAAAAATGAGGTGTTTTACATCAATCTATAACGAGTAACAATGTTATACTCACCATTTTATTTTTCAATTTCTTTTGATTTTACGATTATTTATTTTTTCTGTTGAGACAGGTTCAGACATCGAGAAAATATCAAACATCCATTTAATTTTACATTATTTTCTTAATTATATATAACTTATTCTTGATTGCATTATTTTTAATTAAAAAATAAATTCATCATCATCTACATATTCGGTTACAACCCCCTTCTATCTTCCGAAATCCTGGCTAAGCCTATGGTTAGGCAAAGCCCTGGACTTTCATAGGGTGCGTTTTAGGGGAAATTTTACCACGCATAAATTACATAAAGTTAACTTATGCATGAGCACAAAAGATGAAAATTATGAAAATTTAACACTTGCAGCCAGGAAGTCTTTCAGGACTTTTGACCTGGGCGTGGGGGGAGGGCAAGTTTTCTATTTGACCTATATAAACATTATCTAAATGCTGTCACATAAATAGAAACTATGTTAATATAAAATGCCTCCGGGGAGGGGGCGAATAATTGGATGTATGCCTGAAAGAAACACTGCTCCCAGCCTGTCAATAAATCAAAGAATCGAACGCTCTTATTTGGGCAAAGCCACATGATTCAGTGGTCAAAGAAGTAACCCCTTGACCATGAAATTGCCCAGACATAAAATAATTTTGTGGAAAATTACCATTATATCTCGGAAATATGTTTACACATATCATGAATTGCTAATAACGCGCGTTATAACCATGAAAATTACGAAAACTATCTAGTTCTTATTGGATTCTAATTTCTGACGTAATTTTTCAAATAATAAAATTGCATGCGATGGTACTTCATTCGTTTTTGAATTATCTTGTTTACATCAACACAGAAACGGATTATATCAAAAGTGTTCAAACTGTGTTCAGAAGGCCAAAAAGCGTGTATTTTCTACAATATATCAAATTAAAAAGTTTTCGTATTACATCGTAATTTTTCGTAATCATTTTTGTATTATTGTGTATATATAAAATTTTTCGTATTACATTATAATTCTTCGTAATACATCGTAAAAACAATTGTTTAACGGAAACTAAGTCAATACGCAGCGTAATACCACTCGGCTATGGGTCAGCGAAAGAAAGGAATGAAATTTACACATAAGTTTTAAAGATGGCCATGTTGCCAAGGTGGACATTCCCAAGGATTCTATAAAAATTTTCCACGTTATGTTATGTTGAGCCAACGACTGTACCGTGCTAAAAACACCGGTTCTCGTTAGATCACCGAAGTCAGGCAGCATCGGGCGCGGTTAGTACTTGGGTGGGTGATCACCTGGGAACACCGCGTGCTGTTGGCACATTTCGGGCGTGGTAGCCCGGTGGTTTGCGCGCTGGATTTGCACGCTGCCACAACTGCCGCCGTGCTCATGCGGAGTACGATCACGTTTAACATGTGGGTCCATAAGTCCTTCCGAGAGGTTAGTGGTAGGGGAAGGAGAAAACGGTCCCTGTGGATGCCTCCCCCACTGGGTTCCGGTCTAAATTGGGCGGAACTTCCCCGCCGTCCAAACAGTTACATTACACGTTTCTGGTAGGTCGGACGGTCTGGGTCTCAACAACAACAACGTTATGTTATGTTAGGATAATGAAATGCTTCTGATCGCATTGTTGTTGATGGTACTAGCAAATACATAGCACCAATTTCGATTGTTCAAGGAAGACCTTATACTAATAATTTGGTCTCGTACTCTTATTACTTTCCTTATATATATAATATATAAGAAAAGTATTGTAACGGGGTCGAAAATTCGAATTCGAGTTTTCGACGGGAGAGCACGTTTCAAGCATCCCTGATCACGAATCGAACATTTTTGAGGTGATGTCTCTGTGTGTGTGTGTGTGTCTGTGGAGACGATATCTCACGAACGAATGGAGCGATGCGAATAAAATTTGGTACAAAAATCACAATTCATAAATACTGGAAGCCTATTGTTTTAAAACATAATCGAATGTTCAGAACCCCCTAAATTTTCGTGTGAAATTTTGAAAAAATCATCAAAAAATCAAAACCTTTAATAAAGTTACGCAAATATACATTTCTTATGTAATTTTTCCTTAGAAAACGATTGACATAAACTTTAGAACGCTAGCATGAATCGTTCTCGAGATATTGCACATTTTTCAAATAAATTTATCAAAAAATTCCATAAATTAAAAATAATATTAACTACTGAGAAACATGTTCACTTTCCATATGTAATATCATGCGATATATTTGGTTACATCATTCTTGTGGATCTAGCTCGTTCTATTCATGAGAAAAAGATACTTTGAGTAATACTTTTATATTTGAACGCCAATAGCCATTTATCTGCTGTAAGAATAACGTATTTCTCCTTCCATAACGCTCGGTGATATTTTGGCGATGAATTTGGTGGAATATCGTCAACTTGGCGACTTTATTAAGTATTGTCAATTCAACGAAAATATCGCCAAATGGATAAAAATGACGCCAAATCAATGAAAATGACGACTCATTGAACAAAATTCAATATCTTGGAAATAATATAAGTATCTACTATAAGAATAACATATTTTTTAACTGTAAAAGCAGTAAATTCATTGCATTATATAACGAAAGTCATGTGCTCCCCACATCAGATTTTTTAATATTGATGTTATGTTTCCCATTTATAGATATGAGAGGATATTTATTACGTGCTAGAAAAAATAATTCTCCTACAATACATTTAATTTCAGTATTGTGAACTTGCGGAAATTCAGAATCAACCTGACAGTTTTTCAAAAAATAATTTTGAAATTTTTTGCTGTATTTTTACGAAAACGACTACGATATACTGTAGCTCATGCAGCCAATTTAAAACAAAGTGTCTGAAACTGCGACTGCATTGTTAAAAGTAAACTGTTTTATATTTTTAACACTTTACAACTAAGTTAAAAAGTGTTTATCACTTTGTTCATTCTGTCTGTCTGTCTGTCTGTCTGTCTGTCCGTTAGCACGATAACTGCCGTAAAAATGACTCAATCAAAATGAAATTTTAGTATGTTGTTCAGACGGTCTGTAGGACCTATAGGAATATAAATGAATAATATCACCCAATTAGTTTTGGATTGAATCCGGGTTGAAAAAATAAAATACATTGAGCCCTATGGGACCTAATTTTTCATACATTTTTGAAGTGCATTTAAAATTCACAAATTGCTTCGAAAATATTAGATAATATTCAAATTGTTCCATAAAATATATAAAAAAAAATTCAGCGAAATATATTCAGTAGTTTTTTAAATAAAAATTAAAATAATAATTACACCTCTGACCATGATATGAAACGATCACATGACCCACTTCAAAATGATATATGGCATCCATCTTGTTTCAAAATCGTGATTTTTTAAGTTCTTTTTAATTCATATTGAGTGTTGTATCCGTCCTAAAACTACTTTATTTTTGCTTAAATTCTGTGCATCTACATACTGAAACAACGCAAATACAATATATTTGAGTTTAAATGAATATCCAAATTTGATTATTTCTACAACGAAGCCTATTTTTCACTTATGTAAAATGTAAACAGCAAAATATGTAGAATGTGTTGTATTGGAATTGCTGTATTTCTTTAACACAAAATAATTTAGTCCATGGAGTCTGCATGCCTGATATGAATGAAATATAAATTGATTTTATAAAGAGAAGGACGATTTTTTTCGATGAAGTTTTAAGCATAGAGTTTAATTACTTGTAGCTCCATGGTCTTAATTTTTAAATAAAATAAATTATTATAGTATTGTGATGGATGAAATGAATGGGAGAAAGTTATGAATGAAATCCTGTTTTTATAGAGAGATCCAGGTGTGTTATTTTTTCTATGACGTCATTTGAATTAATTTCTGTTGTTTTCGATGAAGTTTTCAAATATAATAAATTATCGTAGTATTATGATAGTTTTAAAAATATTACCGTGGAATGAATCGCATTTTAGAGGTATTTAAACCAGGCAATTTATATTTCAATGCCGTCATTTGAATGAAGTTCATTTTTTTCGATGAAGGTTTAAGTTTTCAACTATAATAAATCAATGTAGTATTGTGATAAGTTTCAAAATATTACCGAGGAATGTATTGCATTTTCGACTTGTTTAAATAAAATTGCATTGAAGTTGGAAAGTGTTTCATAAGCAATGCTTTAAGCATGATTGATCTTTCTTGTTGTAATGTGTTCCTGGACTGATTATTTAAGGAAACCAGAATAAATCCTCGCAAATTGTGTGATCGTCTTGAAGAAAATTTGCATCATCTTAACTTTATCATATCTGCCAAACATTTTACTTTCATTCTAAATTTCATCTTATAAACGATGGGTAAATATTTTTATGGACTACAATTATAATATTAATAAGCTGATGAGGGCAGCACATGATTTTCCTTATATAATGCAATGAATTTACTACTTTTACAGTAAAAACAAATAGGTTATTCTTATAGTAGATACTTATATTCTTTCCATGACATTCAATTTTCGTCAATGAGTCGTCATTTTCATTGATTTAGCGTTATTTTTATTTATTTGGCGAGATTTCCATTAATTTGGCAACATTTAAAAAGTCGCCAAGTTGGCGACATTCCGCCAAATTTGTCGCCAAAATCACCAAGCGTTATGGACGGATAAATATGTTATTCTTATAGCAGATAAATGATTATTGGCCTTCAAATACATAAGTTTTACTCAAAGTATCTTTTCTCATGAATGGAACGAGCTAGATCCACGAGAATGATGTCACCCAATTTATCGCATGGTATTACATATGAAAAGTGAACATGTTTCTCAACAGTAAATATTTTTTTTTAATTTATGGGATATTTTGATAAATTTATTTAAAGAATGTGCAATATCTCGAGAACGGTTCGTGCTAGTGTTCTAAAGTTTATGTCAATCGTTTTCTAAGGAAAAATTGCATAAGAAATGTCTACTTTCGTAACTTTATTAAAGGTTTTAATGTTTTGATGATTTTTTCAAAATTTCACTCGAAAATTTAGGGGGGTCTGAACATTCGATTGCGTTTAAAAACAATAGGCTTCTAGCATTCACGGATTGTAATTTTTGTACCAAATTTCGTTTGAATCGGTCCATTCGTTCGTCAGTTATCGTCTCCACACACACACACACACAAACATACTTTCACCCCCCCCACACACACACAGACATCACATCAAAAACGTCTGATTCGTGTTCAGTGACACCGTCTGTCAATGACACCGTCGTGTTCACCGTCTGTCCGTCTGCCTGTCTGTCTGTTTGTCTGTCACGCTTTTTTAGGCACTCCCCGAATAGATAGAGACTTGCAATTTGGTACACGGCTCGGTCGTTTGATAAAAACCCCTGGAAAAATCGAATTTTTCGAAAACATTCTCTAGAGGGTGGGGTGCCGCACACCAAAACGTTCGAAAAGTGAAATGATAGGAAAGCATGCTTTGCGATGAGATGGAGACTTCAAATTTGGTGTATGGGTAAATCGTTCGAAAGGAAGACAGTGTGCAATTTCAGATTTCCAATATTTTCCACTTAAGGGGGTGCCTCACCCCAAAATGTTCGATTTACCGAATAAATGAGAAAGGGTTCCTTAAAAATTCGATAGAGGCTTGAAATTTGACACTTGGGCTAATTATTTGACGAAAACTCCCAAGAAGAATATAGTTTTTGAAACATTTTCGTTTAAGGGAGTGCTCCAGAGTAAAAGTTCGAAAAGTGAATTGATAAAAAACCATGCTTCGGAATGAGATAGAGATATCAAATTGGGTGTAAGGGTAGATAGTTTGGAAGGAAGAAAGTGTACAATTTCAGTTTAACAATACTTTTTACTTTAGGGGGTGCCCCACACAAAAATGTTCAATTTTCGGGATAAAGAAGAAACGCCCCTTTTAAAACGTGATAGAGGCTTGATATTTGGTATGTGGACGAATCAACTGATAGAAATCACAAAAAGAATAGAGCTTTTCAAAAATGTATATCTAAGGGGGTGGGTACTCCACACAAAAACATTCGAAATATGAAATGCTAGAAAAACATGCTTCGCGATGACATAGAAATTTGGTGAACGGGTAAAAAATTGGAAAGGAAGAAAGTATGCAATTTCAGTTTTCCAACATTTGCCATTGTAGGCGGTGCCGCGCACTACAATGTTCGATTTGCTGAACAAATGAAAAACGCCTCCTTTACAATGTGATAGAGGCTTGAAATTAGTATATGGGCTAACAATTTGACAAAAAAACCAAAGATGAATGCAGTTTGACAAAAATGTTCATTAACGGGGTACTACACAGAAAAACGTTCGAAAGGTGAAGCGATAGAAAAAATATGCTTCTCGATAGGATAGCGACTTCAAATTTGATGTACGGGTAGACAGTTTGAAAGGAAGAAAGTGTGAAATTTCAGGTTTCCAATATTTGCTGCTTTAAAGGGTGTCGCACACTAATGTGTTCGATTTTCGGAATAAATGAGGCACGCTTCCTTTTAAATGTGATAGAGTGATATTTTGTATATGGGCCAATCATCTGATGAAAAACCCAAGACAAACAGAGTTTTTCAAAAATGTCCATTTATGGGTGTGCTTCACAGAAAACAGCTCCAAAGGAGAAATAATAAAATAGGGGTGCCTCGGGATGAGATAGACTTTAACGTACGGGTAGATAATTCGAAAGGAAGAAATGCGCAAATTAAGTTTCCTAATACTTTCTTCTTTAGGGGGTTCTGCACACCAAAATATTCGATTTGTCGAATAAGTGTGAAACGCGAAATTATTAAAAAATTTACATTATTCAGGGGGTGCTTATTGCGAGATCGTTAATTTTCAACGGGTATTCGGCTAGTATATACTTATTGCCAAGTGTCCGTCTGTCTGTCTGTCACGCTTTTTTTAGGCACTTCACGAATAGATAGAGACTTGCAATTTGGTACACGGCTCTGTCGTTCTATAAAACCCCCTGGAAAAATAGAATTTTTCGAAAACGTTCTCTAGAAGAGATGCTCCACACCAAAACGATCGAAAAGTGAAATAATAGGAAAGCATGCTTTGCTATAAGACAGGGACTTCAAATTTGGTGTATGGGTAAACCGTTCGAAAGGAAGAAAGTGTGCAATTTCAGATTTAAAATATTTCCTACTTCAGGGGGTGCCGTACAACAAAATGTTCGATTTTCCGAATAAATGAGAAACAGCTCCTTTAAAATTTGATAGAGGCTTGAAATTTGGTAAACGGATTAATCATTTGATGAAGACACCCAGGGCGAATGTAGTTTTTCAAAAATGTTCGTTTAAGCGGGTGCTCCATAGGTAAACGTTCGAAATCTGAATTGATAGAAAAAAACATGCTTCGGAATGAGATAGAGATTTCAAATTTGGTGCACGGCTAGATAGTTCGGAAGGAAGAGAGTATACAATTCAGATTTTTAATATTTTCTACTTAAGGGGGTGCCGCACACAAAAATGTTCGATTTTCAGAATAAATGAGAAATTTTTAATAGAGGCTTGAAATTTGATATATGGATTAATCATTTGATGAAAACACCCAAAACGAATATAGTTTTTCAAAAATATTTGTTTAAGAGGGTGCTCCAGAGGAAAACGTTCGAAAGGTGAATTGATAAAGAGAAACATGCTTCGGAATGAGATACATACTTAAAATTTGGTGTACAGGTAGATAGTTCGAAAGGAAGAACATATGCAATTTCAGTTTTCCGACATTTTCAACTTTTGGGGGTGCCTCAAAACCAAATGTTCGATTTTTCGAATAAATAAGAAACGCGAATTATTTAAAAATTTACCTTATTCGGTGGTTGCTTAATGTGGGACCGTTGATTTTCAACGGGTATTCAGCTAGTATATACTAATTGCCAAGTGTCCGTCTGTCTGTCTGTTACGTTTTTTTTAGGCACTGCCCGAATAGGTAGAGACTTGCAATTTGGTACACGGCTCGATCGTTCGATAAATCCCTGGGAAAATCGAATTTTTTAAAAACGTTCTCTAGAGGGGGTGCTCCACACCAAAACTTTCGAAAAATGAAATGATAGGAAAGCATACTTTGCCATAAGATAGATACTTCAAATTTGGTGCATGGGTAAATCGTTCGAAAGGAAGAAAGTGTGCAATTTCAGGTTTCCAATTTTTTCTACATAAGGGGGTGCCGCACACCAGAATGTTCGATTTACCGAATAAATGAGAAACGGCTCCTTTAAAACTCGATAGAGGCTTGAAATTAGGTATGTGGACTAATCATTTGATGAAAACACCCAAGACGAATATAGTTTTTCAAAAACGTTCTTTTAAGGGGGTACTTCAGAGAAAAACGTTTGAAAGGTAAATTGATAAGAAAACATACTTCGGAATAAGATAGAGATTTGAAATTTGATGTACGGGTAGATTTGGTGTACGGGTAAATTTGGTGTACGGGTACCAATTGATTTTCAACGGGTATATAGCAGAATACCCGTTGAAAATCAACGGTTTCGCAATAAACAACCCCTGAATAATGTAAATTTTCGAATAATTCGCGTTTCACATTTATTCGGCAAATCGAATATTTTGGTGTGCAGAACGCTCTAAAGAAGAAAATGTTGGAAAACTTAAATTGCGCATTTCTTCCTTTCGAATTATCTACCCGTACACTAATTTAAAGTCTCTATCTCATCCCGAAGAATGCAATTTTATCATTTCCCCTTTCGAAAGTTTTCCTGTGGAGCACATTCATAAATGAACATTTTTGAAAAACTCTATTCGTCTTGGATTTTTCTATCAAATGTTATCCCATATACCAAATTTCAAGCCGCTATCACATTGTAAGAGAGGCGTTTTTCGTTTGTTCGTCAAATCGAATATTTTAGTGTGCGGCACCCCCTACAGTAGCAAATGCTGGAAAACTGAAATTGCACACTTTCTTCCTTTCCAACAATCTACCCGTACACAAAATTTGAAGTCTCTGTATCATCGCAAAGCATGCTTTTTTTTATAATTTTATTTTGCGAAAGTTTTTATGTGGAGTATTCACCCCACCCCACCCCCAAATGAACGTTTTTAAAAAAACTCTATTCTTCTTGGTTTTTCTATCAGATGATTTGCCCATATACCAAATATCAAGTCTCTATCACGTTTTAATAGAGTCATTTCTCCTTTATTTCGGAAACAGAACATTTTAGTGTGCGGCACTCCCTAAAGTGTAAAATATACGATAATTGAAATTGTACACTTTCTTCCTTCTAAATTATCTACCCGTACACCAAATTTAAAATATTTTTCTCATACGGAAGCATGATTTTTACCATTTCACATTTCGAACGTTTTTCTATGGAGCACCCCATGATCGAACGTTTCTGCGAAGTTCTATTCGCCTTAGATGTTTTTTTTAAATGATTAGCCCATGTACCAAATTTCAAGCCCCTATCAAAATTTAAAGGAGGTATTACTCATTTATTCGGCAAATCGAACATTTTGGTGTGCGGCATCCCCTATAGTAGAATATATTGGAAATCTGAAATTGTACGCTTTCTTCATTTCAAAAAATTTACCAGTTCACCAAATTTAAAGTCTCTGTCTCATCGCAAAACATGCTTTTGTATCATTTCACTTTTCGAACGTTTTGGTATGGGGCAAACTCTCTATAGAACATTTTCGAAAAATTCGATTTTTTCCATGGGGTTTTATCGAATGATCGCTCCGTGTACCAAATTGCAAGTCTTTATCTATTCCGGAAGTGCCTAAAAAAAGCCTGACAGACAGACAGACATACACTTAGCAATTAGTATATACTAGCCGAATACCTGTTGAAAATCAACGGTTTCGTAATAAGCAACACCCCAATAATGCAAATTTTGAATAATTCGAGTTTCACATTTAATCGGCAAATCCAATATTTTGGTGTGCAGAAACCCCTTAAAGTAAAAAATATTGGAAAACTTAAATCGCACACTTCTTCCTTTCGAACTTTCTACCCATACACAAAATTAAAGTCTCTATCTCATCCCGAAGCATGTTATTTTATCATTTCTTCATTCCGACGTCTTTCTGTGGCGCACTGCCATAAATGGACATTTAGGAAAAACTATATTCGCCTTGGGATTTTTATCAGATGATTGGTACATATACCAAATATCAAGCCTCTATCACATTTAAAAGGAACCGTGTATAACTCATTCGAAAAATCGAACATTTTGGTGTGGGGCACCCCCTAAAGTACAGAATATTGGAAAACTGAAATTGCACCCTTTCTTCCTTCCAAATTATCTACCCGTACACCGAATTTAAAATCTCTATCTCATCCCGAAGCATGTTTTTAGCATTTCATATTTCGAACGTTTTTCTCTGGAGAATCCACTTAATCGAACATTTCTGAGAAACTCTATTCGTCTTGGGTGTTTTCATTAAATGAATAGCCCATATACCAAATTTCAAGCCTCTATCAAAATTCAAAGGAAAGATTTCTTATTTATTCGGAAAATCTAACATTTGGGTTTGCGGCACACCCTAAATTAAAAAATATGGGAAAACTGAAATCACACACACTTTTCCTTTCGAACTATCTACCGTACACCATATTTGAAGTCTCTATCCTATCCCGAAGCATAGTTTTTCGTCATTTCACCTTTCAAACATTTTTCTCTGGAGCACCCTTTTAAACGAACATTCTTGAAAAAATCTTTTGCCTTGGATGCTTTCATCAAATGATTCGCCCATATACCAAATATCAAGCTTCTATCACGTTTTAAAAGGGGCTTTTTCCTTTATTTCAAAAATCGAACATTTTTGTGTGCAGCACCCCCTTAAGTAGAAAATATTGGAAAACTGAAATTGTACACTTTCATCCTTCCAAACTATCTACCCGTATTCAAAATTTGAAATCTCCATCTCATTCTGAACCATGTTTTTTTATCAATTCACCTTTCGAACGTTTCCCTCCGGAGCACCCCCTTAAACGAAACTTTTTGAAAAACTATATTCGTCTTGGCTGTTTTTATCAAATGATTAGTCCATATACCAAATTTCAAGCCTCTATCAAATTTTAAAGGAGCCGTTTCTCATTTATTCGAAAAATCAAACATTTTGCTGTGGGAATCTGAAATTGCACACTTTCTTTCTTTCGAACGGTTTACTCATACACCAAATTAGTCTCTATCTTATCGCAAAGCATGCTCTCCCATCATTTCACTTTTCAAACGTTTTGGTGTGGAGCACCCCCTCTACAGAACGTATTCGAAAAATTCAATTCAGGAGATTTTATCGAACGACCGAGCCGTATACGAATTTGCAAGTCTCTATCTATTCGGGAAGTACCTAAAAAAGCGTGACAGACAGACAGACGGACAGACGGAAATTAGTATATACTAGCCGAATGCCCGTTGAAAATCAACGGTCTCGCAATAAACAATCCCCGAATAAAGTAAATTTTTGAATATTCGCGTTTCACATTTATTCGGAAATGGAATATTTTGGATTGTAGAACCCCCTAAAGAAGAAAATATTGGGAAATTTAAGTTGTGCATTTCTTCCTTTCAAACTATCTACATGTACGCCACATTAAAGTCTATCTCATCCCTAAGCATTGCTATTTTATCATTTCTCCTTTCGAATCTTTTTCTGTGAAGCACACCCACAAATGAACATTTTTGAAAAATTCTGTTTGTCTCGCGTCTTTTATCAGATGATTGGCCAAATATCAAGTCTCTATCACACTTAAAAGGAAACGTGCGCCTCATTTATTCAGAAAATCGAACATTTTAGTGTGCTGCACCCCCTACAATAGCAAATGTTGGAAAACTGAAATTGCACACTTTCTTCCTTTCCAACTATCTACCCGTAAACCAAATTTGAAGTCTCCTACTCATCGCGAAGCATGCTTTTTCTATCATTGCACCTTTCGAATGTTTTTCTGTGGAGTACCCACACCCTTATATATACATTTTTGAAAAACTCCATTCTTCTTGGGTTTTCTATCAAATGATTCGCCCATATACCAAATATCAAGCCTCTATCACGTTCTAAAAAAGGTGTTCCTACTTCATTCCGAAAATCGAACATTTTGTGTGCAACACCTCCTAAAGTAGCAAATATCGGAAATCTAAAATTGCACACTTTCTTCCTTTCAAACTATCTACCCGTACACCAAATTTGATGCCTCTATCGTAAAGCATGTTTTTCTATCACTTCATCTTTCGAGGGGTTTTCTGTGTTGCACCTCCTTAAAGGATCGTTTTTGAAAAACCATAATAATCTTAGGTTTTTTTATCAAATGATTAGTCCATATACTAAATTTCAAGTCTCTATCACATTTTAAAGGAGGCTTTTTTCATTTGTTCGTCAAATCGCACATTTTAGTGTGCTGCACCCCTTACAATAGCAAACGTTGGTAAACTAAAATTGCAGACTTTCTTCCTTTCCAACTATCTACCCGTATACCAAATTTGAAGTCTCTAACTCACCGCGAAGCATGCTTTTTCTATCATTTCACCTTTCGAATGTTTTTCTGTGGAGTACCCATCCCCTTAATATGCATTTTTGAAAAACTCCATATTTCTTGGATTTTCTATCAAATGATTCACCCATATACCAAATATCAAGCCTCTATTACGTTCTAAAAGGGGTGTTTCTACTTCATTCCGAAAATCGAACAGTTTTATATGCGATACCCCCTAAAGTAGAAACTGTTGGAAAACTGAAATTGTACACTTTCTTCTTTCCAAACTATCAACTCGTATACCAAATATCAAATCTCTATCTCCCCCTCTTTTCATCCCGAAGCATGTTTTTTTTTTATCTATTCATCTTTCGAACGTTTTCCTCTGGATCACCACCTTAAACAAACATTTTTGAAAAACTATATTCGTCTTGAGTGTTTTTGTCAAATCATTAGTCCAGATACCAAATTTCAAGCCTCTATTAAATTTTAAAGGAGCCGTTTCTCACTTATTCGGTAAATCGAACGTTTTGGTGTGAGGCACCCCCTTAAGTAGAAAATATTGGAAATCTGAAATTGCATACTTTCTTCCTTTCGAACGATTTATCTACACACCAAATTTGAAGTCTCTATCGTATGACAAAGTATGTTTTTCTATCTTTTCACTTTTCGAACGTTTTGGTGTGGAGCACCCCCGTTATAGAACGTTTTTGAAAAATTCAATTTTTTCCAGGGGTTTTATCGAACGATCGACCCGTGTACAAAATCGCAAGTTTCTAGCACACATTATTCGACAAATCGAATATTTTGGTGTCCAGAACCCCCCTAAAAAGAAAATATTGGAAAACTTAATTTGCGCATTTCTTCCCTCCAAACTATCTACCCGTACACCAAATTTCAAGTCTCTATCTCATCGCAAAGCATGTTTTTTTTATCAATTCATCTTTCGAACGTTTTTGTGTGAAGTATCTACCCCCTTAAATATACATTTTTGAAAAACAGCCTATATACTAATTTCAAGCCTCTATCACATTGTAAAGGAGGCGTTTTTTATTTGTTCAGCAAATCGAATAGCCTATATACTAATTTGAAAAACAGCCTATATACTAATTTCAAGCCTATATCACATTGTAAAGGAGGCGTTTTTCATTTGTTCAGCAAATCGAACATGGTAGTGAGCGGCACCCCCTACAACGGCAAATGTTGGAAAACTGAAATTGCACACTTTCTTCCTTTCCAATTTTTACCCGTTCACCAAATTTCTATCTCATGGTTAAGCATGCTTTTCTAGCATTTCACCTTTCTAATGCTTTTGTATGGAGTACCCACACCCTTAAATATACATTTTTGAAAAACTCTATTCTTTTTGTGATGTCTATCAAATGATTCGCCCATACACCAAATATCAAGCCTCTATCACGTTTTAAAAGGGGCGTTTCTCCTTTATTCCGAAAATCGAAAATTTTGGTGTGCGGCACCCCCTAAAGTAGAAAATATTGGAAATCTGAAATTGCACACTTTCTTCCTTTCGAACGATTTACCTATACGCCAAATTTGAAGTCTCTATCTTATCGCAAAGCATGCTTTCCTATCATTTCACTTTTCGAAAGTTTTGGTGTGGAGCACCCCCTCTAGCGAACATTTTCGAAAAATTCGATTTTTCCAGGGGTTTTTATAGAATGACCGAACCGTGTACCAATTTGAGTCCGTATCTATTCGGGAGGTGCCTAAACGAAGCGTGACAGACAGACAGACAGACGGACAGACGGACACTTGGCAATCAGTATATACTACCCAAATACCCTTTGAAAATCAACGGTCCCACATTAAGCAACCATGAAATAATGCAAATTTTTAAATAAATCGTGTTTCTTATTTATTCGAGAAATCGAACATTTGGGTTTGAGGCACCCCCAAAAGTTGAAAATATTGGAGAACTGATATTGCACACGTTCTTCCTTTCGAACTATCTAAAAGTACACCGAATTTGAAGTCTGTATCTCATTCCGAAGCGTGTTTTTTATTTATTAATTCACCTTTCGAACGTTTTCCTCTGGAGCACCCCTTAAACGAAAACTTTTGAAAAACTATATTCGTTTTGGGTGTTTTGATCAAATGATTAGTCCATATATCAAATTTCAAGCCTCTATCAAATTTTAAAGGGGCCGTTTCTCATTTATTCGGAAAATCGAACATTTTTGTGTGCGGCACCCCCTTAAGTGAAACATATTGGAAATCTGAAAATGTATACTTTCTTCCTTCTAAACTATCTAACCGTACACCAAATTTGAAATCCCTATCTTATCGCAAAGCATGCTTTCCTATTATTTCACTTTTCGAACGTTTTGGTGTGGAGCACCCCTTCGAAAATTTTTTCGAAAAATTCGATTTTTCCAGGGAGTTTTATCGAACAACCGAGCCATGCACCAAATTGCAAGTCTCTATCTATTTGGGAAGTGCCTAAAAAAAGCGTGACAGACAAACAGACGGACACTTGGCAATTAGTATATATAACTAGCCGAATACCCGTTAAAAATCAACGGTCTCGCAATAAGCAATCCCTGAATAATGTAAATTTTATAATAATTCGCGTTTCACATTTATTCGACAAATCGAATATTTTGGTGTGCAGAACCCCCTAAAGAAGAAAATATTGGGAAACTAAATTTTCGCATTTCTTCCTTTATAATTATTTACCCGTACACTACATTAAAGTCTATCTCATCCCGAGACACCCCTATATTATTATTTCTCCTTTGGAACTTTTTTCTGTGAAGCACATCCATAAATGAACATTTTTGAAAAACTCTCTTTGTCTTGGGTTTTTTATCAGATGATTGGCCCATATACCTAATATCAATCCTCTGTCACATTTAAAAGGAAGCATGCCTCATTTATTCCGAAAATCGAACATATTAGTGTGCGGCACCCCTTAAAGTAGCAAATATTGGAAATCTGAAATTTCACGCTTTCTTCCTTTCAAACTATCTACCCGTACACCAAATTTGAAGTCTCTATCCTATCGAGAAGCATTTTTTTTCTCTCTCTTCACTTTTCGAACGTTCTTCTGTGTAGCACCCCGTTAATGAACATTTTTGTCAAACTGTATTCATGTTTGGTTTTTTTTGTCAAATAGTTAGCCCATATACTAAATTTCAAGCTTCTATCACATTGTAAAGGAGGCGTTTGTCATTTGTTCGGCAAATCGAAAATTTTATTGAGCGGCACCCCCTACAATAGCAAATGTTGGAAAACTGAAATTGCACACTTTCCTCCTTTTCAACTTTTTACCCGTGCAACTTTTTACCCGTAGTCTCTATCTCATCGTGAAGTATGTTTTTCTAGCATTTCATCTTTCGAATGCTTTTGTGTGGAGTACCCACCCCCTTAACTATACATTTTTGAAAACTCTATTCTTTTTGTGATTTCTATGAGATAATTCGCCCACATACCAAATATTAAGCCTCTATCACCTTTTAAAAGTGGCGTTTCTCCTTTATTCCGAAAATCGAACATTTTAGTGTGCGACACCCCCTAAAGTAGAAAATTTTGGTAAACTGAAATTGTAGACTTTCTTCCTTCCAAACTATCTACCCTTACACCAAATTTGATATCTCTATCTCATTCCGAATTATGGTTTTTTATCAATTCACTTTTCGAACGTTTTACTCTGGAGCACCCCCTTAAACGAACATTTTTGAAAAACTATATTTGTCTTGTGTGTTTCCGTCAAATGATTAGACCATATACCGAATTTCAAGCCTCTATCAAATTTTAAAGGATCGTTTTCTCATTTATTCTGCAAATCGAATATTTTGGTGTGCGACACCCCCTTAAGTAGAAAATATTGGAAATCTGAAATTGCACGCTTTCTTCCTTTCGAACGATTTACCAATACACCAAATTTGAAGTCTCTATCTCATCGCAAAGCAGGATTTCCTATCATTTCACTTTTCGAACGTTTTAGTGTGCGGCACCCCCTTAAGTAGAAAATATTGGAAATCGGAAATTGCACACTTTCTTCCTTTCGAACAATTTAGCCATACACCAAATTTGAAGTCTCTACCTCATCGCAAAGTATTCTTTCCCATCATTTCACTTTTCGAACGTTTTAGTGTGCGGCACCCCCTTAAGTAGAAAATATTGGAAATCTGAAATTGCACACTTTCTTCCTTTCGAACGATTTACCCATACACCAAATTTGAAGTCTCTACCTCATCGCAAAGCATGCTCTCCTATCATTTCACTTTTCGAACGTTTTGGTGTGCTGCACCCCCCCCCCCCCTTAAGTAGAAAATATTGGAAATCTGAAATTGCACACTTTCTTCCTTTCGAGTGATTTACCCATATACCGAATTTGAAGTCTCTATCTCATCGCAAAGCATGCTTTCCCGTCATTTCACTTTTCGAACGTTTTGGTGTGGGGCACCCCCCTCTATAGAACGTTTTCGAAAAATTCGATTTTTCCAGGGGTTTTTATCGAACGACCGAGCCGTGTACCAAATTGCAAGTCTCTATCTATTCGGGAAGTGCCTAAAAAAGGCGTGACAGACAGACAGACGGACACTTGGCAATTAGTATATATATATAGATAGATAGATAGATAGATAGATATACAAAGTTTGTGGTATTGTTTGTGTTTATGCGCAGTGAATTTATTTACTAATATAAGTGAAGCACTTACGTTTCAACTAAACTTTCGAGACCCTAGCTTTTCAAAGTGCCCAGACGAGTCAATTTATGTTGAAGGGGAGAAGGGATTATATTATGAACGATTTCTTGAATTGACCTTTTGTACCCTATTATTCAAATGGACTCAATCTTCTGTCATGCGCAGAAGTGTCCAGGGCTCCTGTCATGCGCAGAAGTGTCAGTTGTCCGAAAAATAAACTTGAACTTGAATTTGGGCTCAAAACACTTGCTTTTTTCTATTAAATTGACCTCTAAATGATATTGAGACTAATTGACCTCTAAGTGACATTGGATTGTAAGTAATATTACTTTCGCGCTTTGAATATTATAGTGGCATGCTACTCTGTTACCAAGTTCTTTTGGCATATAACCTTCAAATGACATTGAAATTCTGAGATCAGGTTGAATGGGCAGAAAAATGACCTTGAACTTGAATAAGAGGTCAAAATATTTCCTTTTTTTTAATAAATTGACCTCTGAATGACATTGGGAATGCCTGTAGAGGATACTTCTGAAGGAGGCATACTTCATCTATGACCTTTAAATGATATTGAAACTATTTGATCACGTTCAGTTGTCCAAAATATGACCTTGAACTTGGGTTAGAGTTCAAAAAATTTATTTTATTTTATTATTTACCCTCTACTTGACATTGAAAATTCTTGTAAAGAAAATCCTCACAGAATAAAATTGTTATAAAGTGTCTTGATATAACCTTCAAATGACATTTAAAAAATTTTTTTCAATTTCAGGACTAAATATCCATAGATTTTCAAATGTTTCGTTTATGGTTTTACTACAGCTTTTCTTTTTATTCACCAGTTGTAGGCGTAGTGAATATGAGTGATCTCACAACTTCATCTTTTACGACCTGACTTCATTTTCTCTGTATATGAAAGATTAATGAGCTGTTAATATGAATAATTATATGTTAATGAATAATTATACGATTGATTATTAAATGTTAATGTACACAGTACACATGTGTGTAACAATGTGAAAATATTCTGAACTGTAATCCTTAAAGTTTATCTATATTTTCAGCTATATAAACCTAAGCCATTCATAACAGCTTAACTAAATTTGGATTATGACAAAACTGGCTACTAGGAAGCGCGTAGTGCGGTTTTGGAAATCGAAATATTTGCTCTCGGGAATGCTCAGGAACATTATACATTCTGTTCAAGTTTACAATGTACTTTCAGATGTCGTATAGACTAGCAATTTAATACGTGGTCCGCTAAAACACTACTGATTATATACAGTTTACAAAAATATAGAAATATACATTTTAGGAGGTGCCGATACTCACCAAAATGTTCGAATTGTGGAAAAAGAATGAAATTTCAGGTTTATTAAGCGAGGGATCTGAAATTTGGTACCAAGCAAAAACATTTGATAAGAACAACATGTACAATTGCTGTTTTCAAATATCTATTATTTTAAGGGGGGTGTTATTAGACAAAAATGTTCGAATTTTCAACTGAATGTCCAACTCTAAGTTCAAATTCATTGCACATAAACACATACAATACCACAAAATCTGTATATATATATATATATATATATATATATATATATATATATATATATATATATACACACACATTAATTGCCTAGTGTCCATCTGTAAGTCTGTCTGTCCATCTGTCACGCTTTTTTTGGCACTTCCCGAATAGATAGACTTGCAATTTGGTACACGGGTTGATCATTCGATAAAAAACCCTGGAAAAATCGAATTTTCCGAAAACGTTCTTTAGAAGGGGTGTTCCACACCAAAACTTTCGAAAAGTGAAATGATATAAAAGCATGCTTTGTGATAAGATAGAGACTTCAAATTTGGGTACATCGTATGGGTACATCGTTCGAAAGGAAGAAAGTGTGCAATTTCAGGAATCCAATATTTTCTACTTAAGGGGGTTCCGCACACCAAACTGTTCGATTTGTCAAATAAATGAGAAACGGCTCCTTTAAAATTTGATAGAGGTTTGAAATTTGGTATATTGACTAATCATTTGATGAAAACACCCAAGACGAATATAGTTTTCAAAAATATTCGTTTAAGGGGGTGCTCCAGAGGAAAAGGTTCGAAAGGTGAATTGATAAAAAAAAACATGCTTCAGGATGAGATAGAGATTTTAAATTTGGTGTACGGATAGATAATTTGGAAGGAAGAAAATGTACAATTTCGGTTTTCCAATATTTTCTACTTTAGGAGGTGCCGTACACAAAAATGTTCAATTTTAGGAATAAAATAGAAACGCCCCTTTTAAAACGTGATAGAGGCTTGATATTTGGTATATGGGCGAATCATCTGATAGAAAACCCAAGAGCAATGGTGTTTTTCAAAAATGTATATTTAAGGGGGTAGGTACTCCATACAAAAATGTTCGAAAGATGAATTGATAAAAAAAACATGCATTGCGATGAGATAGTGACTTGAAATTTGGTGTACGGGTAGATAGTTTGGAAGGAAGAAAGTGTACAATTTCAGTTTTCCAATATTTTCTACTTTAGGACGTGTTGCACACAAAATGTTCGATTTTTTGGAATGAAGTAGAAACACCTTTTTTAGAAGGTGATAGAGACTTGATATTTGGTATATGGGCGAATCATTTGATAGAAAATCCAATAAATATGGAGTTTTTCAAAAATGCATTTTTAAGGGGGGGGGGGGGTGTACTTCACAGTAAAACATTCGAAAGATGAAATGATAGAAAAAGCATGCTTCGCGATGAGTTAGAGGCTTCAAATTTGGTATACGGGTAGATAGGTGGAAAGGAGGAAAGTGTGCAATTTTAGTTTACAAACGTTTGCTAGGGGGTGCCGCACACTAAAATGTTCGATTTGACGAACAAATGAAAAACGCCTCCTTTAAAATGTGATAGAGGCTTGAAATTTAGTATATGGGCTAATCATTTGATAAAAAACCTAAAATTATTATGGTTTTTCAAAAATGATCATTTAAGGGGGTGGAACACAGAAAAACCCTCGAAAGATGAAGTGATAGAAAAACATGCTTTACGATCAGATAGAGGCATCACATTCAGTGTGCAGGTAGATAGTTTGAAAGGAATAAAGTGTGCAATTTCAGATTTCCAATATTTGCTACTTTAGGCTGTGCCGCACACCAGTATGTGCGATTTTCGGAATAAATGAGACACGCTTCCTTTTAAAGGTGATAGAGGCTTGATATTTGGTATATGGGCCAATTATCTGATAAAAAACACAAGACGAACAGAGTTTTTCAAAAATGTTCAGTTATGGGTGTGCTCAACAGAAAAACGTTCGAAAGGGGAGATGATGAAGTAGTATGCTTCGGGATGAGGTAGAGACTAATTTGGTGTACTAGTAGATAGTTCGAAAGAAAAAAGTCCGCAATTTAAGTTTTCCAATATTTTCTTCTTTAGGGGGTTCTGCACACTAAAATATTCGATTTCCCGAATAAATGTGAAATGCGAATTATTAAAAAATTACAATATTCAGGGGTTGCTTATTGCGAGAACATTGATTTTCAACGGGTATTCGGCTAGTATATACTAATTGCCAAGTGTCCGTTTGTCCGTCTGTGTGTCTGTCTGTCACGCTTTTTTGTAGGCATTTCCCAAGTAGATGTTCAATTTGGTTTCACGATTTTTAATTTAGTACACGGGTCGATCGTTCGATAAAACCCCCTGGAAAAATCGAATTTTTCGAAAATGTTCTTTTAGAGAGATTGCCCCACACCTAAACGTTCGGAAAATGAAATGATAGAAAAGCATGCTTTGCGGTGAGGCACAGATATCAAATTTGGTGTATGGGTAAACCGTTCGAAAGGAAGAAAGTGTGCAATTTCAGATTTTCAATATTTGCTACATTAGGGGTGCGGCACATCAAAATGTTCGATTTTTCGAACAAATAAGAAACACCTGCTTTAAATTAGGATAGAAGCTTGAAATTTGGTATATAGGCTAACAATATGATGAAAACATCCAAGACAAAAAGTTTTTCAGAAATATTCATTTTAGACGGATGCGCCAGAGAAAACCATTCGAAAGGTGAAATGACGTAAAATTATATTTCGGAATGGAATTGAGGCTTCACATTTGGTGAACGGGTAGATAGTTCGAAAGGAAGAGTATGTACAATTTCAGTTTTCTAATATTTTCTAATTTAGGGGTGCCGCAGACCCAAATATTCGATTTTCGGAAGAAACAAGAAACGCTCCTTTTAAAATGTAATAAAGGCTTGATATTTTATATATGGCTGAATCATCTGATAGAAATCCCTAGAATAATGGAGATTTTAAAATATGTACATTAAAGGGTGTGGGTACTGCACACAAAACATTCGACATGTGAAATAATAGATAAAGCATACTTTGCGATGAGATAAAGACTTCAAATTTGGTGTACAGGTACATAGTTGGAAAGTAGAAGGTGTGCAATTTCAGTTTTCCAACATTTGCTATTGTAGGAGGTGCCGCTCACTAAAATATTCGATTTTCCGAACAAATGGAAAACGTCTCCTTTACATAGAGTCTTGAAATTTATTATATGTGTTCATCATTTGATAAAAAAAACCCAAGATGAATACAGTTTTTCAAAAATGTTCATTTAAGGGTGTGCTACACGGAAAACGCTGAAAAGTTGAAGTGATAAAAAAAACATGCTTTGAGATAAGATAGAGACTTCAAATTTGCTGTAATAGTAGATAGTTTGAAAGGAAGAATGTGTGCAATTTTAGATTTCCGATATTTGCTACTTTAGAGGGCGTCGCACACCAATATGTTCGATTTTCTGAATAAATGAGACACGCTTCCTTTTAAATGTGACAAAGGCTTGATCTTTAGTATATGGGCCAATCATTTGATAAGAAACTCAAGATAAACAGAGTTTTTCAGAAATGTTCATTTTTGGGTCTGCTCCACAGAAAAAACATTCGAAAAGGGGAAATGATAAATTAGCATGCTTCAGGATGAGGTAGAGACTTTAATTTGGTGTTAAAGTAGATAGTTACGGAGAGCCGTGTTCGCATGGTCTTCGGGCGGTAATTTAGAGAAATCTATTCACAGGCATCAGGACCGTAGTCAATCATTAACACTGTTAATCATTAGCATTTATAAACCATAATAGTTATTGTTATATAGTTCAATCCATATAAATTATTAACAAATGAGTAATTGCATATTTATATTTATAAGCTAATAGTTAATTAGGAAAATCCATTCAGCTACTATCAGGGTTTAAGGTGACTTCAAAATTTTTGTAGTACTTTTGCTAACTGCTGGCAAAAAGTTGTAGCAAAATAAAAAAAATCTGATGTAGGCAGCATATGACTTTCCTTATTTAATGCAATGAATTTACTACTTTTACAGTAAAAGAAAATAGGTTATTCTTATACTGGATACTTATATCCAAGATATTGACATTTGGTCAATTAGTCGTCATTTTCATTGATTTAGCGTCATTTTTATCGATTTGGCGAGATTTTCGTTAATTTGGCAACTTTTAAAAAGTCGCCAAGTTGGCGAAATTCCGCTAAACTCGTCGCCAAAATCTCGCCAAGCGTTATGGACGGAGAAATAAGTTATTCTTATAGCAGATTGCCGTTTAAATACAAAAGTATTACTCAAAGTATCTTTTCTCTTGAATGGAGCGAGCTAGATCCACGAGAATGATGTCACCAAATATATCGCATGCTATTACATGTGAAAAGTGAACATGTTTCTCAACAGTTAATATTTTTTTTAATTTATGGGATTTTTTTAAATTTATTTTTAAAATGTGCAATATTTCGAGAACGGTCCATGCTAGCGTTCTAAAGTTTATATGAATTGTTTTCTAAGGAAAAATTACTTAAGAAATGTCTATTTGCGTAACTTTATTAAAGGTTTTGATTTTTTGATGAATATTTCAAAATTTCGAAAATTTAGGTGGGTTCTGCACATTCGACTGTGTTTAAAAACAATAGGTTTCAAGTATTCATGGATTGTAAGTTTTGTATCAAATTCCATTTGAGTCGCTGCATTTGTTCGTGAGATATCGTCTCCACAGACTCACTGACACACACACACACACACACACACACACACGCACATACAGACATCACCTCAAAAATGTTCGATTCGTGATCAGGGATGCTTGAAACGTGCTCTCCCGTCGAAAAGTCGAATTCGAATTTTCGACCCCGTCGCAACACTTTCCTTATTCATTATATGTATATAAGGAAAGTAAAAAACATTAGCAAAAATTTAGCGCGTTTTTATATTGTTGAAATTATGAACTTCTTGAAACATCCCAATCACCGCACGAGGGCGCTAGTTTATGAGGTACATTTGGGCAAGATTCAAATCAACTCTCGTTAGTAATAGAACAGGCAGATTTTAACCTTTTGTTTACGGGTGGGACAGCGTCCATCCCAAACTAAGAACCCCCCAAAGAGACAGGTATTTGACATACCCTATCCCAAACAGTTCGTTTCCCCTTTGCAGACATTGGCGTCCTTGCCGACAGAAGCATTGCAGCTACGCAGCAGGTTCAATGTTTCTGTTTAAAAATGTTTAAAATTCTGTCTAAAAATTCAATATTTTTTATCAGGGGGGGAGCTAAGTATACCTCTTGGGAGACTTACCCCCTCTGGTCCCTGCTCTGACAGGCATGCTGATACTGTAACACGATGAAGGGTAAAAAATCTTTCTAGGAGGCTCTTCCATAAAAAATTTACAAAGTAGCAAAGGGGATTTCTCAGGCAGCGTTTGGGAAGCTAATAAGATTTTTATAAGCCAGTTTTCGATTACTTTTTACAGAGCTCGAGGCATAAATATTTACATAAATCGTCACATTTTGGAAAGAGAGGTTGGTCATGGAGGTTGAAAGGATTTTACTTATCGAGGTTGTAGATAAAATTTAAGAAACAGTTTAGATTAGACTAGTGAAATGGCTAGAGAGAGAAATGTTTTGAAAATTAATTGGACTACCCCCCCCCCCCCCCATTCCGTGTAGGCTAATATCCTGAAGTAGGCATTCTAAATAAAGATTTATTTATAAAAAAAAATGCAATGCTTGAAGGAAATTAAAAATGATGTATCATGTGCACAGCTTTTAATTATATGAATGCATTCCCATTGCAGATATCTGTGTCAGTGGACTGGTTTCGAGCTTTTTTAACACTATTCATCAAAGAACAGTAGATAACTACAATATCAGTAAGAAAACTTGTAATGTGCTGCAATTCAGCAAATGTCTGATGACTTTGTATTAAAGTTTTAAACACCAGAGTGAGAGAATGTCTAATGTAGAATTTTCAGTCCTGACTTAAGTAAGCTGCCGTTTTAGTAAGAACCGAAACATGTGGAGAGCTCTGGAAATAATTATACGAGCAAAACACATGGAAAAGGAAGTAATTAAGTACGCGCAACTCTAATTTTCTAAATGAAGAGCAGTTTCGAAATCTGTTTTTTTAAAGCGAGGCGTTAGGAATATACCCAATGACTTCATAAACTTTAGTAGAGCACCAATGCTATTAAAAATTACGTGCACATTTAAACACGCTTAACGATTTTTATGCTAATTTAATTTTTTTGCTGAAGTTTCTCGGAGCTTTCTCTATTTTTATTCGCTATATTTTTCACAGTATAATTCTGAAACTCTGGACATTTAAAATTCGAGTTTGAAATATAATAAAGATGGAAATAATATGTAAGTTATAATAATTTATTCATTACCAAGTATAGCGTGCTTAATTCTTAAAATCATTCATAAAATGAATATTCTAATAGAAAAATACAGTAGTGGCCAAAATTGTGGAAACTTTTTGGAAAAAGTGTATTTTTAAAGTTTGATAGCTCATAACACCACTTTTTTTATCAATACCATAAAATTATATATCAATGGAGAGGTAATTTAATAAATATTATAATGCAATAACATTTGTTCAATTATCGGTATTCTATCGGTAAGTTATAGCCAAATAACCAGAAAAAAGAAGCACAACTTGCTAAGATTTATATGTAGTTTTCCTTCATTTGAATGTAGCCAATGAACATGAGTGTTTAGAAAGCCAATCAGATGTCATCTTGTTTTGGCAATGAGTCAACAGGTCACAGGACATTTATCGATATGTTATGTGATTGCTATCAAGTTGGTTGGGTTTTTTTTGTGTGTGTTCTTTGATTAAGTGAGCTTGTAAAACTTAATAAAATTAAAGAAATGGCGCAAAGAATTGACTGGTCACCGAGAAAGCGATGTAAAATAATACTATTAAGTGAACAAGGCTACAGTTATGAAGAAATTAGAAGAAATGTTGGGGGAAACTTAACCAAAGGTGGCAATTCTAAATTTTTGAAGGGGTATAAGGAGACTCAGTCACTGCAAAACCAGACTGGTAAAGGCAGGAAAAGGTGCACAACAGCAAGTGATGAAAGAAGAATTAAGAGACTGTGCCTAGGTGACAGAAGAAAACCACCTCGGTGTATACAAGGTAAAATGGCGCAATGCAATGTGAAGTTGAGTGCAAGGACTTTTCGGCGCAGACCGCATGAATTTAGTCTAAACGCTAGAATTCCACGAAAAAAGCCATTTTTATCTCTCAAACGAATGTTGAAAAGATTAAACTGGGCTAAAACCCATGTTAACTGGACAACGGAACAATGAGATGGTGTAATTTGGAATGATGAGACCAAAATCTCTCTGTTTGGTAGTGATAGGGTAAAATACGTAAGGAGAAGAATCGAAGACTGCATCCTGGTTGCATTACACCTACAGTGAAATACCCTGTTAGAGTTATGATCTGGGATTGTATGGCATCAAGAGGTGTGGGCAGAATTTGCGGGATCAATGGTAATATACATGCCCAAAGATACATAAATGAAATACTTGAGCTCAAACTGCAGCCTTCTGCACATGATCTTTTCCAAGATAATGAAGCATTTATATTTCAACAGGATTCAGCCCCATGTCATGTTGTTCGTGTGTACAAAAAGTGGCTTAAAGATCATCATATTCAACTGCTGTAATGGCCAGGGAATAGCCCAGACCTTAACCCCGTCGAAAATCTATGGAGTCGACTAAAGAAACTTGTTAGTCAGAAACAACCCAGCAATAAAAACCAATTAACAGAAAGAACAATTGAATCTTGGTTTCACATTATAACAGCTACAGAACTAAAAAACTTTGTTCACTTCATAGGAAAGCACTGTAAGGCCGTAATTAAGGATAAAGGTTACCCAACTAAGTATTAACTGACATGGGGAGAATTTTTGTATATCTCATTTTTCTATGTATTTATCTTTTCTTCTTTATAAATGCTGTAAAAATAATTCAGAAATGTTATTGCCTTATAATTTTGTTTAAATTATCTTTTCATTAATATATAATTGCATGATATTGGTACAAAAACCAGTGGTGTTATGAGCCATCAAACCTCAAAAATACACTTTTTTCAAAAGGCTTCCATAATTTTGGCCACTACTGTACACTAAGTAGATGACAAATCGCAAAAGCAAAAAATATTTGCACCACAAAATATATTATGCAATTCTGGAAATTATTTTTTAAAACTAGCATTTCTACACGAAATTTTTTAAAGAAAGACTAAATACGAAGAAAGAATCAGAAAATCCCCAAATTAAAAATAACATGTTCGATTTAAAAAGTTCAAATTTCTGAAATCCGATCCGAATTTTTGGACTTATTTCTGTATTATATAATTTTATTGTCCGCTTTTGCAGATAATTTCCAAGTATCAAAAGACATGACAGGAATATAGTCCTTGCTTCTTGCATGGCTTCACATTCAATCACAACATATATTATTATCTTTGGAATTTACAATGTATAAGGAAAAAATATTTATTTTATCATCATTTTATCAAATTACTTTATATTTTCCTTTTCGCACTTTCTCCGTTTACAGCAAATATTTTTTTCGAGTCTGTCTTTGTCCTTTCTTTTCATGAAATAGTGGAATCAGGTGGTGTATAAAATAACAGATACCCACGATGGCAGCATGAGAACTTGATATGTGCCACAATGATTTGTTAGAAATATTTTGTGGCGAGCTTAAAATCTATTATAATATAAAAAGATGACATTGGCTCACACTATGCGGATTGATATTGGCGGAGTTGAACTACTTTATTGGAGCCACATTTGAGTCACCATCTGTTAATAAGTGTTATTATAACCATGGAGTTAGAGAGAAGAAAATAAAACTCCTATTTACTTCTTCCTACTCATTAGACAATGCTCTGCAGCTTTGTACCTCGCTTTTTCCGTCTATCTAGCTTTGTTAACGAGTTCGTTATCCTAACTTTTTTTAGTTACCCCCGAGGGACTCTGCAATCCATTTTATTCGATCGGGCATGATCATTTTACAATAACTAGATTTAATGGGTACATTCATGGACCTTTCCTTACAAAGTTATTGGGGTGCTAAAGGACTTTTCTGGAAACCCTGTTGAAGGCCCAGGCCGCCCGACTCATCCGAAGATATGAGCTGCTGTTTAGGCGGCCGGACCTGGGAACCCTGTGTTTCTCATACCCGCACCTGAGATTTAAATCTTATTTTTATGGATCTGCCATGTTCGGCCATAAGAAAAGACCCTCCATGGCAAAAATGTGTTTCTGACTGTTACCTGTTCCGAAGATTCCTGGATCGGAAAGATCTATCTCCTAAATGAAAACAACTGACTTTTACTTTGAATTAAACAAATCTCAAGGATGTTTTTACAGTTCTATGGTGTTAAACAGTCATTTCATAAGTGCAGATATCCATCATATTACCGCAACGTACCCTGCCGCCTTTAAATGCCGTTCAGCGTTCTACTTCTCTTTAATTATTGGTTGAATGTAACGAGTGCAATTTTGAATTCGCTTTTCTTTCGAGGACAATCCTCGACGGGGTGCAGAGACCTTCACTGAGCATAGTTGCATAAGCTTAAGGAGTGCTTGAAAGATAAAATAGTTCCATCTTATTCATAAACATATCTTTCAGATGCTAATTTATATTTTGCAAAATAGTTGTTACTTGCGGGGAATTCGGCTTAAAATAAAACTTAATGTTATATTATCCATATTAAAGTGCAGGATGATATAGAAGGCCCCTTGAGAAATATAACTTCCTTAAGTGAGTATAAGCTCATCTCTCTGGCTTCACTGGCTCATTTCTCGGCTTAAAATAAAACTTAATGTTATATTATCCATATTAAAGTGCAGGATGATATAGAAGGCCCCATGAGAAATATAACTTCCTTAAGTGAGTATAAGCTCATCTCTCTGGCTTCTGCTTAATACATTTCTCACGACCACCACCCCATGATGTAGGCAACAGGGTGGGGTTGGAGAAGGGGGTAAGATCCCCCATTGGCGGAAAAATTACATCAGTTCTCCACAGGGTCTATATTGGAAAACGAAATTCTGCACTATTCGATGCGCCTATGTCCAACTAACGATGCCTATGTTCAACTTCACAGCATTCTATCAGTAGCAATGTATATTAAATAACTTTCACGATTACTTTCAATTGAAAATCAATTCCATATTTTCTGCCTCATTTATTCCAATTCGCTGAAGTCACACAACGCGTCGAAAAGAGACTTTCAAAAGCCTGGAATGAGTGACTTTAAATCTATTTTTGCAGGATTTTTGCAGTTCAAGCTTGATCTTTCCTAGATTGGATATCATCTGCGCAGTGTCGTCGCCAAGGGGGAGGTGTCATAACCCCTCTCCAGGAAACCATTGGAACCCATTACAGTTCGGAGAAATGCTATTTGGGGAAATGGGAAACACAGTGTTCAGTTTTCCTGCCATCCTCTAATTTCGTTTTCTAGCAACCCTACTGCAATTGCTTGCAGTGTCAGGCGACCAGGTATTGTTTCGGAAGACATCTGGAAACCTTAGTATCTAAGAGATCCTCTATTGTACTGACCAATGCCGTCGAGAGCAATGACTTCTTTTTAAAAAGATGAACACTTTAAAATCTATAATTTTAGTACAGACAATTTTAGTATCTCCCAAATGGTATTCGATCCACAGATAAAAATACAAAACTATTACAAAAAGTGTCTTCTTTAGGATAGCCCGGGGATTGCACTCAGAGGACCTGAGTTAGATCCCCGCTACTGCCCCAAATACCTCCGTGTCTACGAGGAGTACGGACGCGTTGAATCTGTGGGTTCGGAATTCCTTCTAAAAGGTTGGTGGCAGGAAAAGGAGGTAAACGAATAAGTACTTAGAATGTTAACGATATTGTACACAAATATTTGTTCAGAAATTATTTAAAAATTGTAATTTGTGTACAGGGATAACTAAAACGTGTAAATCGATAAACGTAAGAAAGTCAAATTCAAATGTTTTTTTTTTAAACTACATTAAAAATTTACATGCACAATGATTTAAAAAAAAATTATAAGCATCCTGAGATTGTTATTTAAAAACATCATATCAATTTCATACCAAATCTTTTCAGACACAGTTAGAGATGTGTATCGGTAAATTTTCCATTTTTATTTCATTTCAATAGAGTTGAAAATTAACTCTTTTTACACTGCTTTTTAAAAAGCAAGTAACTTCACAAGTCTTTGATTATTTAGTTTTTTAATTGTGAGGAGGATGGAACAGTCGTGATAACAGTCATAATGACAGGTCAGTCATGCAAAAATAATTTGGGGAAATATTAAACCGGGGTCCAAAATTTGGTAATATGAAGTTTCATGATATATATTTTAGCTAAGTTACATTTAAGACATAAAGTGCTGCGGGATTATCAGATGTCGAATTAAAATGAGGTAAGAAATAAAAAAAATTAATTTAAAACAAAATATTGAGCAATAAATATATTTTTTTTCCAAAAGCATTAGACATATGGGATTACATTGTACAGTACGTGAAAAACATTTAAATTAATTTATATATTATGAAGTAAACTTCGATAAACAAAAATCTGCATACAAAAGCATTTAATCTATTACCAAAAATATACCTTAGTACAGCTGAATGGACCTGAACATAGCCGCCGTCAGAAATTTTGGGCGTATGCAACAAATGTGCACCCCTCCTTATTTTACAAGTTATTGATCTATTTTTACAAATGGTTTAGGCAACATGGGACACGGGTAGTGAAACAGTCCGGTTGTTAGGGCACGGGGATTGCACTCGGATCACCCAACTTTGTTTCCCAGCTCTGCCCAAACTGTCTATGTGTTCATGCAGAGTACGGGAATGTTAAATATGTGGGCCCGTAAGTTCTTCCGAAAGGTACAGTCCCTGTGGATGCTGCCCCCACTGTGTTCTGGTCTAAATTGGATGGCACTTCCCGGCCATTTAAACAGATACCTTACACTTTCGAGTAGGGCAGATGGTCTGGGTAAAAAAATGAAACCTCCCGGGCCCCTATGCAAAGTATTCTTTTGCCTTACCTATCAGTGCCTCTGTACTAGGCTGCAGTTTGAGAGGTATGCAATACTGTTTTAAGTAATTTTTGGTAATAACTGGATTACAATTAAAATAAATTAATGACATTTACAAATTTATTGAAGTGAAACTCCGGTTTTGTAATACAAACGTTATATGCAGGGAAACAAAATACAAGGAAAACTCCATTTTAATTAGAATATAAGATTCAAGGGAAATATAAGAAAATAAATAGATCACTTGTCGAACTTTACTTTTTCATTTGATAAAAATTTTATCAAGAACAATTCCAAATGTGTATTCGTATATTACATTCAAGACTGATTTGGTTTCCATAAGAATTTGTTACCTTGACCTTAATACATAGATTTATAAATTTCTTCATTATAAACAACTATGCTGCATCTAATTTATATAAAAAAAATTACAAAAGAAATTGAAGCAAATAATATATAAAAATAAAAAAATGTAAGGTGAAATTGAATAAATTAAAACATCAGGATATTTAAGATGAATGTCTTATATTTTTTTTAAAATATAAATTCCATATGTCGAGTTTTTAACTCTAAAAAATATCGAAACAACCCTATAATATCAAAACATCTATAATTGAGCAATTTTCCAAGTCAAATCTCCTATTAACTCTTAAGAAAACAGCAACTTCCTTACAGGTTAGACATGTCTATCGAAGACTTGTACCTCGAGTATAAATTGTGTGCATATTTTCTTTTAGTTCAATTTCTAATGACATATCTTCCGACGTGGGTAGACAGAGAGAGATTCGTCTCCCCTGAAAATCCCGCGTGATGCTTAGCTTTACTAGATAAAGTAAAAATACTTTGTTTATTTATATTTACACAGATAATGTTTTATCCATTTATTTCGGATAATATATAATTAAAATAAAAGTAACTTGATCTCAAATTATTTGGATAGACGCTATCTCCCTTGTCAGCTATAAGACCGAAATAAATAAAATATTTCTACAAAATTAACTGTTTATATAAACTGGAAACAGGTTACCCCTCAAGTTTTTTTTTAACTATTTTATATTAATGGAATTTTTGCAGACCATTTCATAGAAAAAAAATACCGGTTCTATTTTTTGAGGATGTGACAAATTTTAATAGATTAAAATGCTCTATGCTCTACTAGACTACGCTGTGTATCAAATGTCAGCTCTCTAGAACATAGGAAAGTATGTTGAAATGCCATCAAAGAAGTTGGAACAGACAGACACACACACATCATTCATGATGAGTTAAATAATAAAATATATTTAATAATAAAATGTATTAATATATATGGAAAGATATGCATCAGAAAACAGATTTTTTTAAATCTAAAATTGAATAGCATCATTTATATGATGCTAATATATTTCGTTCTTGAGATATTGCACATTTGTTTTATTTAAAACGGAAAAAATCAAAAGATTTAATCCTACGAGAGATCCATTCACTTGAAAAACATTTGGAACAAAATTGACTAAAAACTGGCGATATATCAGTGTTTCTCTATTCTATTGCATTTATAAAGGTTAACAGAAAATTGAATTTCAGGGAGGGGAATTGCTTTCTGTTTGGGACAGCAAAATACCTAGAGCCCGGCCTGAATGCTGTTTAGAACCGTGCAGAATAACCATGCCGTTTTTTCTCCTGTGAGTGATCTGATATCTGATAAACAATTGTTAACGGAGATGACCATTCAGTTGACTTTTTAAACACACCCTTGACGTGTGCAAAAGTTAAACAATAAAATCAATGAGCAACTTATTGATTGTTTCAAAGCTGAACCAAGTCTTGTTTAATATAAATAACAGAAAATGAATATCGCAACAAAATTGCTTACTTCTACAAAAGAAAGCTTGTTGAATGAAAGTTTGTCCAAAAGTATATACAAAATTAGTTAAAATATATATCTATATGTATGTATGCCTGCATTCTGTAACTATTTATTACTAGGCATGGAATGGCTTGTGTAAAAAAATGCTGGTATGAATTGTTATAAAGACTGGCAAATAATTTATGATTTACACTTGCAATATAATTTTTACGTATATAGATATCTTTACAAATTCTTGGCCAGGAAAGTACTGGAAAGTTTGCTGAGATTTTGGGCACGTTTGTAAAGTCGCATGAGTGTGAAAGCCCCAGGCCGTCCGGCTCGTCCAGAGGACTTAGAGCAACAAATTGGACGACCGGAAAGTCGCATGAGTGTAACGCGTTTAACTCGTTTTTAAATTGATCGTTCGTTAAAGTATTTCAGTAAAAGTGTGAAAACCAGGCCTTTCGTAAAGTCGAATTTTTTGCCCATAACGCACTGGCGATCGAACGAAACGAACTGGTCCAAAGTCTGGTTTAGTCAGTTTAAAAACATGGCGGCTGTTCAAAATGTGTGTGGCGTTTTTATGGAAGAGATCGTTCTTGTTGTGTGACTGTTGATTAATTCCGGTGCAGTGAAAATAATGATATTTGGTTTTAAAATGTACATGATTTTTGATCGAAGAGGACAAATTTGGATATCTACGTAGTTTTGAAAGGTAAATATCGAGTAATTGTGATCCCTTCATCAACACATTTCGCTGATTGTTTAAGTGCTTATTTTCATTGTAATTATTGATTTGAAAGTTACGTAAATATAATTCAGAATATTCTCATTTACAGTGCATTACATTTACCTTACGAACTAGTGTACTTTGAAGGCCAGAAAAATAATGTCTAATTTTTCTGTCTTTTAAGTGCGCTTGTTTGTAAAATTTTTCAGTATTTATATTTTGTAATCAGGCAGAGCATTTAATTTTAAATTTTTACCTATTGCTTATTTATATATTTTATGTTTTAAATGTTTCCATATTCTGTATTTACATGATTTTAAGTTTTCTTTAACATAAATGAAATTGATGACTGATTTTAAGTTTTTCATTGTTTTCAAACATGTCTGACAATTTAATAATTAGTATATAGTCTATAAAGCGTTTTAATGTATCCAAAATAAAATATAGTTCACTTTGTTATTACTTACAAGTCACTATTTTGTCTTATTGATTGAAATATATTGATGTGCACATTGATATAGTATATTTCTTTTCTGATGTTATCAATTAGTTAACTTATATTGATTCAATTCAATTGATAATTTATTAAAAAAACTTGTTGATTTATAAAAACAAAATATGTTATCGGGCTTTAAAATGTACAAAACTTCTGATCAAAGATGGCAAAATTGGAAATCTATGAAATTTCGAAAAGTAAATATCTGATTATTATGATCAGCAACACATTTCATGTCTGATAAATATGTATTTTTCAGTATATTTTGTTTCCTTTAAAAAATCACTGATTATTTAGGTGACTTATTTTCATTATAATTCTTCATTTAAAAACTACATAAACATAATTTTGAATATGCTCATTTTCAGTGCATTACAGTAACTAACATAAGTTAGTGCACTTTGAAGACGAGAAAAAATGTTTAACTTTTCAGTCTTTTGAGTGCACTTGTTTGTGAAATTTTCATCATTACTTTCTTTATATGAATATAATGTATAAGGAAAGTATTGTGACGGGGTCGAAAATTTGAATTCGAGTTTTCGACGGGAGAGCACGTTTCAAGCATCCCTGATCACGAATTGAACATTTTTGAGGTGATGTCTCTGTGTGTGTATGTGTGTGTGTCAGTGAACTTGTGAAGACGATATCTTACGAACAAATGGAACGATTCGAATGAAATTTGGTACAAAAATTACAATCCATGAATACTGGAAGCCGATTGTTTCGAACACAATCGAATGTTCAGAAGTCCCCTAAATTTTCGAGTGAAATTTTGAAAAATTCATCAAAAAATCAAAACCTTTAATAGAGTTACGCAAATGGACATTTCTTATGTAATTTTTCCTTAGAAAACGATTGATATAAACTTTAGAATGCTAGCATTAATCGTTCTCGAGATATTGCACATTTTAAAAATAAATTTATAAAAAAATCCCATAAATTAAAAAAATATATTAACTGTTGAGAAACATGTTAATTTTTCATATGTAATATCATGCGATAAATTTAGTGACATCATTCTCGTGGATCTAGCTCGTTCCATTCACGAGAAAAGATACTTTGAGTAATATTTTGTATTTGAACGGAAATCTGCTATAAGAATAATTTATTTGTCCGTCCATAACACTTGGCGATATTTTGGCGACGAGTTTGGCGGAATGTCGCCAACTTGGTAATTTTTTAAATGTTGCCAAATTAACGGAAATCTCTCCAAATGGATAAAAATGACACTAAATCAATGAAAATGGTGACTAATTGACGAAATGTCAATATCTTGGAAAGAATATACGTATCCACTATAAGAATAACCTATTTTCTTTTATTGTGAAAGTAGTAAATTCATTGTATTATATAAGGAAAGTCATGTGCTGCTCACATCAGATTTTTTATATTTTGTAATCAGTCTAAGGCATTTACTTTAAAATTTTTACATGTACATATTCCATACTTTTATATTTTAGCTGCAAAGGTATTATCTTAACCTGAAAAAAAAAAATATTTAGTTCAAATACTGAAAATGGGACATATGCTGCATGAGTTTTTCCTGCTATTAAATTTACTTCCCATGAATTTAAGATATTATTTATTGGCATGTCACATTGATTCTTTTTAGTAGCTCAATACGGTACATTTATTTTCTAAAATATAACTGAAAAATACTTACTCTTCTGAATTAAAATTTTTTTGATTAATAACGAAGTAAAATAATTTACAGCGAAAGCCTATATTTAACTTTCTCATCAATGTTTATTTCTGTTCAAACCATAATGAATTGCATTGTACTTAAATGTTTTACCAATATTTTTGGTATATTTCATTTTGAGAGAATAGCATGTTTTATGATCCCCTGGGCACATTTTGACATTTGAGATGATAATACCAGAACAAATATCCTTATCTTATCACCATAAAAATTTATATTTATTGTGTAAAGGGAAATTTATATTATTTGTATAGTTAAACGCCATTTTTGTATTCTTAACTTGATAAAAATGCATGTTTCATAACCCCCTGGGTAACATATTAATATTTTTGAAATTATAAGAACATATACCCATATTACCATGAGAATTGTATATTTATTGTTCAAAAGGAAAATTCATATAGCTAACTGATATTTTCATCATTTTCAGTTTTCAGATAAATGCATGTGTCTTGATCCCCTGGACACATTTCGACATTTTTAAATTATAACACAAAATCAAATACAGTTATCACTATGAACATAATTATTTGTTGTGCAAAAGGGCAATTCAAATGTTTTGTATAGTTAAATGATATTTTTAGTTTTCTTGATTTTGAGAGAACTATATGTTCGATGAACCCCTAGGCACATTTTGACATTTGAAATGATGAAACCTTTGTCATCATGAAAAATTATACCCTTATATAAATGAAAAATGCCTTTATATTTGAAATAATAATACTCTTATCATCCTGAAAAATTATATTTATTGTGCAGACAATAAACGAATCATTGAAAAAAAGTCTCAGGTGATTGATATAACCTACAGATTGGCTGAATATGTGTTGTTATTTGTGTAATGTAGAATAAAATCTGTTCAATTAATTGCACAAATTTGCATATTTAATATACATGTTTGAAATTCCATTGAATTTGCCATTTTTTATTAACACTTTTAAATATGGCTGATATACAAATTATTTTATAATACTACTAAAACACCAATAATTTGATGTCTGTTCTATCCCAGAAGTATAGTTTTAAAACTTGCTATAAGAATGGATTCAAAACTATGAATCATATTAAAGAAGGGAAGATTTTGGAGGTCATACACCCCCTTCCTGAAACCCATTGAAATTCGGAAAAGTGATATTTCGAAAATGGGGACACATTTGGTTAGAACCCTACCTCCCTAAAATTTTCTCTGATAATACTACTTCTCTCTGCTTAGTGCTTCAAAGTCAAAGATAAAGAGTATAGTCGGAATATTCAAGCTCATCAGCAATAAAGCACTGTTATAAACAGTGACAAAGGTTAACACTTATCGACAACCACTAATATTTATTACTTTTGACATTTGCAATATGTATATTGTTTGTTCATTGCTGGTGAGTTCTAATAAGAACAAACCTGGTTCATCAAAGCTGCTTGTTAAATAGTTGACATATTTCTATTCTTTTGACTATAATTTACTTTTAATATTAAATAATAAAAAGTAAATATTAGGCAAATGATATTGCATAAATGAAATTATTATCAGAATTTTGAAGTAGAATTGTTGATATTCTATTTTAGTACTAAATATATTTTAGTACTTTAAATATAGAAGGAAAAATAATTGACTTAGTAGTTCAATAGGCCAGCCAGAAATTAGTGTCTCAATTCCTCGCAGGGACATGAGTACCCAGAATACTCATGTCTCTTTGTAGTACTCCATGTATTTATCAGAGCAAAATAAGTTTCATTAAAGAATGTATAATGATTGCACTAAATGATTCTTCAATATTAATAACTTTTATAAATGATTAAAATTATTAACGAAGTGGAATTGCCTGTAAAGTGAGTAAGCTTTGTTTGTTTACCGCTGTGTTTTAAAAATATTTTAATTCATTTGGTGGTTGCCAATAAAAATTTAGCAAAAATATTGAAGATTGTTATTGATAATAATGTTTGAATTAAAAATTTTCAACAATTAAATTTTCATTATCTGCAGGCTCGTCATTAAAAGTAAATTCTCTGATTTAAGTACGAGCACTCAACTAAATCCTCTCTTCGTAGTCTTCCATCTTGAATGCAAACTGGCCGTTCGTAAAGTCGAACGAGAAATTGAATGAACTCACCTAATTGGATTGTCATGTGACCAGTTTACTCAGTTCGTTTAGTTTGACTACAGTGCCTAGAACACCTAGTGTCGCGTTCGTAAGAGAAAGGTGCTGAAAAACTGGTCCAATAATTCAGGAGACGTCGGGAAAAATACGGTACAAGAGAGTAGAGCGCCATCTGTTATCGTCAGTTGAAGTTATCGATTAGACTGATCTATTAGTTAAATTTTTCAAGATCGTAATTTGATTTTTTAGTAATCGTTTTAGTACCGTTATTTGTTTAATTTCTCAATTGTTTTTATCTGTTACTGTTAAAATCTTATATCCAATATATTATACTCTATTAGTTTTATTGCCTTGTTAATTATAGTTCTTATGTTATATTTATTATTTGTTTCAAAACGTGTTTCATTTTTCAACAAACAGTTTTCACTAGTCATCGTGGAAAATGATGATGATGTTAATGTGCAATCGAAAAGTCGTAAACCGCAACGTAAATGTTTCGTGTCAGGATGTACTACTGGCTACAAATCAAGCAAAGCTAAATCATCTCTTTTTGCTGCTCCGAACGATCCTAAAAGGCTTAAACAATGGGATAAATTAATACCAAGATAGGATAAAGCTTTGGATGAATCTTGTGTTGTGTGTGAACTACATTTTGAACCGCACTTTGTTGAAAGACATTACAAAAATAATATTCACGATGAAGAAATATTATTATCTAGAGGGAAACCTTTGCTTCAGTCTGATGCTTGTCCAACAATTTTTCGTAACCCGCCAAGTATCTAAGCACATCATTTCCACGGAAGAGAACATTATCAACTTCAAGATATAGTAAACAGCAACCAGAAAAAAAATGAAACTTTCAAATTCAAACTGGTTCTTAAAATTGTGATGTAAAAACTTCTTTCGATAATGAATATTTGAACTTACAAAATTTTTGTGATTACCTTCTAAGTATTGGTTCAAAATCCAGTATGAACATTCTTTAGATACTTAATTAGATGTTCATTATTCACAAAAGGTCTTATGTACCCCTCAATAAATCTATTTAATTTTATTAAAAATTTGGAATATAAATTTACAACATATGTCTCTATAAATTTAATTCACAGAGAAAGTATAAGCGACTTACTTGACACTTTGTCAAACTCCACATTAAACGTTACAGGATGTGAAAACCACAAGGTCGAACTGACAAAAACATTATTGAAATTTTACTTAATAACCAGACTTTATTCTTATATTAAAGTTACCAACAGAGAAAAATGTATACAAAGAAACAAAGTAAATTTTTCAAAGATGAGTAAATGCAAATAGTGCATTTCAATAAATGAAATGCATGTAAAATATTGAAATAATGATGATACTTTTTTGTTATTAAAATATTTTTATTTTTAAATTCAGTTTTTGTCTCCTTTAAAGTAGATAATATTCTTTAAACATTTATTTTTCTGTAAAGATGTATATATCTGTATTATACTGATGATTTTTATTAGACATTGTATAGTATTAAACTTATTATGTAATATAAGGTAAGAAATAATACCTTATCTGTAAATATTTTGTTCAATTTATATATGTCGTTTTTTCAACTGGTGCAAATTTTTTGTTGAAATCATGAAATTAATTCATTGAAGTTTGAATTATAACATGTAGAAAAAAATTATTTAAAAGTTCTCAGTACGATGTCAAATTAATTGATGCAAAATTGATTTAATATATGCATATAGTTATAAGATAATCAAAATAGATGTAATGAAAAGATAATCAAGATGGATGTCATGAAAAGGTAATCAAGGTAGAATATTCTTATCTTAATAGTGTTATGTATAGATATAATCTTCAAGGATTTACATTAATATGCTATAAAGATGAACTGCCAGGTAAGTTTTATTATTTATTTAGTTATAAAGGTAAATTTGACTATATCTTTCCCCCAAAACAACTCACAAAATGACTTATTTACAAAAATTTTATTCAAGTTTTATTTAAGCATTTTATTTAATTTTTTTGTATAAAAGAAACTTTATATGCATTTCTGTCTACAAATGCATTCTTTAAAACAAACTTATTGTAAATTTACATACGTTTTGTATTCCTTCCTAAGTTGCAAGATGAAATTGTATGATTCCATATATATTTTATATAATTATAAAAATAACGTTTGCTTACCAAATAATAATGTACTACAAAATAATACTGAAAATAAAAAGAAAAATTCAACGCATCACAGTTGGATGAAACAGTCTGTTTTAGTGCAAGAAACGAATTTGAAATATATATATTTTGCATTAATATCTCCGTGTAAACTATAACAGGAATTATTTCTGTAGAAAAACAATTCTCCTGAAATCCTATTTTGAAGTCAGAACATATTTTTAACAGTTAGTTTATTTAAATTTTTAATTTCAAATGACGTACTTTTTGCATAGAAAAGCATAGAGTTGTCTGATATGACCGGGTCCGTTTGAACTGCAGTGCCATCTGTTGCATTTCCTGAATAATTCTTCCGATTTTTTTCATTGAACGCGACACTAGGTATTCCAGTCACTATAGTTTGATTTTACGAATGCGCTCTATATAAACAGCTTTATTTAGGGGATTATTATTGATTTAGGGGAAGCGAAGTGACGTTGTGGGCGCGGTAGCTCACTGGTCAGCGCGCGGGAATTGCACTCGATAGACCCGGGTTCGATTCCCTCCGCTGGAAAAAGAAAAAACTGCCGCCATGTTTACGCGGAGTATGATTCCGCTAAACATGTGGGTCCGTAAGTCCTCAGGGGTGCCGAACTAATCCTGTAAAACCGAGAAGTAGACCAGATCCTCATTCGGAGACTGGTCGAGCTGGTGTTCGGACGTGTTTGTGCTAGCTCCTGAGACTATTGCACGTGGTGACTTTTAGTGCTAGCCTGGGTATAATTGTACCAAGTTTTGGTAGAATATATCGGGCTAAGCTAATCAAGATATTTTCGCCGGAGGAAAAAGAGAAATTACTGCTTATTAGAGATTTATTTGTTAAGAGCTTTGGAAAAAGAGAGGAAGAGGTACAGGAGAAACTAGAGGAATATAATTGGATTTCAAAGGAAAGTGTACAAACTGAGGGACGACAGGAGATAGCCGAGATGCCTAAGCTTAAAGACAGCCAACGACAGTAAGGAGATATCTAAAGGCAAAGAGGAGGACGTGAAAGGCAGACAGGCCAAGAGTAAGGAAAAAATCTTTTCGAAAGGCACAGGAAGGACAAGCAAAAAGAGATTCTCAGCTGGGCAGGTGCCATGGAGATCGATGAGGAGGAAAAGAAAAAAAAGAAAAGACTTGGACGGAGCAGCACGTGTTGAGAAGCTGGTGCGACAGGCGCACAAGACTCCTGAGTACTTCACATCCTTCGCTGCCAGATGCGAAGCAAGCATGGGATATACCCCGAGACACCTGAAAATGAAGCCTTCGATATCCACAGACACTGTGAGATCTATGACTGGGACAAGAGACATCTGGATGCCGAAATCGCCATCGAGGAAGCCGAGGACATCGACAAGGCGACACTCTTCAAAGAGATATTGGTAAGTATAACTTCTGATGCTATCTTGCTAGCGGATACCCCTACCCCTGAGAACCTCTTGGTTAGAAAATCCTATCAAGCTACGGCTTATGTCATCAAAACATGGAATAGCTTATCTGGGGATTTTTTGTATAGTCAATACAAAACCAAAATCGCGAAATCTTTCAAACTAAATTTTGAGCTCTCGCGCAATAAGCCTAATGACGAGATTACGGCTGCTGAGTTAGCTGAGGCCATGCCACGAGAGGCTGCATCTAGTAAGGACTTTCCTCTACTTAAAAATAAATTCATGCCGCTTGATAATCAGGAGGAAGAGAATGGAAATAGTGATCCAAAACCTAATCCCAAAATTTCTTCCTTCTATGTTGACTCCTCGAGTAATTGGGGAGCCCTCATAGAAGAATTAAACAAAACTTTAGGCACTAAAATTGAAGGACTGCTGATGGCGAGGATGATTAGGTTCACTCCTGGATCCGTTGAGGATTACAGGAGTGTACAGACTCACCTGACTCAGTATAAAATCCCTTTTAGCTCCATATGCTTAAAAAACGAAAGACCAAAAAAAGTAGTGATAAAATGGCTGCCAACCAACACTAGAATAGACTCTATTAAAGAGGCTATATCCCGTGAAGGATTCAGGATTGTTAGGATTTCACAGTTTAGAAATCGTCGTAATAGGTCACCTCTCCCCATCTTCTTGGTCTGCCTAGAGCCGGGTGAGGGCAGGGCCCTCGCTAAGACTTATCATTGGGGGGGGGGAGAGCCGATAAAATTGCCAAGTCAAGTAATGATTTTTACCAACTTAAGTAAAGTCTAGGGAGGTTTTTTTGTTTGCACCGATAACACATTTTATATCGATATTTCATTCATCGATATATCAGTATGATTAATGTATCCATAATGTCTCTCAATACTCAAATATCTTAAAGGGTTTTTTTTGCATAATTCTGTATCATGAAATTGCCAAAAGAAAAAAAAAATTACTGTAACCCTAATTTGATCCTCAGATTTGACAGATAATCAGAAAAACTATTTGATCAAATTAGGGCCTTATCAACCAATTTTGGCATCCTTTCCAAGTGATGGTAAAGACAGATTCAATCCCCATTGGTATAAAGAATTTCAGTACTTAGAATACAGTACAATTAAAGATTGTGCATACTGCTTTGTGTGCTTTCTGTTTCCTCATGGAGTAGGTCAAGAGAAGAGTGAAGATGCATGGTCGAAGATTGGAGTGAGAAATTGGGGGCAAATGAGAAGCAAAAGCTGGGAAAGTTACAAACTCACTTTTCACCTATTGCACAAAGATCAGCACTCCACAACTATTGTAACTTTTTAATAAAGGAGCGGCACATTTATGTACTTCTTGATCAAACCAAGAGATTAGCTCTGATAGAAAATGAAAGAGTACAGTTTCAAAACAGAGAAGTAGTGAGAATCTTGCTCGACACATGCAGGACCCTAGGACGTCCAGGGATAGCATTTCAAGGATCAGGATCAAATGATGGTAATTTTGTACAAATAATATCGCTGATCTCAAGATATAACCACATCTTGAAAACGTGGTTTGATGAAAGAGAATTATGGCGGTACCACGTGAGTTACATGAGTCCTGAGTTACAAAATGAGCTCGTTGCTGAAGAAATAGAAAAAAAAATTGTTAAGGAGATTAAGAGCTGTGATTTTTTCTCAGTGATGGCTGATACCACACCTGACAGTTCACAAAAGGATATGCTTTCGATTGTCGTCCGTACTGTCGATGAAGACTGCAAACCAAGAGAACGCTTGCTAGACGTTTCTGAATGTGCTGAAAAACAGGTATTGGAATGACAAAGTAAATTTATGAGACTTTAAGAAAGAAAGAAATTGACACACCCTCATTGGCTTTTCAGTCGTATGATTTTGCAAGTTCAATGTCAGGACAGTTTAATGGAGCACAAAAGAAACTCTCAGAAATCATAGGGCATAATATACCATACATTCCCTGCCAAGATCACAGACGTAGAACACAGCTGCAGTATCAGCATTATTATTAGAGACTTATTCGACGCACTTGAAGCATTGTATGTTTTCTTCAATTCAAGTACTAACCGTTTTCGACAGTTGAGGAATAAGATCAAAGAAGTGAAGTATGCCCTTCTTTTGAGAAATATGTCTAGTACTAGGTGGACAGCCAGAGCAGAGACTAGAAAAGCTGTAAACACATCATTTGCACCTATCCTATCTGTATTAGAAGAAATTTCCACACAACAGGAATTAGATTGTGCTACAAAAGCAAAAGCGCATGGGTTATGCAAAAAGATGAAATCATTTGATTTCATTGTTATCTTGTTTTTTATGAAAAACATTATGTATAAAATGAAGAATTTGACAGAAACTTTGAAAAGCCCTGATCTGAATTTGATTGATTGTATTACAGTTGAACAGTCGAAAACACCGTAATAATTTTGGAGAAGATTAATATTAACACCACAGAAATGGACAACTTGATCACAAGTGCGGAAACATGTGTTGGAAACATTAAAGTTGATCCTGTACATGACTTTCAACTGCACCGTAGAAGACGAATGAGGCCGAGAAGGATTGAAGAGTATGCTGAAAATGAAGTAAACATAGACCTAAAACAATGCTATAGAAAAGAGTTCAAGGCTGTCCTTGATACACTATGAAGAGACCTTAAAGACAACGTGGTTGCTATGAAGACAACCATTTCTTCACTATATTCAATTTTCAACTTTCCCATGAACAAGGATAATCTGACAATCGAAGCAATTGAAGAGGCTGTTACGATGTTCCCTCCAGCTACTAGGTCTCATATGCAGGCTCTACAAAGTGAGTTAGAAGTCTTCGTTAACATATGCAAGGAGGAACATACATATACTATCAATGGAAACATTGAAGAACGTAATGGTTCAATGCAAAAATGCTTTAAAGCTGGCTTTCAAAATGTGCCAATTGACTTTAACAGCCGGTTATGGAGTCAGCACAAATGAAAGAACCTTCATTTAGCTAAATATTGTGAAATGTTCCTTGAGAACAACAATGACAAACATGAAGCTTAACAGCTTCATGCTTTTGAAGTGCGAAGCAGACTTTGGAAACGAAATCAACTTGGAAGATGCTGTAGAAAGGTGGTCTTGCCTGAAGCAAAGACGAATACGTGTCTATGTAAAATAAGTTAAACACAATACAGCCTTTTTTTTATCCATATTCCATGTATATGGATCTTTGGAGTGTATATCATGATAGAATATCATCCATCATTTTATCTAAAATGTACCAAGTCTGCCAACTTGGATCTTGATTTTGCCAACTGTACAGGGATTTCTCAACATTCGGGGGGGAGACTCCCCCCCTGTCCCCCCCCTTAGCGAGGGCCCTGGGTGAGGGGAGGGATAAAATTTACAGTCTCACCTCCATTCTCTACATGAGAATCGTAGTGCAAGCCTTCAAATCAGAAGGAGTAAAAATTTGTTACAATTGTCAAAATTATAACCATTCTTCGGATAATTGCTCGCTTCCCGCCAGGTGTTTAAAATGCGGAGAAAACCATCAAAATCGCGAATGCCTTAAACCTAGGGACCTTCCGGCAAAGTGTGCTAATTGTGGTGGGGTCCACCCCGCCAACTTTAGGCTCTGCTCCAAAAACCCCTGGAACCGTAACAAGTTCCAGGAACCTAAAACCTTCGTACCAATAGATCAGATAATTCAAACCTGAGCATGGAAAACTTTCCAAAGCTCCCCAAATCACAAAACCTCGAAATTGTTACAGACAACGTGGCGATGGCGCGTGCCGAGACAAGAATACCAAGTTCTGAAGAGCACGTGGCCCACACGCACTCAGATACCCAAAAATCTTCAAATCAAACCCCTAACCTCTTTCTAGAATTCATTAAATTCTTTAAAGAAATACAAGATTATTTCAATATCAATGATTTCAGGAACTTCTTAAATCAAATCACCAAAGTAATTAAAGCAGACGTAGACCTTATGCAAAAGGCCTTTGATATAATCACACTAATTGCAGATCAAAAAACTTCAAACTTTCCCCATAACTTAAACTAACTCTGTCCTGCAAGATAGTTTTTCGGAATTGTGCTCCAGTTCTCTTGACCAACAGGAAAAACAGAAAACGTTGCTCCGTCCACTGTGGGTGGTCCCTATGGACTCTATCTGCACACCTGCAATTCAGCCAACTGATGTCAAAGCTTCAAAATACTCAACGCACACATTGAAGATACGGCACAACATGCCAGGCGCTTCATAAATGACGAAACAACGATGGTAGACCAGATCCGCACTGCTGTCTCCAAGCGATGTGACTTCTAGGTTTCACGTCACAATGGTTAGGCCACAGGTACCGTCCATACTTATTACAGACATCTTGTATCTATATATGCATGATGCCGGCCAAAACAACCTAGAACCAATAACAGAGCTATATATCCTCAGAATACTATGATGCGGGTAATAACAAGTTTAATATATTTAGAGACATCAAGTACAAATTTGCTTCAATGTTTAACAAAGAATCTGAGTCACTATTCCGGATTGAATGAGTCATAGCTTGGAATGAGTTTTCTTCACCACTATCATCATGACGCAATGATTCATAGTGCACTGGATTTTGTCCTTTCAATGAGAAATTATTTATGTTTACATACTTTTTTATCGCAAATCCATCGCGTATGTTTCTTATACAATTGCGATATTTTCTATAGATAAGCATATCGTAAATAGTTTTCTATGTGTGATTATTATGAAATAAATTTTTTTCTGAATTTTAACTTTTGACACTTTTATTAGCTGGAAAATTCTGCCTGAAATCTTGTAAATATTTTGATATAGTTGTTACAAATCAATATGTGTTAGGTAAGTTTTTTTTATAAGATATCAATTGATTATAATACAGGGGATCAACTTTAATTGCACATGCTGGCATATCTGCGTAATATGAAACCCATTTGAATTTCTTCTATCAAACTTGCATAGGAAACAAAACTAAAACGATTATAAAAGAATAACAGAAAAGTGAAATATAAATATAAGAAAATATAATGGAATTCAGAAATGACTATCTTATTCATAAAAACATCGCTTTTTTTTTGTACTATTGTTTATTTTCTATATTAGAAATATTTCTCATGTCAAAAAAAGCATTGCATTTAATAAAACTGATCATAGTCACACTAAAGTTTTTGCATTTGTTTACCCCCATGATAAACTGACCTTGAGTTTGTAACTTTGATTTTTAATTAATTTAAAATGTTTGAATGTACCTATAGTATATTGTCTCATATGAAAAAGTATTGTGAACGAGAGTTAAATGAATATGAACAGAATCGCAATATTGATTTTAACATGATGGTATATTTATATTGCTTGAGTTTAGATTATTGAGCAAGTTACATTTTATTTTTATTTTAGGATGTATTTTTAGGCTTTTTATTGAGGAAGATATTTTTTAAATAAAGAGAAATAAGTACTTTTATCCTGTTTACTGATAATTTATCGAATTTACTAATATAGCACAAGTGATTTGCATAGTAATTAGGTAGTAATGTCTAGTTTATCAATTTTTTTTTTTATTAAGTATTGGGTTAATGATCGGAATGGGATGTGGTTGTCATTTTTTGACAGAATTATGTCAATGCATTCGGTGTAACACATTCTTCAATAAAAATGTTAAACCGTTCAATCACTGCACATGTTCCATGCCACATGAGCATTCTACATATGTAAGTTATCAGTGAACCACCTATTATCAGAGGTTGTTACTGTAGGCCTTTGACCACTTCATCTTCTATCCTACAGACGCATTTTGTACATCACAGTTGTGTGTCCGATACTGCTGATTATCGTAAGTCGATTACATGTTGAAAATGTTGAGATAACTTTGTAGTAAATTGTATTTTGAATGATCTTAGTTCACTAACCTTCATGGTGGTTCTAGAACTTATTTACATAAGCGAAACTTTCAGTACTATTACCTATGCCATTCATCAAAGTTCTCCATTTTATAGATGGTGCTTCACTGATTTTGCATATTCACTTAATGTCACGTAAAGGAGATTGGGAATGAATGGGACATTTTTTATCAAAATATTTATTTTTATGCAGCATACAATTAAAAGAGGAAGTTGTACATTTTATTTTACACTTATGTTATTCAGATACAATTTAAACAATATCACATATTTGGGAAGAAATCAGAAGTTCCATAAAAAGGTCCACATTCCCCTATCCATTTCCAAGCCAGGGATAGATGGGGCAGTAATATTTTTCACTATCCAACCTCACATCAAATAAGATTCACTTAATATTGATGCTGGTAAAATCAAACACAAATGTCATAAATACTTTTACTCTTTTTGTACTACTTGGCTTATGTGGTTTTTTCAATTTGGACACTTTTCAAATTTTGAAATGTTGCATATTTTACTTTCCTCTTGATAGAAAAACCCATAACTGTCAATTTTTTTTTTTTTTTTAAATTGAACTTTGTAATTATCATTACCATGAATATTTAAAACTCTTGTAATAAAATACATAGCTTTTTGTTTTTGTTCATATTTTGTTAATATAAATTCATCTTGTATGGGAGAATTATTAGAAATTTTTTCCATTTAGAATTGTCAAATTGTAAAGATTGTTCTAATTCACAATGTGAAAATCTAACAATGCAAAAATTGAGGGGGGGGGGGGGGGCAACTCAAATTTGATAGAACATTGTATTGTCATCAGGAATACTTAAATATACAAAGTTTTAAGTCGATTAAACATTGGAAATATTGTTAAAAATTTATCATAAGATGGCATGTTTGTAACAGAATGTTATTACACTTTCGTGTTACGCGTCATGCTCACTGTAAAACATCTTAAATGTTAATAAATAAATACGTGGGAAACAGTTCATTCCAGGGAGGAAGAAACTAGAATTTTTTTTTCTACATCCCTGTCCTATATTTTTGCCAAACTATAGAATTGTGCTTATCTTCTTTCTTTGGATGATGTGAAATAAGTATCATATACCCTAAAATGTACATATTTTGATGTATTTAAAAATAAATAAATATGCAGGAATTGTCCTACGGATTCACTTCAAGGATTATTGAAAAGAACATTCTTCGATCTTTCCGATGATGTTCGAGTTTCCATCTCATAATTAATATTTATAATAATTATTGATAACATTTTCAATTGCTAAGGAATCAATGTGTGTTAATATCACTTGGAATTGTGCTTCAACTTAACTAAAAAACTAATATGAATTTATAAAAGCTCATCTAGGTATATTGTACCGGAAGATCAGCTACCCACGCAGTACGGGAGACTTGGGATGTTTGGCCCACTTTTTACTAAAATATTTTTCATGATTTTTAAAAATACTATAGATTTTCAATTTTTTCACATTTTGATAACTTATAATGTAGGGCATCATTTTACACCATCATGATTTTTAAAGATTTTAAATTACCATATATTTTCAAGGATTTTTGTAGTTGTAAAAAGTGGGTCAAACATCCCCATTTCATAGAGGTTTGACCCACTCAATGAAAACAAAAAGAAATTTAAATATATAAATATAAATTAATAATCAAATATTAACTATTCCATCAATTGTATTTATTCACAATTTCAGCACAAATTTCTAAATTAATTTCTTTCATTAATAACTCATAAACTGTGTTTCTCAATGTTTAACAAATCAATGAAGGTTTTGATATTTAGAAAAGTCAAACTCAAACTTCATTTTCAAGGCAACTCTTTCTGTACCATCACTGGTCAAAGGATGTGGCAGCTTAATGACATCTTCAGAGGAGACTGATGCAACATCTTCATCAATTGGATAAATAAAACTGAAACTTGTTGGCTCAGATCTTCTTAAAAAATTTACACAATAATCGCTACCTTCTATATATTATACTGTCAGTATAATACAAGACACTAGATTTTGTTGCACATTTTATCAGAACAAAATCTCTAGTTTCAATACTAATTCAAGAGTCTTCAAATTCATTAAAATCATCACTTGAATCCAGTAGAGAAATATCTGCTTCATTTTCATCTTCACTGGAGGACGACAGATTTAAAACCTTTTGTTTTTGTTTCGGAAGACTTAGTTTCATTGCACTTCTTTTAATTTTCCTCATATTATACTCTTTTTCAATTTGTGCTTTTACAGGTGTATCTGTTAAAATTCTTGATTTTAAGCATTGTCTACCGCCTCTGCCTTTTCTAGATCCTGATTTTGGAAAAGGGCGCAATTGTTCAGGTGTAACTTCAGTGTCAAGGCAATCATTGTTGGAATCAGATTCCACAGTCATTGAACTTGTGGATGGATCAGGATCTGCAAATGAAGGTAAGACCAAAATATTAGTATCTGGTCTATCTGTTACAGAAGACCCCCCAAAAATCAGATTCAGAAAATATGATTGAATTCATTGGCCAAGTGCCTCAACGGCCAAATGCACAAGAAAATCCACTTTGTATATTAATAGAATTAAAAGCTCTTGGAACTACCTTCTGAGTTAGTTCCGGAATGGCATAGTAATTGGTTGAGCTGCATGGGAGACCATAAAGTCAATAGCTGCTGTGTTGTAATATGTTTTAAAGAAGCCAAACACAGTATGATAAGGGTCTGTAACTTATGGCTCATATGTGAAGGAAGGATTAACAGTGTAATGCCACTGTCTTTACAATGCTGCAAGCCACGAGGTGTAATATGCGAATCATGATTATCTAGAATGACCAATACTTCAGTAATTTTACTGCATTTGCTAAATTCTATAAAGTGGAGCAAATATAACTCAAAATTTTCCCTAGTCATCCAGCCACTGGGATGAGCAGCAGCCCACATTCCAGGAGGTCCACCTCTTGTCATAATGTCTTTCACACATACTCGGGGCCAACGGCCGTACCGTGCTGAAAACACCGGTTCTCGTTAGATCACCGAAGTCAAGCAGCATCGGGCGCGGTTAGTACTTGGTGGGTGACCACCTCGGAACACCGCGTGCTGTTGGCCATCTCGGGTGCGGTATCCCCGTGGTTTGCGCGCTAGATTTGCACGCTACCACAAATGCCGCCGTGTTCATGCGGAGTACGATCACGTTAAACATGTGGGTCCGTAAGTCCTTCCGAGAGGTTGGTGGTAGGGGAAGGAGGGTACGGTCCCTGTGGATGCCTCCCCCACTGGGTTCCGGTCTAAATTGGGTGGCACTTCCCGGCCGTCCATACAGTTACCTTACACCTTACTGGTAGGTCGGACGGTCTGGGTCTCAACAACAACAACACATACTCGGGGAAATACTAAAAATGGTGGAATTGATGTCCCTATGGCACAGATGCCACTGCACATAGTTACGAGTGTACCAAATGTAGGTTGTGAAACTTGTTTCTCGCCTTTCATTGCAATTATTTTTCCTGGTTTATGGACTGTTGTTATACCAGTCTCATCAACATTGAAAATAGGTTCAGGCCCAAATTTTTTCCTCTGTAAAATACAGCACAAGTTAGAGAAAAACTCATTAATGGTTATTTTATGAAAACCTGTTGCTTTACCCAGACTAGTAGATTCGGGTCGCTGCAATGATAATTCCTTCTGCCTGTGCATAAATCCTTTTAACCAATCATAACTAGCTGATTTGTTTGTTGACTAGTTTCCAGGAGTGGGTTTATTATTAGCTGCAGCATACTGATATGCAAATTCTCTTGTTTTTGAAGTTAATCCATAATGTAACTTTGAAGCAAGCTGTAAATACTCCTTAACAGAATATTCTTCACTGTCTGAGAATACTTGGCGTGAGGCATGGTCTGCCTCAAATTCTATATTCCCACCTTCAGTGCCTTTATATTTACTAACATATCGTCCTGAAGTTTTTTGACCAATTCCATACTCCTCAGCTGTAGTTCTAACACTTCTACCTTTTTCTGTGACTGACAGAACCACAGTCTTCATCCAGTCCAGACCTTCTGTCTTTTATTGTCTCTTGACTTCCAAAAAAAGGACATCTAAAAAAGTAAAAGACATTTTTTATTATTTTCACTTGATTAATATTAGAAGTTCTGTTTATTAAATGTATTATAATATTCAAACCGTGCATAAAAATTAATTAATGATTAAAATTTATTTTTATAATTAAGTTTAAAATATATGAGAGGTAAAATCTAAGAGTCTATCAAAATATTTAAAAATATATAGCATAATTTAAATTCAAAGAATTTGTAAGATAAATGTCATAAATGTATATTATTTTGTTAGGAAATCTCTAAGTAGTAGCAAGTTGACAATTAGACTTTAATTTTAAATAAGTATTGTTTCACAATCAGGAGATGAATTAAAAATAATCTATTAGCCTCACATTAGACTGAAATGGGAAGGTTTGACCCGGGTCAAACTTCCATAATTGTTATGGATCAAACCTCCCTTAGTAGCCATTTTGTATAAAAGGCAAAGAAACACTTAATAAAGGCTGTTGCAAATTCCAATAAAGTGCCTTGTCTTTTAAAATATTATCCAAGGTACGCTTAAAAGCCAAACTACTTCTAGTTAGTTTATATACAACTAGCATAAGATCTTACAACTGACAAACATAAAACTTACTTTTCTTAGTAAAAAATGCAAAACAAGTGATTATTTCTTCTTTGGTTTTACTGCAAATTGCTGAGAAACAGAAATATCTTGTAGAACTGATGATTATTGTGCTGCCATCTGGTATAATCATCAAATCAAGTTTTTAAAAATAAAATAAGGAGGGTGGGTCAAATCTCCAGTATAGTCAAACATCCCAAGTCTCCTCTACTGAATTTCATGGCTGTATGAAGCTTAGATTTTCCACAACGGATGACACAGACAGACAAACATCTTTTATCGTATAAAATACTCAGAATAAAAGATATGTATGTGATCTTATTGTTTAAATCAGCCTACTATGAAATCAAACATAAAACTTTTTTAGAACAAAATGTAGGACAACAGATCATTTTGTTTTAGATAGTTCATATCAGCTATTATTTTACATGTTTACATTTCAAATTCTATTTGATAATCTTAATGGCACTTCACCTCATATTATATAATAGCAAATGAATAGTAATTTACAATTGCTTTATTATAAATAGGTATATATGTTAAATACTTATTTATAATAAAATAGTAAATTATTTATAATATATGGTAAGTGATTTTGCTGTAGTAATAAAGTGATATTGTTTAAAATGCATTTATCGTTTTACAGGACAGGCATCCTTTTTGTGGTAACCAATCAAGATTAACTCTTAATAATTAAGGTAAAATTAATTGTTTCTTACAAGTAGAATTTTCATTTTCTGAATAATAATTATATATATTCTGTTATACCTGTATTTACTTAAATTACTTAAATCTAAATTAAATGAAACTAGCTGATTTTACACTTCAATCTTCTTGTCAGTAACAGGGTAGTAAATATATAATGAGTTTTTTGTAGCAGTAATAAAGTTATTCTACTATCATCTTTGAATAAAAGAAAGGGTTTGTTTGAGGTGTAGATAATTAGTATAAAATTGAGATAATTAATGCATGTAGTGAAATTTTTTTTTATCTAGGATCATTTTCAAATTTTTCACAAAATTTCATATTTCTAAACAGAATCTTCATTTTGACTTCTAAAGGTTAAAATAGGACTATATATACAAAATTCCAAATTTCAAAATTAAAAAAGAAACCTTTTCTTAAAAGACATTTTTAAAATATACTCTTCATTAGTTTAAGTGTCTGTAGCTAGCAGAGCACTTAAATTTTTTAGCAATTACTGTACAAGAGCCAGTGTTTAAGTTTTTAGAATGTGGCAATACCAAAATTAACAGATTAAAATTTGAACTTTCACTTGAACACTGGCTGTTAAAGAACAAGAAATGCTATAAAATTATTTTTACATCATCGTTTAAGTTAATAGGTTGTTGTGACAAAATATGGATTTAGTCAAAGGAATTTTCGAATCATGAGTTATTATGACTTCCGACAAAGATTGCCGGAGCAACAGTGTGTTAATCAAATAAATTCGACTTTTAGTGATGAAGCGTCATCCAACAATACAATATACAACTGGTTTAAAGAATTCCATCTTGAACACAGCGATGAATATCACAAAAGTTGACCAAGAACTGCTATGACACCAAAAAACATTTTTGTTAGGCAACAAATGATCACTTTAGATTGTCATGTTACATATGATGAAATTGAGGCTTCTTTGAATACTTCAAGGACTCAAGTGCTTTCAATTTTACATGATTATTTAAAAGTCAAAAAAGTATATGCACATTTAACTCAAGCTCAAAAGCCATGTGCAAGACGTGGTTCTTCATTTTTTGGTAAATCCAGCCATATTGTAACCTTTGCTTTAGAGGATCATGGAACAGTAAATACTGATTGGTATATGGCTATTTGTTTGCCAAAAATAGTTGCTTAAATTAGAAAAGTAATGCAAAATGCTGCATCATTGTTCATCATGACAATTCAAGTTCACACACTGCATTTCAAACTATTAATTATTTAGCATGAAAAAATTGATTTGATAAGTCATTGACCTTATTCGACTGATTTAGCCTGTTCTCGGTGATTTTTTCATGTTTCGAATAATAAAAATAAAATGTGTGGCCAACAATTTAACAGCCCAGAAGAAGCAGTTGAAGCTTATGAATCACATGTTTCTGCTTTACCAACTTCTGAATGACATAACTGCTTTGAAAATTTAATTATTCAAATGAAAAAGCATATTGATGCTAAAGGTAAATATTTTAAAAAGAAATGAGACAATTTATTTCCATACAAAAATATTTTGTGTATTACTTTGTAAAAACTTAAATACTAGCCTAAGTATAAAGCAAATAAAATATAACGAATGCCAGAATAGATGGAAACCCAACACTCCGTCCCCTCTCCTTGTGAAAATTGCATGAACGTAATCGTAATGCAAGCATTTACAATCACATCCCAGCCATATGATCTGTCCAACACATGCAGAAAGAACACTTCACCTTCATATATGTTTAGTCAACTATCTAAAATGCAATGTAAAATTTTAAAAGACATGTACTTGCCTTCATTGGTCTTGTACTCTGTCTTTTTATTCTGAAGAATGAGTCTTTGAAAAATAAGAACTTTGAAAAGTGTAATAAGGTTTTGAATATATTTTGTACAAAATAAATAACTAGTTAATCTATAGATGTTTTTTACTATGTTTTGTTGACTTTTTCACAAAATTTAAATTTTTGCCCCTATAAAATGGACTTTCTTGGACAAACTATTGGTTTATATCAATATCTCAAATTATTTTCAAAAGAAATTATAAATTTTTTTTTTTTTTCACAAAATCCATTTAAGATGTAATATTTGCACTGATACCCAGTTTGTGTTAAATTGTTTTCACTATATTTTCTAATTGTGCAAATTCATTTCAAAACTGTTGGTCTCTTGTTTCGAATCAAGGATTTCTCATGTCAAATATTATTTCTTAATGTAATTGTCTTTTAAAAGATGAATATAAGTTATATATTCAACAAAAGAGTAAGAAATTTCCACTTGCCAATTGTGAGTAGATATTTTCACTTGGTGAGTAAAAAAAATGTGGATATTTTATAAATTTTTTTTTTTTGTTGTTGTAAGAAAATGCTGCAACATTTGTAAAAATCAAATTCTTCAATGGCTCACCTACTCGCTGTTTTAAAATGCCCTTTAATGGGATTCATCATTCAGCTTAGCATAATGTAATATTAGTACAAGAAATTCTATTGTTAATTGTTTACATATGAGGCTTCATTGCATGTGTACTTAACATGACCACTACTAATATAAACTGGCAACACGTTAACCAGCTGTAGCTATGAGAAGTGTGTCAGCATAATCTTAATTGCTCATATGTTGTGTATATTCATTTATTTCTTTTTACTTTTTTATACAATGATTATATAATTGCCAATAAATTTTGCTGCAATTATTTTTTTTTCCTCGAGAAGAAATGATGAAAATATTATGTAATGTTATTATATTTATATGGTACTGGTGAATGAAAAACAAATTTCAAGTAAACTTTAGGCTGAAATTTCTTATTCTGGTCAACAAACTTGTATGTAGGCTAGTATTTAAGTTTTTAGAAAATAATGCACAAAATATTTTTGTATGGTAAGAAATCATTTTATTGTTTTCTAAAATATTTGCTTTTAGTATCAGTACATTTTTTCATTTGAATAAACACATTTTATTTTTGATTGTTGGAAACAAGAAAAAATCGTTAGGAACAAGCTAAATCAGGTGAATAAGGACAATGACATAGCAAATCAATTATTTCATGCTTCGAATAATTGGTAGTTTAAAATGCAGTGTGTGAACTTGCATTGTCATGATGAAGAATGATGCGACGTTTCACATTTTTTTATTATTATTTGAATAACTATTTCTAGCAAGCATATTGTCATATGCCAATCAGCATTTACTATTCTACAATCTTCCAAAGCAACAGTTGCAACATGGCCATATTTACTCCAAGAAAAGCAATCATTTTTTTAAAACACTTTGTGTATGAACAATTTTCAAAGGATTTGGTTTATTTTAAAACATCCAAACAGTAGATTATAGTTTTGTTTAGGGTTCATAGGAATACATCCACATTTTGTCGCCTGTTACAATGACAAAGACATATTTTGAGGCACCAGAGTTGAATCTTTTGAGATTTTCCTTAAGTACCATTTGAAATGAGCATCCTTTTAAGCTTGAGTTAAATTTTGTGGAATCCAACACTCTCATATGTTTTTCACTTTTAAATGATCATGCAAAATTGAATTCAACTCGAGTCATTGAAATGTTCAAAGATGCCTCAATTTCATCATCTGCAACATGATCTAAAGTGGTCATTTGTTGCACAGCATCAATGTTTTCTGGCATCACAGCAGTTCTTGGTCGACCTCCACGAAATTCATTAATGAGACTCCTATGTCCAGGATTAAATTTTTAAAAAGTTGTTGCTTTGGATGGTGCTTCATCATCAAAAATCAAATTCATTAGATCGACATACTGGTACTATGTCAACTCTTGTCAAATGTCATAATAAATCATAGTGCGAAAATCCCTTTGATTTAAATCTATGTTTTGACACTACCTTATTCACTTTAAAATGACGACATAAAAATAATTTTATAGCAGTTCTCATTTTTTAACACCCAATGTTCACATGAAAGTTCAACTTTTAAAAAATAGTTGGCACTGAAATCTCTTAAAAATGAGTATGTAGTATTCTATTACCACACTGTAAAAACTTAAGTACTGACCCTCTTACATAAAGATTCTTCTATTAGCAGAATACTACAGTGGTAGATTAATTCCACTTTTGCTTTATGGTAAACCTTATTCAAGGCGATTGATGTTTTTCTTTTTCTAGCACCACAAATTATTTTCAATATTTCAATTACTAAATAAAGTCTCAGCTTCATTTTGGACTTTACTTTTGCTCCTTTTTACTTTATGCTCCTACTTTTTTTCTCTGATTTATACTTTTCTTAGATTATAACATTATTTATGTTGTGTGACACAAGTTCTCTGAAAAACCCTATATGAAAAATATCTCTGTATTGCCGTATTTTGCACTTATCCTTCTCTTTCTTGATTAAAATAGTTTTATAAAAGTTCAAGGTGTATTAAAATGTATGTACATGCATGTTTAATTTAGAATCAGTAGACAGTAAATTTTTGAAATAAAAAGTTCTAATAGAGAGTGTTTTTATATAAAAAAAAATATGAAAAATCTTATTCTTTTTACTAGAAACTATTCAACTGAGCACCCATCACCATCTGTGAACCATAGTTTTGCATTCAATGTTGTTTGCCAGCACAGGGTAGGTAATAAGATAACCACTGAGAACAAAAGTCATTAAAATCAAAGGATTTTAGAATTTCTAAGACCGAAATATTTATTCCAAATCCAGGAACTATGTGAAGAATTATTTTAACTCTGCTCACTGTTCACAAAGTTTTAAGCACTCGTTTATTTATGGGTAATTGTAAAAATTAATGGCAGCTGCTTGTTAAGTTTACTAAAGAAAGTAGCCATTATAAATTAGCACTTTACCAACCATTTATAAATCCACATTTACTGCTTGTCCCTTTAGACCTTTTGCAGTTTTTTAGCAGTTGTAAAATCAATAAATTAAAACCAGTTATTCCATAATATATGGATATAATATGAATTATAATTCTTTTAATAAGTACTTTGCTGCCACAAATTATTTTAGGTATAAGTGGTGACTAGCAGAACTGAAGTGGCCACTAATGAAATAAGCACTACTGCCCAACTAAAAATGTTTGAGTTTGTATCTATATTTATGGGTTACTATTGAGGTTAAACTCTTTTTTGATTGCATGCAATGCACTGCTAAAGTGTGCTTTACTTTTATCCTGGTTTTTCTAGTTTGTTCAGAACTTAGATTATGCTCTATTAGCTGCGTAATAGCTTCACCAATTTTTCTTATTTAATGCTCAATTTCAAATTTGATGCACAAAGTTAACTTATAAGAGATTATATGTTGTACATTTTATATAAAGTTTATTTTGTATATAATATTTTATTTTGATTCATTTTCTTATTTTCTAGAAAATGGAGCTTCTATTATTAGTTTTCAAAACTGAAGAAAACTATAGACGATTGTGAATGTTCTTAAATTAGTTTTTAAAACATGAAAGAGCCACCATATTCTTGACCTTTGCCTGTTTAGTATGACGTGCCAAATTGATACTATGGATCCTCCAAGAATACTAACCATTGAATGGGAAATGATGGATAAAACCCGCTTTTTCTCTTTATCGATGGTAAATTCCTTTGCTCTACGTGGCTTGCTTTATCCTTTCACAGTTATTAAAACCCGATTGCAAATCCAACGACAGAATGCTTTATACAAGGGAACTTTTGATGCTTTTGTAAAAATTCTAAAATATGAAGGTGCTTGTGGTTTATATCGAGGCTTCTGGATAAATACAATTCAAATTGCATCTGGTATTGGTTATATAATTACGTATGAAAAAGTCCGGCATATGTTAGGTGTATATGCTAATATAACTGATGGTAAAATAAAAGGTCTTATTGGTGGTGGTTGTGGATCTCTTGTTGGACAGACTATCGTCACTCCATTTGATGTTGTATCTCAGCATATGATGATTCTCGGCCAGCTGAAAGACAAAAGTGCAGCTAATACCTCAGTCATGAATCCTTTGAATATTAATCCAAATTCATCTAGGAGTAGCTTGGCAGTAACAATTATTAAAGAACTGTATAAGAAAGATGGCTTGACAGGATTCTATAGGGGTTATTATGCCTCTCTGTGTACATATGTTCCAAGTAGCGCCCTTTGGTGGATGTTCTATCCTGTATATTCTGGTATATAACTTTTAAGTATTCATTTATATGTTTAATATTGTTTCTTATATTTAGATTTAGCACTTTTAAAAATGAAATTATATCAAAATATTTAATAATTAAGATTAATTATGTTATAAAATATGTTCTATTTATAAATTACCTGGTATAATTACCAAACTTTTTTGTTTTATTAAATTATCTGATATCACATAAATACCTAAATTATGTCAAATGCAGCAAAGCTCCTTAAATAATATAATTGTAATATAGTTATACTTGTATGAAATAAATACAAAGATTAGTAGTCTTTAATAGTGCATTAGTATAAATAAGATTCATCATTTACCTTATAATAAATAGTCTTTCAATTTGAATCATCTAGTCATTTTAAACTTACATCCTTTATACCCTGCCTCCCTGCTGTGGAGATGATACCTCAAACATTCAGATCCAACTTCTCTTTTATTCTGCTGTCTGGCTATGACTCCTCTTGTTCCAACTCTGTTACCGATATAAATAGCAGTTAATTTTTTATATCAATAATGTTAATTTTAATTGGTAAACATTTGATGCTTTATAAATTTATTGCCCAAAACTATTAAAACATTAAATATTCTAAAATAAGGTTATTTTTAAACAATTTTACAGAGGTTACTCTAGTTTTTTTATTACTTTTGCCAACTTATTTGCCACATGAAACTTTCTGTAGCCAAATGGAATTTTTATTTGCCAAATTTTATTTTTACTTTCCATTTAAAAAATTTGATTTATAAATTTTCAAATTTTAATGTTCATTGTCATGGAAAGACCTGCTACAGTTTCCATTACAATTAGTATACTACAATTTTTAATTTTAACATTGCCAAAATTCATAATTGCCAAAAATTTTCACCAAATCTTTTTCTCAATTGCCAGATTGAATTTTCGTTCGCAAAATGTTCCAATGGCAATCGGCAGTGTGACTGCTAGTTTTATCTGAGTTTAAGTTGGTATATTTTTACCGATTATTTTGTCAGTATATTTTTCCATCCCAAATTGCTGCCAATTCTGACTTTACGGCCTTGCTTTTTATTTATCTAAATAGGCTGAACTTGGTTAGATGCAGTGCTTGCTCACATAATAATAATTTCTCAGACAGTAAGTCAAGCCCTTAAAACATGTTTTATCTCATTTTTAGGGACAGGAAATGGAAAATAATGTATAGTGAACTTTTTATTTTTGTGAATTTGTTACTTTTTGAAAATTTCACACATTACCTATTTCAATACTGTAACTACATTAAATTGTGACAACTGCAAAATATTGTGATTATGACCAATCAATTTTAAATTAATATTTATTTTTCTAATTAATATGTTACAAAGAGTGGCCAGTCATGAAAGGAGATTTTTTAGTAAAGACAGATGAAATTAGGAATACAATTGTTTTGATGGAGTTGTTCTTTTGGATAACCGGGTAGTTTAAGCTATATGTTTCTCTAAGAGAAAAAGTGCTAAATAAATAGTTAACAACTACAGGTTTACTAGTTTTCTTGTATTTCTTTATTTTCAAATGACAATTTTTCTTGACAGCTTATCCACTATAGTAGTATATGTTTAATATTAAAAATAATATCTTGTGTGGAGAGGAAAAATAATTTACACATTGTTTCAATACTTCATCAATTACATTTGTATTTTAAGAAACTTGAGTTAAATCATATGTATAAACTTTACTTATTTGTGTCAATCATTATCTTAGTTAACGTTTAACATTTTTCTGAAGTTAAAATTACATTGTGTAAGTTTGGAGTCATTTTGAAAACGTTGATGTTGCAGTTAATGTTTATAACCTACATATATTCTTATTTTTTTATGTAAACCAACATTATATAGCTTAAATATCTTTTTGTTCCATGAAGATAATGAAAGTAATGACTGAAAAGGCTATGTAAATATGTCGCTATAAAATATATATATATGTAATTCGATATTTCTAGATAACAGTTGAATTGAAATCCATAAAATATTTTTATAAAAGATCAGAGTAGTTTTAAATAAAAATGGGTCCCTAAAGTAGTGAAAGTTAGCAACACAGACAATTTTCGTAATTTTAATATCTGAGGAGAGAAATTGCAGGCATATTATACAGTTCAAAAGGGCTTCATGTTAGCAATCTTACACATTATATCATTTGCTTTTAAATAAAATTTGCATGACATGATTATTATTGTAATATTGTTATAGTTATATATTAATGTCATTGTTTATTTGTAATATTTTCAATATTTAAAATTTTAAAATTAAGTAATTTTTTCTCAATTGCATTGAAATTTTATGTTTAAAAATTGAAATCTTTTTGAATCATGCTCACAGATTCTAAAGCAGTCACACGGACTAAAAACTGTTGATTTTTGTTTGGGGATGATAACACTGTGTAGATACATTAAAATCCTATAGAGTTGAATTTTTTTACTATCATCAGAATATTTTCCTTTTATAAGCAGGGGAAACTGAACTGGTTATATGTAGCGAACCTTAATTAAAACAGCACTTTTTTATTACACACTAAATACATAGTCTTGGTGAAAATTTGATTATTTAAAGTGTAATTAGAATCTATAGCAAACTTATATATAAGGAAGCTATAGTGAACTAAATTCCAATTAAAGTTTTCCTGAAAAATCTTTTGATTTAAAATTCGATTGGAAAGTTCGCAAAACTAAGTTGTTATGAAAAATTATCATAGTCCTAAAAACATGTTTTTTAAATATAATAATAATTCATATATCTAAAACTGTTTTAAAATTTGACAGTACGGTCTCAGTGGTCTCTAAAAATATTTTTTATGAACGCAAGCAGAAATGAACGAATTACTTCACAGTAATAAATGTAAGTGAAACTTTAAAATTCATATGCACCCATTTTCTAATTCTAAATGCATTGCAAAATAAAACTTTAGAAGCATACTTGCAGAGGTCAATATTTGTAATGAACATTTTTTGTTGTCTTGTGAAGATTTGTTATAACCTGTTTCTACCATAAATATATATTTTTAAAAATGTAAGAATGGAATATTTTGCAAATCATATTTTAATTTTTAGATATTTTGATGTTTGCAGTCCTTTTCTACATATTTATGCCTGTGTTTTTACTAAGTGTTTTCTTTTCTCAGACATACTTGTATCGGTTGTTCCCTTGTGGATGCCCCATATGTTTATTCATTGTATGGGAGGACAGATGAGTGGAATCACTGTCGCTGTGATTACAAACCCGTTGGATGTCATTCGAGCTCGCATACAGGTAATAATTATTGTTGGCTGGAACAAAATGCAGTTTATTTATTTATTAATTTTATTAATATTAAGTTAAAATTATACTTATATGTCTGTTCTGAGAATTGCTTCATTTCAGGTTTTCCTCATTAAAATTTAATAATTTAAAACTAGTTGTAGATTAATGTAAAATTAAGCAATTCAAACTGATACACTATATTATAGCAAGTGGGAATTGTTCATATTATAAAAAGGTTGGATGTAAATTAAATTTGGAAAATGCTTTAAAATTACTTTGGATTCCACTGTATTTAATATTTTAATCAAATCAAATTTTCCTATTTTAGGTCATTGTAACTTACTTAAAGAAACATGATGTTTCTTGTATATTAAAATAAAAGAAAATTCCATTTTTACTAAACATTTATATGCGTGCAAAATCTGGTTACCCAGATTAGCTGATAAGAACTACAGCTTTGAAAATTTATCATATTATATATATTGTCTATATTAGTTGAAGCTATATATACTTTAGTGCAGAACTTTAGTGCTTAACTTTAGTGTAGAAAAAAAAAAAGATCGATGAATTTTATTTCCCTCACTAAAAAGAAGCATTGTTTTTACGCAAATTTATGCTTGCTGATTATAAAACTATTGTTAAAATTCCCACTTTTGTCAGTTGATTAATTTGGTACCAAATCAAGGTAACCGCTATTTTCTATACAACTATATAACTGAAAGAAACTTATGACATGAAGCCAAATTATGTACAAGGTCAGGGTGCTACACAAAGCAGTAATTCACGTGACGATTTTTTTAAATTTTTCATGAGCCATGCAAATTATGCACAAATGTCATTTTCACGACATAGCAATATTTCCTACGCTATTCAACTAACTGAAACCAAATTTTATTAAAATGTAGTCAATAAAATCAATGTTGTGCCATGTCATGCCTATTTTGCATACGCCCGTTTTGAATTATGAAATTTTTTTCTGATTCTTCTTCAAAACTTAATATTGTGCAGAAGCAAACTACAACATGACTGGAAGATAAGGGTGGATTGGCACTATCATAGTGGCTCGGACAAATAATTTGTGCACCTCTTTTATGCACTATCATCCATTGCTCAAAACAACAAATTATGACCACTTTCAGGCAGACCAACAACCCACAAGAATCTTCAGAGACACATTACTAAATTGTTAACTTAAATGCACTAAAAAATAAAAATACTAAGGCACAAATAAATTGTGAAAGGCTTATAGAAAAATATAAATGGCAAATTAAATTGATTCTTAAAAAGTTATCGATTTTAGCAGTATAATCCTTAGAGCACGAATTACATATGCAATTTCAAATGAGCATATATTTTAATTGCATATTTGAGTTCTTTAGGTAAGGTGCATAGATAGATTGCATATAAAAGCATAGAAACTCAAAATTTACTTTTAAAATACATATTACAAGTATTTTTCATTTTTGCAGTTTTTACATTTTTACAGTTTTTTACTATCCAGTACAATTTTTTGTACTGCCCACATTATTTGATGATGCAATAACATTATCGGCATTAAAAATGCTTTCAGATGATAAAAATCAAAGTTTAAATGTTGAAAATTTAGAAAAGCACATGATTGTTTATTGTAATAAAAATTTCTAAAATATGAAATGTTCATATATATACTAATTGCATTTGTATTTTACAATGTGAAAGGTTTTAATTTGTAATAAGTAATAAATACACTTGCCTTTCACAAAATTAAATTAACTGGAATGCGGCTCAAATCGACTTTCTCATACCAAAATCCATTTTTAGTAGCTTTTTTTTTTTCAAGTTTTACAAGAAAATATTTGAAAAATTGGTATTGTGGGTCCAAATAATTACAATTATAGCATATTACCCTTCACTTTATTTAAAGTTCTTGAAAAAGTCTTTCAATTGATACTATACGTGACAATGTACTCCTAGGGGTGAGGGGGTAACTTGCCCCTCGAGGGGGGGGGGACTAATGGCATCATGAACAAGAAAAAATTGTATTGATTATTGTATTTTAATTGTATCAGCTATTTTTATGAGTCATTTATAAAAAAATATATATCAGCTATTTTTCATAACAATGATCGAAACTATTAAGTCTCATGGTCACTGAGCTATAAATAAACCCTTTTGTGCATGATTATGTCAAATTTTGTCCTATGCTACCATGTTAAAAAAATATAAAATTTAGAATAAGTTTTCTCCTAAATGTAAAGAATTTCTACCACGTTCTAGATTTTTTTATAACAAAGCCAGATATAAAGTTTCTTGAAAATTCATTGATATTTGAGGCTGCTATCGTGTGCACAAGAAATCAATCACAGACAGACATCACTGCAAAAATTGTTAAAACGTGTTCAGGAGGTCTTAATCTCGCATCAAAATCTCGTATTCGAAAATTTTCATGAAAACAATATTTTCTCTCTATATTACTATATTACATAGTATGAGAAAGTAAACATGAACTTGTTTGTAAATATTTTCAGATGCATAATGTGAAAAATGAACTAAAACCATAGACACATGTTTTTTCTTCTTAAGTACATATTCTTGAAATTTAGCTAGTGGCATAAGCAGGGAATGGAAAGTTGTAAAGGAGGAGCTCATAACCATCCATTGTCTAAGCAATTACTTAAGTTTTTTAGGGTTCATACGAGAAAACAAAGTCAAGCACTGTGAACACCCATTCAATCCTCCCGCCCCCCCCCCCCCCCCCTTCTGAGGTACTGGATGCAACTTTGATTTTATATGCATATTTTGCCAATTTTTAACACATGCAATGTGAACTCATGGAATTACATTCAGTCTTTTTCTAACACCCTCTCTCTTCCCTAGTTATTTTATACAAATCAGTAAGTTGGGAGTCCATTCACATTATGGAGTGTTTAGTAGGTATTAATACCTCTCTACACAATTTAACAGGATCATAAATTTATATCAGATTTGAGTCAGCTGACACCCAATTTCATAAAGCAGTTTGGAACTGTGCATGGAATTTTAAGGCCATCTTAATAATCGCAAAACCTGCAGCTAAGCATTACCCTCTCAATGTAGTGGTCATGGTAATGAGCTAAAAGGTGTTGTAAAATTCTTCATTCTTTTATAAATTTGATACTAGTGTATTCTTTGTGTTTCATCAATAATTTTCTAATTAGCAATACAGTTACTGACCATGTGTTGCTGATGAGTTTTAACAAAAGTGAAACTGTTTTACTGATGCTTATTGCTGCATTAGACACAGAAAAGCATAATTCAGAAGGCTACATAAAAAGGTTAAAATTTCAATGTGTATATAAAGTTTTAGTTTTCAGATGAGAAAAATGTATTAGGAAAGGAAACTATTCATTAGTTGATAGTAAATCCTTAGGTACCACCTAATGAGAAGCTCTGACCTAGCTGAAATTTTATACTTTGACCCGGCCTGCCCCAACAATAATAGAGCCAAGATATTTTGCAATCTAAAGCCCCAGCATGATTCAGTCTGAACATCTCTTAAGTTTCAGCTTGGCCTGGCCAAAACCATTTTTGTTTTTTCAGATATATCTAAAAATCTAACATCGAGCTTGCTATGCACCGAAAATTAAGAAAATTAGGATCGTGTTTCCATTGCCGTTGGTAGCATCCATGGACAGGATGTTTGCCATAGGCATTTTGTGAGCGAGAATAAAAAGGTGTAATAAGCTTTTTAATATTTTAAAAATAATCTTTCATATATTTTACATAAATTTTTACTTATAACTTTTCAAGACATACATCTCATTTGTTCAAGTAAAGCTAAGCATTTTCAGAACTCAGGCCCAAGCCTGGCTCGACTCAGAACTTTCTATGTATAGTATGGTATGACCCAGCCTATGGATCCAAGCTTAGACCCATGGGCCAAGCCTGAACAGAAGTATATCTGACCTCGTTGTCGTTATTATAGAGGTCAACACTTGGGGAAAATTTAAATTTTTTGGAGGTGCTTTCAGACCCAAACCATTGTTCTTTCAAATATATCAAAACATTTCATACAACCCAGTCATTTATCTACATTACATGAGTTTTGTTTTCTTTAAATTTTTTATGACAAAAGGGTTAAAGTTTACAAAAATTTTATTCACCATTTGATTTAAACTGGCTTTTTTATTTTCCTTATATATATAGTATAATGTATAGCAAAAGTATTGTGACAGGGTTAAAAATTAAAGTTGAAGTTTACAATTGGAGAGTACATTTCAAATATCCCTGAAGTCGAATTGATCGTTTTTGAGGTGATGTCTGTGTGTGTGTGTGTCCACAAGTCTGTGGAGATGATATCTCATGAAGAAATGGATCATTTCGAATAAATTTTATACAAAAATTACTATCGGTGAATATTGGAAGCCTATTGATTTTAAACGCAATTGAATATTCGAAAGACCCCCTCCCTCCCAAATTTTTGAATGAAATTTTGAAAAAATTCTCAAAAAACCAGAACCTTCAATAATGTTATCCTCTACATGAGAAAAAGTGCAATGTGTACCAAATTATGCATCCAATATTTTTAATTAAAAAAAATTTACATGAAACTATCATTTTGTGGAACCCAAGAATACTGTCACGGAACTCCAAGAGTTCTGCGAAACAAACACCCTTTGAAAAACACTGATATCATGTAGCCTTTAATCTCTGAAAGTGTAGGGTGCTAAGTTGGCATACCCTAACTCTATTTTTATGTTTTGTTTTGATATTTTGATGCAATATGCTTTATTTTAGCTTTAACAGTTTTTGTTCAGTGCACAACAAATTGTAAATGTGCACAACAAATTGTTTTCCAGGTAATCTAACTGATGTTGTAACAGCCTTAAACTAGCGGTATATATGCCTAAGAGCTGTTAGACAAATATTATTTGATAGTAGATTCGCCAACCAATAGACATTTTTGTAATAACCTAAATTTGTTTACAAAAATTGAAAATGTTGAAGGTACTTCTATGATTTTAGCCATTTACAAGTTAGAAAGTCCAATCAGAGGTATTGACACAGTGAAATTAACAGTCGCTACGAAAGTTAAAATATATTGCATTTATCTTGATAATGTCGCATTCGCCCAAGTTGAGGCATAACCTATTAGCTGTTTAAAGTTTTAGAAAAGCAAGGTTACTTTCTCACTTGTGCTAATGGTGTATTATGATTTTTCTCCCCAAACGGGCTAAGGATGTTTTTTGCTAAAAAGAAAGATCACCTGTACTTTTTAAAACCCCACTATAACCCAAGAGAAATTCACTGTTATTTTTTAATTAATCAATGTACAGCTCAGAAACATTGGTGAATGTAAAAATAACAGTAAATCACATATTGAGCAATTTATAAATTGAGTTTAATGATTTTACTAAACTTTGGTATAATAAGCAGGGATGTATCTACAGTGGTCGGGGTTTCCACCACTTAGAATTTCCGACCACCACTCAATTGCCGACCACCACTTATCCAAAAAAATATACATATTATAATTACATTTAAAAAAAGTTATATTCAATTTTATCAAATGTTTTTCTTTAATATAAAAGTATACAATACTAATACTGTTTGTGTGTGCGAATTAATGTGAAGCTCGTTTCGAAATTTTATATTCTCAATTATAATTGTTCTGGAAAATCAACCACCACTCACATTTCTCTAGATACCTCCCTGAATAAGTTTTGTTATTTGAATACTAGAATTTATCTATATCACATTAGTAACATTTCTGGTGTTTATGGCTTTCCTAAATTTAGAAATAGAAAATTATGTTAATTGTATATTAAAGTTGAGCTGTGTTGTTATGCTGAGCTGTGTTGGGTGAAATTTTTGCTTACTGCCTTGTACATGCATTCACCATCCACTGAAGTTGGGTTCAGTTTAGATTTCAGCAAGATAGAGCTTCAGCCAGCTTTGGCTCTGTTTTGGAGTGAATTTTTCAAAACCATCTTGCCTGTGCATAGCATGCGTATTATAAAATTTTACTTAATCAATATCATTCCATGATTGATGGTAGCCTATTTTCATCTTTCATTATATGTAATTTGATTGATATATACACTCCCCTCCAAAAAATAAGCACGAAAATGAAAATCAAGCACAAATCAAAAACGACTGCAACAATTTATTCAAAATTTTACTGTAACATAGAATAGGACTCTGCCTATTATTTGCGTACAAAAGAAAAAGAGTTTTAAATGTATACTTACACATTAAAAAGAAATTTAAAAAAATGGAGAAAACGGCAGATCATAGTTTTGAATGTGAAATGTCTGTCAATAAGGAATATGACCTCCTCTGACACTAATGTAGACTTGGCTATGATGATTCATGCCACCGATTAAGTGACCAATGAGGTCAGAAGGCAGTAATCACCGCTCTTGTATGAGAGCACGTTGGAGCTCTTGGGTAGTGTTTGGAAGGGTTTGTCGGGAAGCTACAGCTTTCCCAAGAACATCCCATACATGCTCTATTTGGTTTAAGTCTGGGGAATATGCTGGCCACTCCATTTGCTGGATTCCCTCTGTCATTAGGTAATCACTTATATTATGAGCTCTATCTGGCCGGACATTGTCGCCCATAAGAACAAACTCAGAACCTATTGCACTCACATAAGGCCGAACATAGAGTTAAAGGATTTCGTCTCAACATCTGTGACCAGTCACAGTACTGTTGAGGAAGAAATGGAAGTCAGTACGTCCGTCGAAGGAAATCCCAGACCATACAAGGATACAACAGAAAATGAGTGGTGCTAAATAATGTTAATCAGTTGATGCCATGTACCAGCCTCTCTCCACACAAAAATCCATTGATCATTCGACTGCAAAGTGAATCTGGACTGATTGGTGAATAGAACATTGCTCCAATCGTCTATGGTCCAACTGACGTGTTCCTGACACCATTGGAAACGGGCTGATCATCATGACAAACAATGGAACACAAGTAATTGACCTCTGTGCATAAAAGCCATGTGCTTGCAATCTGACAGTTGTAATGGATACAGCCTACCTGTAGCTGCAGTGAGGCTAGAACGTAAAGCAGATATTGTTGCTTGCCTATTGCATCTGACCAATAATGCTAAATAGCGGTCATCGGAAGATGTTGTAACTCGAGGGCGAACAAAGCTTGGCCTTCTGCTTATTGTTTCACTGTTTTGGAACTGGGTCCATAAACGTGAAATGTCAGAATGGTGGATTCTGAAGAATTCAGCAACTTCTCCAATAGATTTTCTGGATTCTAACCTGCCCACTGCTCGCCATCATTGGCCATCATCTGAACGCCTTCTTTGGGACATATCAAAAGAAATGGCTATTTCAGGCTTTTACCCTAATGTCTGTAGTAGAAGTAAGGACGCACAAAAAGAAACACTTTTATCAAGACACTGATTGACATATTTGGCATGTAGCCAATTGCTATTATGTACTTGTTTCTATATTTGCATATTGTACTCAAGGAATGCAGCAAGTTTCGTCCAATAAAATTCATTCGTTCGCTCGTGATCTGAGAATTTGTATTTCCTGTTTTTTTTTCTTTGGAGGGGAGTGTATTTATACTTTTACTATATACATATATATGATATGTATTTATACTTTCAGTTGAATATTATTGCATGCAATATTGGGATTTGTGTTTCAACACAGCTTCGGTGTACAGCGGTGAATAGCTCAGGCCCACAGCATGTTCTTAGATCATCTTAACTGAACACAGCTTTTAGTGTACCCCCTGGCATTAAACTGTTAAGATTATAAAATTGCTATGTCTAGAAAAGTATATTTTAAATTAATTAGCAGAATCAAATCTAATAACCCTATAGAGTTAGTATAGATACACATATACGGTAACATGTCTACTACTTTTTTTGGTGGTACTAAATCATTGACGATTATTCTAGAAAGGTAACAGTCTTTCCTTTAAAGCAAAAATCAGATAGTGACTTATACATTTAAGAGATTTCAGAATCATGCAGAAAGATTTTTAAACTAAAAACTTTTATGTGTAAGGACGCATCAAATTTTTACAACCGAATATGTCACATATAGAATGGAATTTTACCATAATAAATTCAATTATTTTCTACAACAGTAGAAGATTAGAGCTGAAAGGACTACAACTTACTCTTTTGAGTAAAATTTAATTGCCAAAAAATTTAACTTAACTGCTTTTACATAAAGGCAGTGTTAAATGCTAGAGTGGATTAGAGAATGTGTTCTGGGCAGAAACCCTATTATGTTTTACATATGTTTACACAGAATGTGCCACAAGTTTATAGCTAAAACTCCTTTTGAACTTTAATGTGGTAGGAAACCATCTCTTGTTCAGTTAAGGGTATACTTAATTAAATATAGAAATATCTTTAAAACATTTGATGTTAAATTTGAAAAAAATATAACACAGAATTTTTAAATACAGAGCAGAGCACAAACCTGTATCACGTGATACAACTATTTATTGATACACGCCTGTCTATAACTATAGATGTTTTGTTTGAGTAATTTCTCTGTCTTTATATCTTGAAGAAAGTGGCTGTTTTTGCTTCTGAAACCGGTTTATACTGTTACTAATTTGATATTTGCTATGCATTTGATGAAGATTTTATATTTTAGATAAATAATTTTATTAATTTATGACTATTAATAAAAAGTTAGGAACGTTTGTGTCTTAAATGTACTTTCTTTGATGCTCTAGGTTCATCGAATGAATTCATTTTCCAGTGCACTCAATAAAGTTTGGTACGAAGAAGGGATGTCATTTTTTTCTAAAGGACTTTCAGCACGTGTGATTCAGACATTTTTTTCATCCTTTTTTGTTGTGTTAGGTTATGAAACCCTAAAACGGTGGAGTGTTTATGACCAATATAAAGATCAGATACGTTGGTAATTCATTAGTTTTTAGGAACTTTGTATAAAGCACCGTTATTTCAATATGCAGCTGAGTATTATAACATTTACTGTGTAAAAATTGGATAAATATGGAAATTAGTTGATTTAAAATTAAATAATTTATTGTAATTTTATAGTTATGTAATGTAATGCATCACACAAAATTACTCTTCACTTGATGTGAATATATATTCAAGATAGATAAAGAATATTTTTATCCATAAAAATTTGATAGGATTTGCATTCATTTTTTAAATCACATTCCATCATTTATTTAATGAAATTCTTATTATTTGTATATATATTATATGTGTATTAAAATAGTTAGTCTTATGAGAGAAAGTCCTGCACTTTTCTAAATTGTTTGGATTTAGTCCACAAAATCATAAATTTTGTTTTAGAAAATAATGGTTTATTTATGACAGAATGTTCAGAAATGTTTATTATGATGCAGAGTTTTATAGACAAAAGTATAATTGTATAAAATGAAGTGTGCCATATTTTATTTAAAATTTTTACATTATCTTTCAGTTTTTTTTTTTGTTTTTTTATAAATTTTAACTATCCTATCATTATAGGACTACACATTTTGTACCTGTTTTCTGCATGTAGAGATTGTGTCACAAAATATTTACAGAACAGTTTTGAACATGCTATATTCTAAATATGATGTTTATTAAATCATGCTTATTTTAATATCAATTTGAATGAGAATCATTTGGTTAATTTTAATGAATATTTTTTTTTGTTTCTAGAAGGGAGGTTTTTTTTTTTTTTTTTTTCAAGTAAACTCCAAGGAAATATCAAAATAATTATGAACAAGCATTTATAATTTGCAATTGCAGAACGATTTTATTTTTAAATGCATTAGATGATTTGGAATGTTTATGTTTTTGTTTCTGTTTAATTGATTGTATATAAACAGGAGTTTCTAAATGATTGTTGTATCATTATATAATAATTCTAATGCTATATTGCAATTATTTTTTTAAATCATTAAAATAAATAGCTTTCAGGAAATTTAAAGTATTTAAAAAAATTCACATTAAAATAAAAATTATTTTAAATCTTGAAGGAAAAGCTGCTTGTTATATCAAATCTATAAATTGAATCTGCATATTAAAGTTGTTTAATTGTAAATTTTCAAACTGGAATGCTATTTTAACTTATTTTTAGCATTTAATTTTTCTTCCATGTATTTTTTTTTTTAGCATTTCTATGTTATAGCCTGATTAAAGAACATATTAAATCATATAATAGAAATATGTACATAAATGGTTTTCACGTGTTGTCATGCCTGACATGGCCATTATGGTAGGAATATGCATACTCGTGTGATCATGCTTTTTTGTGGATGGCTTTACAATGTCTGGTAATTGTAACATAGATGAAAACCATCTGCAAATTTTCATCATTGCAATTTTTTGAATACAATGGGTCAAAAAAGAAAAAAAAAATCATATAGAAATTCGCTGTTAGGGCAAGCTTGTGCAGCAATTATTTATCAAAATATAAGAAAATTAATAATGTTTTGTATATAATCCTTAGATAAAATTTAGTAGACATAATAAAAAATTTAATTAAAAACTGAATTGAAATCAATTTCAGCAGACTTCTCTTTTAATCAATACTATCTTGATTCTTGACCAGCATAAATCAATTTACTTTAGTTATGTAGTACAACTATTTTTGTTACTATTTCATTCTAATGTGTTTGTCATCGAATAAATAGGAATAAGTCAGATGACAGCTGTTGCTCTGCTGTTGGATATTAATAACAAGTCTTTTTCTATTTTGACATTTTGTTTTGTTTACTTTTTACTTTCCGTAGAGTGTATAGTATATGAAAAGTATTAGTATGGGATCAACAATCCTACATCATTTGATGAATGAATGATTCATTAATAGAAAACCCTCAATTTATTAAACGTTTTTATCAAAAATCAAAAGTACTTTATAAAAAATTACTCATATTGAAGAATGTTGTGGAAAAGCTATTTTATATGTAATTTTCTAATTTAAAGCAATTAACATCATTTATAGGATGCTAATATGCAGCATTTTCAAAATATTGCCAGTATTGAATTGAAACTAGAAAAATTACTAAAATAAATTTATCAAATGATTGAATGCTTTGTTACAGTACCAGAAATGAATTAGCATTTTTTTTTAGAGATTATCATATGCCATTTGTGAGGTATTAGAAAATTTACTTTTAATGATACAAAATATCATATGTCTGGAAATAATCAAATGAAATCTAAAAAATTTTGTATTCTTCATTTTATCAAAGAAAATAATAAGCCTATTGATTTTCAGCAAGATTGAATGTACTAATTATTTTTTGCTTTGAATGTCAAAATTTGTTTATTTGTAGAGGAAGTCTTGCTTATCAAATTTTTGCAATACTTATGTGAAGGGGGGGGGGGGGGAAGCTGCATTTCAATAAAGATATAGAACCAAAAAAGGATAAGAGGGGAAAAGCTGTAAACATTCTCTTCAAACTGTAGTTTTGTTCAAAACCTATACCAATTTACTTCAGTTGCAGTTTTATAAATTTAGTTAGATAAAGTAGATTGAGTATAATTTTTCCGGCTTTTAGATCATGATGTAAATAACAGCTTTCAGATCAAAATATAAATGTGTCCTGTTACTCCCCTCTTTTTTCTCGGGCTCTAAATTGTTGTTGAAATGTAACCTCGTTGTCCTTTTTGTAAGTGCCAGAAACTTTTATTTGTTTTAAAATGTATGCTCTGATCTCTTGATTAAATCTTCATAAATGTTTTGGTGTTAATTGACTAATTTTACATTTATAGTAAAGTATGCCAATTCCTTGTTCTGCACAAACATGTCTCCAAAACTTCAGTATTCAAATAATGTGCAAATTTAAAAAGTAAACAAAGCGCAATGGTACTAAAAGGGAGATCGAAGCCATGTCATAGTTCATCTGATCAGCAACTGGCATCTGACCTAAACATATGTTTAATAATATGCAAAAATGAAATTATTTATAAAAGATGGTCAGAATAACCAATTCAGATTTGTCAAAATAGCAAGAATAAATAAATTATAAAGTCAGCTAAACTAGATTAAAATTAAGTTTTTAATTTATATTTCTTATCTATCTATAATTTGTCTAGGAACTGTTATATCTCCTATGTCATATTTATGAAAAGTGGTTGAGTGGTGTAATATATCTTTATCTGTGATTTGATCAAAGCTTTACATACATGTTTTCTTGTTTTATTATTAACATATTAAAAGTCTAGAGTTTCTATGTATGTTAATTTATGTTTTTGTTGCTTTTGATATTCATTTCATTTACAAAATACCAGTTTGTCTGAATTTTGAAAGTTAAAATTTTTTTGAATAGGTTTTGAAATTATTTAAATATAAACAACACATATATAGATGTGTTTCTTACAAAGTTGGTAATCCCTTATGGAGTAGATTGATCATCTCCTTGAAATACCCTCTATAGTTCAGTTTATTTGATGGACCTTATACACAATATCAGCACTAATCTAATCTGTGATTAGATAAAAAGACCTATATTTTTTGTATCAGTGATATCAATGCCAGATGAGTACATCATCTTTGTTGCTACTAATGAAGTTCATGCATAGACAGTTTAATGTATATTGTATTTTTTCAACCTAAAGCACAAATAGATTCAAAATTATGACATAAGGAGGAGTGATATCATTTAAATAGATATTTAAAAAATGAAATAGCTTCAAAAATCTTTTAACGGTGAGAAAAAAACCTTTGTTCTAAAATTATCCGTAAAATCCAGTTAAGTGTAACCTCAAAATTTATGTACAATTTAGGCCTTTAATTAAAAAGTACTAGAAGGCTTCCCATGTTCACAATGTTTGTCTTTAACCTATATACACCAAAATATTAAAAGAAATAAACACGCCTTTTCAGCTTCATTTGATTTACTTTAATTAGTCTAAGTAATAAGAAAGATCTTCCAACACTATGATTCCAATAGAAGGCATATTATATGGATTTTAAGATAGTAGAGACCTCAATTTTGGTCATAAAATGTAATCCATGAATGCTAATGTATTGGATTGCTGGATAAATATATTACAAACTTTTGGGTCTCAAACAAAAAAGGATGAGAATCATGGGCATAAATATTATGATTTTGACGACACTTCTTGGCTTGATATTTTTAATAAATGCATGATTTATCTATTGATTTGGGAATTTATTAATTGATTATGGACTTCATGTTTTTTTTTAAATTCCTTTTTATAAATATTTGTTTTGAAAGAAAATCTGTATTCAGTATTACCTATTACCTAATATATAGAAATTTCTGAAAATAATTCCGAGTAAAACTTTTTCTGATTCAAAGTGAAACAACTTTAAACATTTCTGTACAGTGTATTTATTATATTTCTAGAAAAAAATAGATCATTTTAAGAAATAAAATTATTGAAAAAATATTTTGTATTTTTTTGTCTGATGATTTCATTATTTTAGGTTCTATATCAGTCTTATATTTAAGTATTCTTATTTTTAAATGTATGTGGTATAGCAAAAGAAATTTTGCCTCTTTTTGAACTGTTGACTATTTTAACGTCATAATTTTTGGTTAAAATAGGCTTGAAGGTAAATCTGAAAAAAATATGTAAAAAGTTGTTAATGCTTAAGGTAACACTTTTATTACTGTGATCCACTTTAGCAGAGCAAAATGTTTGCAACAGACTTATTTGTCTACAACCAGTATCCTTTTCTGTGGGAAAACATATTGTTAGTGCAAATAAATATTTTAGAACAATATCGAAATTTAATTGACAATTAATGAAAAATAAAATGCATTATAAATATATGTTGTAGGCAGTTTTTTAAAATCATCATAGAATTTACTAACATTAGCTATCAAAAATTATAAAAAGTATTTAAAATATCTGGTATATTATATTTGTGCAAGCCATGTAATATAAATTAAGAAATTGTAGCTTGAAAAAAGCTCATACTAACTCTTAAGGGATGATTTCAATACATTTCTCATTTGTGCCTGTCATATGTTGGCTTTTATTACATCGGAGAATAATTTTAATTATGAGTAAATTTTTAGTATTTGTCCAAGTTTTGTTCAAATTATTCAGAGCCATCAGTAGCATAGACTGGAACTAAGACATTGGCTATTTAACCCCATATAAATTATTTGCACTTCCTTAATAGAAACAGACATGGAAATTAAGTCTACAATTGTTTCAAGGGCATTATGAGCCGTCTTTATCAAATAAAAGCAGTATGTATCAATGTAGAGTTCCAATACAACTGCAGTAGCCAGTTGTATTTGATTATACGTAGGCAATTGTATTTGATCTTTTGATTGATACACACTGCTTCTGAGCTGATGAAGAGTATTTATGACTTGTAATGAAATAATTGTAGACATCTAAATTTCCATATGTCTTCTTTGAAGGAAGTACAAAAAATTTTTATTCTTAAAATCAGAAGTAAGTGCTAATTTAATAAAAAATTCAAGCAAATTATGGACGATTTAGACTAGTTGCTAGAGGGTGGGGTGATATAACCTAGGTCATGGATCTAGAATATGACACTTAAAACTACATATTTTGAACATTACCACCATTGATTGGCTAATTTTAATATTTTATATTCTACTATTTCAGTTCTTTAGTTCTGAACATCAAGAATAAAATTAAACTTGGTCAACAAGTTCATCAAATTAAAATTCAAATAATTAATACCAATATTCTTCGTTGTCTATGGTAATAATACAACAATGCATTTTTATGGGAATGTTAGTCACAAGATATATATATGATTAGTCTAGAAATCAAAATTAATTAGTAGCCAAGAGTTTAAATCAAAAATTAGTCATCAAAATATGTCGATGATATACAGGGGTTGGACAAAATAATATGAACACCTGTGTAATAACAACACTCGAGGGAAACCTGTCGTATACTTCCGCCCTCTAGTGGTGTTGAAACGTGCCACATAGCGGGCGAGAATGTACACACATCAATCTGTGAGTAGCAGTGATAGTGGTCAGATGCAAAATATATTATGGCATTCAAACTTCATTATGGCTGACCTCTCAGATTTCAAAAGAGGAATGATTGTTGGGGCCCATCTTGCCGGAGCCTCAGTAATGAAAATGGCCACCCTTGTGGGTGTCAGGAGAAGTACCGTGGTGACTATAATGACAACCTATATCAAACAGGGAAAGCCATCATCTGCCAAGCACAATAATGACCGATGTTTGAAGCTGGCTGACAGAGACAGAAGGACTTTGAAGCGGATTGTGGCGAGAAAGCACAAGACAACAGCATCCCAGATAACATCTGATATGAACACACATCTACAGGAAGCTGTATCATCAAAAACTATCCAGCGTGAACTGCATGTGGCAAACATTCACGGTAGAGCGGCAATTTCAAAACTATTAGTTACACCATGCAATGCCTTGAAACGATGAAAATGGTGTCGCAAGCATAAAAATTGGACACAACAATAGGAGAATGTCATATGTGGTCAGACAAATCGTCGTTCGCCTTATTCCAAACCAATGAACATGTTTACGTTTGGAGGACGCCAGCAGAAGCCTATCATGTTGACTGTGTCCTTCCTACTGTTCAGCATGAAGGGGGATCAGTGATGCTGTGGGGCATGATGATGCACTGTGGTCTCAGCCCACTTGTCCTGCATGGGCAGGTTACAGCATGGGATTATGTCAATTTTCTGGCTGACCATCTTCATCCAATGGTGCAAACTTTGTTCCCTGATATACGACCTGTGTACCAAGACGATAATGCACCCATTCACACAGCTGGAATTGTCCGAGACTGGTTTAATTAACACGATGATGAAGTACAACACCTCGTGTGACCCTCTCAATCACCTGATCTTAATATAATTGAACCTTTGTGGGGTATTTTGGAGGACAAGCTGCACAGTTGGTTTTCAGCTCCAAGGACCCTTTCTGAATTAGCGACCTTTTTACAGGAGGACTTGCTATGTATTCCTGTGACTCTTGTGCATGATTTGTATTTGTCCATCCCACGTTGTACACAAGCTGTAATTCACTCAAAAGGAGGGCCATCAGCCTATTAATAAAGATTTTGTCTCTTTTCAGAGGTGTTCATTTTATTTTGTCCAACCCCTGTATATATATTTTTTTTAATCATAATTTTCTTTATTTTTTCTATAGAGTTAACAAAACATAATTTATCTTAGAATATATATCTATTATTGAAACCACACATGTGGTAAACCAGGGATGGGGATTCTGCAGCCTTCTCAAAGAACTGCCATTCTTTTTAAGTTGTATACAGGGTGTCTCACAAAAAGTGAACAGCGGAAAATTTTTTGAATGGTTAGTTGTAGACCCTTAGTTCTAATTGCGAAAATGCTTTAAATATGGAAGTTATGAAATAATAATTTAACTGCTGTACTATTTGTATTTTGTAGTATATATAAGCAAAATTCTTGTATGTAATCTTATTAGAGGGCAGCATACTTTAATGTTACCTTTAAACATAAAAAGGTTCCTCACCTCTGTGTTAGACATTACCAAATTATAACTACTACTTAGTAATATCTATATATATGTAAAAATTGTGAAACAATCTCTGTAACAATTTAACAAATTTTTAGCAAATGGTATATCGGATGGTTGAGAAGGAAGCATGCCATTAAATACCTCAACCATATTTTTGGTGAAGTGGTATGTTTATCCAATGGATATACTTCTTGGTATAATGTCTAACAAATGTTACTAGTAATTGTCTAAGTTGACATTTTTATATTACTGAAGTTTGTTAGTTCTAGAGGTTATAGCATTTATGTCTAGAGTTAGTTACCAAGTTAATCGAATTAAAATTAAAACTTGAATAATTACCTTCATTATATTTTTCTGATACTCTTTCATTTTATTTGTTGAAATATAATTTTTCCGTTTGCTTTCTTTTCCCTAAATTGAAGGAAATGTAATTAGATTCTTTAAACATAAATAAAGACAATGCACCGAACGTTTAGTATTTAAAAATTATCAAATGCTTTGTATTTTGCCTTAACTATCCATTCTTACTTTGCCTACAAATGTAATATGTAAAGGGAGATTATTGTAATGGGATCAAAATTTCATGGGTTTGCATGTTTTGAGCATACCTGAATACGAATCAACCATTTTTCAATGTCCGACTCTGAGTCTGGCCACATTAATGAGTAACAGCGGCAAATTGATTGAACAATACATAGTTATAAGAAGTATATAATTTATGTTATTATTTTGTCCCAATATAGATATTTTTTAATCTAAAGAAAGTCACATGTCAGACATATCATATTTTACAGGGTGAAACCCTGTAGAATAAATAATTGAAGTTCACATTTTAAACCTCTCTAAAATGAAAACCACTTAATGTAGGGCTTCCAAACCTGGGAATATAGTAAAGGAAGAAGTCATGGAATTTCAATTTAATTTCTGCACTAAAAATTATTAGTTTGTAAAGTCACCACCAGGGAAAAATGCTTCTTCATTATCAGTATTGACTTTATAAATAATTTAATAGTTAACACTTAGGCTAATCAATGTTCAAAGTTGTGTCCATCATTTTCTGCAATACGTTGAAAGCTGAGTGCTGCAATTTTTACTGTTGCTTGTAGCATGTTACGAATATGTTGATTTATAGCATCCTTAAGCTTTGATAAATTTGGGATGTTATCTCTGTAAATGGTGCTACGTGGTGGAGGTACCTATATTATTCCCAGTGCCATTTACGAAATAACAATATACAGGAATTGTTATAAACTTTCTGTAAAGTGGCTTTTAGTAGCCTGGTGGTGATTTTATGAAATAATATTTGTTGCAGAAACGAAAATCCTATGGCCTTCTTTATTACAGCTGTTTGGAATCTCTACATGCAGTGTTTTTTGTTTTTTTTAAAGGGGTTTAAAATATGAATTTTAATTATGATTATTTCTGTATATAAAGATAGTTTGTTTCTACTTTTTATAAATAAATGTTTTTTACAATTCTATACATTTTATTGTTTAAAATAATGATGAATTGATTCTTTCTGCTTATTTTAAAAAGTACAAAGATTACTTTTTATTTAACCTTGAAAAACTGTTGACTGTACTTGCATTTAACAGCATTAGCTTTTTTTTTATTAAATGGAAATCAGTGTTTTAACGTTTATATTTCTTTACTATTCGAGTGAGTGAATTATGTCTTTAACTAAGTAAACAACTGATATTTCATCAGAAAAGGACACAATCGACTTGAAAATTTTCCACTGTACATTCTTTTTATTTTTTAGGAAAATTCATAGCTACACATCGATGAACATTTCATGTGGGATAAAAATTGGATCCAAAGAATAAACAAAAACAGAAGCTTTCAAATTTAACAAAATAATTGTTGTTCGTTAACTGCATAGTTAGCTTTATGAACAAGAACAAAATCAGGTGCATTTTCTGAAAGCAAGTTTTAAAGTAGTATTTTATTTTATCAGCTCGAAGTTTTTCCTTAGTACATACATAAAAGTCCATTTAAGAAGCAAAATGAATCCATTTTAGCTGAATAGAAGGGTAGACGTCTTCGAACTCAGTTGAGGACCTGATCTGCTGTGGGGCTGTCCTTTCGGCTGGAAGAGAAAAGTGTGAACACATTAATATTAATTTGCAAATGCAGCTTATTCCTAATTAGCAGAAATACCCGCCATTGCTCGGGATAATACTGAAATCATGTCTGTATAAAAATATGAAATATTTTAACGATAAACCTGCTCAAAAAATAAGCTTAATGGACTCGTAAAGAAATATACAATTCCGTTAAGACGCTTTTGAGTTATAAGCGGTCATTACAGGATGAGAAAACGGCATTTTAATTCCATTTGTTACGCGCGTAAGTGTAAGAGGATAAAGCTTGAATAATAATAATAAAAAAAAAACATTCTCTTGACTGAATCTCATCAACATCAATCTGAATTTTAGAAGATATTTGAAGTATATTTTTGAATTTTCATTTTTATATGTTGTTAACGCAGTGCGAAGTTTGAAATATTTTTAACCATAAACTCGCTCTTTATTAAGCTTAACCAGCGAAAATAGTACGTAAATTAGTTGAGCTGTTCTCGAGTTATAAGCTGGCATGACAATGGAAGACAGACAGAAACAGATTTTAAATTCTCGTGATAGAAACAGTCTCGTGACAGAAATAGATTCTTCGCTGTAGAGTGAAAAAAAAACATTAGAATATACCCCAGGATCAGCCTTATTGCCTTAAATAAATAAATAAATAAATAAAAATCATCCAAATTCATCACGTGGTTCAGGAGATATTTAAGTCAAAAGAGTGTATTGAAATTTTCCCTTTTATAAATTAGAGAAAAAAAAATTGTACAGTTTTGAAACTGGCGGCTCGTCAGTTTCAAAACGTACAATTTTGAAACTGGCGTACGAGGGAAGAATCCCACTACTGAATCTGCTTCACGAATGGGTTAAGCAGATTCAGTAGTGGGATTCTTCCCTCGTCCTCGACAACGAACAGTATCAAAACATAACGTGCTACTGGCACAAGTATTCTCAAATAATATCTAAAAAAAGGAAACGAGTCTAAAAAATTCGCCAAATAATAACAATAACCCATTCAACTGTTTACATCAGGTGACGCAGGATGAAACGCTGCATCACCTGCCGAGCCGCCACCGTTTTAAAATCAACTTTTTCCTCCGCTCTGGCATGCGTATCCATATCGAACACCTACGGATCGGAAGGCCAGAGACCGAATGCATACCGAGGATGAGTTAGTCCCCAGTATGTATAAATGTTTGCCTACATGAGCATTGATAAAGCGAGATAAAATGATTTAAGGATACATAAAGCCAGGGACCAAAATTATCGAATAAAAAGTTTCACGTCTATTTTAACAAGGTTAGAAATAAAATAAAATATAATAATTGAATTATGACGAAAATAAAAGAATGCCATTTTGAAATATTATTACAAAAATGGGGCTCCGGTTCTGCGTTTCTCTGTGGAACCGATTTTCAAAAGTTACATGCATATAATGCACCACCGGAAACTCCATTTTAACTAGTATGTATATAAAAAATCAAGGAAAATGAGTTTGAAAATAAATATACTACTCACCAAGCGTAAATGTACTTTTAAAATTTTCTATTGTAAAGTATGCAATTCAGCCTTAAAATGTTACTTTCCTTGATCTTCATCCTTTTTGTTAGAAATTTATCTAAGAAGTTTATCTTGATCATCATTTACTAGAAGTTTAATTTAGAATTCACATAGAAAGATTCCAGGAGTATCAAAAATGCCAAAGCAATTCTCTAAATCAAATTATTTTAGCAATTTTCTAAATCAAATTTACTATTCATTTTTCAAGTGACTCGGCAGAGTCCTCAGGCAATAAACACCATTTGGATGGAATAAGCACCACCATATTTGGAAACGAAACGATGAAAGACAGCGAAATCTCGCAGCTTAGACACGTCTACTCAAGGCACGGCAGCTACTCAGGATACAGGTGCGCGCACATTCTCTTTTAATTGAATTGCCAATGCAACATCTGATGGGGCATTTTGAGTTTTTTCTCTTCTGAACAATACATCAGCACTTGAGGGTCAAGCGCCTGTAGGAGTTAAAATTTGCTTCAACCCCCTTCGTTTATTTGCGAAGAAGGCAATTCATACATTTTATTTCGAATATATAATTAAAATAAAAGTTATACTTGGTTGTAAATTATTCGGGGAGACACTGTCTACCTTGTTTACCCTGACGCTTCACTAATTTTGTAAGAAAAAGTCCATGTGCTCATTAGGTCTATCTATAGTAAACGAATGATAGCCAATCAAATAAAAGTGATTGCTGCTCCCCTGGCGGAGAACTTAAGAGTTAGATACAAAAGGTCGACAACAAAGCAAAATAGAAAAAATGTCAATTACAAAGTTGTAGAGGATTATCTAATGATTAAGAATCGACACCAGGAACGCATGACACGCGTAATATGGAATGCAATAAATAGCCATCAAAGAGGCGCATCACTCATAAACATTTTCGTACAAAGTTATAGGGTGTTTAACCTATAGGTGTTAAATATTGCACCTGTACACCAGGTGCAATGTTTCTGTCCGCGAGAACGCCAATGTCTGCAAAGCGGGATCGAACTGTTTGGAATAGGGTATGTCAAATACCTGTCTTTTTGAGAGGTTCTTCGTTTGGGATGGACGCTGTCCCACCCGTAAGCAAAAGATTAAGGACTTTCACAGGAACGCTGGCTTAGGATGAAACTATTTATTTCATTCTACTGGAACTGCTGTAAGATATGTGTAGCTGTAAGTTTATATAAGCACAAAATTTCGAGTTAAAATAGTTTCACCATGTAAGCCTCGCTGGTTTTGTACATATACCTCGAAATTAAGCGTACATTTGCGCCTTTTCTGCCATTTACTGGATATGCCACTGCACACAGAATCATTCAACAAATGAGTGATTCGTGTTCACGGCTACTTAAAATAAGCACATTCATCAAAATCCCAGTATTGAATGTTTGAGAATTACAATGCTTTACCTTGTATGAACAAGATGCGAAAAACTGCAGATTTTATCATATTTATATCCCCTCCTCCCCCGCTTTGTTAGGTGTTTCTGCACGGCTTTCAAAGCATCTCCCATAATTAAAAAAGAGGGGGACTATTCCAACGATCAATGCACAAATGTTATGTGCCATAAGCTTATTATTTACGAGAAATGGTCTGCCCCGATCACACGTTGCATTTAAGTCCCGGAAACTATTTCTCTAGTAACGATCTCATTAGCGTCTGCAGAACTGTTTATTTGAAGCAGAGACAAAGGTTTAAATGCCTGGAAGTACAAAACAGGGCAGCCCCCGCCTCAGAAAAAAAATATCGGTAATGGCCCATTATAAGCAAAATAAAGGTGTTCATGGAGGTGTAATAGCGCTTCCTTCCAGGCAAAATGCGAAAATGGATTATTAGCCACCTTTCCCACCCACATTCGCACGTTGTGTGGATTCGAGGCTGTAATTGGGATGAATAATTCTATGAAAGTGAACAAATCGTTTGAGTTATTGAATCAGATTTGTGTGTGTGTGTGTGCATTTTAACTTCTTCAAGAGTGTTTGAAGAAGTATAGATGTCATTTCTACAGAAAAAGGTTTATGATTTAAATTTAAAATAGTAAGATAATTTCCGTTATTTATATGTATTTGGGCATTGCAGATTATGGCCATTGCAGGTTTATTACAGACTAACAGTATACCCGTTCTTCGTACGGAATGTATAATAGAAAGACACTTAAAATTCATAATCATGTGCAAATTCCTATAGTATTCTAAATGACATTGTTATTTAAAGCATTCTATTAAAATATTTAATTTAATTCTCTTAAAGAGAAGTATAAGAATCTCTAATTTCGCTATGCAAAATTATCTTCACAGGCAAATCTAAAGAATAAAATATCCTGGTCTTGTTTGTAAACAAATTTACAAAATAAAATATGAAATTGGATCACTATATGCCAAAATGATAGCGCTAAAATGGTATTAGTATACTCAATTTATAAGTTTGAAAAATATTTGTCAAAATAAAATCGATGACTTAAGAAACTGAAAATATCAATAATTTCTGTAACTTTTGAACTCCTAAGTCATAATTCATATGACTCAGTTAAAAGTATAATTCCGATAAAATATATTTTTATATACATTTCTCAATTATTTTAATTGGAAAAGTTTTAATAAAATGAACATCTGCTGTATAGCTCATTAGGTTTAATTCCGTTGCTTAGCAACATGATACCATTTTTTTTTTTCAAATAAATTTTCGGAAAAAAATATTGTCTGCATAATGCTATCTCTATAGGTTCGTTATTTATTAATATCTCGAGAACCCCTGATCCTAGAAATTCGAAACATGGACTCCATTTTAAGTGGGGCTACTTCACGGCTACCTACAAAATTTCATGAAATTCGGTGCAGTCGTTCTTCCGTGATGATGAGACAATACACACACACATACATACAGACTTTCAAATTTATTTATATAGATTGTGGCCCGAAGGCTTTGTATAAATTATATTCCTAAAGTGCATAAAACACATTTCTCACAGCAACTGGAACTAAATGCATTTCAAGAACTACGTTCTGTCTACCGTTCGTTCAATTACAGATTTCTACTCAATAGTGCTTGATAAATTTTTTCGGCCGCGGAACCCTTTTGAAATGCAATTCGACGACGGATCTCCGAAAGCTGATTATTGTGGTCCAAATTATCCTCTCAAAATGTTACGCGTTTTTTTAAAGAACATTTACACGAAATTCTCACATCGCGGAACCCTTGGAATACTGTCGCGGAATCCCAGGGTTCTGCGAAACACACTTTGAAAAACGCTGCTCTACAACTTTATAAATAACTTATTACGTTTATCTCGCTTTGCTGACAAGTACGTATTCCTTACTTTTTTATTTCTCCGCTAGAGACGCAGCAATCTCTTTCATTCGATTGTGCGTGGTCACTTTACTATAAATAGACACTCATGAATCTTTCATTACAAAGTTATTGGGGGGTACTAGAGGAGTTTTCTAGGAATCCTTTATACATGACTGGAACAAATTACCCGCCGTTGCCTAGGTCATAAATAAGTAAATAACCGATTAAATCATTTCCACATGTCGTTTCAAACCAAATCCCCATGCATGTACTCCGCAATCGTGGAAAGCAAAAAATAAATAAATAAATAAAATAAAAATAAATATATAAATAAAAGAAGTGAAATCTATTTCCTAGAAGGGAAGGCGTGGCTTAAACCGCAGCGTGAGCATGAGCATGCGCAATCCACCGGAGAGAAACTCCGCATTCTTTAATATTCTACAATTAAGGATATTAAAGAAATCTACAATTTAAATTTTTATACGTTCGCTTCAAAAATCACAAAAAAAAAAAAAAAAAAAAAAAAAATAGTAATTCAGAAGGGGGGGGGGGGGGAAAAAAAAAAAAAAAAAAAAAAAGTATCACACGCAAATTTTTGCCGAACTATAGAATTGTGCTAATCTCCCTTTTTCGGGTGCGGCGAAATAAGTATTGGATAACCTAAAAACTGTAAATTTCGACATATTTTAAAAATGAATAAATAAATATGAAGGAATTGTACAACGGATTTGGTTCGAAGATCGTTGGGAATAACATTCTTCGGTCTTTCCGATACTGTCAAGGTGGAAACTATGTGATAATGTTTTTGGTCGTTAAGGAAGCAACCGATTTGTGTGAAAATCGCAAACTCTTGCTAAAACATAAGGTAACTAAAAAAAACTAATTAGAATTTTTAAAAAATCTCACCGAGTCGTGTACTGTCTGAAGTACCTCTGTACCAGATTTTGTTGCTGTCCGAAGCTTAGATTTCATGCTACATATAACACACACACACACACATACATACGCCCCAGTGATTAGCGCGATGGGAATTGCACTCGGTAGGCCCGGGTTCGATTCCCTCCACTGCCAAAACTGCCGCCGTGTTCACACGGAGTACGATCACGTTAAACATGTGGGTCCGTAAGTCCTTCCGAGTGGTTGGTGCTAGGGGAAGGAGGGTAAGGTCCCTGTGGATGTTTCCCCCACTGGGTTCCGCTCTAAATTAGGTGGTTCTTCCCGGCCGTCCAAACTGTTACCTTACACCTTTCTGGTAGGTCGGACGTTCTGGGTCTCAACAACACACACACAGACAAACGTATTCCTTTATTATATAGGACGAATTTAACAAGGGATTTCAGGATAGAAAATTCTTAGATCACTAACCTATCTGACTGCATTGGTCTGGATTATTTTGGCGCTCTAGTGTTATTTTTTTTTTTTTATGTAACGAGAAACTATTTGTTAAGTGGAGTTAAAAATATACAAATCGCTGATTTAAAAAGTGAAGTGAAGTAAAGGGTGCTTGAAAATAGAAAATAAATATAAGCACAATTCTTTTTTATATAAGGAAGAAGGATTTCTTCTTCAGCACTTTATATTTCGAAACTGAAACTTTTGGTTGGTTTAATAAGATGCGGATGATCGTTTTTAGCGACTGCAGCAACTGCTGAAGGACGAAATCATCATTTCCAACACTCTTGATTGAAATATTATTATCTGAAACAATACTCGGCCGGGACATAAATCCATAATCACAAAGATGTGCCAGAATTCAAAAGTCATTTTCCGCACCAGAGGACACATAGGACTTTTGCCGAATTTCGAATATCCAAATTTTTTCAATCATCAATGAATCATTTTTCACAGGTAAATAACTTTGAAGAAAGATCTCAAATCATTATTATCATTGGCCACATATTTCAAGCGGAAGCATCCAGCTTCCGCTAAAAATATATGGCCAATGCCTTTTTTATTTTTACTTTCCCTGCAATACATGGTAATGTATAGGGAAAATATTGGAATCGTGCTGAAAATCCCAATTCAAGTTGTCCAACGACCTACAGGTTTTGAGCACTCTTGGACACGTGTGACGTCTGTGAGTGCTTGCCTGTCTGTCTGTCTGTCTGTGCAATGCATGTATTTACTCTAGCTGAACAGCTAAATGATCATATTTCATAACATTCGGGATAAAATAAAAAAAACTGCCCTTTTTTATACATGGCCCACGAAAATCGTTTAAGATTTAAAATGAAAGACTATGTATGCTTAAATGTATCAATTAAATGCTGGTTTTATACGTAATTTTTGGCGATGGAACGAATAAACACTGGAATAGCCGTTCTCGAGATATTTGAATTTTTTTGCATTTTTGTCACGTCGCCTTTGAAAAAATGTCCAGTCGCCAAATGAAAATTTAACAAAAACTGCAAATTTAATATAGTTTTAAGTATTTATCCACGTTATTTTGGGCAGTTAAACTCAATTTATTGAGTTATGAAAAGAAGAAAGAGAAAGTGAATTTGAGTGCTTGGGGAACGTCATGTGCTGATGTCTAAGTCAGATTTTTTTTTCTTGGGAGTCTATTATATAAATTTGCCATTTAGTAGACTGTTTGGAAGTTCGCGATTAACGGCGTAAGTATTTAGTGGCTGCCCTGCTACAAGTATTAAGCGCGAAAACAATTGATATACTTAATTGAGAACCTAATATTCTCCTCGTCTAGTCAACTCAATTTCCAGAAGCAACTAATTTTCTGCACGGTTCCAATCAAATGATTATTTTTATTTTCCCTATAATGCGTATAAAGAAAACATATAGTGTGATAGGTCAGAAATAAGGCTCTTACATTTGAATAGTTCTACATGTTTTGAGCATCTTTGGAACGAATCAAATGATTTTATCAGTAATATCTGTATATGTTAAGTTGTATGCAAGATAAGAAGAAAAAGCCAGATATGAGCAGTACATGACTTTTTCTGCAGGCTCAAATTAATTTTCTCTGCACTTGTTTTATAAATTCATTGAATTGATAAGAAAAACTAGAGCAATGTAAATAAGCACAAATAACACAATAATGCAGCATATAACTGTTTCGAGAATATGCGGAATCCCCTTCGTCAGTGAAAGAGAACCAACAAACCCGAAGTCCAAAAGAACCACCATTGAATTGAGTTTTAATTGCTCAAAATGAGATATATATTTATTTGAAACTATAATATTGAATTAAATATGCAGTTTTAAAACATTTTTTTTTCATCTGCCGACTGCATTATGAAATGTCGCCAAAGTGAAAAAATGGCCAAAAGAATCTAAATATCTCGAGAACGGCTGATCCCAATAGAGAAATGGAGTTGGTCTTATTATTTTTGTCGTCAATAAAAATTACGTACGAAACAACTGTTTAATTAATACAATTAAGCATTTTTAGTTTCGTATTACATATTTTGACGTTTTTTGTTGACTATTTTGCAAAAAAGAGGGAGGTTATTTTTTTTTTCCGAATCGTACCAAAATCTAATCAGCACCAGGGTAACCTATTAGTAACTTGCAGCTCATATTTTATGAAATTTCGTGGAAGAGATTTTGAGCTAAAATAGATACATACATTCCACAGATAGACAGACACACACACAGACGCCACGCAAAAAAAAAAAAAAGGTTTTCGTCTTCTAGAGGATTCGAAACGTGTAGGTCCATCGAAAATTGGTCCGTCGAAAACTTGAGCTTCAATTTTCGACGTGATTCCAATACCTTTCCTTTACATTAATTACCATGTATTGCAGGGAAAGTAAAAATCTGATATAGGTAGAACACGACTTTCCCTTTAGACTTAAATTCATTTTTTTATTTTTGATTTCATGACGTGTTAAATTGAGTTTAGTTTCAGAAAATAATATGGAAACTTTCCTAGTATTATACATGCATTTCCAAAGCATCTTTGTTTCATTTGGCTACTTAATGCATCTTAAAATGTCTTCAGCTCTTCAAAATTAAAAACTATCTCGAGAACGGTTCATCCTAAAGTCATGGAGTCAGTCTTATTTCCTTTGTTGTCAAAAATTATATGCAGAACAAGTATATAAATAATATATATTCAGTTTTTGTCATTTATTTGAGATTTTCACGATCTTTGTGGCCCATTTCGTTAAAAAGTGTCGATTATATTTTTCCAAATCATGCCAAAACTTAATCAAGGTATTTAACAACTTTCCTCAAGGGATTTAACTACTAAATTTTCAGAAATTTCATCAAATATATTTTAATTACAGTAAAAACCATTTTCAGATCCTCAAAATAAAAAAAAAAATAAAAAATCTTAAATATCTTGAGAATGGTCTTAGAGAAATGGAGTTGATCTTATTATTTTTGTCGTAAAAAATTATGTATAAAACCCAAGCATATCATTGATACATTTGAGCATAGATAGTCTTTTATTTTAAATTTTGACAATTTTGACGGCCATTTCGCAAAAAAAACAGATTCTTTTTTTTCCGAAATGTACCAAAATCTAATCAGCACCATGGTAGCCCAAAAGTGACTTAGCTACCAAATTTTGTGAAATTTGGTTGATTCGTTTCTTAGATAAAGCGGATACGTACGATTTTTGTTGACCCTTTCAAAAAAAAGAAAAGAAAAAAAAAAGTCAGGTCCTTTTTTCCAAAATTGTGCCAAAATTTAATCAGTACTAGGAGAACCTACAAGTGTGTGACCATATTTCACAAAATCTATCAAGTTTTGTGAAATTTGGTCAATTAGTTTTTTATCCAGAGTGTATACATACGATTTTTGCCGGCCATTTTGCAGAAAACAGGCAGGTTTTTTCCAGAATCGTGCCAAAATTTAATCAACAACCGGGTTATACTGACCCAGTTTTACGAAATTTGGTCAATTAGTTTTTTAGTTTCATGTATGCATACATTGCACAGACACACGCACACACGCACACACACACAGACGTTAAGCTAAAAATGGTTTTTTTCGCTTTTTAAAGTGCTGGAAAGGCGTAGATCCGTCGAAAATTCGAGTTGCGATTTTCGAACACGATTCCAATATTTTTCCTATATATTTACCATGTATTGTAGGGACAGTAAAAAATGGGTTAATAAAATGGGTTAAATTGGTTCAATTATTGCAATCAATAAATGTCGGATGTCTATTGATTTTCGAGTGAAATCAGATAAAGGCCCTATATTTTCCGAACCTTTTTATATTTCGAAAATTGAAAAAAAAAATACATGTATACATTCATTATTATGAAATAAGTAAATGTTTTGTAAGTATGTACTTTTTTTTACAAGCATTTATTTTTATTTACTTTAAATTTCTAACAGTAGCCTTTAATACAATGATTATTCTCCAATCAACCTGCAAAATCGTGAACCGCCACATGTTTTTACCAGAAATAAACGAACGCTATTGTTTACAAGTTACTTATTTCCTAGAACGAACGACTCGTTATCATGAGTCGTTCTCGAGATAATAACATTTTTACTTTCACGCAGAGAACACGATATCTCTCAAACAAATTGAGTGAATCAAATGAAATTTGGTCCGATTATTTTATTCAAAGAACGTCAGAATGCTATTGATTTTCGGGAAGTTTGAACTCTAGAAAAGCTCGCGATGTTTCGATTTTATTTCATTTTTTCAAATCGGAAAGATTATAAAAATATTCATGTCAAATATTATTTATAAAATATCTAATTTATATTTAATGTTTTATTTAGAATTAAATATCATAACTTGATGATCTTTACCATGCACAGTTACAGAGATATTGTTCGTTTTGGATCTAAATTGGATAAAATCATGAAAAATGAAATACATTCACAATTATCAAACAAATGAATGCTTTGTAAGATTTTTCACGAGAAATAGTTAGATGCTGTTGCTTAACCATACCCACAAAACTAGCTACAGGAGGCATTCTCAAAATTAAGAATCTCAAAACTCCTCGCCAAGTACAAGAAGCAAAAACATCTTTTCAAAGAAGTTATGAGACCTTAAAATGGTTTGCGTGAAGTCCCCGCAGGACGAAACTGTACTTTTAGGTCTGGGATACCAAGGTGCCTTGTTGAAGGATCATATCAGGATTAGTATCCTTCAACAGAGCACCCTACACCTGAAAGTACAGCTTCGGTCGTGCGGGAACTTGGCACAAACACCATTTTGAGATTTCGTAACTGTTTTGGAAAGAGTTTTTTTGGTTCCTGTACTGGACGGGGAATTTTCTTTTTCTAACCACAAAGTGGTTTTTTTTGTGAGATTATAAAAATATCAGTGAATATCATCAACTAAACAAGTGAATAAAACTTGCAGTAAAATTCAGCTCAAAAACAGATTTAAACTTCTCGGTAGAAATAGAATACTTATATTTACATTTCAGCCCACATTTTGTCTGGAATTTCATTTGACGCCTTTCGAAAGGTAGGTTAAATCATAATTTTCGATATATCCTTTGTGCCCGGGAAATGGAACATTTTCAATTACAGTTTCTCGACAAAGTTGCATACAGAGATCGAGCTTGTTATATCTATTTTTCTTTTTAATCATATAACAATATTTGTTCTTTGACTATTGTTTCCAACGAAATGTTTATTTTGAGTTAAAGCTACACACATTTCACAGCATTGAATAAACATAAAAGGAATTGTTTTCACTGAATTACCCATCTTCCTTGAAAAGATAATTCAGTGAAAACGCTGTGAAAAAAGGTCCTATGGAGTAGGGAAAAAAAAGTAATGTGTTTATTGGTTAAGATTTACTTTAACAAAAATAACATTGTATTAAAACTTCATAAGCATTAAGTAATAGAAATATTATCACCCGAAAATATTAATGATAGAAATATTAAACAAATGTGAGCTACTTTTTCTTCATTTTATACTAAATCGAATGTTTGCTTAAAGATTCATCAAAAACGAATAAAAATTAAAGCATATATATAACAATTCATTATAAGAAAGATGTTTTGCGGTAAACAATAAAGTAGTTATTTTAAAGATGGCAGTGAATGCATCAATTATAACTTATAAACTATCAAAGTTTGCATTTTTGTTTAGGATCCTTTTAAATTCCTTTATTTCTTTTCTTAACAATTTTTGAACTTTGAAGGATAATGTATGTATAAGTAAGAAATTCTTCGAATTATTTATCTTTGGAAATAATTTAGTTATCCCATTGGGGAATGTGAAGTACATTTTTTTAATATGAAAAATGAGTATGTTTTGTTTCGAAGATAACCGTTTGTTTCTTCTAAGTGTTTGTAAGTTATAAACAGGTGATTAAAAAAGTTTAGTTTTAATCTTTTAATTCTCCTTTTACAATAAAAATGCTTCTTTAAAAGTAGCACAGAAAACTGACTAAAATATCAATAAGTTTCAAAGGCATAAAACAGAATCTGATCGAGGCAGAAGGCTGTAGGAGACAATTTTATGTTTTTCAAACCAGCTTATACCTTTGACCAACTTTTAAAGCTATTATTGACTAAAGTATATGTCGATTGCAAGTAAATTTCAGCAGTTTAAGCAAACTTTTATGATATATCCTTATAGATTTATCGAGATCCAATTTCCTTTATTTCAATAAAACATTTATTTCATGTATACAAGTTGACTTAAAAAGAAAAAACCTAAAGCGTTGAATACATAACTTCACCTACAGATTAACAAATTTTGATATTTGTTAAAACAGCATAAACGAGATATTTCTGAAGGATCCTTCTCATATGATGGAAAGCCGTTTATACACTTTATTTTTGAAGGAATTATTAAGCATTTTTATTATTATTATTTTTTTGCACACTTCTTTGGTACGAATTTTCAGAAAAACCGGAAATGACATCTCCAGAATCGAAAGTCTGGAATTTGATGCTGAATCCATATCAGACATCATATAAGCTCTATTTGTAGCGGATGCTGGGAAATATATGTTTCAAGAATTTTTTTTTATCCGGAAGTGAAAATACTTATAGTGAACCTCTACCTCCTCAGGAATTATATGCTGAATCCATATTAGTCATAATCTAAGCTCCACCTATAGCCAATTCTTAGATGTGTTGAAAGGAAAATTTAAAGTTTTGAATAGGAAGTAGACATCTCTAGAACTCTAGGTGGAAATCCTTAGTGAATCCCTCCACTTCCTTTAGAATTTGATGCTGAATTCTTATCAGTCATCATCTAAGCTCTATCTATAGTCAATCTTAACCTTTTGCTTACGGGTGGGGCAGCGTCCATCCCAAACGAAGAACCTCTCAAACAGACAGGTATTTGACATACCCTATCCCAACCTGCTGCGCAGCTGCAATGTTTCTGTCGGCAAGAACGCCAATGTCTGCAAAGGGGGATTGAACTGTTTGGGATAGGATATGTTAAATATCTGTCTGTTTGAGAGGTTCTTCGTTTGGGATGGACGATGTCCCACTCGTAAGCAAAAGGTTAAGAAGAAACCGATGTTTCAAGAAGAATGAAAACATTTTAACCGGAAATGGAAAAATAACCAGAAGTGGAAATCCTTAGTGAATCCTACCTTCAATCTCCTCCGAAATTTGGTGGTAAATCTACATCATTCACTATCTAATTTCTATCTATAGCAGATCCCGAGAAACAGACATTCCAGGGGAAACTCTTTAGCAAAAACAATAATATATCAACATTTTTGCCACCAAAAAACGATTGATTTTTATTTATAGATGCTCAAAACTTGTAAATCTATCTAAATCCGAGGGCCATATTTGTGACGCACGCAATACTTCTCCTTTACATGTACTGTGTATTGTACGTAAAGTAAGACACTTTATATATTGTTGACATTAGATGGCTGATTCGGGTTAGGAAGAGAAAGCTGAAAGGACGCTAACGGAGCGCGTTGCTCAAGAAATGATGCGCAAAAGACGGAAACTGACGAACTTTGGAAGTCTAATAATTGCTAGCTCTCGAATCACTAGTGCAAGTATTAGTAAAACGAATGGTTCGAGTAATCGAAATAGGTGCATCAAAACTAATAAAAAACTAATAAAATAAGTGCATCAAAACTAATAAAAAACTAATAAAAACTAAAAAACTAATAAAATAAGTGCATCAAAACTAATAAAAAACTAATAAAAACTAATAAAATAAGTGCATCAAAACTAATAAAAAACTAATAAAATAAGTGCATCAAAACTAATAAAATAAGTACATCAAAACTAATATAAAATGCGACTGCCGGTCAGAGTCAAATTTGACCACGATCCATCGTTTAATCAAGCTTCATTCGATTGTTATGAAGAAACAGAAAGGGGGCCAATCCCCTCATCATTGTTTAGACAAACTGCTTATGGCCAATCGTTAGATTAGATTTGATCAACAACAACCATCGTTTGATCCAATCTCCTTCCTTGGAACGATATCAATAAATCTCTTTCTCACTCTGATTGGGGAAAGTGAAAAAATCTCGCTCGCAATTGCCACGGCCTTACAGTACCACTCAAAATATTTACCACAATCACCGATTATTAAAAAGTTATCGTTAAATGAAATCCCATTAAAACTTGACAAGCTATCTTTAATATGGAAGGATTTGGATACAAATTCACATTAAGCGCATTTTTAAAGAAAATTGTCATTAACGGATCCTCCTATATGGAAAGGTGTAACCGTTTTTCAATTTGTTGTGAATGAAACCTCAATTAAAGGTATTGTTGGTATCGTGTTTATTCAGTGACATATGCTCAGACAAGAAGAGGTAATTCAAAATAAACATTGATTCCTAATAGGAAACAATGCACTCTGGTGGTATACCGGATGAATGTTGGGACGATGTAAAAATTGAGGTATATTTCTATACATATTTCATTCTTATTATCGTTGATGCCTAAATGGAAATTATGTTTGCCAGCTAATCCGCTGTGTTTGTTCTCTGTTGAATCAGTGTAATATATTTTAGGCAAAATAGCGTGAAAATATCCGGAATTACAAATATTAATTTAAAAAAGAGAACAAATATTACAGTGTAAAATGATTATGTAGAAGGAAATGTTTCGAAATATTTGTATGCACGACATCAGAGCTTCTCTCAGCAGCATAATAATACGAGTATTTAGCTGGAAAAATGCTTTATATGCAATAACTGCTTTATGTCGTTGCCACAATATGAGAAAAATAAATAAGTTTGAGAAGATTATGAAATCAAAGTAAGTATTTAACAGTGAAAATATTTCGTTAGTATAAGAGCATAAACATTGTTATTTTTTTTACCCAATCCATCCAACCTAACCGAAGAGCACACACATTTGATCACAAGTATCAACCAGTTTTAAACCTCAACTGATAGGGTGAATTTTTAGTTCATAACTGCTATTGCTGCGTGGCCAATTGAATTATAAACAGGGTTTAAGCTGTTGATAGCATTTTCGCAAAAATGCGACAAAATTCTATGTTTTGCGACAAATTGCGTTGATAAATTCGCAAAAGTGCGATCTTCAATTTTTCACCTACTACGCAGATGCAATGTTTCTATCGGCAAGGTCGCCAATGCCTGCAAAGGGGGAGCGAACTGTTTGGGATAGGGTACGTCAAATATCTGTCTCTTTGGGGGGTTCTTAGTTTGAGATTGACGCTGTCTCACCCTTAAGCAAAAGGTTAATGTCTTGCCTGTTCTATTAGAAGCGAGAGTTGATTTGAATTTTGGCCAATTGTACCTCATAAACTAGCGCCCTCGTGCGGTGATTGGAATGTTTCAAGAAGTTCATAATTTCAACAATATAAAAACGCGCGCTAAATTTTTGCTAATGTTTTTTCTTTATTTTGCTACAACTTTTTGCCAGCAGTTAGCAAAATTACTACAAAAATTTTGAAGCCCGCTTAAACTCTGTTTATAAATATTGAATAAAATTAAAAAAATAAATAAACTGAATAAATATATGCAAATATATACCTTCAAATTTAGTTATTTATGTTTGTCCTATAAATAGCTAATAAATTCATCCCAAAACATTTTCTTTTTCTTTTTTACATTAAAAACAAGAAAGATCAATCAATCATGCTTAAAGCATTGATTATGAAACACTTTCCAACTTCAATGCAATTTTATTTAAACAAGTCGAAAATGCAATACATTCCTCGGTAATATTTTGAAACTTATCACAATACTGCATTAATTTATTATATTTGAAAACTTAAACCTTCATCGAAAAAAATGAACTTCATTCAAATGACGGCATTGAAATATAAATTGCCTGGTTTAAACATCTCTAAAATGTGATACATTCCTCGGTAATAGTTTTAGAATTATCATAATACTACGATAATTTATTATATTTGAAAACGTCATCGAAAACAACTGAAATTTATAACTTTATACTGAACATTTATAACTTTCTCCCATTCATTTCATTCACCACAATACTATAATAATTTATTTTATTTAAACATTTTGTTTAAGACCATGGGGCTACAAAAAATTAAACCCTATGCTTGAAACTTCATCGAAAAAAATCGTCCTTCTCTTTATGAAATCAATTAATATTTCATTCATATCAGCCATGAAGACTCCATGGACTAAATTATTTTGTGTTAAAAAAATACAGGAATTCTAATACAACTCATTCTATATATTTTGCTCTTTACATTTTACACAGGTGAAAAATAGGCTTAGTTGTAGAAATAATCAAATTTCGCTGAGCATTTAAACTCAAATATATTGTCATTGCGTTGTTTCAGTATGTAGATGCACAGAATTTAAGCAAAAATAAAGTAGTTTTAGGACGGATACAACACTCAATATGAATTAAAAAGAACTTAAAAAAAATCACGATTTTGAAACAAGATGGATGCCATATATCATTTTGAAGTGGGTCATGTGATCGTTTCATATCATGGTCACGTGATCGTTTCATATAAGAGGTGTAATTATTATTTTAATTTTTATTTAAAAAACTACTGAATATATTTCGCTGAATTTTTTTTTATATATTTTATGGAACAATTTGAATATTACCTAAAATTTTCGAAGCAATTTGTGAATTTTAAATCCGTTTAAAAAATGTTAGAAAAATTAGGTCCCATAGGGCTCAATGTATTTCATTTTTTCGACCCGGGTTCAATCCAAAATTAATTGGGTGATATTATTCATTTATATTCCCATAGGTTCTACAGACCGTCTGAACAACATACTAAAATTTCATTTTGATTAAGTCATTTTTACGGCAGTTATCGTGCTAACGGACAGACAGACAGACAGACAGACAGACAGACAGAATGAATGAATGAACAAAGTCATAAACACTTTTAAACTTTGTTGTTAAGTGTTAAAAAAGATATCGGATCCCTGGGACCCATGCCATACCTGTTAAGAGTTTTAAAAGGGAAAGATATCAAATGGTTTCAAAGGCAAAAAACAACCTTCTTTGTCAGGAAAATTGTGACAGTGTAGACACTACCTCAACAGTAAAAACAGTTTTGTTAACAGAATACTGCTCACGTGACAGAAGTAATGTTCCTATCTGTTCTGCGGCTGCTCTCTTATTTATCTTGATGAAGAATACTCTTATTTGCCTTAAAACAAGTTGATTCATTGAATTAACTGTTTATGCTGTTTCTAATAGCGTATTTTTGCTTTCAGATTATTTTAGACAGCGGTAAGTGAATCAATAAGTAAAATACACTTTGTGCAAAGGATAAGGAAAATTAGAGCAACGTAAATAAGCAACAAATAACAAAATAATTGCATTCCAAGGATCGGTTTTGGATCCCCTTCGTCAGTGCAAGAAAACTAAAAGAGGAATTCCGTTTTTGAACTTCGGGTTTGCTGGTTCTCTTGCACTGACGAAGGGGATTCGAAACCGATCCTCGAAATAGCTGTGTGCTGCATTATTTTGTTATTTGTGCTTATTTACGTTGCTCTAAATTTTCTTATTGTTTAAGTGAATGTTTAGTATTTTATAAAGTCAGTATATTTAATGGCACGTTTTAAATACGAAGTTAATAAGGATAAAAGGAAATTTCTATAAAAGACTCCGGATATATAAGATAAAAAATTTATTGTCAGCGTGTATCTTTTGTAGCACACTGGCTAGGAACGCACATTTTATATTTATAGCCAGTCATAATTATTCGACTACGGCAGTGATGTGTAATAAAGAATTTAGAAATTTGTTTCAAATAGTATGTTTTGAAAGCAATGAAAGAATAATCTTACGGCTGATTGAGCATCGAAGAATAATCAGTATTAGGATAACAGTCCTATTTAAATTTTTGAAGCTCACAACCCAGAGTCATTTCACGCTCGATAAATTTTGCTGCAAGTCTTCACTCTATCCGTGGATATAGGCCGCTCCCGCAAAAATATTGTTTTTTAGACCCGTCCCCAAGATAGTTAACTAAACGTGCTATTAATAGCCGCTCGTCAAACTTCTTTAGCGTACAAAAATTTATCCTAGCGTACAAACGAGTCATCTTTAACGACCCAATCCATTCCAGGTTTGAGAGGCTGATTCAAAAGTTAAGGAACCTGGGCCTGCAGTACTTACTTTTTCGTACTATTGTATAGAAAAGGTGATGTTTCTCATCAAATTTCGAATTAGAAATTTTAACGGATAAGCACGTACAGAGTTCACTTCGACAAGAGCTTGCGATTGCGTCCCAGTAGCTCAATTGGGAGAGCGTCTGCTGGCTAATACTAAGATCTGTGGTTCGAGCTCCGGCTAGGACATCGAAGTTCTTAACATCTCCCCTTGTATGTTTTCAACTGCATCTGGTTCAACTCATCGCTCAAGGACCGCGCTTGTTGAGCGCAGTCCCTCTTCTAAATTATCTATCCTACTACTCTTTTGGAATTTAAAGATTATTTATGATAATTTACAAATACTCTATCCCGAGACTTGGCTGGACAAACTGTCAAGCAACCTTTACTCTGTTTAATCTTCCTCATTTTGATAGGAATCCTTTCCTTCGATCTTTCCATTTTCACTAGACAGTGGATTAAAGTGTGGTACTTTCCCAGAGAAGGCACTCCTTTAAATACCATTTTCCTGGAGTCTTGAGAGGTTCTTAACACAATGGGGTCCGAACAAATTAAGCCTACAGGTTAGTGCACTGATGTCGATGGGTCTGAAAGTACCTAGTAGAATCTAGTATTTCCTCTTTAGAATAACTACGAGAACGACTAGAACGGATTCAGCGGACTCAGGGATATTGAACGTTGATTTTAAACCGGGAGGGAGACCAACGACCACGCAAGAAGTTAACTTGGGAAATAAAAATGGTACCAAAGGGCTAGCCTGAGGTAAAAATAGCAGTAGGTGGTCAGTCATATTACCAGAGTTGAACGTCAATCTGGCATTTTAAACTCTGCATTCTCCTCCCTTAAATTATTTGAGAGAAGAGAAGACAGAGTTCACTTCGATAAAAGTAAGAGCTTGTATTTCCATCCCAGTAGTTTAATTGGAAGAACGTCGGTTGTCCAGTACTACGATCCACTGTTTAAGCTCTGGCTGGGACAGCAAGATTCTATACACACGTTTCAAGACCTCCAGAACTCATTTCGAAGAATTTGAAAAAGTTATCCATCTGTGTGTGCGTTCGACATGATAGCTCAAGAATGAATGCACTTACTGCTGTAAAATTTTATGTGTAGACAAATTAAATGAAAAACTATAATATAAAACTTTTGTTCTTCTGATTAGAACTCGAATTATCGAATTCCAATATAGTTCATAGCATTATTTCCTACGGAAATACAGTAATAATTCCCGGAACAATAATAGTACTAAGCACTGTATCGGGGATTGTTATTTTGAATTATGTTCTGGATGATAATCATATTAAAATAGTTTATATTGACACGGATAATCCAAATACATTCATAGACATAATTGAACTGTTGCCAGGAAATTTTGAAGAATTTATACGAAATATTTCTAAAGAATACTTAGGCACTCAATACTAAATAAATAAATAAATAAATAAATAAATACACATATAGAACTAAATTTTCCGGCCGTCCAAATGGTTGTTCGAGTCCTTAGGATGAGTCGGACGGCCTGGGTCTTCAACATATAGAACTAAAGTAATAACATTTTCCGAAAATGTTCGAATTCGAAATTTTTACTTTACGTATAAATATGTATCTGGACCTCCTGAATCCATTTCGAATTATTATTATTATATAATTTTTTTTTGTAAAGATGTCCGTTTCTCTCTCTCTCTTTCTCTCTCTCTATATATATATATGAGGGAGGAGCAAACACGATAACTTAATAATGTATACAAAATTTATACTGTAAAATTACTGTAATGTAAAATTTTATTTGTAGATATATTACCGCTAAAGCTTAAAAGCTGTTAATGTGCATATTACCTAACTAATCTGCAGATTAACTGATTTGCTCCGTTAACGTGCGGAATCAAGAGTTTTCCCGCATTTTACCTAGGTAATGTGCACATTAACAGCTTCCGTATCGTTAAAGTTCAAAAGTTTGTTTTTCTCATTTCCTTTTCCTACTGCTTCCCCCTCTCCCTCCACTTTTAGTTTGGTTTCGCCAGCGTCTTGTCGTCGCAGGTTGTTTTTCTTTCTCATAATTTGCGTCGGTTGCCAGTTCGTAGCATAACTAATTCTGTTTTTAAGTTCGTTTCTGCCTGTTAGCGGGTGAATTTAGGTTGTTTTTATTTGTTTTTATTTGTCCTAATTTGTTGATTGTTTGATTGTATTAACTTGATTCTTTAGAAATGTTGCTGTTGTTCCAGCAAAGATCTTATTTTCACTTTAACGAGTGCCTAGTAGGTAATGTGCAGATTATCTAGGTAATTTGCAGATTACCTAGGTAATTTGAGAAATAAAACAATTTTCGGAACTTTAACGGATCACCCTAGTTAATCTGCACATTACCTAGATAATCTGTAAAATAACTGATTTCTGCACTTTAGCGGTAACAGATACATTATATAAAAAAACTGTAAAACAAGATAGAATTTTTTTGTCCTTGGCATGATTAGAATTCAAATGATTGGAATTTTAAGATTTTTCTTGTATTAGTACTTCCAGTAGAAAACTATCATTCCAGGATTAAGAATGGTGGTACAAAGTATATGTGGAAGATTGATAATTAAAACTAGCTACGGATAAAAAACTGATGTACAACGCAATATGCAGCGCAAATGAATATAAATAATCATACACACGTTTCGGATATCAATTGGATTTCCTTCATTAGTGCAAAAAGTCTGGACCTAAACACCCAAAATAAGGGTCCAAACCAGTTTATTATTGATTGGATGCAAAAGTCATGTGCTTTACTTGCGCTACGGATGCGAAATGTTTTTTTTCAACAAAGATAAACCAAATTCATCGAATTCATCACCGTCATTAAACCGTTGCCAATTTGAAAAACGAAACTTTTGAAAAATATTTACAAAATATTTTCAAAGAATAGCTTGAGCATGAAATCTAAAAATGATGTATCCTTTATTTTTATTCTGATAATGATTGTGATATAAGCAGAACTGCACACTATGGGTTATAAATGCATGAGAAAGTCGAATGGAGACTCTGTCACCAGATATTTAAGATGCTACCTTTGCACATGTAAGGGTTTCTATTTTTATCCATCTATTTCATACGCGCCTCGCATATTCTCAATGGCTAGTCTCATTAAATGTGATACTCACACGCTTAATCAAAGTTGTTGATAACCAGTTTTAATTGTTGTCAGTGACAGTATATCATATTGGAGCGCTACAGCTCAGTGGTCAAAACGCGGGAATTACACTCGGTCGCTCCGGGTTCGATTCCTGCTGCTGCCAAAACTGCTGCCGTGTTCACGCGGAGTACGATCACGTTAAACATGTGGGTCCGTAAGTCCTTCCGAGAGGTTGGTGGAAGGGAAAGGAGGGGACGGTCCGTGTGGATGCCTCCCCCACTGGGTTCCGGTCTAAATTGGGTGGTACTTCCCGGCCGTCCAAACAGATACCTTATACTTTTCTGGTAGGTAGGGCGACCTGGGTCGAAAAGAAGAAGTATATCATATTGTTAAGAGACAAAGTGGTATAAGTGTTTTAAGAATCTTTTTGTATCGTTACTCTTAATTTAAAATTTCGAAAATTTTATTAATTTGGAAGCTCAGACGGACTGAATGAGATCAAAATCGAGATTTGTGCTCGAGTGCTAGATCATTCTAAAAAAAGTGGTTTTGAAATTTTTAATGACTCCTTTGTATATTCACTCCTAATTCGAATTTTTGAAATATTAGACTTTTCCGTTGACATGGAATCTGAGACGGATAGAATAAGACCAAAATCAATATTCTAACAAAAGTGGAACTGCTCGACAATCAAGCAAAGTGGTTTCGAGAATTTTTTTTATTTCTTTGCACCGTCACTTCTAATTCGAATTTTCGAAAGTTTGGATTTTTCCACTGTTCACGAAGGATCGAATGACATCAAAACCAAAATTTTAGTTACAGTGAAAGTGCTCGATAATTTTCGATAAGGATACGCTGGATTCTCTTCATCAGTGCAAGAGAACCAACAAACCCGAAGTCCAAACTCTTTTGGATTTCGGGTCTGTTGGTTCTCTCGCATTGACAAAGGGGATCTAGCGTATCCTCGAAACAGCTGTATGCGACATTACTGTGTTATTTGTACTTTTATACGTTGCTCAAGTTTTTCTAATCCTATTGTACTTATTTATTTAGTCAAAACGTATCCAGAAAGTCCAAAAAATAAATTCCCGTAGGAATTTCAAATTTAGAAACCCTTTCTCTACAAAATCCTGTGAAAGAATATGTTCATAAATCAAAGGAATATAATGAAAAACGAAGTGCTTTCCGAATTCACCGACTTTTAAGCGCAATTAGAATGTTTGCAGCGTCTACTTCGAAGGTAAGAGCTTGCAATGTCGTCCCAATAGCTCAAAGGTAGAGAGTCGGCTGGCCAGTTCGGAGATCCAGGGTTCGATTCCCAGTTAGGGCAGAAAAGTTCTTAACAATAGCGCCCGAACAAATCCACTCTGTAGGTTAGTACAAGGATATCGGAAGTCTGAAGACCCCAGACCGTGCGACTCACATATTGGGTTTAGAGTAGCTATATGCACGGTCGGGAAAGGATACCTCCTGCATTCAGGAGGCACCCAAGGTCAACCATCCCACCAAACGAACTTTTATTAAGGTCTAAAAATATTACAATTTATAATACATATTGTGATTAAACAGACAGTTTTACAATATATTTGAACTTGACAAGTACGTCCATTTTACAAAAATGGGAAAATGGTTATTGCGAATATAGATAGAAAGATTGAAAACTAATATTTAGAGTGAGGTATAATAAAATATAGATTAAAATGAACGAAAATAATAAAATTTTAAAAGTAAAATTTAGAAAATATATAAAAAGAAAATATATGAAAAGGAGAAAAAAAATTTGCCGTATGAAAACAAAAACAGAAATTTAGAATAAAATTTAGAAAAGAAAAATAAGAAAAAATACAAATAAAAAGTGTCAAAAGAAAAAGAAAGATTCAAAAAATAAGAACAGTTAACATAGCTTTTTTTTTTTTTTTTTGATATCGGAAGTCTGAAAGTGACCTTACTACGACTAGTACGGATTTAGTGGACTGTGGAAGATGCAGCGACGATTTCAAATTGAGAGGATGATGACTACGCAGAATACTATCCTGGATAAAAATAGTACTAGCAGGAGGCAAACCTGGGGTGAAAAATAGCAGGACGTGGTCAGTTAAATGATCAGTGGCTCACCAATCTGACATTAGAGGGTGGAGAATGCAGATTCCACTTCGACGATAAGAGCTTGCAATTTCGTCCCAGTAGATCTACGGTAGAGCTTCGGCTGGCCAGTTCGGAGATCCAGGGTTCGATTTCCGGTTGGGACAGCAAGGTTCTTTACATGTTATCATTTCGAAGATAACATTCAGGCAGAATTCTTTTAAAGAAGCTAACGAACGTTATTTTCTGCTCATATAGTAAAACCTGCAATTATCTACCAGCATCCAATACGACACCACAAGACATAAGAGACATCAGACCTCTTCGGGAACGGAGTTGCCATCCATTTTCATGAAAACAAAGACAATACAAAAATCAACCCGCTTAGATTCTCTGTAACTTTATAGGGTACTGAAGTTGAGTGAATCAGGACTTTTATAGTCTGAAGTAATTTTCGGTGTATAATGTAAAATAGGAGGGATTTACCATCGGCGTCCCTTGAAACAATCATAACTAATCAAAGTTTAAACTCTGTGACTGCTGCCGTGTTGTATATTGCATTAGACAAGAAACAGGGTGAAAAATTATCCATCCGTAAATTAAAAGAGGAGAAATTAATTAAATTTGCGTCCACAATTTGGGGGAAAACTGATTTTACAGAAATTATACGTGTTGTGAGGCTCGACACGATTTTGCCTATACAGTGTTTCTTTCAGGTAAACCTCCGGGGAACGAAGCTCCCCCCACCCCACCCCACCCCCACCCCATCTTTAGCCGAAGACATTTTATGTTAACCTACTTTCAATTTATGTGATACAGCATTTAGATATATTTATATAGGACAAATAGAAAACTTGTTCCCCTCCCTAAAATTTCATTCTCTCCCCCCCCCCGGCCAAAATGTCCTGATCGAAACACTGCCTCTAATACAGATAAATTTTTTTGTAAATTGGTTGAAAATTTGACTGATAGTTTGTGATAGTTTGTTGATAGTTTGTGAATCCCTGAACACAAATCAACCTCTTCCCATTCAAAATGTGCGGGAAAAAAATTGCTTCACACTAATCTACAAAGAGCGACAGTGTTACGCACCAATTTTTTAATAATGTCTGTAGGCACGATATTTTTCGAATGTATTAAAATATTGAGGTGAAAATTGGAACGATTAGTATTACCGGTGAACATAAGAATATTGATTAAAGAAAATTTAGGAAGACACTCAGTTTTTCTTATTACCTCTATTTTTCGAAAATAAAAAACATAGTTATCGACCTCGTCACAATACTTTCCTTGTATACATTATACTATGTATACAAGGAAAGTAAAAATTTAATTAAAATTGCAAACTCAATGTAATTTCCAACAGTAATTATACTTGTTGTATTTGAGTCTGTAGAGAAATTCATGTGCTGCCCAAATCAGGTTTTTGATACTATTTCTTACAAAATCAAAATTTATTAACTTCTAAAACAAATGGAGTGTTTGAGTGAACTTAATCAGATCCTCTCTTTTCTTTTACGCTGGATATTATTTTTGAAAGCTACGCGGCGGCAACATGAAAGAATAAAAATAATGGCTCAAGTCGGAAATCATATAATAAACCTTCTTTGCCATCACTTTCAGTTCGGTAGAAAAGCTAATTTATTGAACAATTGAATGTTTCTTCATAGGGTAGCGGTAAGAAAATTTCGGGCTTTGAAGAGAGTTAGCTGCATGAACGTTAAACGGAGGTTAATTACATTTGGTATTACTTTTAATTTCTCATACTATGTAATATAGTATTGAGAAAGTATTGTTTTCATGAAAATTTTCGAATTCGAGAGTTTAATGCCAATATATGTTTTAGGACCTCCTGAACACGTTTTAATAATTTTTGGAGTGATATTTGCCTGTCTGTAAGTCTGTGATAGATTTTTTGCATACGCTATAGCTGCCGCAAATGTTAATGAATTTTCACAAAACTTTATAGACTTTGTTATAAAAAAAAAATCTAGAGCTAGATAGAATTTTTTTAAATTCGAGCGAAAAATTCGAAATTTATTCGAAATTTTCCATTTTTTTTAATATGGCAGCATAGGAAAAGATGTGGCATAATCAGGAATAAAAGGGTTTATTTATAGCTCAATGATCACGATGCTGAATAGTTTCAATCATTGTTGTGAAAAATAGCTGATACAATTTTTTTTTGTTCGTGACGTCATTATTCCCCCTTGAGGAGTAAGTTACCCCACCACCATGGGTGTACATTGTCAAGTATGGCATCCATGGTGGAATGGTTGCCAAGTATGGCATCCATGGTTCAATCGAAAGATTTTCCCAGCCCTTTAAAGTGAAGGATACCACGCTATAGTTATAATCATTTGGACCCATGCTACCGATTTTTCAAATATTTTCTTGTAAAATTTTTAAAAATAAATAAATTCTGTTATGAGAAAGTCGAGTTGAGCTACACTTCTGTTACTTTTTTTTCTTTCGGATATAAAGGTCGGTATGGAATGGGAAAGATAAGGCAAAACCAATATGCTTTTTATGGAGCACTTTAAAAAGGAATCTTCGTAGTACTCTATTTACTGTATATTGCATATATAATTATAGATAAGCGATTATGCTCATTAATTTAATAGCAAAATAAGGCAAATAATAATTTTACTTGAATATAATAATTATATTATTAGTATGTTCTGGAATTGTCTGAAGAGCACAAAATATACAGAGTCTGAAGATTACAGAGTCCACTTCGCCGATAAGAGCTTGCCATTTCGTCCCAGCAGCTCAACGGTAGAGCTTCGGCGGGTCAGTTCGGACATTCAGGGTTCGATTCCCGGTTAGAGAAGCAAGGCTTTTTACAATAGCGCTCGAACAAATCAACCCTGTAGGTTAGTGCAAAGATGTCGGAGGTCTGAAAGTGACCCTAGTACGACTAGTACGGATTAAGTGGACTCTGGAAGATTGAGTGCCGATTTTAAAATGAGAGGATAAAGACCATCAGGATACTAACCTGGGTAAAAGTAGTAGTAGCAGGAGACTAACCTGAGGTAAAAATAACAGGAGGTGGTCAGTCAGATTGTCGGTTACCCGCCAATCTGGCATTAGAGGTGGAAAATGCAAAGTCCACTGCGACGATAAGAGCTTGCAATTTCGTCCTAGTAACTCAACGGTAGAGCGTCGGCTGGCCAGTTCGGAGATCCAGGGTTCGATTCTCGGCTGGGGAAGCAAGGCTATTTACAATGGCGCCAGAACGAATCAACCCTATAGGTTAGTGCAAAGATGTCGGAGGTCTGAAGACCCCAGACCGTGCGACTCACATAATGGGTTTAGAGTAGCTAACTGCACGGCCGGGAAAGATTATCTCCTGCACTCAGGAGGCACCCAAGGTCTACCATCCCGCTAAACGAACATTTATTTCGGTCTAAAAAGATAACAGTTGATGAAAAATATTGTGGTTAAACAGACAGTTTTACATCATATTTGAACCTGACAAGTACGTCCATTTTTCAAAAATGGGAAAAGGGATATTACGAATATAGATAAAAAGATCATTGAAAAATAAAATTTTTAGAATGAGGTATATTAACATAATGAAAAATAGACTAAAATTAAAGAAAATAATGAAATTTTGAAAGTAAGATTTAGAAAATATATAAAATGAAAATATATGAAAAGGAAAAAAAAATTAGGCACATGGAAAACAAAATCAGAAATTTAGAATAAAATTTAGAAAAGAAAAATTAGAAAAAGTACAAATAAAGAAGGTCAAAAGAAAAAGAAAGAACCGAGAACGTAAGAACAGTTAACATAGCAATTTTTCTTTTAAACAGAAAATATGGAGGGAACACAATAAGTCCATATAAATTAATAAGAATGAAATAAAGGGATTCATTGATCAAAATTAATTAAGAGCAGAATCTACTCATAAGCTTCGGTCACTTTATTAGAAATTTCCATGACAGCAAGAATACAGTTTTTAATGTTATCTACTGAAGAGACATTTGAACGAATTTTGGAGCATCAAATTGGTTTAGAGGGGGAGGGTTTGCAGAGATAAAATTTTTTAGAAAAAGGACAATCGAATATGTAATTGTCAACGTCATCGAATTTATTGCAAATACAGTTAGAGGTGGATTTAATTTTGAAAAAGTATAGGTTATCAAGAAAGGAGCCATGACCCAGTAAGAAAGTAAATGAGGTATTTATTAAAAATTTGTAAATTAGGATTCACGATGGGAAGGTAAGGCAGAATTCTAGCCGGATCACCAGTCTTGGTGTAAATATGATCATTAAGATAATTTTTCCAAAGATTAAGGATATGAAATTTATAAAATTTTGAGAGGAGTGAGTAAGGAAAGAGAATAGTAAGAGGGGAACCAAAGATAGCAGCAATTTTGGCATGGTAATCGGCAATTTCATTTCCAGATTTATTATTGTGAGCTTTTACCCCAAAAATATTGACAAGGTTTTTGGCAAGGAGAGCTTTGGATTTAATGGCATTAAGATTTATTTTTTTATTAAGATCTTGAATGGAAGAGATGCTATCGGAAAAAATATTAACATGGGTATTATTAGAGGAAGCCCAGTTAATAGCAAAAGAAATAGCGGTAAGTTCGGCTTGAAATACTGTATTCCTGTTGTCAAGTTTATAGGAGAGAACCTTTTCCAGAACACCATGTTTAAAAATACAGACTGAAAAATCAGTGTTATTGACAATATTTGAACTATCAGTATATATATTATAAATGGCAGAGTCTTTATCCATTCTGTTAACTAAATTTACGGACCATTTAGAGGGGTGAAAGTTAGAGAAAGGAACAAGGAAATCAAAATCAGAGGGAGGCGGGAGGGAGGGAGAAGAAAAGGAATCAAATTTTCGTTTCCAAAAATTAAATTGTTTATAGTGGGTAGAAATCGTAAAATGAATGGGGGGAATACCAGTGAGGGAAAATAAGGAGATATTAGATATTGTACGGTAGCCTGGGCAGATTTTTCGAAGGATGATCCTTTGGAGTGAAAGAAGTTTTTTAATTTGCATTTTTTTTTAGTTTTTTACCCCTTATACCAGAACCGTAAGTAATAACTTTTTCCACAACACATAGATACCTGCATTTTAGGAAACATTTTTAACACCCCAATTTTTCCCAGAAATGCCCAATTTTTCAGATGTCAGAGGTCTGAAAGTCACCCTAGTACGACTAGTACGGATTCAGTGGACTCTGGAAGATTGAGCGCCGATTTCAAATTGAGAGGATAAAGACCACTCAGAATACTAACCTGGCTAAAAGTAGTAATAGCAGGAGGCTAACCTGAGGTAAATATAGTAGGAGGGGGTCAGTCAGATTGTCAGTTGCCCGACAATCTGGCATTAGACGGTGGAGAATGCAGAGTCCACTTCGACGATAAGAGCTTGCAATTTCGTCCCAGTAGCTCCACGGTAGAGCGTCGGCTGGCCAGTTCAGAGATCCAGGGTTCGATTCCCGGTTAGGGCAGCAAGGTTATTTACAAGTTATACAAGTGTATGCCTTATGTAGATATTCGACATTACACACCAGTTTCTGTATTCATATTTCACATCAGTTTCCGTGCAAATGAATCAAACGGTTTGCTCTGAATATTCCACCTATGTATGGTCTGGAAATGACAGACAAAATTATTTAAAAACTACACTTAACGAAACAGACTTAATTTGGGCCGAATTTTGACTTTAAACATTTATAATTTTTAACCTAATTCGAATTTTAAAGGAATTTCTCCGAGGTTCAATTTCTCTACAACTTAAAATGATGACTTAAGTGACTTCTTTACAATGTAAATGATGCATAAATGTGTGCTTAATCTTCAACTTTTGTGACCAATATAATTGCCAGTAAAATTTTTAAGGCGAGTTTTGCAATCTATCAGAAGCAATCCATCAAAGTGAGAACTCCGTAACTGTTAACCATATCGAGCAACAAGCAGGACGAAAAGTTAGCCATTAGCCAATTAATCGTGGCGCAATTATCTAAATTAGTTTCTAATTCACAACTTCTCTTTTAAAAAATTATGTTGTGAGGCACCCGACGAGATCTTATTTTGTTAGTCTCTGAGTATTATTTTTTGTGACTATACGCGATGAAACTATTAAATGTTTTTACGACAACGTATGTAATTGCCTTGTTATATAAATCAGAAAATAAATCTGATTTTCCATTATCTTTAGATAAGTCAAACAGCTTACTGATGAAGCAAAAATCATAAAAAAAATCAAATAGGCTCAGTATTATTAAATAAGTTAATTATTTTTAAATGCTTTTATAACTAAACACGAATGGATACAGTTAAATGAATAAAGTTAAATTTCTTTGATATTCTTTGTCTCTTTGGGGACTTAATTCTAGATTGGAAATATAGTGAGTTTAACTATTTGTGAGATTGGTACTTTTTATAAGTTTCATTAGGGGGTCTAAAATTTCGTAAATTAATTGCGTTTTGTAAGGGTGCGTTTTGTAAGGTGTTTCAGTAAATACGTCTTGATAGGGATTTTTATAAGTATATATAATAGTAATTGGGAGAGCTACGGAGCTCGCATGTGTATGAAGATATGTGCAAGGGGATGTTTTAGTAATTACGTTTTGATAGGGACTTTTATAAGAATATATAATAGTAATTGGGAGAGCTACGGAGCTTGCATGTGTATGAGGATATGTGCAAGGGGATGTTTTAGTAATTACGTTTTGATAGGGACTTTTATAAGAATATATAATAGTAATTGGGAGAGCTACGGAACTCGCACGTGTATGAGGATATCAGGAGAGCAAGGAGTACTGCAGGCGGGTGGACGGGAATGAGTTTTTCACAACTTTATGTACCCTGTCATATAACGGACTTAAATCTGGTGAATAATATTCAATTTAAAGTAGGTAGTCGACGACTTACCTACAAACTCAAAATACATATGTATATTAGACAGATACCTAAATACAATCAAATAAAGGCGTCAAGGTAAAAATAGCCGAGGAAGTCCAAAACGTTTCAACTGACTGAAAAATCGAATTTAAATTTGTGACACCATTTCAATATATTTTCTCTATTCATATATTATTTATTGTAAAGAAAGTAACTAAAAGGGAGTTTTGCGGTGTTACTATCATGCCTCACCCTTTGGAACAAGATTAACTAATCTATCAAAGTTTAAACACTATAACCGCTAACCGTGTCATGCATTGTAACGACCAACAAACTGCGTGGAAATTAATCCATTCTCTTAATATGGGTGCAATTAATTAAATTTGCATGTAATTTGAGGAACGATTTCCTTCCTGAAAGTTATACGTATTGAGAGCTCAGATGCGATTTCATTTTTCGTTTCCTTTGAATATTATTTTCATGAGCTACAAGGCGAAATTATGAGCTGTTTTTTGAGTAATTAATTGATCATTGCGGAAATGAGAGAATAATCCTCCTTACCTAAATTTAGATATAAGCTCATTTACTAGATAAAGATGCATTTCTTCACAAGATTTAAGATGTTGACTGAAGTTGGAGAAGAGTTTCGATTAGATTTGCCCGGAGTGAAGCTAAGCGTGACTCCCTTTAGAGTATGCATCAACCCAAAAATGATTGTCACGTTCTATAAAGTTGGTTACTTATAATCACGCACTAAATTTGGGAATGATAAAGCAACCTATACACAGGTCTACAGTGTAAAAAATCTGATGTGGGCAACGCATGACTTTCCTTATATAATGCAATGAATTTAATAGATTTACAGTAAAAAAAATAGGTTTTTCTTATAGTAGATACTAGTAGATACTTGAATTTTCGACAATTAGTCGTCACTTTCATTGATTTAGCGTCATTTTTATCCATTTGCCGAGATTTTCGTTAATTTGGCAACATTTCAAAAAGTCGCCAAGTTGCCGACATTCCGTCAAATTCGTCGCCAAAATCTCGCCAAGCGTTATGGACGGAGAAATAAGTTATTCTTATAGCAGATAAATGACTATTGGCGTTCAAATACAAAAGTATGACTCAAAGTATATTTTCTCATGAATGGAGCGAGCTAGATCCACGAGAATGATGTCATCAAATGTATTGCATGATATTACATATGAAAAGTGAACATGTTTCTCAACAGTTAATATTTTTTTATTTATGGGATTTTTTTATAAATGCATTTGAAAAATGTGCAATATCTCGAGAACGGTTCATGCTAGCGTTCTAAAGTTTATGTCAATAATTTTCTAAGGAAAAATTACATAAGAAATATCTATTTGTGTAACTTCATTAAAGGTTTTAATTTTTTGATGATTTTTTCAAAATTTCACTCGAAAATTTAGGGGAGTTCTGAACATTCGATTACGTTTCAATACAATAGGCTTCCAGTATTCACGGATTGTAATTTTTGCACCAAATTTCATTCGAATCGCTCCATTCGTTCGTGAGATATCGTCTCCACAGACTCACTGACACACACACACGCACACACACACACACACACACACACAGACATCACCTCAAAAATATTTGATTCGTGATCAGGGATGCTTGAAACGTGCTCTCTCGTCGAAAACTCGTATTCGAATTTTCGACTCCGTTACAATACTTTCCTTATACATTATGTATATAAGGAAAGTGAAAATTCGAAAGAATATCTCAACATATATTTGCTTAAGTTATCTTGAAGGTTGAAGTTCTGATCAGAAACCGCTTGGCAATTCTGGTAAGAAATTGAGGGAATTATTTTACACATATCTTTTGATTAAAACGCTTAGAATGGAAAATTATAGGTACAAATGTAAAAACCTGAAAAAATCCTGTTTATTCCCGCTGTAAAAAAAAAAAAAAAAAAAAAAAAAAAAAAAAAAAAAAAACCGGGTTTTGGAAGAAATAATTTTTGAAAATTTTGGAACTTTTAAATTGAAAACTTTAAAAAGTTCCAAATTTTACTAATGTGGAAATGTTTCAACAATGTTTTGTGTAAAAATCTGTTGTGTCTTTCACTGCATGTAGATTTTGTAGCCGAAAATAATAAATCAATTTGCGTTGAAAATTGTGAAAGAGTTAGCAAAAATGTTAATTACAGCCAAATAAACAATGTGTACTGCCTTTGCGCACGAGAAATTACGAAGGTTTATTAAACCTTAAAAAATATTGAAATTTCAAGATTTCCTGAGTATAATGTAAAACGGGATTCGACTTAAAAAAGTTTATCTCACATATAATCTTATAAATTCAAAACCACTTTGAACTATAAAATATTTATTTCAGGCATATAATTTGTTCATTGTCTTCAAAAAGTTTAACTAATTTCAAATTTTGAGACATAAATTTTTATTTCAACAAATTCTCTATCATCGAGATTGATGAAACTTCTCTAAAAATGAAAGACCATCTACCTAAAATACTTGTTGCAAAGAATTTAGATATGCAACTTGTCTAATTATTAAAAATTTTTATAAAATTCGTAAATTAATATTTTGGCCATCAAGGTTTCCAATTCTAAAATTTCCGGTTTATTCCCCAAAATTACAGGGTTTATTCCTACTCCTCGAAATTCCTGTTTTTTTCGCAACTCCGATTGAGAGAGAGAGAGAGGGGGGGGGGGGAGGGAGAGGAGCGAGAGAAAGAGAGAGAAACTAGATATTTTTCTACTTATATTTATCACTAAGGTTTTTTTTAAACAAGATGGTAGATGGATCTTTGGTATAAAAGACTTTTCTTTGAGGTATGAACATATTGCGATAACAAGAAAAGTCGTACATAAACAAAACAATATATAGGGTCAATACAATGCAATATAGTGAGAGTGAATATGAAATAATAGGATAAGTAAAAAGACATCGTGAAGCTAAAAAATTAGATTGGAAGTTTTAATAAATATTCGCCATGAATGCTATTATATTTTAAATTTTAATTTAATTATAAAAATCTAATTTAAATTATCTAAACTAATGTTTATAATGGATTAACTTATACATTTAATCTGTTTAATATAACAAATTAAAGAAACTAGATATTTTTCTACTTATATTTATCACTAAGGTTTTTTTTAAACAAGATGGTAGATGGATCTTTGGTATAAAAGACTTTTCTTTGAGGTATGAACATATTGCGATAACAAGAAAAGTCGTACATAAACAAAACAATATATAGGGTCAATACAATGCAATATAGTGAGAGTGAATATGAAATAATAGGATAAGTAAAAAGACATCGTGAAGCTAAAAAATTAGATTGGAAGTTTTAATAAATATTCGCCATGAATGCTATTATATTTTAAATTTTAATTTAATTATAAAAATCTAATTTAAATTATCTAAACTAATGTTTATAATGGATTAACTTATACATTTAATCTGTTTAATATAACAAATTATTCAATGTCGCAACTTGTGAAGAAAAGCTCATTAAAAATGTTTCTTCGAAATTCCGAACTTCGGTTACTTTGAACAATTTCTCGGTGAGCTTCGATAAATCGAGAGTTTGCTTTATTTCCGTTTGAGTACTGCGGGGCAGCGTATTTGTTAGGGACGCAACCAAAGATGTCTTCAGAAGCATGGTAACAACGTAAATCGTTGAAGTGAGTTCGAGGACTGAAGTAAATGAATGCTCAAGTGAGTCAAGCCCTTTTTGCTAGCTGTAAGCATCAAAATAACTTATGGGAAAAAGTAAATATCCTCCCTTACATAACGGTGGGGCAAGGAAAAATGGCAAATACATTTTAATGACACGCGAAATTGAACCAAATTAAGGGTGTAGTCAGCTTCAATTCCAAATAATGCTATATAAATCTTATCATTATACAAAATTGATATTATGCACAATTGTCGATGGGAAATGAGGGAGTAGGCAAACGATTTATATGGTATTGTTTTGTATTGAATTTGCTTACATCCTCAATTTAGTGCAATTTTGCGTGGTATTAACATTTTTTTTTCTACTTTCCGTGTTCCACTGCTGTGTATATTTGAAAAGTTGTTTCTCTTATATATTTTTTTTAATTTTAATCTTTAGTTTATATTGTATTTTTTACGTGAATAACGTACAAACCTATGTAGTATTATACACGGATAGACGTATTAGAAGTAGAAGCAAAAACACAGTCAAATAAAATGCTCAACGCGATGAAACTGAGTGCCATGCTCAGCACTAAAAGTCAAGAACAAGCTCGTCAAAGTTGATGAACAAAAACACAAACAGAGATAAGGTAAAGTTAATAAGAATTGGTGTATGTAATAAATATTTGTGACTTACAGGAGGCATTGTGTTAAATTATTTTTAGGAACAGTTTCTCTCTCTCTCTCCTTCTCCATCCCTCTCCACTTTCTCTTTCTCTCTTTTGAACGAAGAGATAGGAGTAAATGGGAGTAGAGGGAGTCAAATACTAGAATGCATTTTGAATACTACTTTAATCACGGGAAGTCCATGTATTTGGACGACACTGAAAATTCCCTTTGTTTCAGAAACCTGCTTGCAACAATTTAAACAGTTTAGATATTTAAAATAAGTTAATTTTTTATATTGAAGTGGTATTTTATTTTGAGATATTTGTATATTTAAAAGGCAAATGCAGTATAAAATCCAACCTCTATCTGTCTGCCTCTCTTGCTGTCAGAAGTTGAGAGGTCGTACAATAATCATATTTCATTACGGAGTCGTATAATAATCATATTTCGTTACGGAGTCGTATAATTAATGAGATTAATATAGGGGTCTGCATAGTTTACGTTTGAGTGGGTATTTTGTGAATGTCTGCGAGCGAGCGAATACAAGCGCATACAAAATTCGTTCAAAATATTTAAAAAGTTAAAAATAATTAATTTTTAAGAATACATAATTTTTTTTTTAATTGAGTGCAAAAAAAAATTCAAAATTTAATTAGATAAGTAATTCTAATAGATTGTTTTCTTGTTAATGCGTGCCGGACCAACAAAATATAAGTTATTTAAATATATCTTTAGTTTGCTATCTCGACAATAAATCAGCTATATATATATATATATATATATATATATATATATATATATATATATATATATATATAATAGAGAGTGACTGTTTAGATTTTTCATTAATAAGCAAGTTAAATATATTTCGCGTATGTAAAGCTTTAGTGATACATACGATTAATTTCATATTTTTGGCTTAAGATATTTTGCATTAATTTACTTCTATACAAACTGTTTCTTGTTTGTGGGTTTTAATTGCAATTTTATAGTCTAGAATTATAATTTGTGAGTAAATAAAGTGAATGCATCAAAAGTATATCCGGGATATGATTACTTTGAAGAAGAAAGGGTAGATGACACATTTTAGGTAAAGATTATTATTAGTTATTTAGTCATACTGCCAAGGTAGGAGTGACTGTTAAGTCTTTTCTAAAGTAGATCACGCCGCTGAAGAAAAGTATGCAAACGTAATGCACAACTTATAAGTACCGATGAATCAAAATACATAAATACACACATAAAAAAACATTTCCAACTCTTTGATTCGTGTTACATCAAGTTAAGATAACACAGGGATTCTAGGTTGAAACCTAAATAATTTATCCTATAAATTTCAACACAGTGAAAGACTTACAATTTCCGTAACGAATTCCACGGTTGAGCAACGCATTCCGGGAACAATTAATTCCCCGTTTTCAATTAAATCCCATAATATTTTTAATTACACTTACAATAATTCAGAGATACTTTCCTCCTTCGATAATCTCAACCTGAGTAATGCGGCATTAATTTTATTTTGCTCATATCGAACAAAATTCGAATTTGATTTCCTTCGATTGCATAAGCGCTGCTTAAACGTCATTTGATGACACGAATGTCTTAAAATGCACACGCGCTCTGGTAGACGGGAAAGACTTACTACAGGCTTTGAAATTCCGAAATGTGGAATAATTCAAGTTCAATAATTCTAAATAAAATTGGCTCTAAGCATTTTGACAATTAATCACCCACCTTTCATTTCCTCTAAACTAGAGAGCAAAGAGAAAGTATTGTGATGAGTCGAAAAATACATTGGTCGGATTTTGATGGATTGGAATGTTTTGAGTATTCCTGAATACGAATCACCCGTGGTTCGAGTGATTGTGACTTATACCACATTTTTTATTAGCTATGCTTTTAGAAGTAGATTAAACTAACTTTTTTACTTAATCTACTGCTATAGTAGTAATAATTTTTTTTAAATAAATCGGTTCACTTTTTTTAAATGAGTGAGCGATTTTTGGCTTTTGACCAGAAAGGAATAAATACCATTGTTTGTTTGGGCCTCATCCTGAACCGTTCTCGAGATATTAGAAATCTTACTTTTCTACAAAGAGAGCAATATCTTTCGAAATAATCAAATGATTTGCAAAATAATTGAGTGTGATCATTGAAATGGGTTGCTCCAAAGAGCTTATTGATTTTCAGTGCGATTTCGAGTCATAAGAAAGTCCTAACTTGTGTTATTGTCTTCTCACAATATTGAAACTGGTTAATTTGTAGAGATAGTCATGTGCTGGACGCATCAACCATTTCTCTCTCACAAAATTGATGTAAGAATTCCTGCTTTATATGAGCTGTTAAAACCAATAACCGTTTATAACCAATAACGTGTTCTGTTGTTCTAATAACAGGACAGGCAAAAGCGTTCCAGAACTTAAAATGACAAGACGGGATCGTAAAAATATTAACTTTTAGTTGGATCAGCACTGGAGCATGAACATTCGGACAAACGTTAGACACAATAATCTAAGAGAAGAGCGAGAGAAGAATCAGAGTTTCCGGCGTCGAATATTCCTATTCACGATAATCCGCGAGGGACTAAAGCATGTTGAAATCTACAATCCCAAAACTTTTGACATTTTTAATGCGTTTCAGTTTGAAACCCGGATAACGTTGTGACGCAGCGGATACGTTATTAATTTCGTTCACAACGCTCAGAGGCAAAAATTTATTTGATTTTACATTTTAGCTCTGTTGATTAAATATCATGGTGGAAATGTCCTTCAAACTTAGCTATAACACATCACAGTACACTTACGCAAAACGCCTCAGCCATGTCATCACGCAAAAAATATCCCGCGTCATTTCAATTCCATTGGGAAAACCTAGAAATGACGTAAAACCGGGTATCGGCACGTTTGGCAAAATCCGGTGCCGCAACCTCTCAAGCAACGTCCAAACAGGAACAGGGAAACATTTAAATATATTAATTAAATTAAATTGCTGTAACAATATTGGGTGTACGTTCATCTATGCGTCGCGTAGTAGACGATCATGCACGTGTTCGTATTATATATTTTGTAATTGTTTTATTTTGTGATTTTTGACTTTTTCACTTTTATTATTATTATTATTATTATTATTATTTTTTTTTTTTTACTTTTTACTTTTTGAAATATTAATAAAAATGAAACAGTAATTTATTATAATTTGATTAAATGAAAAAAAATATTTACGAACCAGAACCAATTATTATTCAAACTGTAAAGTTTACATAGTTTCATTTTATTTTATTTTATTTTATTTTTACTTTTGACTTTCTCACTTTTAATTTTTTTCCCCTTTTATACTTTTTCAAATATTAATAAAAATTAAACAGAAATTTATTATAATTTAATTAAATAAAAAAATATTTATGAATCAGAACCTAACTATTCGAACTGTAAAGTTTAGTATCGAATGGTTGTTGTTGTTGAGACCCAGATCGTCCGACCTACCAGAAAGGTGTAAGGTAACCGTTTGAACGGCCGAGAAGTGCCACCCAATTTAGACCGGAACCCAGTGGGAGAGGCATCCACAGGGACCGTACCCTCCTTCCCTATCACCAACCTCTTGGAAGGACTTACGGATCCACATGTTTAACGTGATCGTACTCCGCGTGAACACGGCGGCAGTTTTGGCAGTGGCGGAAATCGAACCCGGGCCAACCGAGTGCAATTCCCGCGCGCTAACCACTGGGCTACCGCGCCCCTAGTATCGAATGGTGTATGCATTGTTGTTGTTGAGACCCAGACTGTCCGACCTCCCAGAAAGGTGTAAGGTAACTGTTTGGACGGCCGGAAAGTGCCACCCAATTTAGACCGGAACCCTGTAGGGGAGGCATCCACAGGGACCGTACCCTCCTTCCTCTACCACCAACCTCTCGGAAGGACGAATGGCGTATGCGTGCAAAAGCTTGAGCCCGTAAAAACGATTAAGCTAAGTAGTGATACTTGCAAAGGTCAAAATAAAATTAAGTGATATTATCTCTGTTTATTATCTACAAATAGCACATTCCCCATCTTTTCCTTGTAGATTATCGAAAGTCATTCTCTGCAGTCATTAACATCCCCGCGACATTTTTGTGAAACCGATCATCTTGAAAATGCAATACCAACCAGGGTTTTGTAACAAAAAAACGATCTTCAAAGTTTTGCATCGATTAGAGTATGCGTTTAAAAGAGCCAAATGGTTGAGTCCAGAGTGGTATTTGCCTGTTCGTAATGAACTTTTAAAATTGTGACCCACGGCGAGTTTTCTTCCCATACTGTTAATAAGCTGCCAATGAGCTCAGACAAAAGCTTAAGAACAAGCTGAAAAGTAATGTAGTAATTCTTCACAGGACTAGAATGATATAGTATAGGTAGCGAGTCTGAGCGCAATCAAGGAGGCCTGTGTTGGATCAGTGGCTTCAACCCACTGTTTTTTAAGGGTTTAAAGTAAGTGTAACACTACAATTAACGCGCGAACTAAAATATAGCTTCATAGTAATCGTAAGTAGTTGGAAGTAGCTCTCCTGGCTGTTCCAAGAATATTGCATAGTATTCTTTTTCGCATTTTATTTCCTATGTTATTCCTCGGATATTCCTATAAAGCTCGGAGCTTAGATTTTTATTTTGCCAAACTACATTGAGTCGGTGGCAACTGATATTTAGTATGCCGTATCCTCATCAGTTCAAGATTCAACATGCAGAGAACCCATAGATTTTATCCGCCTAATTCTTAATATTATGGACAGAGAAGTGCTACAAATGTATTTTTAACACTTACAACATAGTTGAAAAGTGTTTATGACTTTGTTCATCCTGTCTGTCTGTCCGTTCGCACGATAACTGCCGTACTTTATCAAAATGAAATTTTAGTATGTTGTTGACACGATCTGTGGGATTTATGAGAATGTAAATGAATAACATCACCCAATTAGCTTTGGATTGAACCCGGGTTAAAAAAATGAAATGGATTGAACCCTATGGGACCTAATTTTTCAAACATTTTTTAAGCGAAGTTAAAATTCAGAAATTGCTTCGAAAAATTTAGGAAATATTCAAATTATCTCATAAAATATATAAAAAAATTTCAGTAAAATATATTCAGTAGTTTTTAAATAAAAATTAAAATAATAATTACACCCATATAATATGAAGAGATCACGTGACCCACTTCAAAATAAAATATAGCATCCATCTTTTTTTCTAGTGTAAAAATTGTGATTTTTAAAGTTCTTTTAAATTTATATTTAGTGTTGCATCCGTCCTAAAACCGCTTTATTTTTGCGTCTTTTTTGTGCATCTATATTCTGTGCCAACGCAATTACAATATATTTGAGTTTAAATGAACATCAAATTTTGATTATTTCTGCAACGGAGTCTGATTTTAATGGATGCAGAATGTAAACAAGTGATTGCAAGATGACTTGTATAAGAATTGCTGAATTCTGTTCACGCAAAATTATTTAACTCTGAAGTCTGAAATAAAAGTGATATGAATGAAATATTTACTTCTTTTACATAGAGAGCCAAACGATTTGTATTTCAATGACGTCATTTGAATACAGTTCATTTTCTCCGATGAAGTTTTAAGTTTTCAAATGTAATAAATTATTGTAGTACTGTGACAATTTAAAATATATCAGCGCTGAATGTATCGCATTTTAGAGATGTTTAAAAAAAATTGCATTTCAGTAGGGAAGTATTTTATAATCAGTGCTTTATGCATTATTGATCTTTCTTGTTAAAGTGTTGTAAATATTTCGGGGGGGGGGTGCAATGTCCTATCAAAAATCGTAAATCGCCAATACAGATTTTAACATGCCGTCAGTATGCAAAGTAAAATCTCCTACATATGAAGAACAAAGCATATGGACGAATTTTCAGGTTCAGTTCAACATTGTCGCGGAAGCGAGGAATGACACGAAAAGACAAAAGCCTGTCCACTCGTTGCTTCCGTTTGAGGTCCTGCGGCTGATGTTTCACAGATATCTCGACAGAAAAACGTCTAAACTACGTGTTTTGCTGACGGCCCTGGAACTCCGATATGAGGAGAACAATTTGAAAGAGACGAGCAGAGTTCAATTGAAGTCTCACCGACAAAAGTCTAGAGAGAGTCTACAAGAGCTGGCGTCAGATATTAAAAGACTTTCGCAATCATCCTTTGCAAAATGCCCTATGGATGTTCGTGGAGGCCTTCCAGTCCAGCATTTTATAGATGCCATTCGTAACCTAGAAATCCAGCAAGCTGTTCTTACAGTGTTTCTTTCAGGACTTTTTGGCCAGGGGGGATCGAATAAAATTTTAGGGGAGGAGGGGGCAAGTTTTCTATTTGCCCTATAAAAATTTGTCGCATAAACAGAAACTAGGTTAGCATGAAATATCTCCGAGAGGGCGATTCCTCGTCCCCGGGAGGGCTTCTTCCCCCGGAGGTATGCCTGAAAGAAACACTGTGTTCTTATGGTCGAATGCAAAGATCTATCTGAGAGCTGCACTGGCCCTAACCAGCAAGTTTGAAGCATCTCGACAGACATCTCGTAGACTTCATCGATCCATTATACGTGGCTCGGCTGTGCATCAGAATCTGAGATGCTACGCACTATGAAGGAAATAAAGAACATGCTTCAGATACAAAGTAACAACAAATTCAAGAGGTTATCTGGTTCGTTTGCAAAGTGACTGACGTACTGGACTTGTGGAGGAGAAAGAGGACGTATAAGAAGAAACTGCCATTCTTTAAGCAAGAGAATAAATGGACATTTCATTCAGAACATGTGCCAATGAAGACCTTAGAGATTTCATAGTTACAAGAAGGAAATAATGAACTTTACGTCACGGTTCTTATAAAAATAAGAAATACCAATTGCTTCTAGACACTGCAAATTGGACCATCATTACAAGTGGCGTAGCTTGCCGAATTAACGGTCAACTTCTTTATACGGCACCCTCCATCTCTCTGCGCACAGTTACTGGAGAAACAGAGAATGTGCATGGAAAATGGGAATTGTACTATTTCCGTCGGGGCGAGCCTTCATCATTATGTTGCAGATATTTAAACTCCGTGCATTCTCGGACTGGACTTTTTTAAGAAAGCACGGATTTGACTTGGACTCCAAAAACAACGAATTACAAACAGCCACCGAAGAGATTTCTTAGTATTTTACAGAAACAGAATACATCTTATAGATTGTAATATAGTCACTGCAGAAGATGTTTCATGACCTGCACGTAGTGAGTCCTTGGTGAACGGAATCCGGGAAGGTGCAACATCATATGATATGGCGGCAGTAATAGATAGATGTTCATCTTCCGAGAATGAAGAAAGAAGAATTCTTGTGGCCGCGGCTCTCGTGGTTATTAAAGATTACGGACCTGTCCGAATCGCAAACATTAGCGACAGACCCATAATAATCCATATAGGCGAGCAGTTAGCTTCATGCTCTACGGTAATCAGTTTCATGCGAGGTTGTCTAAAAGATAGAAACAACATTTCTGAATATCTAAACATCATCTTAAACAATCTCGGCGGGCTAAATAGTGCAGAACAGGAGGCGTTTAAAAGCCTCATTTCTGAATTCAGTGCAATCTTCTCAACTGCTTCAAAAGACATGGGAAGCACCAGATTAACTAAACACAGAATTGACATTATGTGGACGTGGCTCCTTTCCTGACTGCACGATCCTCTTGAGCAGTTGTTTCTGCTACGGTTATATGTGCCTTCCACTGTTACCAACACCGAGGAACTACCATATCGCTCCGACCAAGATGGCGACTGATACGTCTGTTGGCCCAACCAGCTTCTTTTAGGCCTATGATGCGACCTCTCTTTAAATCCAACAATTATTCATATCGCCGTCTAGTACGTCTCAAAGGCATCTTTGTACAAAACTTGCAGTATCAAAGCTCAAAATACAGTTCTAATTGCTAGTGAGTGGGAACACCAGTCGTTTTAAATACTGCACGATGCGTCGTTCTCATGAGGGTTGCATGCTCTATAACATCATTGGCACTGACAGTTTGGTCATTTGCGTAACTCTTAATATAGCATTCGCATGCCGATTTTTGCGGCTGTAGCTCAACTTTTTATGGGTGTATTATATATATTTTTGCAACACAGTATATATGGAATAATTTTACCACCATTAAACATATAAAATCGATGATTCCATATGTCTAGTGGTGATACTTTAGAGTATATTGATTTATAATGAAATATTACTTTTATGAAATTTCTAGCCACTCATTTTTATGAGATAAAAATATGAGACATTTTTCGTTTTAGCGCATTAATAAATAAAAGTGTGTGGGTCACAATAAACTTGCATTTTAACTGCTTGTTTTTATATTCAATTTAATTAAAATGTCGATTTTTACCAAAGTTGAAGCAACATTTCCTCTATAATCGAAGATAATATAAATTCAGTTCTTCGTTTTAGAATAAAGTTATTCACAGTTTTATTAAGGACGTCCAGAACTCATCAAATACAGAAGAGGCAGAGTTATTTGTGAGAGCCTAATAGGGAAGAACGGATCATCAAATCGCATCAGCTGACTGACCCCTTATTTACTTCAGTTCGAGCATATGCAATAATTAAAAATGTTACAGGATACCGAAGAGAAAATGACTCATGCATTATTTATGTAGAAAAGAAGGGATCGCAGAATAAAGTTTTTTTTTTTTTTTTTTTTAAGTTAATTGACATTTCATATTACTTGAGGGATACGCTTTTCCGAAGTTATTATAAATTTCCATTTAAATTCAGTGTCGAACAGTGTATTGCAAGAAATCCTAATTTAAAATGTATTCAGACACCGGCGGAAACAGCTGTCACTCAAAACTTGGATTTGAAATTCTCCGAATGGAACCGAGTAGAATGATCACAAAACCCACGGATAAAAAGGGCTTCAAATCTTGGAATCATGATCCCAGTGCATCAACCAGCATCGGTCGATCTTTATTGCTTCTGCTAGAGTTCGTTGGGCTCAAAATTGACATACAGTAAGCATTTTACATTGTTAAAGCGTGGATACGTCAATTATTATCGTGAATATATATGTCATACAGTATATTAAGTGGTATTTTGAAAACACGGAATAATCATAGGCGCCATTTCAAGAAATTTTTAGGGAAAGTGAAAAGCATTTCTTAGGGAGAGGACAAAAGCTAATGGACAATTGTTCTAATGCTCAAAATATATTTCGGAAAGGAAAATTGTATAAGAAACATAACAACTCTTGGAAATCCTTGTGTGTGTGTGTGTGGGGGGGGGGGGCAGCCGTTCCTCTATACCTCCCCCTAAATGGCGCCCTTGTCCACAACGAAATATTTTTTAGCTCTTTATTTTGGGTACAGAGACATATCAAATAAAATCGAGCGTCTTAGTTTCGTAAATTTAGCGAACGCGTCTTAGTTTCGATTATCTAGAAATAATGGCACTCGGGAATGGCTCGTAGGAAATAAATATAGCTCCTTGACCTACCTTGTGCAGCTGTAGTAGTCAGCGTAGCCTGTAAATTTGCAGAGCACCGAGTCATCCCCAAAGAATTGCACCCTGATGTCCTTTGCTACATCTAGGAAAAAGGAAGGGAAATAAGAAACATAATTGTATTCATATTGCAAATTTATGAGAGGCTGTCGCTGTACAGTCTAAAATATATTCAAATCTGATACAAAATCGATACAAAGTTCGTAAAACTGAAAACAATAGTAATAAGAATTTAAGATAAATTAGGCTGTAAAATCACACATACATAAATACTCCAAAGTATATAACAAAGACAACCAAGTTTTTGGTAAAAGAGGCCTTTAATATCAATACCATCAATGACGTAAATTAAATAATAAAATATCCAGAGCACTTAGTTGAATATGGCCTGCCATAAGCTCACAGGCATTGCTTCTGGCCCAAGAGAGAAAACAAGTTTACAACTTAGATGATGAGTGATATGGACTCAGGAGAGTGGGGATTCATTAAGGATTTCCACTTCCGCTTTTTTCCAACCCCCAAGAAAATATTGAAACATTTATATCTGAAGATTGGCTATAGATAGAGTTTAGAGGATGGCTGATATGAATTCAGCATTAAATTCGACAGGAGGTACGGGATGGTCCCTAAAGATTTCCACTTCACTATATTTCACTTCCAGATAAAAAAAAAATTCCTTGTAATATCTAAAATATCTAAATTGGCTGTAGATAGATCTTAGACGATGACTGATATGGATTCAGCATCGAATTCCAGAAAGGGGTAGGGAGTTCACTAACCATTTCTATTTCCAGCTCTGGAAATATAACTTAATAACCAAAAATTCGTATGACTTCACGAAATAAGTATACACGAAAGAATAAAGATGCTTAATATTTCATACCATTATCGCCATATGAGCACACCGTTATCGCCATATGAGCACACCATTGTATACACCATTTACCACCATTAAAGGCTCCTTCATAACTTTCTTGTTTCATTTTTTTTTTCATTTGGTGACGTGACGCATTTTTAAATAGCATTAACTCACAAAGATTATGAAAAAAACAAGAAAGATCAATCATGCTTAAAGCATTGATTATGAAACACTTTCCAACTTCAATGCAATTTTATTTAAAAAAGTCGAAAATGCAATACATTCCTCGGTAATATTTTAAAACTTATCACAATACTACATTGATTTATTATATTTGAAAACTTAAACCTTCATTGAAAAAAATGAACTTGATTCAAATGACGGCATTGAAATATAAATTGCGTGGTTTAAATATCTTTAAAATGCAATACATTCCACAGTAATATTTTTAAATCTATCATAATACTACGATAATTTATTATATTTGAAAACTTCATTGAAAACAACTGAAATTAATTTAAATGACGTCATAGAAAAAATAACACGCCTGGATCTCTCTATAAAAGCAGGATTTCATTCATAACTTTCTCCATTTCATTCGTCACAATACTATAATAATTTATTTTATTTAAAAATTAAGACCATGGAGCTACAATCCATAAACTTTATGCTTAAAACTTCATCGAAAAAAATCGTCCTTCTGTTTATAAAATCAATTAATATTTCATTCATATCAGCCATGCAGACTCCATGGACTGAATTATTTTGTGTTAAAGAAATACAGCAATTCTAATACAACTCATTCTACATATTTTGCTGTTTACATTTTACATAGGTGAAAAATAGGCTTAATTGTAGAAATAATCAAATTTGAATGAGAATTTAAACTCAAATATATTGTCATTGTGTTGTTTTAGTATGTAGATGCACAGAATTTAAGCAGAAATAAAGTAGTTTTAGGATGGATACAACATTCAATATGAATTAAAAAGAACTTTAAAAAATCACGAATTTGAAACAAGATGGATGCCATATATCATTTTGAAGTGGGTCATGTGATCGTTTCATATCATGGTCACGTGATCGTTTCATATAAGATGTGTAATTATTATTTTAATTTTTATTTAAAAAACTACTGGATATATTTAGCTGAATTTTTTTTTATATATTTTATGGAACAATTTGACTATTACCTAAAATTTTCGAAGCAATTTGTGAATTTTAAATCCGCTTAAAAATGTTAGAAAAATTAGGTCCCATAGGGCTCAATGTATTTCATTTTTTCAACCCGGGTTCAATCCAAAACTAATTGTGTGATATTATTCATTTATATTCCCATAGGTCCTACAGACCGTCTGAACAACATACTAAAATTTCATTTTGATTAAGTCATTTTTACGGCAGTTATCGTGCTAACGGACAGACAGACAGACAGACAGACAGACAGACAGACAGACAGAATGAACAAAGTCATAAACACTTTTCAACTTTGTTGTAAAGTGTTAAAAAGAAAATATCTTGCAAACACTTTTAATTTGCATAGTTTAAGTAGTTTCATCATCCGTTTCGTCACCAAAAGTTACAAAAAATAATCCTTTTTATAAAGTTAATAATAATTATTATTATTACTATTATTATTATTATTTTACATTCTACGTTTTATGGTACTTAAATCCACAACTTCTTGAAATGTATAAGAAAGTAAAATGAAGTTTCTTATTACAGATATTTTAACCAATTATCATTTTAAGGTTTTCTTTAAGTAAAATTTATAATTAAGTCTGTTAATCTTTAAATTTCGAACACTGTTCATTACTTAACATTTAAAAGAAAAAAAATAAATTCTTTTAATAGAACCTTATTGAATACTTGAGTCACGTCGGCAAAATTCATAAGTGAGACTAATTAAACAATAAATTATTCCACATCCACAGACCAACGAAACTTTTTCAGAATGAATTACACTTATGGAATTATTTTATGAGAAAAGATTATCGAGGAAAGATTATCTTTGGCTGATTAATTATTCATTTTGTTGGTAAGATGGTGTAAATTTTGTTTCGTCTTGGAAATGAAATACGTTCGATAAAGGATTTTGCCATGCTTGTCACATACTTAACTAAAGTTTGACAAAGAAAGAAAATATTGGAGTGAGGAAAAAAAAGAAAAGAAAACCTAGAATTCCTACTGGTGCACATAGACTAATTGACAAAATTTATTCCATGATAATCTTAGTTATTATGTTCAGATAGGAAACATTTATAAAAAATAAAACTTTCCGAAATAGCGTGCTCAATCTTAAACGTGCCACCCCTATTTTTACTTTCCCTACATATATCGTATTAAAATGTATAAGGTAAGTATAGAGACGGGGTTGAAAATTCGTATTCGAGTTTCCGACCATCCCTAAACTTGAATCGAACATTTTTAAGGTGATGTGTATGGATGTGTGTGTGTACATGTGTGTATGTGCGAGTCTGTGGATGCGATATTTCACGAACGAATAGAGCGTTTCGAACGAAATTTGTCTAATTATTGGAATCGATAAATACTGGAACCCTGTTGATTTTGAATGTAATCGAATGTTTGGAGAACACTCCTCGCCCCCAATTTTTTAATGAAATTTCGATAAAATCACTAAACCTTCAATAATGTTACATAAATAAATCATCTCTTGTGCTAGTTTTAATTAGAAAACGAATGATATAAACTTCAAAATGTTAGCATGAACCGTTATCGAGATATTGCAAGTTTTATAACTACATTTATAAAAAACAATTACTTAAAATTGAAAAAGTATTAACCATCGTGAAATATGTTCGCATTTCATATACAATATTATGAGACAAATTTATTAAGGTATTTCTTCTATATTAGATTTATTTCGTACCACTCACGAGAGAAGGTACTTTGTGTAATAGTTTTGCATTTTGATGCCAGTGAATTTGCCAATATAGTCATTTAAGGAAAGCCCTTCTATTCGCCTGTCTGTAACGCTTATCTGTGAGTGTCTCACTCGTTGATAGATCGATATCGATATCGACGAATTCATCAATATAAGGCATGGGAACGAACCTAAATAAACAACCTGCGTAGTAGAATGCGCAGAAACGTAAGGGCAAGATGGCATTATTTTTACCATAGCGTGTCATGGTAAACCGACGATGATGACAAATAAAAATTGAAACTAAACCCATTAAACATCGAAATGTATCTTTGTGATGAAAATAAGTTATTCAGAATACTTTAATAACAATATATATTTAAGGGGACGGTGGACATTGAATGTTTTTTTTATTTATTTATTGACTTAGAAACATGAAAATTTGTATAAATATTCCTCTTAACATTACTATATACAATACCATTAAATTTTTTTTCGATTTTGTTATAATTTAGTATTTTTTTTTTTATTTAATTTTTTTTAACGAAAATTTGAAAATGCTCCTTGCGTGCCATTTGTTTACATTTTTGAATAATTTTACATTATGATCACTCAAAAACACATTATGAACACATTTGGGTATTCATTTTTAAATCCCTTAGAAGGGAAATAACTATTTTAAAACTATTTTTCTACATTTTTCTAACATTTTTTAAAACTATTTTTCTACATTAAAACTTAATTTTCATCATTTAATTAGGTTCTTATTCACTTTTAATTACCTTAATAAAGTCCAATTATAAAATGCATACCTAGTTTCATTAAAAAGTATGAGAGGTGCCTTCTTGCTAAATTTCATGCATCTCGGACAAAAATTAAGATGCATGGAGCATTTTAAAAATGCAAAACCTTTGAAAATTCCGTTTCGAAAAAAATGCATTCAACTTTTTGCTTACGGGTGGGACAGCGTCCCCCGCAAACGAAGAACCTCCCAAAAAGACAGGTATTTGACATACCCTATCCCAAACAGTTCGACCCCCTTTGCAGGCATTGGCGTCCATGGAAATCGCTGACAGAAACATTGCACCTGCTGCAGCAGGTATATCAGGAAAGTAATAAACAATGATGACTTATTTTCACATAATATCAGAGCTATCCGGAAATTTTATTACTATAACCAAGGCGTCAAAATAACGTTATTCCTATAGGGTTTCCGACGGTTGTTATATTCGAGTTCGACTGTAATTAAAAATACAATAAGTACATAGTGGATACCACGAAATAATACAGCAAGTATGTCAATATTGAAATTATACATACCGTTGCTTATCGATTTGTTCGAATATTTAACAACCATTTGAAATGGCTAGCATGCTAGTATGTTACCGATTATTTATTTTACTGGCTATAAACAAACATAATTATATATATATTTTTTCTATTTTATTGCACTACGCTGGTTATTTATGTTTGCTATAATTAAGTGTCACAATGTGATCTTCTAACATCTATTTTTTGAGCCAAATATCACCATTTTGTGTTCAATATAAACCATTATTTAATATATGGCATTCGATAATAGTTCCGTTATATTTTTTTTCGATTGTCATATGGTAGAACTTTAGAAGACAGTTTATTCATCATTTTGACGCTTAGATGCTTAGCCTTGGATGCCATTTTGCATGATCTTGGTACTTGGTAAAATGTTTTTAACTTGGTGACTTTTGGCAAAGTCTAGAATATGTTAATAGAAAACCCGCCAAAACAACCGAACCATTAAGAATATGTATGGAATTCCATAGAAAGGATACTTGGCCGTCCCTTATAATTACTCTACACCCTTTGGGTTAGCTGAAAGGCCTGGGTAATAAATAGAAAAGATTCTAACAGTACGGCTGAGCACTTGAAACACAAAGAGAAAGTTCAATTCATCGAAAAGAGCTTCAATCAATGAGAATAGTCATCATGTAGAGACACGATATAATGTTGATGTGCGCTGCTCCATTGCAGGGTTTCGTTATAAGCGATTTTGTTGTACAATTAACTGCTAAATTCTGCATGAATGCATGCATTTGGGCCTATAAACGTTTTAGAATATTAATAATTCAAAGCGTCTGCATAATGCCGTAGCAGTAGTCGGAATTACGGTAAAGAATCGACGATCAAATGAGGTTTATAATGTTGATTTTGTTTCTCAATATGACCCCACAGACAACTCTTATAATTTTCAACCAATGGCAGACCATAACCTCAAACTTCTGGCTTCGCCATTGGATATTACAACTCATTTTTTTATTCATTCTACATCCATCTTACACACCAAATCGATCGTCCTTCCGAGAGGTTGGTGGTAGGGGAAGGAGGGTACGGTCCCTGTGGATGCCTCCCCCACTGGGTTCCGGTCTAAATTGGGTGGCACTTCCCGGCCGTCCAAACTGTTACCTTACACCTTTCTGGTAGGTCGGACGGTCTAGGTCTCAACAACAACAACACCAAATCGAAGAATACGGCGTTGCAATTAAGTATTTTGCTTCCTTGTTACATTTTAAAATATTTGAGCTTAATAAGATAAATTAAAATTATATCAGTTTCTAAAATTTAAAAAATAGTTTCAAATATTGAATCAGTTAAAACAATATTTAATTTTCCAGTTTCCTATGATGTGAACAAATAATTCAAAATGAAAATTTGAATTCCTTGTCCTTAAGAAAGTGTAAAATTTATTATTCTACGATTTTCTCATAAATCAACTCTAATAATCACCAGCCAGTGGCGGGACGACGCTCCTCCTGCCGTAGCGCCCGTTAGGGTAGAACTGTTGGGCCCTTGTTTCGCAAAGCAGGGAACCGCAGAGGAGGGCCAGAACGATCAATGCCAAGCTCTTGGAGGTGAAGAAGGACGGGACACAGGCCATCATTGTCGTCTGAAAGGTGAAAAATAAGGAATCAATGGGTTGCTGCAATTCTTAAATTGTATAACAACGTTAATAATAATGATAAGAATAATATTAAAAATATAATAGTAATAATAATAATATTTAGTGAAAATTTTTTCACATCGAATTATTTTTTAGTAGCCTTTGCAAATCACTGTAAGATTATATTACAATGTAGCTATTTTCATTTAGCAAGTGCGCTATTTGTTTCCTTCTTAGAGTCATATGCAAAATGAAACTTTGCACGGATAACTTCTAACGTTGTGTAGAAAAATATATGTATTTTTTAGCTAAAATAAGTTGTGATCTTTCACGTATAAACCTCTCCTGAAAAAAAAATACGACTTTGCTTTGCGCATCTACATGCTTCCCATTGATGTATGGCACGTGTCTTTTCGTTCGACCTCACATTCAGTCACAGACAAAAAATAACACATGCTAGCCCAGGAGCATCATTACGGGGTTCCTGTGTCATCGGTACGTATCCCCACATCAGTAAATAGCAATATTCCGATTTCTGCAGTAGCATGTGCCGAAAGATGCTGTATGCAAAACCTTTCTATACCATTTAATACTTATGCAACCGTTCTCCCTACAATATTTTAAATTTTTTTCTAGCCACTTTAGTTTGCTTCGACCACTTCCCTTTTACCTACAGAATCCAGATGTCTATGTCAGTGGTGCGCAATCTTTTTGTAGCTGCGACTCTACTGAAGAATTATTTTATTTAGGAACCCCATACATCTTGCAAATAAAATAAGGGGTTGGTTATTATAATTAAGAATACTATTTCAAAAGTCATTTATTTTACATTCGTCAATATTGCTTACATTTAACAACAAAAAATATCAAAATGTTTCATCTAGTTAGAAATAGTATGAAAAAGATTTTTGAAACAAGACACCACGCATTAATAAAAAAGATCACACAGAGTATTCGACAGTCCTAATGTGAAATTTGAGCCTAAATCTATATATTAAAATGAAACATAATTTTTTTCGTATCCTTTCTGTCTTCCATAAAATAATTTCGTCTGCTCTTAATAAACCCTCACGACCCAAGGGTTGCGCATCACTGGTCTACGTAATAAGAGCATGGAGCATGGCCAGGCAATCAACCCATTGAGAGAAAATACTTTCATATAGTAATATCAAAAATTTACATGACGTAATCGGCCAGTAACGTGTTACCTGTTTTACAAAGCAAATCAACAAATTTGAAAGTGTGTGGCTGATTTCAGATTTTCTCAAAGTTTGATGAAACTATTTCTCAAGTAAAACTATGAGTAAAGGGAAATCTTTAGTGCCCTACATTAAAAAGCAGCGCCACAATTAAAATGACAACCAGTTCAAATGACAACCATAATTCAGCTAACTTGACGATCACTCAGGTATCTTGTAGCACTCAGGTATCTTGTTCAAAAGCCTGAAGCGCTCACCATGTAGGCATTTTATCTGCCCTCAACAGTGATTTCCAACGATTTTTGTTTAACGGAACCCTTAAAATATTTCTTTTAATTTTGGCGTACACCCGTTTGACGCATATTAGGTTCGACAGAGTAAATTACAAAATAGACGTACAAAGTATAGTAGTGTTAAATAATACTTAACTCATACTTTTGAATAAAATATAACAAGAGCCTATATCTATTTATTAATTACTCTTAATAAAAAATGACTAATGTAACGATACTGTGACTACTGTAACAATTTTGATTCCAGTAATCGCATGAATGTCTACTGTAATTGTTTTAACAATGTACTTGTGTACATTATTAAAACAGTTACAGTAGTCATTTTTTTTTAAAGAAATGACTTATTAAATTTGTTTTTATTAAAACAGTCACAAAAGTTAACCTGAAAATTCTAAACGCTTTGACAGGAAAACTCGCCGACAACATTCATTACTGCCAACTGAATTTGCCGCTATAAGAATTACCAGCCTCAACAAAGTATCTCCTCTCAAGTAAAATTCTCGCTGCTTAAGTAATAACTATCATCGAATTGTAATAATATTATTTGAAACATTGCTAAAGTTTCAAAATGCTTCACTGTTTTATTAATAGACGACTTTAAATACATAATTTAAATTTTTTTTTTTTACTCAATTACAAAAAAGGTGGCAATACATTTTTTGTATGCTTTTGCAAATTCTCACGGATAGGGGATCATAGATAGGGGATCATAGACACGGTCTAAAAAAACCCCGGCCAGAAATCATTGGTATAGCTATAGAGTGTAGATCAACGGTCCCAACATAGGTGGGTCCGGATCCACAGCTTTGGAAACAGTTTTTGGTGGCTTTTGAAAGTGTTTTGAAATACTTTTGCAAATGCTTTTGAAATGCTTCTGAAATACGTTTTGAATCATTTTTGTAATCATTTTAAAACTAGAATATACTAGCCGAATATCTTGGAGAGAAAATCAACGGTCTTACGAAAAGAAAACCCAGTAAAGAAAACAATGTAACTTTTGAATAATTCGATTTTCTTGGTGGATTTTATCGAACTGCTCATCATCAGAACATCAAATTTCAACATTCTATTTCACTTTAAAGTGGAGATTTCTCTTTTCTTTTGTTCAATTGAACATTTATGTGTATGCCACTCCTAAAATGCCAAATATTACAACAAAGAAATTTTCATCCCTTTTCCATCGTAAGACCTATCCTGCTAGTTTTATTTTATAGAGGAATTCGTTTTCCTATCATTTATCCATTTCGGACGTTTTGGATTGAAACACCCCTTCAAATAAATATTTTTGAAAAGTTCAATTTTCCCAGGGGTTTTATAAAACGGTTGAACCGTGAATCACAACCGTGCACACAAGTCTGAATTGCACTTAAAAGAAAGCATTCCTTATTTATATGGCAAATTGAACAGTTTCGTGTGCGGCATCCTTATGCCAACAAATATTAGAAAACCGAAATTGATCTCCTTCTTCCTATCAAACGATCTACCCTTGAACCAATTTATAAACCCCTGTATCGTCACAACGTTCGTTTAATTATCGTTTTACATTTCGAACGCTTTGGTGTGGAGCATCCCCATTAAATGAACATTTCTGAAGAATTCGATTTTTCTCCGGAGAATTTACCGAACAGTTAGTTTACCCGTGTATCAGATTTCAATTCTATTTATTTCTCATTTCATATTTCGAACATTTTGGCGCGAGAAATCCATACCTAAAAAACTTTTTTTGAAAAATTTAATTTTTCTCTGAAGTTTTATCGACCGTTCACCAAATTTAAAGTCCGCATTTTCCTTAAAAGAAGGCGTTATTCAGTTTTTCGGCAAATCGAACATTTTAGTAGACGGCACCACCAAATTAGCAAATATTGGCAAATTGAAATTGTATACATTTCTTTTCAGTAATTATTTTTTTCGAAAGATCTAAACAGAACTATCTAACACAGAATATGAAATCTCCCCACGAAGTATGTTTTCTGTTATTTTACATTTCGAACGTTTTGGTGTTGAGCACTAACGAACATTTTTGAAAAGATTGGTTTTTTCCGAGTGTGTTATCGAACGATTGACCCGCAAACCAAATTTCTAGTCTCCATCTCATTTAAAAGAAAACGTTTTTCCTTTATTTGGCAATTTAAACATTTTGGTGTGGGGCACCCTTAAATTATCAAATATTGGAAAACTGAAATATTGCACTCTCCTTATTTTCGAACTATCTCTCCTCACACCAAATTCAAAGTGTCTATATTATTGTGAAGTATGTTTTTCTATCATTTCACCTTTCGAACATTTTGGTGTGGAGCACCCCTTCTTCTAAACATTATTGAAAAATTATATTTTCCCCGAGGATTTTATAGAACGATTGACCCGGCTAACAAATTTTAAGCCTTATCATTTTATCACTTTAATAAAAAGGGCTTTCTCATTTATTTAGCAAATCGAACAATTTGATGTGCAACATACTAGAAAATATTGAAAAACAGAAAGTGCACGCTTTTTTTTTTCGCACTATCTACCCATGCAGCATGAGATGTGGATCGGAAAATTTTCCGCTATTTTTTCCGGATAATTTTTCACTCTTTTCTTGTTTTTAAATTAATTTATAAATAGAATGTAATATTCTTTCCAAACTATTTTTCTGAAAAGCACAAAGCTTTATAAAAAGTTTTTGATTGATTTTTCTACTTTTAAAAAGGAAAATGAAGGAGGAGGGTGGGTTTGGCGAATGTGTATATATGTGCTTTATTTTAAAGAGAATGGCTGGACATCAAAAGGGTACAAGTGACATTTGTTTCCGCAATGTCTGCTGTGGGAAAATGCTTTAATAGCACTATAAATATATGCTTAACTGATCTTATAAATTGTCTCTTCTTTCTCATAATACTAATTCAATTACAAGCAGGTATTTTTTAAACAATTTTCTATATTATATAAAATAATTTATTTTTAAAAGGACTTAATTACAAGCATTTCTTTAATTTATTTTTGTCGTATAATATGTTTATATATTTAATAATTTATTTTTATACATATAATAAACTAGTAATTTATTTTAGTTATTTTTTAAGATGACGGTAGAATATTTCCCTGGAATTATCAGTGGCTATTAAAAAAAAATTCAATATAATATTTAATGTATTTTTAAAAGATCAGTTTTTTTTTAAATATTATATTTTATAATCTACATTTTATAATACTAAACAGTAAATTATTTTTGATTCTGAAAATGTTTAACAATTTTAAATTATTTATCATGCCTTTTGCATGCCTTATCATTGTTTTTGTGCAATGCTTTAAAATTATAATTTTGATGATAAAAAACATTATTATAAAAGTAATAAAATTTCTTTAACGTTTTCAAAAGCAAGCTTATTTAAGGAAAATAATAAATTATAGCTGCCAACTGCAGTATGCAAATGTAAGAAATATTCATGCATAGAATTTTAGTATATATTTCTGAATTTAAACCTCTTTTTAGCCTTGTTATACTCGTATAATGCAGGTTTGACTGTAGATGTAGTATAAGAATAAATACTTTTAAAAGTCACTGAACATATTATTCCTGTTAAAATGTAATATAGAGAATAATTGTTTCAAAATTTTCCGGAAAATCCACATCTCTAACCATATGTGACATGTCTCTAATTTCATCGCAAAGTACGCTTTTCTGTCATGTCGCATTTTGAAATTTTGATATAAGGCAACACCTTCACAGAACATTTTTAAAAAATTCGATTTTTCCAAGGGTTTTTATCGAACGATTAGCACGTGAACCACATTACAAATCTCTGAATATATAGGAAGTGTCTAAAATAGACATGACAAATAGACGGAAAGACAGACGGAAACTTGGGAATTAGACCGAATACCCGTTAAAATCAGTTTTCTCACAATAAACATATCCCGAACAGTTATATGCACAGTTATATAATTGTAAGAATGTTAATGTTTCTTATTTTGTTGTTAAATGATTACATTATTGAAATCTCGTCAGCTTTATCAAACTAACTCACTTCTATCTAAATTGATTTCTTAATTATTGACCAATATATCTAATTCCATATCTCTATCTCACTTAAAGGGTGTATTTTATATATTCGGCAAATCAAACATATTCATGTGCGTCACCCCTAAACTAGCAAACACTGGAAAACTGAAATTATGCACTTTATTTCTATCTAACAATCTACCCCCTTGCACCAATTTTGAAGCATTTTTCATCGCAAAATAATCTTTACTATCATTTTACATTTAAAAACGTTTTAGTGTGGAGAACCCGTTTTAAATGAACATTTCTGAGGCTATTTTCATCGGAGGTTTCATTGATCGATTGACCCCCCATGCATCAAATTTCAAACCTCTGTCTCTCATTTCAAACGTTTAGCTGTGTGGCATTCCCTCAAATAAATTTCTATAAAAATTCAATTTTTCACGGAAGTTTTATCGAACCAATGACCCGTATACAAAATTTCAAGTATTTATCACACTTAAAAGAATACGTTTCTCATTTATTTGCAAATCGAACATTTTGATGTACTGCACCCTTAAAGTAGCAAATTATGGAAAACTGAAATTGTATACTTCCTTTTTTTCGAACTGTATACCTTTATAACAAATATAAAATCTCTATCTTACCGCGAAGTATGTTTTTACCTTTCGAACTAACATTCATGCCATTTCATCTTTCGAGCGTTTCGGTGTTTCGGTAATTAACAACATCCCTATAATGAAAATTAAAAAAATCTGTTTACTCTGGGAGTTTTATCGAACATTTGACTGATAAACTACACTGCAAAACTCTACCTCACTTAGAAGCAGGTGTTTTTAGTTGCCTCTTTAAATCAAACATTTGGGTGTGCAGCATCTTAAAATAGACAATATTGGAAAACTGAAATTGTACGCTTAAATCATTTTAAACTATCTACCTTTACACCAAATTCAAAGTCTATCTCATCGCAAAATATGTCATTTCGCATTTCGAATGTTTTGATGTGAAGCACCCCCTCCAATGTATGTTTTGGAGAAATAAGAAGTTTCCTGGTGCTTTTATCGAATAATTTACTCGTTCATTAAATATCATGCCTATATCACTTAGAAGGAAGCATTTTATATTTATTCGACAAATCGAACATCTGGGTGTGTGGCATCCCTAAAGTAGCAAATATTGGGAAACTGAAATTACACACTTTCTTCGTTTCGAACTATCTACCTATACATCAAATTTGAAATTTCTATCTTATCGCAAAGTATGGATTTCCATCATTTCATCTTTTGAACGCTTTGGAATGGAGAACCCCCTTCTACTGAACATTTTTAAAAAATTCGATTTTTAAAGGGGTTTTTCATCAAACCATTGACTCGTATACCAAATTGTACGTCTCTATGTATTCGGGAAGTACCTAAAATAGACGACGCAGATAGACAGACGGACACTTGGCATATACAAGTACTTATATGTAGATACATAAAATAGTGGGAAAGTCAGTAAATGATTAAAATGAAAAACAGGGGAAAATCAAGGCGTATAATATACGGATACGATTGTGATTCTAAAAAGTTAAAAATCACTCGTGTACATTGAGTGATTTTTAATTTTTTTTTTCTTGCAAGCGATTGACAACGGCATTTTAATAGCTCATGCAATATTAGCCATATGATGCGAGGCAGAACCAATGAAGAAAAAAAAAACGATTTATCTTCGGTTAAAATAAAATGTTTCATATGCGCGGCAATTGAATATTACCGACTATTGCATCCGACCGCTCAATTAAGCCAGCCAACGCACCAGAGCAGATATATCGAAAAGATAAAAATCAAATGATATTTCAAGGAGAAAACCGTAACCCTAGTAATGCGATATAACTAGCGATACGAGCAGTAACTTATAACAATGGAGTTAACCGGGATTCTCACTCTGAAAATTGATTCCAATTTGTAAAATGTTTCCCATATCAAACCTTTCGAACTATGAATAGAAACTCCAGTAAGCTTTCCGCTGAACTTCAATGTCACACATCTCATCAAATCGCAGCATAAATGTTTGCAAAACTCATTATTTTCACCCTATTTTGACATGTTTCTCGTTTATTTGCCTCCCGAGTTAAAAGAGGTTTGCACACTGTTCCTGCGCACTAACCTCCCGATTATAGCATGTTTCTGTGACAAGAGAATTAATATACAAAATATTTAAGCGCATATCGTTGTAGGTTTATTTTCTTAACAGAAGTTTACCACCCATACATGATTATCTTTACAATCTTAAAATCTTTGGAATGTCTAATATATGTATTGGAAGAATTGTTTTTATATAAAAGATAAATCTGTGTTAAAAATTTCTATGTTTTTTTTATTATTATTTTTAACACTTTACAACAAAGTTGAAAAGTGTTTATGACTTTGTTCATTCATTCTGTCTGTCTGTCTGTCTGTCCGTCCGTCCGTCCGTTAGCACGATAACTGCCGTAAAAATGACTTAATCAAAATGAAATTTTAGTATGTTGTTCAGACGGTCTGTAGAACCTATGGGAATATAAATTAATAATATCACCCAATTAGTTTTGGATTGAACCCGGGTCGAAAAAATGAAATACATTGAGCCTTATGGGACCTAATTTTTCAAACATTTTTTAAGCGGATTTAAAATTCACAAATTACTTCGAAAATTTTAGGTAATATTCAAATTGTTCCATAAAATATATAAAAAAAAAATTCAGCGAAATATATTCAGTAGTTTTTTAAATAAAAATTAAAATAATAATTGCACCTCTTATATGAAACGATCACGTGACCATGATATGAAACGATCACATGTTCCACTTCAAAATGATATATAGCATCCATCTTGTTTCAAAATCGTGATTTTTTTAAGTTCTTTTTAATTCATATTGAGTGTTGTATCCGTCCTAAAACTACTTTATTTTTGCTTAAATTCTGTGCATCTACATACTGAAACAACGCAATGACAATATATTTGAGTTTAAATGCTCATCTAAATTTGATTATTTCTACAACTAAGCCTATTTTTCACCTATGTATAATGCAAACAGCAAAATATATAGAATGAGTTGTATTAGAATTCCTGTATTTTTTTAACACAAAATAATTTAGTCCATGGAGTCTGCATGGCTGATATGAATGAAATATTAATTGATTTCATAAAGAGAAGGACGATTTTTTTCGATGAAGTTTTAAGCATAGAGTTTAATTTTTTGTAGCTACATGGTCTTAAACAAAATGTTTAAATAAAATAAATTATTATAGTATTGTGATAATGAAATGAATGGGGAAAGTTATGAATGAAATCCTGTTTTTATAGAGAGATCCAAGCGTGTTATTTTTTCTATGACGTCATTTGAATTAATTTCAGTTGTTTTCGATGAAGTTTTCAAATATAATAAATTATCGTAGTATTATGATAATTCTAAAACTATTACCGAGGAATGTATAACATTTTAGAGATGTTTAAACCAGGCAATTTATATTTCAATGCCGTCATTTGAATGAAGTTCATTTTTTTCGATGAAGGTTTAAGTTTTCAAATATAATAAATTAATGCAGTATTGTGATAATTTTCAAAATATTACCGAGGAATGTATTGCATTTTAGACTTGTTTAAATAAAATTGCATTGAAGTTGGAAAGTGTTTCATAATCAATGATTTAAGCATGATTGATCTTTCTTGTTTTTTCATTTAATGATCTTGTACTGATTTGAATAGTTCGACCCCCCCCCCCCCCACGTACAACGCCAAAATTTTAAAAACTGATAATATCTGAGAAAAATTAATCACCTGTACAATAAAAGAAATTTTATTTGTTGTTTTTTTTCAGGAAAAATTTAGCTCAACTATTTACTAAATATAATAAATTATGATGTGGATTGTACATGACTTCCTCTATAACACAACATATTTTTTTTACTTATTTATCGCACAAAGAAACAACATAAAATGGATATTTTATTGAAATTACAACGTATTCTCAATTTTTAAATATTTTCCCCTTTTTTGATTTGGTGATTTGGCGCATTTTAAAACGGGGCCAATTCGCCAGAAATTTAAAGAACTCAATAAACTCTATCTTGAAAACAGCTAAATTCAAGCGTAACGGTACAGGCTTTATTCCCTTTTATATATATAAAAAAATAATATCGTATAACACAAATATCTAATTAATATTTGTTTTATACGCAATTGAGAAGAAATGAATAGTAATTTATACAAAAGTGGGAATATTTGTTCTTTCAGATAAAAGTTTTTTGTGATACTTGAAAAACGGGTCAGTTTTATTTGTAACAAAATATAATTAACGCACTAACAGTAGCATGATTTACTTGACTTTATAGTTTAATGAAAATCATGAATAATTGTATCAAATTTAAACAGACTAGTTAAATTCTTCTGAGAGACATCAGTCTGGCAGACTCCCTGAATTTGAAATACACATTTGAAAAAAAAGTTATTCATCTCAAACATGTGAATCCATCAAAATGTGACTGTAGAATTTTTGACATCATCACAGTACTTTTTTTTTACGTATTTTATTCATAGTATACAAAACAAAAATTATGATTTGAATATATTATGTAGGCCATTTTAAGATCCTATAAAACTGACTCTTTTTTAGCAAAATAATGACTATGCAGTAAACTAAGTTCAATTGTTCTCAAGTCATAAAAGAATAAATCAAAATTCTGTATCCAAAAATTAGAACAAGGAAAAAGACCTAAACATTTGTGTTTATGACTGGTTGATTTTAATAATCCATATCAAAAGATCTTTAATTAATAGCGTTAAAAGCAAAAGAACAAGCTAAAAAGGGAAAAAAAGTAATATTGAAGCAACTCATTAATTATGGGTACTAAGAGAGAATTTAAAGTACGTCTCTTATGTTTCCAAACAGTGTTAGGCAATGCTGATAAAATTTGTCATAGATCATCACTAACAAGTTGTTTTATCGGTAAACTTGCAAAAGTTAATTTTAAGGTAAGAGTTCTTTTATTATAAACAAGATTTTTCCTTTGAGATGCAATATGTGGTAAAGATTTTTCAAGGCTTTGTATTTTAAATTGCTTTTGTTCTTAGCCTGCATGTAAGAGTAAGTGTCTTTTAAAATAATTTATTAAATTTTTAAGTAGGATATTTATAGTCTTGTTTTAGCTACTTACTTTACTTGCGCTAAAATGTCACAGAGCATTATAAAAAGAATATAATTTTGAATATTAGAAAGCATAAAAGTAACTAACACTTCACTACAGTACGCTCTCTGGGTGTCCGTTAATAATAAGGCATGGGGTAGATGAGTAAAATATTACATAAGTTTTTAATCTCCGTATATATTATTAATTTGAATTCGTACGGTAATTTGACTTTTAAAATATTCTGTATATATGTGTAAGGTATCATTTGTGCAATTTAAAATTTTTAAACATTTCAAATGCTGATCAGTAACTAGGTTATATTTGCATGCATCCAATTATAGAGTTAAGCTTAGGAAGCTCTACCTCCTTCTCGCTATATTCACCAATCCCGTAACTCGCTTCACAAGTCGAGGGGCTTCGCCTCCCTACTCGCTGGCGCTTGATGAGCTCGTTTCACGAACTCTTTCGTGCTATCTGTTACATATGCCTAATACGTCCGTTGGGGTTCCGTTCCTTTTTTGCTGACACTCACTAACCCCCAGTGATCGCTTCGCGAGTTCTTTCAATCCGGCCGACGGACACGATTTCCCTCGTGTTCACAATCGGCTCGACTAATGAAACCTTTGCCCATACTGAAGAAAAGCTTTTAATTCAGAAATGCATAAAAATTAGAGTAACTCATAAACTAAAACGTAATTTAAAAAAAAAAAGTTCCGCCTTTCAAAAATTCAACTATGTAGTACACGTCTACAAAACTTCGTGGTCCTGTTATTACTAGTCTGTCCAGGGCGCGAACTCGCAGCTCAAATACGTTTTCTAATCTAATATATTTCTAATCGTTTTCTAATATCTCTTAAATATCTCTTAAATATAAATCGAATTATTTCAGCGCGTTTTTCTGATATTCCTCTACAAATGTAACTAATTTTATATTTTTGTATGATATAGTTTTTGCTGTATCAGACACAGTATCAGAAACAGCGGCCATCGTCAGCAATCTTTAAATCCATTTTTCAATTTTCTTCCAGATAATGATGCTCAAATACACGCATTTCTGCCACAGGGGCACTTTACTATAAATTATGTCGATACATTTTATATAGAATTCGCTAAACTTGGTTGTTTAACTGCATTGCAAAGATAATTTCACGATATAACAAGCTTCCCACGAATTACTACAAAAATCTATTGTTGCACACTCACGGACAATGGAAGTTGCGCACCAAGAAGAAAACGTGGTACAACCGCAAAATGATGCAAATAGCTTGAGGGCGGGCTGGTATGCAAATGATCCAAGTCTGGTGTGATTGCGCATGACCGTACACCCGTGAGTGGCGCTGCAAGCATGAGCCAGCAGCCTTATAAACTGGCATGTAGTCGGCGCCCCATCAATTCGAGAAGCTTCAGCCGACTCAAGCACGAGTACGGAGGGAAAATAATGGTGAGTAGATGCCAGAAACGTCGATATACGCAACTGACAGAATTCGCGAGAGGCCTGATCATCGGGCTGAAAACCGCAGGGTGGTCAGCGCGCCGGATAGCCAGTCACGTGGATCGTTCGAACTATATCGTCCGACGGTGCTGGGAGCACTGGTCACGGGTCGCCACCCATAGACGGAGGACCATCTCTGGACGGACCAGGCATATCACGAGTAGAGAGGATCGAATGATCGTGAGGCCGGCACGTATAGAGCCCACGGAGACCCGATCTGCGATACAGGCACACGTAGTGGCTCCTGTGTGCCCACGAACCATATTTAGACGTCTGAAGGAAGCGAATCTGCGATCCCAGCGTTCCTTACGTGTTCTGCCGTTAATACCGGAACATCGACGGCTCCGGTTGCAGTGGTGTCGGGCCAGAGTAACGTGAAACGCCACAGATTGGCGATGTGTGGTGTTTAGCGATGAATGCCGCTTCCTTTCGGGGGCCGATGACCAGCGCGCCCGGATATGGAGGTCCTCTGCACAACGCCACAATTCTAATCTCATTATTGAGCGCCACACCAGTCCCACTGCATGCATCATGGGCTGGGGAGCCATAGCCTACGACAGCCGATCCGCTCTAGTAGTGGTACCTGGAACATTGACGGGCCAGCGGTACTTGTATGAGATTCTACGGCCCCACGTGCTCCCATTCGTTGCTGGGATTCCAGGTGCGCAATTCCAGCAGGATAATGCCCAGCCACACACGGCTGGGATCGCTCAGGCCTGCCTGAGTCATGTCCAGATACTTCTATGCCCTGCCCGCTTCCCAGATTTGTCCCCTGTCGAGTATGTGTGGGACCAGTTGAAACGCCAGCTGCCTCGTTCCCGCAATCTTTGGGATTTGGAACGTAACGTCCAATAGGTGTGGACTCGTCTTCCGCAGGACAACATCAGGCGTCTGTTCGACACCATCCCGGACCATATTGCTGCTTGTATCGGAGCACGAGGCGGTGCGACGCGCTATTGATGATAACCGGACTGTGTGTACCACAGCTCCTTCTGTTCGTGTTCTGCTGCGCTGTTTGTATGATCATGTATATCATTCCTCTATATCCTCCCATCAATAAAATTTCAGGTCCATCCTATGCTTCCTTCTAGGTGCGCAACTTTCATTGTCTGTGAGTGTATTTCCTCTGGAACTTTAAATCTGCGAATAGCTTCACTCCCTGATAAAACTTTTACGAACAAAATTGGATGCAAGAGTAGGACAATGTGGCTAAACTTGGTGACTTTTGGCAAATATCAGAAAATGCCAGAGCAAGTTACTTCTGCGAGAGCTTCACTGTTTCGTGACAAACGTGAGTCAATGCTTGGTGAATTTAGTTTCGTTATTATTTGTGGAGTTGAGTGATTTTGCTGTACAGTAAATTGTTGATATGTTTCTGAATTCGTATGCTTAACCAGATCATCCGATCTATCGGAAGATAACTGTTAGGACGGCCGGGACAGTGCCATACAATTTAGATCGGAACCCAATAGGGGTGGCAACCATAAGAACCGTATCAGCCCCAGAATTGATAATATGGACAACTATGGGAGTTAATGATATCGAAATCGTTTATATTATGAAGCTAAATGACTCCATCCATGTGCCAACTTGAAAAAGAAACTTTAAAGGAACTTTTAGAAATCGCTTTCAAAAAATTACTTATGTAAGATATCTGGCACGTGTGTAGTTGACCAACTCACGTTGATGAATTTAAAATGTGCGACATTTCGATGCTATTTCTTTCTTTCGTTCTGAAAGTACATGATTACTAGAAGAATGTGGCGAAAGGAAATGCATACAATAGAAAAAATATGATGTGGGCAGCACATGATTTTCCCTGCAGACTCAAATGCATTTGATCTCTATTTCATTAAATTCATTAAATCGAGTTTAATTTCACTAAATAACACGCAAAAATTAATTGAAATTACAGTGAATTTGCACTTTTGATATTAAGCTTTCATTTGATAACTGGATCTGTTTATTCTCAAAACCCGTGGAGCAAAAATACGAAAAAAAAAAACTAAACTATCTCGAGAACGGTTAGACCTATAATAATGGGGTTAGTATTAGTCTTTTAATTGTCAAAAATTACATAAAAAAAGTATTTAATTGGTGCATTTCAGCATACGTGGTCCTTTAATTTAGATTTTGACGATTTTTGCGGGCCACTTCGCAAAAAAAAGCAAGTTCTTCTTTTCCGAATCGTATACCAAAATCTAAGCAGCACCAGTATAACCTACAAGAGACTTACCTACCAAATTTTGTGAAATTTGATCAATGACTATTTCAGTTAGCGTGAATACAGACGATTTTTGAGGGCCATTTAGTAACAAAATGCAGATTCTTTAATTGCAGATCTTCTTTCAGCAGATTCTTTAATTGCAGATCTTCTTTCAGCAGATTCTTTAATTGCAGATTCTTAATTGCAGATCCCGAATCAAACCAAAATCTAATCAGCACCAAGATCTCCCACAAGTGACTTAACCACTAAATTTTATGAAATTTGGTCAATTACTTTTCGGGTTATAGTGCATACCTACATTGCACAGATATACACACACACACACACAGACTAAAAATAATTTTTTTCGTGTTCTAGAGTTCACAAAACATGTAGATCTGTTGAAAACTCAAGTTGCGATTTTCGGTATGATTCTAATATTTTCACTATGGAGACGCGACAGCCCAATGGTTAGCCCGTGGGAATTGAGTTGCACTCGGTCGGCCTGGGTTCGATTCCCGCCATTGCCAAAACTGCCGCCGTGTTCACGCGGAGTACGATCACGTTAAACATGTGGGTCCGTATGTCTTTCCGAGAGGTTGATGGTAGGGGAGGGAGGGTACTGTCTCTGTGGGTACCTCCCCCACTGGGTTCCGGTATAAATTGGGTGGCACTTCCTGGCCGTCCAAACAGATACCATATATCTTTCTGGTAGGTCGGACGGTCTGGGTCGAAGAAGAAGAATACTTTCACTATACATTACCATGTTGCAGCGAATGTAAAATATATATATATATATATATATATATATATATATATATAAACTTTTTAAGTTACATAGTTTTAGTAAAATGCAATACGATACAATTTTTAGCTATCACAACATCTTGGTTAAATGTGATAAAAAAAAGAAAGAAAAATCGCGAGACACCCATTAAATAATTCTATTTGGACATTAACAGAATATTAACATACTTCCTTATGTCCCAGAGAGCTGAAATTTGGTACACAGCTTACATTTGACGCACACCTAACCTGTTGTTGTTGCGACCCAGATAGTCCGACCTATCAGAAAGGTGTAAGGTATATGTTTGGACGGTCGAGAAGTGCCACCTAATTTAGACAGGAACCCAGTGGGGAAAATATCCACAGGGACCGTACCCTCCTTCCCCTACCACCAACCTCTCGGACCCATATATTTAACGTGATCGTACTCCGTGTGAACATGGCGGCAGTTTTGGCAGCGGCAGGAATAGAACCCGGGCCTACCGAGTGCAACCCCCGCGCGCTAACCACTGGGCTACCGCGCCCTGCACACCTAACCTGTAGTGGAGTAGAAGATACGAGATTTATTCTTCCGCCAAAAGAAATAATGCGCCATAAAAGTTGATAAAAACTCTTATTTAAACCAGATTTATTTAATCAACTGCAAAACGAATAGGAAGGTTAAATAAAATAGATTTACGGTGACATTTAAATATTTTTTACATATAATGGGAAGTGGAATATTGACTTAATACCCTTACATAGCAAAATTAGTTGGCTTGGTTTGGCTAGAATTTGTTGTGAGGAAAACCTTTAAAGGAGACAGCAATCGTTGTTGCAAAAGTCGAAATTTATTTTTTATTTCCAGTCAAACTTTCTATTTTTAGAACTATTAAAATTGAGCCACAATTTAAACGGATTTGAAATTTTTAGAAAATTTCCCCCTAAATACATACCCGACATGATAAAAAATATATTTTGAAATAAAAAAAAAATTAATAATATAAATTTATTTTTGCCTTATTGGATCGGCCAATTTGGATAAATTTTATTAACTTATAAGTTTTGGGTAATAGCTGATAAGTTTTTACTTTCCCTGCAATACATGGTAATGTATAGGGAAAGTATTGGAATCATGTCGAAAATCGTAACTCGAGTTTTCGACGGATCTACACGTTTCGAAACGTCTAGAATACGAAAAAACTATTTTTAGCGTGACGTCTGTGTATGTGTCTGTGCAGATTTTCTGTGCAGAAAGGTCTGTGCAGATTTTGTATCCACTCTAACTAAAAAACTATTTGACCGAATTTCATAAAATTTGGTAGGTAGGTCACTTGTGGGCGAGTCCGGTGCTGATTAGTTTTGAGTACGATTCGGGATAAAAGAACCCGCCTTTTTTTGCGACATGGCCCGCAAAAGCTTGTATCCCCTCTAGCTGAAAATCTAATAGACTAAATTTCACAAAATTTGGCAAATAAGTCGCTTGTGGATCACCCTGGTGTTGATTAGATTTTGGTACAATTCGGAAAAAAATAACCTGCCTTTTTTTGCAAAATGGCCCACAAAAATCGACAAAATCTAAAATAAAAAACTACATATGCTGAAATATGTCCATTAAGGGTGAGCGTCAATAAATTTTCTGCCCTATCCGCGCTTTGTTAACTTTCGCGGCATACATATTTCGCCGAAATTCTGCTCAAACAGTTGCGAAATTTTTTCTTATAGATAAAATGCTATGCTTAGATTGTATTAAAACTAAATTTAATACCCAATAAACCATAGAATATATGTTTTATTTTAATTTAAAATATTTTTGGTGCTGCCATCTGTTGTCGTAATTTAATTCATACCGACTATTTTTATTTTTTAATGAACATTTTTAAATGTCTATTCCTTCATATAAATATATATATATATATATATATATATATATATATATATATATATATATATATATATACACACACATACATATATACATATACATATACATATATATATATATATATATATATATATATATATATATATATATATATAACGTTCTTACTGCCTCCCTGGTAGAATTTCGACTTGTTCATTCCGGTGCTTCTAGATTAAGCTGTTGAGGTTGATCGTGTATACACGTGGTGGAAGAAGAAGGGTTCATGCCGCATGGTAATACAAATTTTCTTAATGTATCCTATTTTCATTTTTTCATTTTTTTGCCTGTAGTCTGAGTTTAAGCATTTATAGTAATGTACTATTGCTTAATCTGAAACAGGCATTTGTTTGGGTTAATTAGAATTAAATACTCAGACCTGAAGATGAATTTAATTCTGATTAATCATCGAATTTAGGACGGTACTGTTCTTTACTCTTATCGACATTATGGCCGTGAATTTGCTTCTATGGTGATGTTAATATTACTTGAATTGTACTTTTTTTATTTTTTATTTTTACATAATTCTTATTATTACATATTTCAAATATATATATATATATATATATATATATATATATATATATATATATATATATATATATATATATATATATATATATATATATACTATATATAGAAACTATAGCTTACTAAAATATGAAGGATACTATGCAAATATGATTAAATAAGGAATTTAAAGTTATTAAGTAAATGGATTGAAAATGCAAAATACATTTAATTTATTGCACAAATGCAGCTCATAAATAAAATGATTTCAATAATAATAGTAGTTTGAAAATCCAATGAACGAAAAGTAAGAAAATGCACCACGATAAACCTAACTTTCTAAAACACCCACAGAATAAAATATAATACAGCAAATCATCAATCAAATGGAAAAAAATACAAAACACAAGCTATCAAGTTACAGAAAATCAACAAAATTCAAAGGTATGGAAACGAAAAAAGAAAAACTTAATAAAACAAGCTATATCGCTATACACGTGGTAAAAGGGCTAAGCCTAAACAAATGGAAATGTTCACTTCGTAAAATTCGTTCTCAAGTCCAAGTATTTTACGAAGCAGACACAAAACATGTATGTTTCTGAAGAAATAGACAGATTATATCTATAAACTATAGTTTATATGATAGATTATATCTATAAACTATAGTTTATATATATATATATATATATATATATATATATATATATATATTTTAGCCGTACTTCTTCATTCTCCTGCAATTATATTTTCATCTTTTTATCTCGAAGCTTTAACAGTTGAATAACTCATTTTATTGCTTTTGCGCAGTACTGTTTTTATTACTCTCTTTGGCAACAGCAAATCACATCTTTTCATTTTGGCATATGGCAACGATGATCCAGTCATATTTTGCTCGTCATGGTTGCGCTGAAGAGGTGCGTTTTGAGGTATTTATGTTTCCTTTATTGTTCCAATCTTTATGCTTGTCGTCCATATAACACAAGTTTATAGATAAAATCTATCTTGTGTTTCAGAAACAAGCATTTTTGTGTTCATTTCGAAAAGATATATGGACCCGATGAGAATTTTTTCGAAATGAACTTTTCGTAAGCCTAATCTCGTAAGCCTAAATCTCCTCCATGTGCAAGCTTTTTTGCTTGATTTTTTTGTTTTCTTATTTGCATTCCTCATTTTTGAAATTTGTTGATTGTCTTTGTCCTTATGACTTGCATTATGCTTTATTATTTCCTCTTTTTGTCTTAATTTCTTTGTATTTGTAGAAAATTTTGGAATAGTGTATTATGAGTTACTACATACATTCTAACTTTGGATTTAATAATTTATTTTTATATATATATATATATATATATATATAAATAAATAAAAATTGAAAGATTTTAATCGAAAACTATGCATAAACTACGGTAAGTACAAAACGGTAAGTATATATATATACAAGTGAAGCTGAACATTGTGCTTTTTTTTATCTACCTTACAACAATGGGATTTTACCGGGCTATCCCTATGGTATAAATCTTGAAGGAGGAATGAAACAACTCAATTTAATGAAATGTTGTATTGTCTTCGCAAATACGCATGGATGTACAATTTCAAGAAATGCGGCTGAGTAGAAGTGGGTCAAAAATTAATTTGAAGATTTTATCCAGACAAACAAGCAAACAGAGAAACCAACGAAACCGTGTAATAATAAACACGAATCAATGAAAATACAAGTTTAAATACATTATTAATTGCATAGCAAATTTGTCTCATTTCAATAAGACAGTGCTGTTTTGGTAATAGGTTGATATTTTAAAAATCTTTCGTTGACTCATTCTTAATTAATAATTCAAAGATTTCTCTTTATTTTCAAGAAATTTGAATTAAAAAAAATTCTTTATTTACACTTTATTGTTTTGAATTTCAAAAGTAGTTTATGTTTTGATAATTTAAATTTAAAAAATACTTTACTTGCTTTGCAATCGTTTAAATTGTGAAAAGAATTGTTTATTTATAATTCTGTTTAAATTTAAAATAGTGTTTGTGTACTTTTTATAATTTGCATTTGATAAACTTTTGTTTACTTTCATTAATTTGAATTGAGCGTATGACATCACATACCAAAAGTGTCCCATACATCACAATTGGCTGTTTATTTTTATATTTGCCTACAATAGGATAATTTGACTAATGATGGGATTTATCTAAATATACTTTTCAGAATTTTTAAAGTCTGGTGAAGCAATTGCATATGGACTACTAGCATTTTCAGCTAAACTTTGAACTTTCTGAAATGACCTGCATGAAACTGAAACGTTTAAGACAAAAAATTCTTCCGATCCCCTGAATTCCGTTTAGGACAGGTTTGGCTATATCAAAGAAACAACAATTTTATATGTAATTTTTACTTTGTTATCCGTAGTATTGAGAAAGCATTGTTTTCACGAAAATTTTCGATTTCGAGGCCAATATATGTTTTAGGACACCCCTGAACTCGTTTTGACTATTTTGGGAGTGATGTAGTCTGTCTGTATGATGTCTGTGGTTGATTCCTTGTGTGCACTATAGCAGCCACAAATATTAATGGATCCTCGTGTAACTTTATATCCGGCTTTGTTATAAAAAGAGAACTAGATAGATGTTCTTTTTTTTAATTCGAGCTAAAACTTCAAAATTTATTCGAAATTATATATAGTTTTTTAACATAGCAGCATAATACAGAATTTGATATAATCATGCATGAAAGGGTTTATTTATGGCTTAATGATCACGAGACTTAATAGTTTCAATCATTGCTGTGAAAAATATCCCCGATACAATTTTATTTTGTTCGTGACGTCATTTGTTACCCCTTGGGGGCAAGTCTCTCCCCCCTCGGACGAAACATTGTCATCAAGAATGGTATAGATCGAAGATTTTTCAAGCCTTTTAAATTGAAGGGTAACACACTATGGTTGTAATATATTGAATCCATGATACCGATGTTTCAAATTTTTTCTTATAAAATTTGAAAAAAAAAGTAAATTCTAGTATGAGAAAGTCGAATTGAGCCACATTTCAGTTAATTGTTTTAATTCTGATAATGATTGTGATAGAAGTATAGTAATATAATTTGCCCCGGCTGTGAATCAGTTGTCACAACTCTTTGGGTAAGTTGCCCCATGTATTTCTTATAGGAGTTTTCATACTATTATTTGTTTCGTAAAAACTCTCAAGTTTTATTTGATTCGAGTATAAATTTTGAAACTTGTTGTAGAAGGTATTAAAAAAGATACACTCCATTATAAATAAATTTTAATGAAATGCAAAAATAATAAAGCACTTATAAAAAATATCTATATGCGACAGGAAAATAAAAATTACATTTAAGGAACGAAAAAGTGCAATTCAATGAGGGCAAAGTTATGTCCAACTACTATAATGAGTCGCCTATTGAATCACCATCGTCACAGTTGTGACACACAGAGCAGAGATCCGGTCGTCCATTTAGTTGCTCTAAGTCCTCTGGATGAGTCGGACGGCCTGGGGTTTCCACACAGAGCAGAGATCCCGGCTTTCCAAACGGTTACCTTACACCTTTCTGGTAGGTCGGACGGTCTGGGTCTCAATAACAACAACACAGAGCAGAGATAGTTTATACCCACTGAACTATAACACAACTGTATTATATCTCAGTGTTTACACCTGGAGAGCAATCCTCATGAAACCAACCCTTACACTCTTGGCACATGATCCATATTTCTTTAGAACGGCTTTTGGAATAATGTTCTACCCATATCAGGCAGGATCATCATCTTCTTCATGATTTGCATTTTATGTATACTTTTCATCTCTTTTTGCTTCAGTGCATTCTTGTAGTGGAAGTTTTCTAAAATATTTCTCTCTCATTTCTTTCCTTCTGGCGCAACTTTTCCTTCTCCTAGTTTCCGTTCCACAGGGAGAGTCCGTAAGAATAGCTTTTTCACATTTTCGATTATTATTTTGGTTAATTTTCATTCTAACAGCCTCTTCTGGAAGTGGGCTCAAATGTTCAGGGGTCGACTTAACACGTGGCAATTATAGCTCATCGTGAAACAAGATACACACATGACCCTCACCGCAATTTGAAACAAAATCATATGTTTTTTTTATCTATACTTGCGGTGATTCAATATTCAAACAATCAGCACAATAAATAATGCATAAAGACGTACTATAACAAAATAAAAGGTATGCCTGTAATATAACAGAATTGAAAAGTTGTAAAACATTGCCTCCCATTTAGTGTTATTTTTATCAATTTGGTTCCATTTTTATCAATTCGACGACATTTTCATCAATTTGGTTCCATTTTTCAATTTGGCAATATTTAAAAAAGTCGCTAAGTTTGCGACAGCCCGTCAAATTTTTCGCCAAGTATTACGGACTGGCGGAAGAATGGGTTATTGATACAGTCGTTTGTAATGTTATTTCGAAGATATTGAATTTTCATCAATTAGTCATTTTCATTGGTTTAGAGTTAATTTTATCAATTTGGCGACATTTTCGTCAATTTAGCAGCATGTAAAAAGACTCGCCAATTTAGCAGCATGTAAAAGACTCGCCAATTTGGCGATATGCCGCGAAAATTCATCGCCAAAATTTCGCCAAGCGTTATACAGACGTAGAAATAGGTTATTCTTATAGTAGATTCTTATATTTTTTCCAAGATATTGAATTTTCATCGATCAGTCGTCATTTCCGTCAATTTGGTAACATGTAAAACTCTCGCCAAGTTGGGGATATTCGCCTGGTTGACAAATTTCGACACCAAAATTTCGCCAAGCGTTACTCAGAGATAGATAGATAAACAGACTGATAAATCAAGGTGTTTATATTATACATAATACGTTAATGTGTACATTAAAGAGTGCAAATAAATACAGTAAGATTCAAAATATTTACTCACGGTGTCGAAAATGTAGTTTTTAATGTCAACGTCGAAAATGAAATGACAGCCGCTCTTCAGCCAGGTCCAACAAATACAAATATTGGCGCCGTTCAATCACAGAAATTACGACTGTTTACGCCCTCTACGGCCGAAAAATTAGTGTTGTGATAACTAACTCATAGATCATCTAGCCCCGCTCTGCCCTATGTTGCATTCTTCATAAATTTGTATCCACTAAATGTGGGAAAAAAGACTATTGAAAAAACTTTTAAATTCTCACCCACTTTGAAGGGGATGAATAAAGACTTGTCCAATATGATATAGTGCTCGCATAAGAGCATAAAACATACCTCCGAAAAGTCATTTTTATGACGAATGCGCTGTAAGGAATGAATTGTTCTGTGTTCGATTTTAGATTAGGGTTTTATTATTTCATTTTAAATGCGCCCTCGATGTGACAGCAGCAATAATTTCAACTTCTGCCAGAAACGTTTGAAGCACATACATACAAGACAGTATCCTGAAATATTGCGGCTTCGTTATTAAAAATGTGCTGTATCCATGACATGATAACTTCCTTTGCAGATGAGTGCAATATTGTGGGAAAACAAAATTATACAAATTTAGAGTTTTCTTATGACTGTCTCCCCGAACATCAACAAACTTATTTGCTGTTACTGATTAAAATACGGGTATCCATTTTCAAGAGTGTAAAAAACCTTGTTGCCCCAACCGGGAACCGAACAGTGGATCTCCGAACTGACCAGCCGACGCTCTACCGTTGAGCTACTGGGACAAAATTGCAAGTTTTTATCGTCGAAGTGGACTCTGCAATTCTCCACCCTCTAATGTCAGATTGGCGGGCAACTGACAATCTGAATGACCACCTCCTGCTATTTTCACCTTAGGTTAGCCTCCTGCGACTACTATTTTTACCAGGTTAGTATATTGCGTGGTCGTTATTCTCTCAATTTTGAAATCGGCGCTCAATCTTCCAGAGTCCACTGAATCCGTACTAGTCGTACTAGGTTCACTTTCAGACTTCCGACATCTTTGCACTAACCTACAGGGTTGATTTGTCCGGACGCCATTGTAAAGAGCCTTGCTATTCCAACCGGGAATCGAACCCTGGGTCTTCGAACTGGCCAGCCGGCGCTCTACCGTTGAGCTACTGCGAATAAAATTGCAAGTTCTTATCGTCGAATTGGACACTGCAAAAGTAAAGAACAGGCATTTCGCAAAATTAATAGTGAACTGAACAACACAAAGTAAAATGCAGTGCAAATAAAAATACGTAAGCATATACGTAAGTTTCGGATATCATTGGATGTCCTTCTTCAGTGCAACTAGCCTGGATCAGAACGCCCAAATGAGCACAGCTAAACGGGTGAAACAGAAAATAGCTAATCAACAGAATCCAATAGAGTAGCGCCATCTAGTGTTGAAGACCCAGACCGTCCGACTCGTCCAAAGGACTAAGAGCAACTATTTGGACGGCCGAGCGCCATCTAGTGTTGAAGACCCAGACCGTCCGACTCGTCCAGAGGACTTAGAGTAACCAGTTGGACGGCCGGGCGCCATCTAGTGTGACGAAACGAAAGTAATACGAGAAAAAATATAGAAAATGAAAGAAATATAAACTTGAGAAACAAACAAGGAAATATATATAAAAAAAAAAAATGCATTGTATATAAACCCCGTTTCTTTGTTTCGCTCTTTCCCTGCACAAAAATTAAATATGGTCATGTCATACCTCGAAAAAATAGGGTGTCATTGACAAATCATTAGCAATATTACTAAACTTTTTATAGTTAACGATTTCTTAATGAAACTCCATTTCTCTATCTAAGGTATGGTATAACCGCATTTAATTTTTATTTCTTTACATCGCTCTTTTTCTGCTGAGTCTAAATAATCTGCATTTTTTTTAAAATATTTTCTTGTTACATTCTCAAACTCATATTTCCTGTATTTTCGTTTTACCTCCCTTTCTTCACATTAGGTAGCGCAAGTATATTGGATTCTGTCCATTATTCATTTTATGTTTGATCGACTTAGTTTGCGCGCATTTGGATGTCCTGGACCAGGCTTGTTGCACTGAAGAAGGAAATCTAATGATTTTCGAAACGTACGTATGCTTACTTATTTGCGTTGAATTTTACGTTGTGATTCAGTTCATTATCCATTTTCATCGTTTCCCTTTCGGAAGACATCACGCGGTGGAAAAGTAAAAGTTTTAATATCTTAACAACGGCTCATGATAACCCCCTAAACAATGCTGCAAATTCATTTCTGATTAAATGTACTTAAAAGCATTCATACTGAGCTTTAAGCATTCACTTTTAAATGGCAGCCTAATTATTTTTTAATAGTTCCCTTTTACATTTAAAATAAAAATGCTCTCAAGAATGGTGTATGCTGCCCTCTTATAATTGCTATCTTTTCTTTAGACAATTAACTGGAGTGTAACTCAACTCCACTCGACTTTCTCATACCAGAGTTCTCTTTTAAGCAGCTTGTGTTTTGTTTTTTATTTTTTGAAAATTTAACCAGAAATATTTAAAAAAATCTGTATAATGCTGGTCCGAATGATCATAACCATAACATGTTACCCTTCATTTTAAAATGCTTGAAAAAATCTTTCGACTGATACCGAGCTTGACAATGTACCTCCCCGAAAGGGGGTACCCCCCCCCCCTCCCCCGATGGGGCTAATGGCGTCATGAACACGAAAGTTATATCGCTGCTATTTTTTACTACATTGATTAAAAGTGTTAAGTTTGGTGATAAATAATCCATGCATAAATAATCCTTTTTACGCCATATATTGGTATCAAAATCTCGAAATCAAAAATTTTCGTGAAAACAATATTTTCTTAATACTACATATAAGAAAGTAAAAATTACATATAAAATTGTTGTTCCTTTGATATTATTTAATATTTTTAATTGGCACTCTTCCGTTAGCTGGGTCTGGTGGACTTTTATTTTTATATGCAATAAAAAAAAAGATCAATTTATATAGCAGGCATGAAATTGTAAATTTCGTTTACAATTGCTGAAAATAAATTTGTTTTAGCATGCAAACGTCGCCACATAAATTAAATTAAATAAGATTCTAAATGGTTTCCGACAGTTCCACTTTGACATGTTAAAAGATAAACTCTTTAAAAGTTGTTAGTCTGGATGAGTTATTCGCTGAAATTTGGCGGTGTTTATCTCCTACCCAGCTAACGGAACAGTACCAATTAAATTTCCTAAAATCTTTCGACTTTGAAAACTGTTAAAAAAATTGAGGACCTTCGCCTCGCCTGATCTCTTTGAAAATCAACATTTTTAATTAAAATAATTGCATCGAGTTTCTCATCCCCCCCCCCCCTCCCCAAAAAATATCAAACATCATCAAACTCTATCTATAACCCATCCTGAGAAATAGAAGTTGGAAGGAAAACGTAAATTCCTTAATTGGAACTGATAGCTCTAAAACCGGGAGGTTCCCACTATAATTTATTGCTAAATCCATATCAGTCACCATAGCTCCATCTGCAGCCTATTTTAGGAAATATATGATAAAATAATGAACATTTTTTAACTAGATTTGGAAAAATACCGGAAGTAGAAATCCTTATTAAACCTCTTTTCAGCGGCGTCTCGAGGTTGTTTGGGGCCCCAAACAAACTTTGTGGAGAGGCCCCAGCAAGGGTTGGTGTCAAGAATACCCCTCAAGAATAGCCCCCCCTCCACACCACCACCACCACGGTGGTGGTGTGTGTGTGTGGAGGGGGGGGAATGATTCCTTGAATTCCTCTTTTAATCTCATTTCATCAAAACAGTAATAATCCAATAATTCGATCCTCATTAATCAGAATTTTGTGTAATCCGAACTACAATTACATTTGTTTTGCTATTTATTTTGTTTAAGGGTGTAAAAATTAAAAAAAAAAACACCGATCTCTTTCGGATTTTTATGGCCTATTTGCGCTGAGCATACAAGTCATAAAAATCTCTTCATAATTCGTATGTAAAAAAAGAAATCAATATAAAATATGTGTAGAACGAAGATCGACTCTATTTCAAATCCTATCCTTCATGTTGTTGTTGTTGAGACCCAGACCGTCCGACCTACCAGAAAGGTGTAAGGTAACAGTTTGGACGTCCGGGAAGTGCCACCCAATTTAGACCGGAACCCAGTGGGGGAGGCATCCACAGGGACCGTACCCTCCTTCCCCTATCACCAACCTCTCGGAAGGACTTACGGACCCACATGTTTAACCTAATCGTACTCCGCGTGAACACGGCGGCAGTTTCGGCAGTGGCGGGAATCGAATCCTGGCCAACAGAGTGCAATTCCCGCGCGCTAACCACTGGACTACCGCGCCCCCTATCCTTCATGTGTAATATAATTACAATTTTTGGTGTATCTAGCAGGTGTTTTTATTTATAAATCGCATTACAATTTTTTATATTCGTTAATTACATTACAGTTACATACTGCATAATACGAAACAATTATTTTGTGTCACATGAGCAATTCGAATAGATGAGAAGGAAGCTAATGATGGCAATACTGGACATCTATAAAAATTGCATGTAATGGTACTTTTTTTTAAAACTAACTGGGTGATATTTAAGCAAACAAATGTGAATTTAAAGCAAAATATATTCGAAATATAGCATCATTAGATTATCGAAATAATATAATTATTCATATAATTATTCGAAATATCATATAATTATTCGAAATATAGATCATTAGATTATTTTGTTATACACCATGATCTATGAAAGTTTCAATAAATTCAAATAAATATTTTTCTTTTTTTATCCGCTTTATTCACTTTGTTTCTTAACTTTTGGACATGAATGTAACTTGAATCTAAAATCGCGTCAAATATATTGAATAAGTTTAGTTTTTAAACCGCCAAGCAAGTTTAAAATTATTTAGCATTTTGACGTCTTATGGTCAAAGTATCCAGATGAAATCGAGTGAAAACTAAAAGTGCTAGCTATAAACAGTTAGCGAGTAATTTGTAGCGGTTTTGAAAGCCAGTAAACGAAACAAATGAGTCTGAAAAAAAAAATCGAATAAACTTATTGAACTTTACTGTGTTATTTTGCAAAATGTTAGTCACGCAAAACCATTTCGGCTCCATCGGACTGGAGCCACCACCGATATTTCTGTATTTGTTTGGTTAATGACAAATGGGAATCAAAGGTCCTAACGTTTAAATTTCTCAAATATATCGTAGACACTTCTATGAACGAGGTAAGACTTTGGGGTGAATAAAATTATCGAAAATTCTTTAAACAAGCATAAATTTAGATTAAAACACTTGAACTATGTATATTTATTGACTAGACTAACATTTAAGACTTTAATATCTCTCTTTCAATAACAAAAGTTAAAAAGAGCAATTTTCTTACATTTTTGGCAATTCGCAGATTGTAGTGAAATAAATTTCTCTCGCCCATAATCTTCCAAATGGCAGCAACAATGCGTTTTAGAGCGAATAACACGTATAAAGAATAGATGCTTACACCCATTTTCGATATTGTAAATGGCGGTTTACATGTTTTCAATCTTCTAAGCTAAGAACTACGAATATTTCTCTTTCTGTTTAAGGTGATTTACTGGCATTTTCGGTCGATTCGATTTCTCTTATTGCATTTTAAAACGGCCGCTCTTTCCTCCAAAATGCTTCGAAAACATTTCTCTTAAGAATGCGGTGTATAATTTAAATAATTTCAATTCAACTGTTTTAGCATACATGTTTTTTCATCTTTTTATGTGGAAGGGGGATTTCTGTAAATATTTTTCCTTGCACTTCTTATTGAATTCACGTTAAATGCCTTTTGTCCCTTCGTTCAAAACCCTCTTTCTCGGCTCTCAGAGCATGCAGGAAACTGAAACTGGGTACACAGCTTTACCTGGCAGAACATTTTCCTCTATTACATTTTTGCAGTACGCTGTTCCTTAATTTATGTATCTCATGATTATGTTTTTGTACTTTTCAGGCATTTTCTTTGCGAATTACGGCGTTGAGGTGAAATGTTCCCCTGGTTCTAACGTTATATTGGTTATCTGGTTATATAACATTCATAACGTATTACCAGTTATACCTGATTATAACATTCATAACGCATTACCAGTTATACCTGGTTATGACATTCATAACGCTACATAGCTTTAAACGTAAATAACATACAGAATGTGTAAACTAAAAATAAAAAATGCATTGAGAGAAAAGATGTTTTTCGATGTCCTCTCCTACATAACAGTTGCTCACGAAGAAGTAGAAAATAAATTTTAATCACACTCAAAATTGAAGCAAATTGAAGGTGTAGGCAGATTCAATTCAAAACAATACTCTTATCATTATCCAAAATTGATATTATGCAAAATTGTAGAAAGTGTTCCATCTGCCTATACCCTCAATTTGCTTCGAAAATTTTCATACCCGGAATTTGGACCCTGCTTGTAGCTATAGAATCGAGAGCTAGTGCTCTAACCATTCGATTGATAGTTGACAGTGTCATTATGGCTATTTATATAAAGTAGCATATACTTCCAAACTGTTATTCCTGTATCACTTTAATACAGGGTTGAGTCACATTATTGTGATCACCTCATTCAACTTTTGACGTCAACAACGCGTAGCCAATGAAAGAAGGCACGTGTCGTGAGCTGGCTTGGTGGGTATATAAGGGATGGTGTAGGCATTCTGAAAACATATCCCTCGCTGGCTAAAAGGAGCGACTTATCAAATTTGGAAAAAAGGATGATTATCGGGTTCCGAACTGGGTTTGTGAACTGTTCACGTGCTGCTGTGGTTAAAGTATATCGTCAATGGAGAAATAGCACCATTGCGAATAAGCGACTTGCAAACTGCGGAGCAGCACGCGCCATTTATGTAAGAGGTGAACGTCGGCTCCAAAGGTTCGTGAGAGCCGATCGCCGCGCTACAGGGTGCAACCGACTGGCGAATTGAACCAGGGGCTACCAGAAGTGTGTCTGAATAGACAGTTCAGCGAACCCTGAATCCAGTTTCCGAAGCAGACGGATGGTCACTTCCCCTATGCTAACGAAGATGGATAGGCAATAAGGTTTACATTTGCACGCCTGTATCAGAATTGGACCTCTGCTGATTGCCAAAAGATTGCCTTCTCCAAAGAGTCACGATTTCTGCTTCATCGAGCGGATGGACGTTGACGTATAAGGCGTGAAAGATCGGAGAACAAACACTCGTCAACCACTGCTGGAAGAACACAAGGCGGTTGGGCCAACGTTATGTCCTAGGGAATGTTTTCGTGGCATTCTCTGGGTCCACTCATACCTGTGTATGGCACTATGGACCGAATTCGTTATCAATTCATCCTTGCAGACCACGTACATCCATACATGCTGATAGTCTTCCCTGGGGCGAATGGGATCTACCAGAACGGCAATGCTACGTGTCACACAGCGAGAACTTTCCGAGAGTGGTTGGAGGAGCACGTTAAAGAAGTACTTCCCTGTCATCCTAATTCCCCAGAATTAAACCCAATTGAGCATCTGTGGGATCACCTCGATCGGGTTGTTCGCTCTATGGATTCTCCATTACGCATCCTCTCGAAGCTGTCAGATGCACTGCAGCTAGCATGGCTCCACAAACCTATTAACACCCTCCAGCACCTTATTAAATCACTCTCAGCCCGTCTAGCTGCTATGCGCGCTACACAGGCGGTTACTACGGATATTAGCTGGTGGTCACAATAATACACTGTCCTCCAAATGTTAAACATCCAATGCAAATTCTCAACTAGCGTATTCATGGATTTTAATGCCTTATTGACAAATGTCTGCTTTCTTAAAGAAAATTTTGCAAGTTTTTATCTTGCAAGAAGAAGTTTGATTTATTGTAATAAAATGATATTCCCAATAGCGATTTATTCTTTGAACAATAAGAAAATTAAGCGTGGAATGTAAACGACTCGTTTGCGCCTAAGAGTTTAAAAGAAAAATTTTCGAAGAATGTTAGGGTAGTTTTTGGATGAGATTACCTTTGTTATGACACAAAGAATAAGTTTGGAAATGCTCAACGTTGGCGTGCTGTTGAGAGGGCTTGAGACAGGACAGTTCAATAAGGAAGTCGCCAGTTTCTTTTCTGTGGATCATTCTGTCATTTCTCTTTTATGGAAAGAATTCCAAACAAGTGAGGCAGTTATCCAGAGACTCATTTTTGATCATCCTAGGGTTACAACATCCTCTGATGACCAGTACATCGCATTACTGGCTAAACGCAGTCGCCGAGCGACTGCGCCAATTCTCCGAGCAACCAATACCACAGCAGTAGCAAAATCGACATCCGTCCAGTTCTATGAAGCAAAGACTACATGTTAAAGAACTATATGTCCGGATACGACGAGCTTGTGTCCTTTTGAGCGCTAAGGCCAGAGTAGCACGATTAAAGTGGTCTCGTCAGCATACGACTTAGACAGAAGTGCAATGGTCTAATCATTCACTCTTCATGGAGTTACGATTTCTGTTGCAATGAGAAACACGCAACCAGCCCAATAACATTGTCACATCACGCCGTTAGTTGTGGTAGTGCGTTGGTATGAGAGATTTTGTTTTGGGGATATCGCACTGACTTGCACGCATTCACAGCGGGTACTGTGACGGCGTAAAGACATTTGAGATCAAGTCCTTGAACCCGTCCTGATATGCTGCAGGATTGGGTTCAGATTTTCTTTTTATGGACAGTAACGCCATAGACGGAGCTAATGGAGAGCTTGTGAGTGCTAAGCACCCCCAAAAATTTCACTAGTACCCCTCAGTGATTTCTCAAATTTATATTGGTGTTATAAATTACAACTGAAATTATAAGAGTTAAAGGGTTTTCAACACCCTTAAACTAAATTTTCTAACTTCATTTATAGATAACGCTCGTCCACATAGAGCAGGGCTGGTGGACAAATAACTTAAGAACAAAAGTATTGCTAATATGCAGTGACCAGCGTATTCTTCGGACCTCAATCGTATCGAAAATCTTTGGGATACTCTTGGAAGAACTGTCTCTGCCTGTTCCTCCCCTCCAACTACTCTCCAAGGGATGAATATTCAGTCTTTACACAGGAATCACAATTATTGCCCTCTACTGCACTGTATCACTTGATTAATTGAAGAGATGAAACGTCGATATGGATCTTGTGTCAATCAGTCTTGTGTTAGTCATACAAAACTTTTTCACAATGCACTAAGCGTGAAGTAAGCACTTATAAAGGGTAAAAATATACCTGAATATATTTATTTTTCTTTCATTGTATTATTGTACTTATGATTATATTCCTCAATTGATTATCTTGAGAAATTCGGAGTCAATTAAAGCAGAACTTTTTGAGTTATTTCGGATTTACTGCCGCGTCCTTAACTTTTGGAAGGCAGTGCATATATGATTAAGTTTCAAGGAAAATATACGAGTTTTTTGGCATTATTACTTTTATCGCTTTTATTTTTACTTATTTAAATAATTATTTCAATAAACTTTATTAAACCACAGTTTTCACAATTGTATTTTGTAGGACACTGCAATCATATTATACACAAATGTACAGCTACTCTTTAAAATTTTAAAAATAAATTATTAATTCTAGGTTTTCATTTATTTTATTTAAAAATTTCAGATAAATTATATTTTTACAAAGCAATTAAAATTCTAATGGATATTTATAATGAAATGTAATAATTATCGAAATAGTGACTGCTATATTTAGAAATATAGTCTTAAATATTTAAGAATTTTAAGAGCATTGATTTGTTTGGAAATATAATAGGACGGAAGGAAAACTCTCTGATTAATATATCCTTCATAATCAAGTTGCTTTCCTACCAGAAACGTCCCCCCCCCTCCAATTAAATCAGACACGAAATATTAATGATTATTTTTGCTCAAGATGGAGAATTTTGTTTCAACATTTTAATATTAATTACGAGAAATTTTATTGAATTATTCCTTTATTAATTATAAATGCAGCATTCATATAATTATAACCATTCAGAAAGCAAGAACAAAATATATTGGAAATATTTCCTATCACAGGTCACGTAAGATTTCAATACAGAATAGGAAGGTTAAACATCTGATGTGGGTTGCGCATCACTTTCCATATATAATGCAATGGATATTACTTCTTTCATAGAGAAAAAATGATGCACATAAAATTTATATTTCATGCAACTCTAAATTGGCAAGGATCAATATTGATAGTATCCGCAATAAATAATAGAGTCCATATATTAAAATATTTTAGTAATCAATTCATCAATTTAGTGTTATTTTCATTAACTTAGCTTCATTTTTGCAATTTTAACTATATTTTCGCCAATCTGGAGCAAAATATCACACAGTTGGCGATATTTTTCCAAATGAGTCCTGTTCGCCGAATTTATCGTAAAGCGTTGCAGGCAAACGGAGAGAAGAGCATTTCGTAAATATAAATGACTATTGGCGAATTGCTAGGCGTCAAAATATAAAACTATTACTCAAAGTATCTTCTCTCGTGAATGGAACGAACTAGATCTACGAGAATGATGTTAACAAATGTATCGCATACTGTTACACATGAAAGTGAACATATTTCACAATAATTAATATTTTTTAATTTTATCTTATTATTTTAATAAATTTATTCGAAAAAAAAAATTCTATATCTCGAGAACGGTTCATGCTAACATTCTAAAATTTATGTCATTTCTAAAGAAAGTTACATAGGAAGTGATTATTTAAGTAACATTATTGGAGGTTCTGATTATTTCAAAATTTCATTCGAAAATTTGGGGGGGGGGGGATGAGTCTTCCAAACATTCGATTGCGTTTAAAATCAATAGGATTCCAGTATTAGCTGAATCTCATTTTTGTATTCGTTCGAAATGCTCCATTCATTTGTGTGATATCGTCTCCACGGACACACACACACACACACATATACACACAGAGACTTCGAAAACGATCGATTTGAATTCAGGGATTCTTGCTTTTCCGTCAAAAACTCGAATTCTAATTTTCGACTTAGCCACAACACTTTCTCTATACATTATACTATCTGTACAGGGAAAGTAAAAATCTTAAAATTTTCATCTGAGAAAAGGACTCAAATTGACTAACTCGTGAACGGGTTCAAATTCCAATTACGGCCATTTATTCTAGTTATGGCATTTATAGCTGTGCCGAGACAGTTTATGGAATCTACTTGTCCAATTTTCCTAACTATTTTTTTTTTAAACAATGGGTCTCGATTTCCCTCAAAATTTTGAATATGTGAGAGCACATTCACATTTCGAATTATGGCCATTGGGGTCTTTAGCTGTGCCCAGAGTGTTCTAGGAATGTACTAGACTCATTTCATAATTGTATTTTTATAGAAGGGCACAACCTGCAGATTTGCCCAATATTTCTGACAAATTCGAAAATGCATTCATATTTGAATTATGCCCATTTTTTGAATCCATCTGTCTCCAACGTGTTTGTGAAATCCACGAGTCTTGCTTTCCCCCAAAAATTATTTTTTAATAACTTTCATAAAGCAGGCCGATATTTACCACAGACTGTGCTATTTTACGTGCTATGTCTCGCTTTAGGTCATTTGATAATTTAAAATTTATAATAGCCTCTGAAGAAAAACGAGCACTGAATACTGTATACATATACTGTACATAGAAATGTCGTATGATGAATGAATATTTCTCTCTCTCTCACGCTTGCAAATGCTGCCAATGGACTCAGCTAGTAGTTCTTATATTCATCCATGCGGATTTTAGAACAAAAAATGGTGATTAACTCTGCCACCCGTTATAGAATCTGAAACACCCCGTTCGCCTATTTCGTAGAAAAAGTCTAATATTTTTCTAAGAAAAAGTTCGATATTTTCTGGGGAGGTTATTTATTTATTTATTTATTTTTTAATTTTATTTGGGAAAATCATACAGTTTTGGTATATTAATAGATTGCAGTTTATTTCGTTTGAATTACGTCCACAAATGACAAGTTATTGACAATGAAGTGTTCGGATGCAACGTTTGCATTCACGCCGCACCGAGCGATCGTTTGATTGGAGAAAGCCCTAACCGCATACTGGCGTATGGTGCAAAGGTTGATGCACAGATGCCGCAGATCTAAAATTTAAATTTTTTTACAGTTTTATATTAGATTTATTTTATAATGCAGCTTAAAATGTATATATAATCAGAAGAAAAATCATATGTTTGATTGTGTATTGAACTTGGCAAATACTTTTGCTCGTATCACGTAATCAATCCAACTGAATAATGACGAGATTGCATACCCTTTATGGAAAGTTCTGAAAAAAGCACGCAACTCGTGAAGTTCTTACCCAATCTACAAAATTCGAGAAGTTTCAAGAACTCGTCTAATGCCGCCAAGTTGGCGATATTTCTCCAAATTCGTCTCCAAAGGCAAGTGATCCAAACCTTCGAATTATAACAATGGTTTTCTATTTGGTATTAGTAACAATATGATCTCACTTCCGTTACATCCCTGTCATTTTTCTTTTACGATTTAGATTTACTTCGTACCCTGCGTCCTAAGATGTTTCATATCAGGAAAACCATAACTTTAGCTACATAATTTAACTATTCCTTTCAAAATTTAATCTACGTTCTTTTATCACCTCAATTATTAATTTTTTTCCCCGCGATGATTGTGTATTTTCCAGTTACCATTTTAAACCCGTTAATGGTCAAATAAAAAAAAAATATGTTTCCTGCATTAATGTCATATACACTGTTAGAAAATTATTGGTTAAAAAACCAGGTAATATTTTGTACATCCATTTATTAAAATCCAGCTTAAAGGATTGATATTACAAGTCTAATGTTGAGAATTAATAATCGTATATAATGACTTGCATACTTTTTTAAAATTTTAATTCAGAAATGGAATTTGGAAATAAATCCATAAAATGAGGTTTAAATAAACAAATATATCTGAGAAGAAACGCATAAAGAGATTAACATTTAAAGCGATTATCATTTAAAAATAGAATATTGCCCAATTAAATATCATCGACAGTATTTTGTGGCATTCAGGGAATTCAAAATTCAAATATAATAAACAAGTTTTTTAATTCGCTTTTTTTATTATTGCCTAATTAGGTATCTCATTGACATAGAACTCATATTGTGCGGATTATAACTTAAATTACTCTTTCTGAAAAATTAAGCGATGAAAGTTTTTTAATTCGCTTTTTTCCCTATTACTGCCGTCTAATCAGGTATCTTATTGACTATAGAACTCATATCGTTCGGATTATAATTAATCTTTTTGAAAAATTAAGGGACGAGAGTTTGATGCATGCATTTTTACGTTAAAATAATCCTTGAATGTATTTTAAGTTACAATTATATTTACACTAGAATATATATACACTAAAATTATATTTATCTTTTAAGTTACAATTATATTTACACTAAAAAAACAAATAAAAAAACACTGATAATAATCTTTACAATTTGATCAGAATCCTAAAATTTCTAATATAATGAAAAATGTGAAATAAATTAAATAAATGTTTATTTAATTGCTAATTATTATTATTTAATTTATAAAAAAATATGAATGTTTAAATATATTCTTATTAATATTTAAATTATTAAAAAAGTTTATTTAATTGCATAAAACACAAAATAATACTATGGGAATCTCAATTTAAATGTTAAAAAATTATTTTCCTACTGGTTATTAAATTTCGGTTTATGATATAGCAAAAATGTAGACTAATTTTCTTTTTATTACTCGATCGCATTAAAATTTTACGTTGTTATATCAATTAAAGTAAACATACTAAATTTTATGTAAACCCCTCCTTCTTCTTCGACCCAGATCGACCGACCTACCCGAAGGTGTATGGTATGGGTAAATTGCTTGATAATTCGAGAGATATCGGGTTCCTCATGGGAAAATTAAATTTTTAATATCTCGAAAATACCTTGTGTGATAGCTCTCAACAACGTTACCGATTTATTTCTGATTAAAAATGTTTACAAAGCATTCATTCATTTGATAATAACGGGTATAGTTTAAAAAAAATTTGTTTTCATTTTTGATTAGAAATGTATAATAATTCCTTTACATGATGTTACGCGTTTTTAGATAATAAAGAAAGAAGGCACACATAAAATGGCTATATCTGTAAAAAAAAAAAAAAAGCTGTACGAAATCTCGAACAGTTTGAATCTGAGTTGAGCGTCCTTTTCTGCGAACCATTTAATTTTTAGTTGCTGTTTACTACAGAGGTTTGGTAAATCCGGTCTCGGTCCAAAGAACTTCTTCCTTCGATTCAGACCGTCCGACCTACTCAAAGGTGTAAGGTATCTGTTTGGACGGCAGGGAGGTGCCACCCAATGTAGATCGGAACGCAGTGGGGGAGGCATCCACAAAGACCGTACCCTCCTACCCCTACCACCAGCCTCTCGGAAGAACCCACATATTTAACATGCCCGTTCTCCGCGTGAACATGGCGACAGTTTGAGCAGAGGCGGGAATCGAACTCGAGCGTTCGTTCGCAATCCTTGCGCGCTAACCATTGGGCTGTCGTGCTCCGGTCCAAAGAATTTGTAAAAGATAAGCTATTGACTCATTTTGCAAAGGTTTCCAGATCGATTTTCGACAACTATTTCTCAATTGTAGACTATTTTAAAATTCCTATAGTCGTCATAAAAGCCGCCATGGCAAATATATAGATCTTAGATAATAAATGATTTAGATTCAGCATAAAATTTTAGAGGGGGGTCTACTAAGGATTTCCACTTTCGATTCACTAATTTTCTTTGAAACATTTATTTCCCTGAATCGGCTACAAATTGAGCTTAAGATGAAAGCAGATACGGATTTAACATCAAATTTCGGAGGAGATAGGTGGGTTCACTAAAAATTTCCACTTCCAGTTCAGATATGCCACTTGCAGTTTTTCCTAAATATTGTCTTACTTCACGGAAGGAGCTTGCAAAAGAGATTTAAAAAGGCTGAACCATTCCATTGAAAATGAAGTGTATTCATCTCTTACCACCGTATAACGGCTCCTTGGTGAAATTCCTGTGCTAATCCCTACCTTGATATACGAGTATACATTCTATTTAAAACTAATTATAAAGAAGTTTTAAATAGAGAGTAAAATGTAAAATAATAATTAAACGGATACACAAAAGGAAATGACTCGTAGAATAACTTAATGTAACTCTTCAGCCAAAATTACGATCGCAATGAAGAATATTAAGATTCAATGAAGAATATTAAGACCTTGATTTGAAGAGGAAGAAGTTTCTCAATTTTGTTAACTGTTAAGATATCGAAGCAATAGTTCATCTGTTCAAGTGAAATACTACTCAGTCAGGGATATTGTGGCTGATTCATTCTTTGATTATTATGGCCCATTTCCTAATTCGCCCCCTTCATTTGAAATCTGGTCAATGGGAAATTCCAAGCTTGGATTCACATTGAGCATTGGATGGACAATGGAGTGGCTTTCAATCTCGCCCGAAATATGCGCTTCATTATGTAGAAACCCCGTCTATGTATTATAAAGCTTGTTGAAATGCTCTGCAACCTCTGATTATCCATAAAATCCTGTGTGCTATTGCAGTTTACTTTGAGGATTCCAACTTTAGTATCATTAATTTCTGAAGAATGTTTCTTAAGGATCAAAAATAATTTGAAAAAGAAAGATCAATCATGCATAAAGCATTGATTATGAAACACTTTCCAAATGCACTGCAATTTTATTTAAACATCTCTAAAATGCGGTACATTCAGCGGTGATATTTTTAAAATTATTACAATACTACATTAAATTATTATATTTGAAATCTTAAAACTTCATCGAAAAAAATGAACTTAATTCAAATGACGTCATTGAAATATAGGTCTCCTGGTTTAAACATCTCTGCAATGCGATACATTCAGCGATAATATGTTTAAAATTATCACAATAATACAATAATTTATTACATTTGGAAACTTAAAACTTCATAAAAAAAATTAACTTAATTCAAATGACGTCATTGAAATATAATTCGCCTGGTTTAAACATCTCTAAAATGCGATACTTTCAGCGGAAATATTTTTAAAATCATCACAATACTACATTAATTTATTATATTTGAAAACTTAAAACTTCATAGAAAAAAATGAACTTTATTTAAATGGCGTCATTGAAATATAAATCGCCTGGCTCTCTATGCACAAGCTGTATATTTCATTCATACACTTTTATTCCATTCCTTTAATTCATCACAATACTACAATAATTTATTTTATTTAAAAACTTAAAACCATGGAGGTAAACGTAATTTAACTCTATGCTTAAAACTTCATCGAAAAAGTCTGCTATAAAATCGTCTGTTTTCTATGTAAAGTCAATGAATGTTTCATTCATATCAGCTATATTTCAGACTCAAAGAGCTAAATAATTTTGTGTTAAAGAAATTCAGCAATTCTTATACAACTAATCCCGCATCTTTATATGTTTACATTCTCCATAAGTGAAAATTAGGCTTCGTTGTGGAAATAATCAAAGTTTGGGGATCATTTAGACACAAATACATTCACCGACAATGAAAGTTGTACACCAAGAAGGAAGCATAGGATGGACTATATTCTATGTAAAGTCAATGAATATTTCATTCATATCAGCTATATTTCAGACTCAAAGAGTTAAATAATTTTGTGCTAAAGAAATTCAGCAATTCTTATACAACTAATCCCGCATCTTTATATGTTTACATTCTCCAAAGTAAAAATTAGGCTTCGTTGTAGAAATAATCAAAGTTTGGAGATCATTTAGACTCAAATACATTCACCGACAATGAAAGTTGTATACCAAGAAGGAAGCATAGGATGGACCTGAAATTTTAATGATGGAAGGATACAGATGAATGATATATAATCATCACAAAAACAGCGCAGCAGAACACGTACTGAGGGCGCTGTGGTATACACTCCGGTCATCCTCAATAGCGCGTCACATCGCCTCGTGCTGTGATACAAGCAGCAATACGGTCCGGCATGGTGTCGAACAGACGCCTGATGTTATCCTGCGGCAGACGAGTCGATACCTGTTAGACGTTACGTTCCAAATCCCGAAGATTGCGCCAACCAGGCAGTTAGCGTTTCAACTGGTCCCACACATGCTCGATAGGGGACAGGTCTGGGGAGCGAGCAGGCCATGTAAGTGTCTGGACATGACTCAAGCAGGTCTGGACGACCCGAGCCGTGTGCGGCCGGGCATTATCCTGCTGGAATTGCGCACCTGGAATCCCACAACGAATGGAAGCACATGGAGCCGTAGAATCTCATCCACGTACCGCTGGCTCCTCAGAGTTCTAGGTACCACTACTACAGCGGATCGGCTGTCGTAGACCATGGCGACCCAGCTCATGATGCCTGCAGCGGGGCTGGTGTGGCGCTCGATAACGAGGTTGAGATTGTGGCGTTGAGCAGGGGATCTCCACACCCGGACATGCTGATCATAGGCCCCCAAAATGAAGTGGCACTTATCGCTAAACTCCACACATCGCCAATCTGTGGCGTTCCACGTTGCCCTGGTCCGGCACCACTGCAACCGGAGCCGCCGATGTTCCCATATTAACGGCAGCACACGTAAATGACGCTGGGATCGCAGATTCGCTTCCTTCAAGCGTCTAGATGTGGTTCGTGGGCACACAGGAGCCGCTACGTGTGCCTATATCGCGGATCGGGTAGCCGTGGCCGCTATACGTGCCTGCCGCACGATCATTCGATCCTCTTTACTCGTGGTATGCCTGGTTCGTCCAAAGCCGATCCTCCGTATCTGGGTGGCGTCTTGTGACCAGTGCTCCCAACACCGTTGAACGGTAGAGTCCGAACGATCCACGTGACGGGCTATCCAGCTCGCTGACCACCCTACGCTTTTCAGCCCGATGATCAGGCCTCTCCCGAAGTCCTTCAGGTGCGTATATCGACGTTTCCGGCGTCTACCCACCATTCATTTCACTCCGTATTCATACTTATGTCGGCCGAAGCTTCTCACATTGATGGGGCGTCGACTATACGCCGGTTTATAAGGCCGCTGGCTCATGTTTGCAGCGCCACTCACGGGTGTACGGTCAAGAGCAATCACACCAGACTCGGATCATTTGCATACCAGCTTGCCTTCTAGCCATTTACATTATTTCGCGGTTGTACCATGTTTTCTTCTTGGTGCGCAATTTTCATCGTCCGTGAGTGTATATTGTAATTGTGTTGTTTCAGAATGAATATAGATGCACAGAAATTATGCAAAAATAAAGCGGTTTTAGGACGCATACAACACTAAATATAAATTAAAAAGAACTTTAAAAATAACTTTTTTTCTGGAATCCTGTGATTAATAGCACAGACTTTAATTTACAGAAATGTGCGCCGAATAAGATATTATCCTGATTAAAGTTTGATTCATTTCCTCACAGTCGACAAAATAGAATATCGATATTGTGGGAAAACAATAACCCAAATTGGAACTTTCTTACATTCACAGCTCGAAGATCATCAATAGGCTTGTTGTTATTCCTGAAAAAACATGCTCAATTTTATCTAACTCGATTGTTTTAAAAGATATCCCGCTCCCTATGGAAGAAGTAAAGTTTCTAATACCGTAAGAACGGCTGGTAATAACCGCTTAACAATGGTGTTCATCATCTCCTTATTAAAAGTAGTTATAAATAATTCACTTATCTATATAATAATTGCTTAACGTATTTGTGTCATTCCGTACCCCCAAGAAACCTCTCGGTTACCTAGACGATTGAATCTTTGCATACTTATGGTATCCACCGACCAGACAGAACCAGAACCTACAATCTAATTTCTCCTCTAGGGAGGCTGGAGAAAATGGGGATTCTCTCTCAAAGTCTTCTCAGAACCCTCTAAAAGCACTTCCACCTGTGACATAGAAGGATAAATCTCTGAATAATTACAATACCATCCACAGAATAGAACCTAACAGAGCAAAATTTTAGATCCGAGAAAATAAGGGGGTAGAAAAATGCTTCCAGATCCCTTTCCCTCAGATAATTTAGGAAATTGAACCTTAGCACACTTACAGTATCGGTCAATGGACAGAACATAACGGATTCACATTTATAATTTTACCACTGGAAGTGGACAAAATGGCGGAGTCAAAAAGTCTATTTGGTCCTCTAAAATCCCCTAAATTTGACTGCCTAAAATTTTGTCTACTTATAGTACGGGGCAGAATCTAACAAAGCCCATATTCGATTAAGACGACTGTTTTTAAAGCTAAGGGCCATACATTTTAAAATAAATAGAACTTTGTCTTATTTATCACTAGTTTCATAATAAGGAACATATTTAATTTTAGTTCTATCTGAAAGTAATTTTTAACGAGCTTTTACAAACGGATAAACATAACTTTACTTCAGTAGAAAGTATCGAAAGTGTATCATCCTTGCTGGTTGAAATCGTTATGTGATAATATACTCACTTAATCTCTTGCTGCCAAGAAATAAAAGAAAATTAGTTTAGGTTCGATTTTCTTCAAGCAAGCTACTGATCTATCAAGTCTACTAATTGTTGCGTAAAATGCTTTAATTTTTTTTCTTTGAAAGGCTAAAAACTTATGTTTCTAGAAATATTAATTTTCTGGATGACTTTTTAAAGGCATGAAAGACTTTCATATATATTAAAGAAGTTTGATGTATGCAGCACATGGCAATCTCTACATAATTCAGGGACTTTACTTTTTTTCACAGCAAAATAATAATGTGCAAGATACGTGGCATAATGTTTTTGAAAAGTAAATGGGATGGAACAACGTGCAATATCTCGAAAACGGTTGATGCTAGCGTTCTAAAATTAGTGTCATTCGTTTAATAATGAAAATAATTCGGGAGTGGCTCCAATTCGATGGAGCTAAAATGGTGATAACATATTTTTTGTGAATGATTTGTCATCTTTGGACATTTTCGAAACATTTTCAAAATATTAAAATATTCGAAATTAGAACCACCTTTTCAAAATTGTTCAAAATATTTAAATATCGAAATTTTTACCACTATATTTCAAAAACTACCTGATCTGATTCAATTATATATCCTTGTAGAACTTTTAAAAGTATATAAATAATTTCCTATATTTCATACATAGTGCGGTTAATTTTTGAGATATACGCACTACAAACTTGAAAAACAGCAAATTTTCAATCTTCTCAATCTTGACAAGGCGATTCCTTAAGAACTATAAGGGCTTTGTAAAAAAAAAACATTATTAACCTAGAAACTAGATTTCTGATTTAACATTTTTGTTGCTTACTGTTTATATTTATCTCTTATATTTCAGAAGATATTTGGAGTGAAAATAAGCAAAGTGAGGCAAAATCTCGCTCGGAGAAAAACTCTTTAGTTCTTTGAAAACATTGTTTAAAATATTGAAATTATTTTTATGAAATAGAACATATTTCTGACAAAATAAATTGTTTAGATTTTTAACTGTTAGGTATGGTGACATAACCGTCCAAAGTGTTAACATTTTATGTAATGCTCCGTTTTCAACCAGCTCCAATTGTCGATGCTCCAATCGTAGATGTTTTTCAAAAATCAAAAATTACGCATAAAATATTTGTTTTTTAGGACTAGAAGGTACGCCCGTCAATGGAATTCAAAATTTGGAAATATTACCTTCCATTTGGCGTCAATTTGGCGGCATTTACTCTCGCCAAATTTTTTGCCAAACGTCACGGACGGACGAACAGAGAAATGACTTTTTCTAATAGTAGATTCTTATATTCTTGAGATTAATTAAAAGATATTGAATTTTCATCGATTTGGTGATATTTTCGTTAATTTTTGTGATATTTTGTTCAGTTTTGAGACATTTTAAAAAACTCGCCAAAATTGTCGCCAAGTGGGACAGTTGGACTGACAGACAAACTCTGCCCAAATATCATTACAATACTATCCCCTTTCAAAACACAATTAATTTATTGATTTGGCGTCATTTTTATCAATTTGGCAACATTTATGTCGATTTGCCAACATTGTCGTTAATTTATCGATATTTTAATCAATTTAGCGACATTTTAAAATTTTCGCCAAATTTGTCGCCAAGTGAGACGGTTGGACTGACAGGCAAACGCTACCGAAATACATTACAATACTATCCTCTGTCAAAACACAATTAATTTCATTAATTTTGCTTCATATTTATCAATTTCACGACATGTTTATCTATTTGGCGACATTTTTATCAATTTGGCAACCTTTTTATCGATTTGGCGACATTTTAAAAAGCCGCCAACTTTATCGCCAAGTGGAATGGTTCGACTTGACAGACAAACGCTATCGAAACATGATTATAATACTATTCACTTTCAAAACGCAATTAATTTCTTTGATTTGGCGTCATTTTGATCAATTTGGCGTCATTTTGATCGATTTGGCGACATTTTCGTCAATTTCGCAACATTTAAAAAAAGTCGTCAAGTTGGCGATATTTCGCCAAATTCGTTGCCAAAATTTTTGCCAAGCGTTACCCAGAAATAGATAGATAAACAGACAGATAAATCAAAGTGTTTATATTATTAATTATTAAAAGTCGTTATATATTTAACAATTTTTAAAAAAAATATTTGAAAATTTAGGGGTCTCCTTGATAATAAATTGCGTTTAAAGTCAATAGGGTTTCGGTATTCACCGATTGTAATAATTGTACCATTTACTTTTCTTGAAATTCTCCATTCGTTCGTGGTATACCGCGTCCACAGATTTACACATAAAAACACACATACATACAGACATGCATCACTACAAAAGCGATCGATTCGAGTTCAGGGATGCTTGAAACGTGCTTTTCCGTCAAAAACTTGAGTTTTAATTTCCAACTCCGTCACAGTACTTCCCTTATATTTTATCCTATGTATGTATATGAAAGTAAAAACTACATTTATTGAACGCCCAATTAATAAGGCACGAAAGATTCACGTTATAGATAAAATCTTGAAACGTCTCGTTGTAAATAATTACTTTGATAACACATCTAGTACTGGCAATTATTTTCAGATTTCATATTTATCATACTACCACAACTTGTGTTGGGTTACGGCTGAAAAATTTCTTTGGTATTATCGAAAATGTGCGGTTTTCCTTGGGGACTTGATCTGTGGTAGAAGCAATTTGTTATAGAGAACATTAAGCGAGAAAAACTCTTAGAACTGTGCTGCGTCCAATATCAAGCTGCTCAAAACTTTGATTAAAGCAATGCCTCTGAGGTATTTGATGCCTTATTGCCTCCCTTCCTTAAAAAGAAAAAAAAAGTAAAAGCAAAATAAAATATTAAAAAACAAAATACCCCTCAGTATTAATCTTACATTTTTGAATGAATTAGCTATTTCGAAACATCTTACAAATAGGTAACCATAAAATCACAGTGAAACAATCTTGAAAATTTTCAAGAGATATATGTATGCAATAAATCATATATATATATATATATATATATATATATATATATATATATATATATATATATATATATATATATATATATATATATATATATATATATATATATATATATATATATATATATATATATATATATATATATATATATATATATATATATATATATCAGTCTTTTAGCTTGTAGACCAAGTAAACGGAGTTTATAGATATTATCTATCTTCGTCTTCAGAAACAAGCTTTTTGTTGTTCATTTTGAATAGTTTGACTTTAATGCTTGCTTATTTTCTATATTTCAATATTCGATATTCCACCATTGATGGACGTTGATTATATTTAGCTTGATGACTGGATATTAGCATTTTATTCTCTTGATTGATGAATCTATTTTTTACATCTTTTTACGTAGTTATCTTATATTTTAAGTTACCCGACCCCGACACGTACACACACACACACACACACACATATATATATATATATATATATATATATATATACTACCCGACATGAAAAATGCAACACTATGAAGCTTTGGCCGTATAATTATGCAAATTGCAAGACAAAAGCAGATGGCCGATGTATGCAATGATCTTAAATGCAATTAGGTCACGTGGTTAGACTACGGGATAAAGGGAGTGGAGACGGCAGATGAGCCAACAGTAACAACTGTTACCTACGGTACGGCCCAGCCTACGGAAACCTGTTTTCCGAGCTGTTTTTCATTTCAGAAGACACATGTTGTTGGAGAGATGCCTGGCCGATGACGACGAGATCCGTGTCAGCATTTGGACGATCTTGCGAGGGGATTCCTTTTAAGCTTACGTACGGCTGGGTGGTCGTAACGGCGTATCGCCGCTGAAACATGCGTAGATGCTTCCACTGTGCAAAGGATTTGAAGAAAATGGATTGAAGAAGGACATGAATCGTAGCAGTTGTATAGGTCCATCTAAACGTACGTCAGCATGCGTTGATCGGGGCATTCGACGGCGTGCGGTGGTGGTCCCACAAAAAACGACTATCGACATTCTTCAGAATTTTCAGGGTACTTTGGATGTTCCAATGTCAGCGAGAATAATTTCTCGAGGATTGACCGAAAGCAGTTTGCACTCAAACCGCTCTTTACGAAGACTGCCATTGACGACAAGACACTGACGTGAGAGACTGCAATGGTGTCGAGTCCGAGCCTCTTGGACGACTGAATGGGACAGGGTGGTGTTCAGCGACGAGTCTTGGTTCTGTTTGTCGAATAACAGTCATCGTGTGAGGGTCTGGAGGCGATTATTGAACACCATACTGCTCGTCTACGCGGCATCATGGTTTGGGGTGCTATCGGCTTCGATAGCCGGTCACCTCTGGTTCATATTAGAGGGAAAATGACGGCACAACGATATGTGGATGATGTACTGCGGCCGGTTTCATAGCCTTACTTTCAGCGGTTGTAAAATGCTGTTTTCCAGCAAGATAACGCACCACCACACACGGAAACCATAAGTAGACAAGCATTGCAAGGTATCCAGATGCTTCTTTGGCCTTCGCTGTCTCCAGATTTTCCACCCATCGAGCATGTATGGGACGTGATTGGTCTTCGTTTGACTGTCCTGCCCTCGCCTCAAACAGAATATGGCCTGTAGAGAATGACTGAAAACATGTGGTTATCCATGCCTCAGGAAACTATCCGCACTCTCATTGCAACTTTCCCTTGTAGGGATACTGCTTGTATCGCCGCAAGAGACGGTCGTACTGCCTACTGATCACCCTGTCTATGCCATTACTGTATTGCATTATCCTTCTGGAATTAATACCACTTATTTATGTATGCTATCACTGCCTGTGTATCCCTTACCATCACACTCTACTCGCTCTTTCATGGTGTAGCATTTTCTGTGTCAGGTAGTGTATATATATATATATATATATATATATATATATATATATATATATAAATTTAATTATTGCTGATTTATCGTTCAGTTATGAATTTGATTAATATAATTTTAATTATTTATGTTTTTTCCAACACAAATTCCTCGGTATTATAATTAACATTTAATTTCCTAAAAATTTTCGTAATTATTTTATGAGTGGTCTTGAGCAATCAAACTTTGGATTGTTTGTCTCATAAATATAAATAATTTTTTTTTAGAAATTTAATAAAATATATTAATGAAATAAATTATTATCATTGGCTTACGGTTGTATTCAAAATCTAATCGTACAGTTAGTTGTTTATGTTTCAATAATCACATTAACGCCTAACAGCTGAATTTAAATTTCTCCATTCCAAAATATCTTGTTTCATTCATGTGATCCATAATATCTAATCAATAGTCTATTTTATTGTACCAATTCAAAATTAGTCTTTATACTCAATAAGCATAGGTATGTCATAATGTTTCATTGAATATTAATTATCTCAATATTCTTCATATTAATTTGTTTAAAAGCCTATTAGTATTTTCTTATAGGCTTTTCAATCATTTATTTCTACTTTAGGTGTTTTATAAGGAGTCGGTACTTTGTATAATGTCTCAACCATGTGGTTGCTTTATAGAACGAAACACATTTAGAGTGTTTATTTTTGTAAAGATCTCTGAAGAGTTGTATTATTGGATTCTGTATCCTATTCCATCTCATTCAAATTACTCGTTTTCTGCCTTTCATTTTTGTGGACTTCTTGTGTAGTCTTGTTCTTTTAAATACATGTGCTTAGTTAATACACATTTATATTAGTCCTACATTTTTGTTTGTGTTATATTTTTATTATCGATTTTGTTGACTGTCATTTTGTTTTCATGACTTAAAAATAAGTAAATAAAGTCAATATTTATAACCATGTCATTCCCAGTCTTTGTCTCACTCTCTCATGCAACCATTATAAATTGTGGGGATGAAACATTACTGTGGTCGTCCTGGGAATACAGTGCTTTAAAAAATATCCATTAATTAGTAAATCTTTTTTTTTCCAATGGCCAGGCATTTGATATTCCATCAATTCGCCTATACACCGGCCAGAACCGTGGACCTGTTAGTCGTCACATGACGTTGCCCTAGCGCACCAGTGGGGGTCGGAACACATCGCGCCTAACGACACAACATCCATGCCGGGAGGTGGGACTCGAACCCACAATCCAGCAGCCGAACGATCGCTAGGAAACGCTTGATCGTTCGACCACACGACCGTTGCCTTGACCGTTCGACCACAGCGTCAGCAATCAGTAAATCTAATGAATATGATTTCACATGTCGACGCCATCGTAATCGACGCCGAGATTTTAAAACTATGGTTTTATGAACAGTGATGTAATTGAACAAACATGCTTGCAACACGTTCTCTATACACAGGGTGTTTAAAAAAAAAGTTAACAGCGGAAGTTTCCTTGAACCGGCGTATTGTAGACACGGAATTTCAATTTGAAATATGCTTTAGATATTGTAAAAAGTTTCTTCTTTAAATAAGGTAGAATAGTAATTTAGATGATCTGCAATATTTTTGTAAAAAAATAAGTAAAACAATTAACTGTTTACCCAGTCCTTGTGGAGTAAAAAGCGAAATTACAAAAATGTTACCCAAACCGTATTTAGCGAATTTTACAAAAAATTGGCTGTAATTCGATATAGCTATCATTGATTAAATTTTTCATTGAGAAATAAGGGGGCATCCACAAATCGATTTCTGTTGCAAAAAATTACACTTTTTCTTATTCGAATGTATATTATGCGAATATTTCGGTAAAGCCATTACGTCACCATCACATCGATTCACAAATTTGCATCCAAGTTACTCTGCTACCCTAAATAGAGTTTAAATTCTGACGCTGTTCAGTAAGGCCGAACTCGGTAGAGATAATTATTATTTTCGGCGAATGCAACCGATCTCCTTGTTTCGAATGCAACCGATCTCCTTCTTTCGAATGCAACCAATCACCTTGTTTCGAATACAACTGACTTCAAAAATGAAAACAAGTCGGACTGTCTAAATTGTTGTCTACATTAAATCTGTTAGCAACTTGGCGGGTGTTCTTTGAACCCTACCTGGTGAAGTGAAGGATTTCTTGGACCACGAAACCGCGGATGCGGTTTTGCTAGATGGGAGATTAGAATACGGAGCCTTCATTTTATCAGCATGTTCCCCCTCCCCCCCCTTCCCCACTTCGGTTGCCCGTGGAGGATACCTCTTCAAACCTATCTTCATATTTTTCTAATTGTTTCCCCACTTTGAGCATGACCCATCGTTATATGAACCTCCAAATAAACCAGTTTCAATCGTTATTTGAGTCTCCAAACGTGACCTAATCGTTTTTTGAGCATCTCTATAATAAATGTAATTCAAAATCTGATAACATGACTCGATAGTTATTTGTGCCGTTATCTCAAAACTTTTATAAGCAAAGGCAGACATTCAACATTATGTGCATGAACCTAAGCACCTGCTGCTTTTCAAGTGACCGACTGTATGTTGCATGCTCAAGGACATATATGAAATATCTCTCTTTATTTTTGACCCAATAAGAAGACCAGAAACGTAGCCTACAAAGAACCCAGTGTTTAATTGTAACAATATTATTATCTAAATAAAATTATTGTAAATTAATTTTCTGTCTGGTTATTATATCTATTTTCCCACTTCTTTCTTTTATGCAAGAATTATTATAAAATTTCAAAATGAAAGACTGAAAATATTAAAAGTTCATCACAAATTCTGAATAAGGTTTCTTTACACTATATATACAATACGAAGAACGTGTATACTGCTAGTACAAATCTTAGCAAAATAATATATACTATACCCTACAATCAAGTCTCACGATTTCCATAAAACATGAGCAAACAAAAGTAATAGAGTACTTAAGAACTGCTGCTCCTTCTATCTCCTTAGTTTTAGTACATATAACACTTATACTACGATGCTAATGCTGGACGCATGTACACTCTATTATAACGAAGATGAAAGTGATGCATATTCACAAGCTGTTTCATGCATGATCAAGTACCATGCTGCCAAAGTGACTTAGGAATAAAATATATGAGAGCACGAATGTTTTCTTAGTGCAGGTCCTAGTTTATCTATTCTTACCATGTTTAACTTGTCCTTTGAGTGGCATTACCCTGATGCATTTGATATTAAGCAAAGGAGAAAAATCACTAAGTGGGGCATTATAAAGGGTTTCTCAAAAATTGAATTGGATGGATGACAAAATTCGATTTTATAGACTACTCTGTCAGGCACGAAACAGATTTTGAACATTATTATATCCTTTACCAGTCTAGTAGGTATATTTACTTAAATAACACGTATTAAAGTATCTACGGTCACGTTGTTAAGGGGGGGGGGGGTGAGGATCTAACCCACCATTGGATAAACAATATATACGACCGTGAATCCCCTTCTTTTCCCAACGCCTATTTCCTTTGCTGATATGACATTTTGGGTCAAAATGTTAACGCAGTTCAAAAATACAAATTACGTTGAGTTACCGAAAATAGATGAAATGAGTAAATTAAGAACAAAAATATAAAAACTTCGTTAAAAGCACACCATAAAACGTATTAGTAACGGTATCTGACCGGTTTCGGAAGGCAAAAAAAAAATGTGTTTCTTGTCTCCAAAGCGATTGATACTATTACTACTTTGTTTTATGTTGCGTTTTCATTAAAATAAATTTTTTCTTTTTCGTTACTTTTTAAGCAGTTTGAGAGGTTTAATTTGAATTCTGATTAAAAATATTCTGAGTCACTAAATACTTTAAATATGTACTTAATATAACATTTCTAAAATCTTCTGAAGAAATCATCTGTTTTGGGAAAAGTAGGATAGGAAAATACAAAGAAGAAAAGGACTGACGTTCTCCATGTAATGAAAAAAAAAATTGAATCGAGCGGTGGCGGTTAATAGAGCGGCGGATAAACGGAAGTTCACTGTATTCCATGAAATATTATCGTTCGAATATATTCAATGAAATTTCCCCTGTAATTCACTGACTTCAAACACTTTTCAATTAAAATCTATATAATTTTTCATTTCTACTAAATTTAGTTATAAAAAAAGTGCCCAACTTTACTAACAGTTATATAAGTAAACATGCCATTAAAGAAGTCAGGAGTGTGATTATTTTTTTACGCGCGGAATAAAATGCTTGAAAATAAACATCGAGTGACGAGCAAATTTTTTATCTTTTACAATCCCACTTAAATAATTGGACGCCAAGAAAATGATCGATTTTTTATAATAAATAAAAAAGATGCGATTATGAAAACGTAATAGAATTCAGTATTTAAATTGTTGGTTTCCAGTACAAAAGAAAAATATTCAAAATTATGAGAGGGAGGGGGCAAGGAAAAACCAGTTTTGAAGACGGAGGAAGATACGTCTTAAAAACTCAAAATTCACCAAATAAAAAAAAGAATATTATAACCATATTTCTCTTCGGACGTTAGTTTCTCCTTTATTTCTTTTTCGATGCGTATCTTCTGCTATTTTTCTAGCATTTAGCTAAGAAATACATTTATATTTTACTTTGAGGATATGGTGTCTTAAATTAAAGACTCCAGGGGTATTAAAATACTTTATAAGATTGTTTTTACAACCACTGAAAATATTTTTTTACCCATATATATAATGTATAATCAAAATTATCTTAACACCTTTTTTAAATACCAAGCAAACTTTGTTAATATATTCTTTAAAAGGAAATAGTAAAAACGATTTATAGACTTAAAAGGGATATAGGGAAAATTACAATTACTATACATAAGAAAACAGATAGAACTAATTAGATAAATGAACATAATTAGTATAAGAAAAAAGACAGAAAAGGAAAAAGGAAATGAAAAAAAAAAAAATAATAATAATTTTACGTTATTTCTGTACTTCCAAATATTAAATTTAATTAACAAGTAGAAGCAATATTTTACATAAATTTAACGTAAAATATGACTTCAACTTAATTAAATAAGAGGATGAATAAATTTTACTTAAGGAACTGTTTAGTATTTTAAAAAAATGTGAAAGTTATTTCCCTCAAAACCTTTTCCTCTCATTAACACATCTGAAAGTGGAATTTTTATTAACGACAAAATTTATTTGACATATCTATAAATATAAAATTGAAGGACATTTATAAGAATACGACTTTATTGACATGTATTAAGTAACATTGTATAAAACGTATGTTAAGTAAGTTACATGTATTAATTAATATTGGATTCCAATGTATTTGAGTAATGTTGAACTGTGTTCTTTTACCAATTTTAGAGAAAGTATTGTTTTCATGAAAATTTTCGATTTTGTGATTTTGGTGCCAATATATATTTAAAGACCTCCTGAACACGTTTAACTATTTTTAGAGTAATGTCTGCCTGTCTGTGGTCGATTTTTTGTGCAAACGATAGCTGCCACAAACATTAATGGATTTTTACAAAATTTTATATCCGGTTGTTATCGAAAAATCTACAACTAGATACGATATTTTGAAATTTGAGCGAAAACTTCAAAATTGGCTCGAAATTTTACATTTTTTTAACATGGCAGCATAGCACAAAATTCACATATTTATGTATAAAAGGGGTTATTTATATAAAGGGCTTAATGATCACGAAACTTAACGGTTTCAATAATTGTGGTGAAAAATAGCGGCGTTACAATTTTTGTGTTTAATTTCGCTAAGCGCTACGAAAAAATAGGTAATTCTTACAGTAAATAAATGACTGCTGGCGAATTGCTAGGCATCAAGATACAAAACTATTACCAAAAATATCTTCTCTCTTGAATGGAACAAACTATATCCACAAAGAATAATGTTAACAAATTTATCACATAATATTATTATAAAAAGTGAACGTATTTCACAACAGCTAATACTTTTTCTTAATTTTATACGATTGTTTGATTCATTTATTTGAAAAATATGCAATATCTTGAGAATGGTTCGTTTTGGCGTTCTAAAGTTTGTGTCAATAGTTTTCTAATAAAAAAATAACATAAGAAATGATTATTTATGTAACTGTATTGATAGATCTGATTTTTTGATAATTTTTTCAAAATTTTATTAAAAAATTTTGGAGTCTTACAAACATTCGGTTGCGTTTAAAAACAATATGAGGCTTCCAGTTTACACTGTAATTTTTGTACCAAATTTCGTACGAATTGCTTCTCTTGTTAGTGAGATATCGTCTTCACAGACTCACGGACAGACACACACATATATATATATATATAGAGACATCACCTGAAAAACGTTTGATTCTTGTCCAGGGATGTTTAAAAAGTGCCCTCCCGTCGAAAACTCGAATTCGAATTTTCGACCCCGTCACATTATTTTTCTTATGCTCTGTATATAAGGAAAGCCCATTGTTTTGAGTTGAATTGTACATTAAAAATTTGACGCTAATTGTTGTTCAGGGATGTTTGAAAAGTGCCCTCCCGTCGAAAACTCGAATTCGAATTTTCGACCCCGTCACATTACTTTTCTTATGCCCTGTATATAAGGAAAGCCCATTGTTTTGCGTTGAATTGTACATTAAAATTTGACGCTTTTTTTTAATAACACCATGTAAGATTATTTCGAAGAACCAAATTAATTTATATTTTGTTCAGATGTAACTTTATAATAAAAAAGACCTAATAAAGTACGCTATGCAATATAGTCAATATTTTAAATGAATTTAATAATTAAAAAATAATATTTAATTATATAAAACCGATTGTTTGAGTTTCAATCGACAGATTTTTAACACTTAAAATCCAAATCCGCATTATATATTTTGTATATCAATCTAATTATGATTTCCTTATTTTAAAACGTTTCGAAATTTAATTTGGAAAAGCGAATTTCGTTACTGTAATAATTTTCGAACCATCGTACGCAATATTGCCAAATGTTCACATTAATAAATCAGGCCGTACCACAATGTTATTGTCTTTGAATTAACATCACGTAAATTGAAATCTGCAGCTTTTGGCGACTATTGGTGAAAATAAAATAACTTATTCATACCCACGTGCAAAATCCAAATGAAAATGCAATTGACATTTCATTAATATCCCGTGAAATAAATTATTTCAGTTGGCGATTTGTTTGGCGTCAAAACTCAAAATACCGAAGAAGAGTGAACGAGTTAAATCCACGAGAATGCTATTAAGTATTTTGTTGCATAATATTGCATATAGAAAACAATATATAGAGGGAACATATTTGACAATATTTACTTTAAAAAAAGAAAAAAAAACATGTAATATGTCGAGACCGATTTGTACTAGCATTCTAAAATTGTTTTCTCATGAAGAATTACAAATTATGTATAGCATTGTAATTTGCGTAATACTAATAAACGTCATATATATATTTTTTTTACATAATTTCGTTCCAAAATATGGGGTGGCGGTAGAGAGGAGGTTCTTTCGAACGTTCGATCGCATTCAAAATCAGTACAATTTCAATATTCACTGATTGTCACAATCGTATCAAATCGTTTTCAAAACGCTCCATTCGTTAGTGGCCGGGTATTCATGAACAGGAATTTCATTAAATACATTTGTTTCAACTTCGTGGATATATGTAAATCCGTCTAAAACTTCAATTTGTAATTCTATCCAATCACAATCTTTTCCCAACACATTATACTATATAGTTATGGGAAGTAATATAAGGATCCCAATAGATGGCTTTTTTTCGTGAGACGGCACGCCAAACATAACTGCTATACCAAAGAATAGGGATTTACCTACGAAAGTAAATTGTGTGATCATCATTTTTGTTATGTATATGTTTATTGAATGACCTTATAATATGTCTGGCGATTGTGACAAAGATGACAAAACCATCTTTTGAATCAGAGGAAATAGAAAGGTACCAAGTTTACTGGTGAAAGCAACACTAAGCAATAGATATTTTTTAATGTGAATAACATCTATGGTTGGGGTAACTCTGGCTGAAATCAAAGCTTTTCGAAAAATCTAAACACTTTGGATTATTATATCCCAGAACCCAATAGATTAAAATGTAAACAATTTTTACTTGTTTTGTCGGACATAAGGTATCATTTATGAATATACAAAAATAATTTCAATATTTTAATATTTTAAACTTTTTTTTTTTCGAAAAAACTAAAGAGATTTTGTTTGAGCGAGATTTTGCTTTACTTTCACACTTGAAATATCTTCTAAACTATATAGATATAAACAGTAAACAACAAAAATGTTCAATAGGAAGTTCAGTTTTTGAGGGTTTTCTTTGCTTCTTAAACACAGTTGTTATAGTGTTTGAGGAATCATTTTTTCAAGTTGAAAAAGGTTGAACATTTCCAGTTTTAAAACATTGAAATGCTGATATCTCAAAAACTAAAAACGCTGGATATATATAGTAAATAGTAATTGGTAGCCCTTTAAAATCTCTACATGGACATATAATTGAATTTCGGATCATATTCTTAGACTGTATAGATATTAAGACTGCAAAAGATGCAAGGTTCATACACAAAATTCTTAATATAGTTTATTATGAAGTTTCAAAATGTGAATATATATATAATTATTTTATCCATTATCCCTACCTAGTAAGTTCAGTAATTCATGATATACTAAAATTGGCATCCCAAAAGACGAAATTTTTATTTTACTATGTTTATATTGAGTTACTGTATGCAATTTAAAGCAATTTAACACTGCAATAACTCGGCCCAGAGCAAAGCTCATGCATTCCAGCTAATATTTTTCTATTTTCTATGTCGATGTTCATCTCCAGAGGGAAACATCTCTAAAAGGCATTTTTGTGCCATGGAATGATGTGAACAAATTGAAGGTGTGAGTTATCAATTTCATTAGGAGTATTATAACATATTAATTACTTAATGAGGTATCGGCGGGTGTAATGTGTCCAATTTTAAGAGGATTTTCTACCTTTCACAAACTGCTGTATTCATTTTTCGTTGCAATTAATTAATTTACCAAGAAAAATAAATGCTACGTGTATTTTAACATCTTTATCGTATTAGTATTATATTTCAAAAAATATCAACATTGGTTAATTTGAATATGTTGCCAACTGCAGTCATTAGCGAACATTATTAAACACACACAGTTACTGTTTCTTGCCACGTTTTTTCTTTGTTACTGTTCACTTCCTTTTTCAACACTTTCCAACATAGTTGAGAAGTGCTTATGACTTTGTTCATTCTGTCTGTCTGTCAGTTCCCTGTCTGCCGTAAAAATGACTTCATTAAAATGAAATTTTAGTATGTTGTTGAGACGGTCTGTGGGACATATGGGAATGTAAATGAATAATATCGCCTAATTAGTTTTGGATTGAACCCGGGTTGAAAAGGTGAAGTACATTGAAACCTATGGGACCTCATTTTTCAAACATTTTTTAAGCGAAGTTAAAATTCACAAATTACTTCGAAAATTTTAGAAAATGTTCAAATTTCTCATAAAATATATAAAAAAAAATTCAGTAAAATATATTAGGCAGTTTTTTAACTAAAAATTAAAATAATGATTACACCCATATTATATAAAGAGATCACGTGATCCACTTCAAAATAAAATATGGCATCCACTTTTTTTTATCGCTTGTAAAAATCGGGATTTTTGAAGTTCTTTTAATTTTCTATTAAGTGTTGCATCCGTCCTAAAAACGCGTAATTTTTGCTTATTTTTTGTGCATCTATATTCTGCGCCAACGCAATTCCAATACTGAGTTTAAATGATCATCGAACTTTGATTATTTTTACAACGAAGCCTAATTTTAATTGATACAGAATGTAAACAAATGATTGTAAGATGAGTTGTATAAGAATTGCTGATTTTTTTTCACGCAAAATTATTTAGCTCTGGAGTCTGGAATAAATGTGATATGAATGAAATATTCATTGCTTTTACATAGAGAGCCAGACGATTTATATTGCGATGACGTCGTTTGAATAAAAGTTCATCTTTTTCGATGAAGTTTTAAGTTTTCAAATATAATAAATTATTTTAGTACTGTGATAATTTAAAATGTATCAGCGCAAATTTAAAATGTATCGCATTTTAGGGATGTTTAAATAAAATTGCATTTCAGTTGGAAAGTGTTTCATAGTAAATGCTTTATGCGTAATTGATCTTTCCTGTTTTAATTACGTGAGAAGTTATATAAGGGATTGAACTTTAGAATCTAAAGTTCGGAAAGTGGTCGGAAATTTGAGAATATTTTATTTCTGAAAATTAAAACACATCGTCAACAAAACAGCATGACACAGATAAAGGTATCAACCGGTTTCGGAGTTAAAAAGAGCCTGAACAACAAAAACGTAAAATGTCTAAATAGTTAATGTCTTGATTTTGATAGAGTTAAGACTCCATGCCTCCAAAACTGGTTGATACAATGAAATATCCATTTTATGTTGCCGACACATGAAATATTATCTAGCTAAAAGATGTGGTCCCTTGATGGGATGGGATGCATCCGCGGCAACGAATTTTCGGCTAGTTTACCTGGATTGCTTTTCTTCAGCCGAAAGTCTATATTCTGGGATTCAAAAGCAATTTTGACTGAAGAAAAGTAATTGGGGGTAATTCCTTCAGCTGCGAAACTATCCCCATACTATAATGGAACCATTACGGAATTGTTTTTTTGAAAAGTAAGCATTTTCACTGCGTGTGTGCATTTTTCTTCTCTTATGGTCCACATTAGAAAACGATATTCAGCACTGTAAACACCCCCCCCCCCCCCCATCCCCTCGGTAGATTGTCGACACCATACCTTTTCCAAATCCTAGCTACGCCTATGCAGGCGAGATGCATTTAAAACATTTTTCTGACGTTTAAGCTAGTCTTACTATAAATATTGAATCATTAATAAAGAGATGAAAAAAAAATTAAAAAAAATGCATTGGTAACTAAAGAGCTGCGTAACTGGAGGGGGGGGGTGGTATATAGGAGTTTATGTCGGGCATTAGTCAATGGGGGGCACTTAGGGTAGAATATTTAAATTAAACACCCATTTCCTAAACGTAAGGATACGCATGTTGTGAAAATTCAACACATATCTACATACGACCGGGGTAACACAATGGTTCAGGCAGGAGGATCGCACCCGGTAGTCCAGTGTTATATCCTTGATGCCGCCCATAACTATCCCCATGTTTACGCTGGGTATAGGAACAATAAATCTGTAGGTCCGACAGTTATCCATCCTAGAGGTGATGGGTTACGTGAAGGACGGTGTCAATTCCCCCTTCCCCCCATTGGGTCCTGGTTTAAATTGTGGGGTACTTTCCCGGACGTTCATACATATACCTTATACCTTCGGGTAAATCGGACGATCTGGGAAGAGAGAAAAAAATGGAATACCTACGTACACGATAGACTCAATTATTGATATCGGATTATTGATATCGATTATTGATATCGATTATTGATATCGAAATGCTGCAATCATTCAACATATTTTCTCATACGCTTGTGTTTTGCTTCTTTAATTGTTCTGACTTACGCGAGTAGCTATATTCTCGCAACTAATGGGGGAAAATACACAAAAAATTTCATAAAATCCACATCTTTTTTTTAATATTTTTTCTTTAGATTTCAGATTTTTCATATATACGAGTGTGCGTGAAGGGGATATCCAATATGTCATGACCCCAGACACCGTTGTCTATAGTTACGCCTTTGTGGAAAAAAAATTACAGTGATAAATTTCGAATTCTTAACGAATAATATACTACAATAATAATTTATATTATTGTTGTAATTAATAATTTAGAATATTGAGGATGACATCTTCGGGGTACGCTACTAGAGAAATTCAAAAAGTCTAAATTGAATTATATTAATTTCTTTAACACTGTATAATGCCTAGTTAATGATTGATTAAATAATGGAAAATTTAATTTGCTAAATAACCGTACGGAAATTCTCAAATTGATTTCTAATAATGAATCTTGCAAAATTTGCGAATTAGCAAAATATATTGTAGCTATCTTTAATGAAGGTTCAACTTAACAATAGCTTCGAAATTAAATTAAAAGTCAATACAATTAAATGTGTCTGCGGAACAACGAAACGAGTTATAAATAATACGAGTTTAACTTTTACATTCAATGAAAAATAAGATTCGTGTAGAACTTCTGAACAAAAATAGGAACCACAACGCAACCTATACTTACAAGTACAATTTTTACAAAACAATTATGCCGTTTTTTTATCATCAACAAAGTTCTGGAAAGTCGGGGAAGCATATTGCGATAATTGTAATTAACAAAGGCATGCGAATAAGACAAGAGAGAAAAAAAAAACACTTGTACGTGTATAAAAATTTCAGAAGGTATGCTTGGTTTGCTAAATACTAAGGTGGTCGAAATTTTCATTTTCAAAAGCGTGGTGGGAAAAATCTTTGAGCTTATTTGTTTAGACATGCCAGTCAATAGATTTGTCAGACAATATTTATGCATTACTATGATACTGAATTAAATTTCGCGAGTCACACATTTTTGATGTACTTTGCAGATAAGACTTTAACGATAAGAGCTTGCAATTTCGTTCCAGTATCTCAACGGTAAAGCGTCGACTGGCTAATTCAGAGATCTGGGGTTCCATTCCCGGTTCGGACAGCAAAGCTCTTTACAATGGCGCCCGAACAAATCTACTCTGTAGATTAGTGCAAAAATGTTGGAGGTCTGAAAGTGATTCTAGTACGACTAGTACGAATTCAGTTGATTCTGGAAGGTTCAGCTCCGATTTTAAATTAAGAGGATAACGGCCATGCAGGATACTAACCTGGGTAAAAATAGTTACAAAAGGATAACCTGAGGTAAAAATAGCAAGAGGTGGTCAGTCAGGTTGTCAGTCGTCCGCCAGTCTGGCATTAGAGGGTGGAGAATACAGAGTCCACTTCGACGATAAAAGCTTGCAATTTCGTCCCAACGATAGAGCATCGGCTGGCCAGTTAGAAGATTCTGGGTTCAATTCCCAGTTGGGGCCGCAACGTTTTTACTTTCCTTATATACATAATGCATAAGGAAAGTATTGTGACGGGGTCGAAAATTCGAAATCGAGTTTTCGACGGGAGAGCACGTTTCAAGCATCCCTGATCACGAATCAAACATTTTTGAAGTGATGTCTGTGTGTGTGTGTGTGTGTGTGTGTGTGTGTGTGTGTGTGTGTGTGAAAGTATGTGTGTGTGTCAGTGAACCTGTGGAGACGATAACTGACGAACGAATGGACCGATTCGAACCAAATTTGGTACAAAAATCACAATCCGTAAACACTGGAGGCCTATTGTTTTTATACGTAATCGAATGTTCAGAACCTCCCTAAATTTTCGAATAAAATTTTGAAGAAATCGTCAAAAAATCGAAACCACTAATAAAGTGACGCAAATAGACATTTCTTATGTAATTTTTCATTAGAAAACGATTGACATAAATTTTAGAACGCTAACATGAACCGTTCTCGAGATATTGCACATTTTTTAAAAAAATTATTAAAAAGTCATATAAAATGAAAAAAAAATATTTCCTATTGAGAAACATGTTCACTTTTCATATGTAATACCATGCGATAAATTGGATGACATCACTCTCGTGGATCTAGCTCGTTCCATTCATGAAGAAAGATACTTTGATTAATACTTTTGTATTTGAACGCCAATAGTCATTTATCTACTGTAAGAACAACTTATTTCTTCGTCCATAACGCTTGGCGAAATTTTGGCGACGAATTTGGCGGAATGTCGCCAACTTGGCGACTTTTTGAAATGTTGCCAAATTAACGAAAATCTCGCCAAATGGATAAAAATGACGCTAAATCAATGAAAATGACGACTCATTGTCGAAAATTCAATATCTTGGAAAGAATATTAGTATCTACTATAAGAAAAAACCTATTTGTTTTACCGAAAAGTAGTAAATTCATTACATTATATAAGGAAAGTCATGTGTTGCCCACATCAGATTTTTTACAAGGTAATCGTCGACGTTAAATAAGTGCAATTTTGCAATTAAACATCGCGTAAAGGTGAACTATTTAAAATTGTCAGTCAAAATGAATGTAGTTTTCAAGAGGAAATTAATAGTAATCAGGGCCAAATCTAGACATTTGAGAGCCTGAATCTTTTAAACTATTAATTGTCTTTTTATTAAAAAAAAACTATGATTTGGGCCACACATGACATTTGCTACATGCAATTCAATGACATAACTTTTGTCACAGCAAAATAATGGTGTACAAGAACAAAATAATGGTGTACAACAAGAGCAAAACGCTTTTGGTGTTAAATTAGCACCATGTAAATTAAAATTGGGCGCTTTTAGCAATTTATTAGTCATTAACAAATAATTGGAATTAATTTTTTAATTGCTATATTTAGGAAATATTACTCTATGGGAGAAGATTTTATGTATCTAAAGGTCCACTATAAATTCCCTACAAATTAACAAATAAATTCCGAAATTATGTGAAAACAATATCAGAAATTAAAGCTTTCCTATGTCCATATGCCGCATAAAATCATTGAGATTCTTGTAACAAATGGGGACAAGAAATTTATAAAGGCGCCTTTATAGGGTGGCAAGTGGTGTGTACACTTCTTGTTCAACTAAACAATTAAGCCTTTATTATACTCATTTGCACACAGATGTCGTACAGTTATACATATCAATTTTAGGAAAAATCAGAAATGACATCTTTAGAACCGGATGTGAATATTCTTAGTGAACCCTCTAAAATTTTATGCTGAATCTATATCAGTTATCACCTAAATCCTATCTATAGCCCATCCTGGGAAATAGACGTTGCAAGGATAATGTAAATTTTTTAATCGAAAGTGACATCTCCAGAACCGGGAATGGCAATCCTTAGTGAGTCCCTTATCGCCTCTAAAATTTGATCCTGAACCTATATCAGCCATGAGCTCAGCTATACCTATAGCGGATCCTAAGAAATAAATGTTACAAGAAAAATGCAATTTCTTAATAGGAAATGACATCTTCGCAGAACCGAAGGTGGAAATCTTAGTGAGCCAATTAGACTCTTGGGAATTTGATACTGAATCCATAATAATCGTCATGTAAGGTTTATCTATAACCAATTCTTCGGAATAAATATGTCAAAGAACATTTTGGAACCGGAATCGGAAACAGAAATCCGTAGTAAACTACCCTAGAGAATTTCAGGCTAAATCTATATAAGTTGTAATCCAAGTTGTATATTGCCACTCTTAAAAAAAAAAAGACGTTTCAAGTAAAATGAAAATTTTTGAACCGGAAATGTGAAAAGAACCGGAAGTGAAAATCGTTAGTGAATCCCCCATTCTCCTCCAGAATTTAATGCCGAATCCAAATCAGTCATTATTTGAGTTCTATCTAAAACAAATCCTGAGAAATAGATAGATCTTTCAAAGAAAACAATTTCATAAAATCAATAGTATGGCAAAATTTTTACCTACATTAAAGCATACCCAATTTTATGTAATTCGGTGGATAATTTTCAGAGATATCGGACTTTCTGAAAAATGTAGAATTTTTAATGTATGTAGATCGATGGGATGTCCATTTACTTACGCCACCCCATTATTCCCCCTCCCTGCTCGCCTTTTCGAGATTCTGCCTACGCCTGTAACGCTGCCTGGTTCGTCAAATTTCATATTTCACGTGAGATGATTAGATGTAAATAGCTTTTAGATACATGTGGATATGAATTCAATGTGAGTAACATAGCTGATTGAATCTAGATCTAAATGAGTAGAAATATATGATATTATTTTTAAATTTATCAAAAGCAACTTCGTTGCGATGCGTAGAGAGTGCTATGTGTTGTCCACATCAGATTTTTCTCAGAAAGAATTTTTTTATGAAAGTACTCTACTTTGGCATCGGGTTTTCATTTACAGCATTTGCCTAATAATTATTTACATTCCCATTTTCTCCAAAGAAATCTATACACTGAAATTTATCTCCGGAATTACTCAGACCCTGAAAATAAATCTGTCGTAAGTAGATTTCTGCAAGCTTTAGTAATAAACACGTGTTGATCTTTTTTAACCGTAACACGTTCCTGTATTAAGAATTCCGTCTTCAACACATTTGCAACTTTAAACACGTCTGATTACTTGTTTAAAAGGGTTGGATGCCTTCCAAAAGTTCAACTGGATTCAAGTCTATTCTTCGAAAGTGCAAAGTAAGATTACACACATAGGTTGATACGTGTTAAGGGGTTTTATACGTTTCGCTAAAAATCATTTCAAACTAGATTTTATGCAGAGGAAACTTCTGTATGCGCAACATAATCATATTAAACATATCTAGGTTTTATAGGCACTAAAGATCTCAAAATAGGCAATTAAAACAGGTACTATAAAATATAGGATACTAAAGCAGTCAAATCGCAGGTCAAATATTATTTTTCATTTATATTCACTGTTCTGAATAACTTATTGATGGCAATTTACTACCAAATGTATTGCAATATTTGCTGGTTTAAAAGAACCTTTACAGTCTGCAAACATGTTCTTATAATTTGAGAAAATCTACTCCACCATAATGCCGAAGGAGCGTATTTAAAATGAGAAGTGATATCTCTAGAACCGGGATTGGAAATCTTTAGTGAGTCCCCCCCCCCTTATTGTGCCTACCTTCCTCCAGAATTTTATGCTTAATCCATAACAGTTATCTATGCTCAATCTATAGCCAATGTCAAGAAATATACATTTAAAATAAAATGGAAATTTTTGGGCAGGAAATGGAATAAAAACAGGAAATGTAAATTCTTAGTGAACCTTTCCTACTTCCTTCGAAATTGGATGCTAAAACCATATCAGTTATTAATTTAAACCATATTTACACCAGATCTTGAGAAATATATGCTTCAAAACATTTTTTAGTAAAATCAATTATATGGTAATATGTTTGCACCTAAAAGAAACAGAGAAAATAAATCAAAAATTAGTTAAACCTATACCTATATATGCTTATTTATAATTAAATGAATATATAGGCTCTGAACCTTGTAATAGGCATTTATAGGCGATATCTGTGCTAGAATCATACGACTCTATAGTCAGGAGTAATAGGCAAATATGAAAAAATCCGAGCTGCTCTTTATAACATCCCTTACAATACATTGAATGTAAATATATGTTTATGTAAAAGGAAGAAATTGTAGGTCGTGTGGATTGATTGTAGTTTCCTTTTAAGAACTGTGGATTTTTATACTAGCAAATCCTGTTTAAGATGGCATGGGTTCTTTTGCATTCCTGCTAAAAAACTATTCTATTAAACTATAAAGAAACTTTTCTGAAAGAACATGTACTCCATAAGCTTTTAAAATTTTACAGGATTTAAGTTTTAATCATATTGATTCGTTTTGTAGGCTGGAAAAGAATTTTAAGCATGTTTGTCTAAAGATTATGCTATAATTTATCATTATATTTTCTTTTTTTAATGTGATCATTGTAGGACTTATTCCGTTTTGGATCACGAAGAACATAAAATACAACTCCCCAAGTTTTGTTGATTGCATTTGATCTTTTGACTGTTTGACCTGATACAGAAGTCCTTGAAACAATTGTAGTCACCTAATTTTCATACACCTGCTTTCAATCAAGGTCTTGTTTCAAGTACAAAGAATTTGTACTTAAAACAATCAGTGGCGCAGCGCCCATTGAGGCTCAGAAGCTGAGCCTCCCCTGTTTAAAATCTAATTTAAAGATACTTTTATTTATTATATTTTTGTCTTTTATTAGAAAACTGTTACACTTATTTAAAATGAGACGTTTCAAAGTATTTTTCCATTAAAACGCATATCTAGAAGCTGAAATCATCTAGTTTTTACGGTTCATTGAAAGCAGCATGGTATTAGCCCGCCCACCTGTTAAACTCCGCCCTAGCTAGAATTTTAAGCTAGCTTCCAGGAAGGCGTGGCTATTTCTTCTACCATTTTCATCCCTTTATAAACAACGTAATGACAGACGATGATTTGATATGGGACGCGACATTTCATGAATGAAAATTTCTTAGGCAAGGTGAATGGATCCACCATTTTGGATCAAACATGGTTCTATTAATTAATCTCAGAAAATACTAAAAAGTATGAGTCATTTTCCACGAATAACATGACATTCGCCCAAATTTAAACAATATCAAGGCAAGGAAACACACAAATAATGACTACCGTTAAACTTAAGTAGTTTGTGAAGTAGACTTAAGTCACAACAACAATATGACGAAGCATCCGTTTGCGCATTTGTGAGTTTTAGAAGAATAAATCTGATTTCCCTACAAAAATCACGCTTCACTAGAATCTCAGTTAAACCAAAGCAATTGATAATTTCCTAGCGGACTTTTAGCGTATTGTGGTTAAGATATTTTTAAGTTTTTACTTTTATATTATTTGTAAATAATTAATATACAAAATTGTTTAAGGATATTGTTGACTACAGTGTTCTCACCGATTTTCACTGCACTCCTTTGAATTGCTTTATTTCGTTAGTTCTAGCTGTTTATATTTACAAAACTGAGATATTTTTTCTATAACTTGCTAATAGTATTTCTACTTCATATATAGGCGCCTGTAGAACTTTTTCCTGGGGGGAGGGCAAACTGAAGCCCATCATGTACAACATCGACAGTCCTGATGCTCGCCTTTGTTATATTAATGTCCAAAGGGGAGTGTGATCACCCCCCCCCCCCCTTACATCCCTTATGGGCGACCATGACTTCCTATTTAATAAAATGATTGTAAAAGTTCATCTAATTCAGAAATACGAAAACCTTTAAAATGTTATATCTTGTATTCATCTTACATAGGTAACATTTTAAAGTCTAACGCATTTCATCCACTCTTTGCATTTTCATTTAAAATTATTTTATTTTATTCACCAATAAATAAAACTTCTTGAAATAAAACTTATGAAAATGCGAATTCCTGTATAGTAGTTTTCACTTGTAATACCAAATTTTTTACCAAATTTGCAGCCTCCCCAGTTACAAATCTCACGCTACGCTACTGATAGCAATAGTTTTCTTTCTTTATAGATTTTAATGAGATTTCTGATTAAGTACTGGGGAAATCAGAAGTAGCATATGTATTAGATTAAAGTCGAAAATTGGAATTCGACTTTTCGTCGGATTTACAAATTTTGTGCACTCTAAAGCACGAATTCATTATTTTAGTAAGTCGCCTTGATGTACGTGTGTCTGTCTGTGCAATGTATGTATCAAATCAAACTCAAAATCTACCAGGTAAAATTTCAAGAACTTAGTCAGGAGTAAAATAGGCAAAATCATGTTTTTCACTCTAGTGCTGATTAGATTTTGATATAATTAGGGAAAATGTAACTGGCACTTTTTTGCGAAACAGTCCACGAAAACCGATAAAAACTACAACTAAATAATAAATTCGCTTAGATGTATTAAATTCAGGATTTATGCGTAATGTTTGATAGCAAAATGAATAAAAATAACCTTATTACTCTGGGATAGACCATTATAGAGATGTTTCATTTTTTAGGATTTTGGCGACTTTTGGTTAGTTAGAAAATTTACTTCAACAATAACGTGAAAGCAAATTAAACTTTTCAGCTCTGCATTTTATCCAGCCTTTTTAAAACATATAAGTTTATCACTTTCGCTGGGATCTCAGAAAGCATTCTTAAAAAGTAACTAAATTTAAAAAATGCGATATTTTGAGTTCACAAGTAAAAAAAAAAAATTCAATTTTGATAATTCAGTCACACTTACGGTCAGATTTTTTTTAATAGGCTTATAATTTCGAAATGAAAATACATCTGAAAAATTGTAAACAAAAACTGTAATGAAACTTATTGATTTTGTTTAGTAAGATCAATCGCAGGGCAGGCCGTTGACCATCGGAAATTAAAAAGGAATACACACACATTGTGTGGTATATATATATATATATATATATATATATATATATATATATATATATATATATATATATATATATATAAGTAATACAGATCAATTAAAATAAAATTATCGAAGAGAAATAGTAAAGTAACCATAACAAAGAACAAAAGTATTCTAATACCAACCAGAAAAGACTCAAGAGAATGTCACAAACCGCCCATTATTTAAAACAAAAATATTAAAGAAAAATGGAATATCAAGTAATAGAATGAAGGTAATGTAATAGTTATATTTAGAAACTTATATATATATATATATATATATATATATAATACAGTGAGAGAGTCATTTCATAACTTAATTAATCGGTAATAGCAATAAATCGACCCGTTTTCAATGAGATCGTAAAAGTCGTGACATGTAAGATTTGTGTGTGTTTCATCAGGAAAAGTAATTACATTTTGATATTTTAAACGTTTACAGATGTGATCGAACCATCTTAACTATTTAAGCCAATATTTCAGATTTGCAATCCCAATAAGGCCGCCCATACAAATTTTGAGCCCCTTATATATTTTCATCCCCCCCCCCCCCCCCCCGCCATATTTGATTTTCCTCTTCATACAAATCTTTCATGCCTTTTCCTTCCTCCAAAGATTAAAAAAAAAAATAAAAAAAAGGTGAAAAACGAAACTGGCGGGTTCTCCCCATTCGAGTGGTATTCTGCCCCCCCCCCCCCCCTTTATGGGTGTTTGTGTCCCGAGTCTGTGAAAATTAGAAGCGATCGATTCATAAAATTTCAAATCTTTCTTCGTTTGGGTTTATGCTATGCGTATTCATTTCATAACAAAGTTTATTCTTATGTACATTAGCATTGCCAGAAAAAAAAATTCGGGGGTAGAGAGGGGGGGGGGAATAACCAAATATTTTTTTTTTCATTTCTCCATACATCATTTCTTTGTAATTCAATGGGTTCCTTGCGGGTTATGACCCCCCAAATCTTCCTTCTTGGCGACGCCGCTGCTTATGTATTTTCGAACTTTCAATTATTTCAAACGATTGCGCTTATTTACCGTTATCACCAAAAATAATTTAAGTAAATTATAAAGATATAATTCCTGTTCTACGCAACCCAAACCAAACGATTTATAAAAATGTGTTAAAAGAAACTGGTTCATTTGGTTTCATTCTACGAGATCAATTTGTAAAGGAAGTGAAACCAGTTCAGCTGAACCATGGGTTATTTGAGACACTTATCAAAACTTATTTCTCCGTCGGCAGGTGGCGTTGTTTGCTGTTCTGCCTGCCAGCGTGGTTTGCTGCTTTCGTCCTAATCTCCGCCGTTCTCTCCCTGCATTACCGTATTTTATTTGTTTTTCCACTGTTAGCAGATAGTTTTCTAGAAGAGTAAGTATGTTTATTTGTTAATCATATTGAACTAGACTTTATTTCTAGATATTGTGAAGTTTTGTTTAGGTATATAGGGAAGAAAGGGGCAAGTTGTTACAATGGGGTTAGTTGCTACAGAGAAATTTCAATGGCTGCCCTTAAACGGAGCAGCGTACTATCTAGGCAACTGACTGACGATCTTTACGTGCAGTCGGGTATCGAAGCGTTGCATGAAAAGGGGGGGGGGGGGGGATCCAGTTCTTATGATGGATTTATTTAAAGTTAAGGTAATTATTTTGATGTATGATTCAGCTGCATTATATTATTGATCAGTGCTATTGAAAGTTGTTCATGTCATTTTTACTTTCTCATGCGTAGAATTGACTGTAGTATTGAGAAAGTATTGTTTTCACGAAAATTTTCGAATTCGAGATTTTGATGCCAGTGTATGTTTTAAGACCTCCTGAACACGTTTTGACTATTTTTGAAGTGATGTCCGTCTGTGTGTCAGATGTCTGTGGTCGATTTCTTGTGTACATTAGTCATTTTTACTTTCTCATGCGTAGAATGTAAAAATGGCTGTAGTATTGAGAAAGCATTGTTTTCACGAAAATTTTCGAATTCGAAATATTGATGCCAATATATGCTTTAAGAACTCCTGAACACGTTTTGACTATTTTTGGAGTGATGTTCGTCTGTCTGTCTGATGTCTGTGGTCGATTTCTTGTGTACACAATAGCGGCCACAAATATGAATGGATTGTCATGAAACTTTATATCCGGCTTTGTTATCAAAAAATCTAGAATTAGATAGATTTTTTTTTAACTCAAGCGAAAACTTCGAAATTTTATATTTTTTTTAACATGGCGGCATAAGACAAATTTTGACATAATCGTGCATGAAAAGATTTATTTATGGGTCAATGATCACGAGACTTAGTTTCAATCATTGTGAAAAATAACCGCGATGTAATTTTTTTTGTTCGTGACGTCATTAGCCCCCCTCGGGGGCAAGTTACCCGCCCCTGGGGGTTACATTATCAAGTATGATATCAATCGGAAGACTTTTTGAAGCCTGTTAAAGTGAAGGGTAACACGTTTTAATTGCAATCATTTGGCCCCGTAATACCGATTTTTAAAAAAAAAAATTTAAAATTTAAATATAAAAGGCTATTAAAAATGGATTCTGATATGAGAAAGTCGAGTTGAGCTACACTGCAGTTAATTTCTTATTTTCTTAACACTTCAGATATACATTCTAGCAGTAATGATTTATAAATGGATTAGTTTCGAAATTATATTAATTCATATAAAATTTGAAGCTGGAAACTGGTTGTTATAAAGTTCTTAGAGAAGATTTTAAATTATGCTAATTCATTGTTTTACTTTCCTTATATACATATGATGTATAAGGAAAGTATTGTGACGGGGTCGAAAATTCGAATTCGAGTTTTCAACGGGAGAGAACGTTTCAACCATCCTGAACACGAATCAGGCGTTTTTGAGATGATGTCTGTGTGTGTGTGTGTGTGTGTGTGTACGTGTGTGTGCGTGTGAGAAAGTGTGTGTGTGTGAGAAAGTGTGTGTGCGTGTGAGAAACTGTATTTGTGTGCGTGTGAGAAAGTGTGTGTGTGTGTGCGTGTGAAAAAGTGTGTGTGTGTGTGCGTGTGAGAAAGTGTGTGTGTGCCAGTGAGACTGTGGAGATGATAACTGACGAACGAATGGAGCGATTCCAACAAAATTTGGTACAAAAATTACAATCTATGAATACTGGAAGCCTATTGTTTTGATACGCAATCGAGTGTTCAGAATCCCCTTCATTTTCGAGATAAATTTTGAAAAAACGGAAAAACAATTGACATAAATTTTAGAACGCTAGCATGAACCGTTCGCGAGATATGGCACATTTTTCAAATAAATTTATAAAAAATCCCATAAATTAAAAAGAAATATTAACTGTTGAAAAACATGTTCACTTTTCATATGTAATATCATGCGATAAATTTGGTGATACCACTCTCGTAGATCTAGCTCGTTCCATTCATGAGAAAAGATACTTTTAGAAATGCTTTTGTATTTGAACGCCAATAGTCATTTTACTGCTATAAGAATAACTTATTTCTCCGTCCATAACGCTTAGCGAGGTTTTGGCGACGAATTTGGCGGAATGTCGCCAACTTAGCGAATTTTTTTAAATGTTACCAAATTAACGAAAATCTCGCCATATGAATAAAAATGACGCTAAATCAATAAAATTGACAACTAATTGACGAAAATGTAATGTCTTGGAAAGAACATCTACTATAAGAATAATCTATTTTTTTTAACTATAACAGTAGTAAATTCATTGCATTATATAAGGAAAGTCATGTGCTGCCCACATCAGATTTTTTTTTCAATTATACTAGCTCAACTCGTGAAAATTTTGCAACCAAGAGTGAGTAATTTAATGTTATACATAACAAATTATTTTGATAAATTAGTGGTTTCTATCGGTTCCCTTTAGGCTCTATTTAAATTTTAAAATAAAGTGATATAGCATGACTAATAGACTGTGCACAGGACTGTCCATAGGGAGTTGGGGGGGGGGGGTGTATAGGAAATGAATCAGTATATTAAAAGGCATTTCTGTAAATCATTTCTTTTGGGTTGCGTAGAACATGAATTACATCTTTATAATTAACTTATTTTTTAAGAGGGGGGGGGGGATAACTGTAAATAAACACAATCATTTACCCGGCTGCCCATGGGGGGGGGGGGGGGAGAGTAGGATAACACTCGAAGAAAGTTCCGGGTATCAAAAGAAACCCAGCCGCCCGATTTTTTTCTTTTTTTAGGGAAAGGAAGAAATGAAAGATTCACGAAGGGGAGAAAACCAAATATGAGAGGGGACATAATAAATATTTGTAGGGACGGCTCTGGGCTGTGGTAAATATAGTTAAATCTCCATGCTATACCTGCATGCTTATATGTAGGCTTAGAATACAGACCTATTTTATGAAAAGTTTTATTTCGATCGAAAATAAAATAATGATGGCCCGTGGATTTTGGGAACTCGCTGAGTACATTGGATTCCACAAATTGTCAAAATTCAAAAATTGAATGCATAGGGGGAAAAATGGGAATGCTTTAGAAAGAAAAATTGGAAAAAATTTCAGTTTGAGAATTTTTGTTAGAAATAAAATATATGAAAATCGACCGAATAGATTAACAGCACTCGTTAGGGTTGAAAACCTCGTCAGAATTTAAATATATAGATTCTTTATAAAACTCATATTTACATTTTTCTTTGGGTAAATATAATTAATTTACATGGTCAAATTATTTCTTTTATACTTTTAGATTTTATTGCGTAACATTTATTTGTTTCTCGCCGGAACATCAGTGTTCCGAAAAACAATTTAGTAGATGCCGTTTTAGGAGTATAAAAAAAATCGGATGTGGGCAGCACATGACTTTCCCTGCAGACGCGAATTCATTCTTTCTATATTTCTTTAAGAACTCATTAAATTCAGTTTAATTGTACAAAATAACACAAAATTAATTCAATTTCTGCTTTTATTTGGTAACTAGCCGCCTTTGGCGACCAGCCTGTTCGCTACCCTTGAAAATTCTGACCGTGGCAAACTCGTTGGCGCGACCTACCAGAAAGGTGTAAGGTAACTGCTTGGAAGGCCAGGAAGTGCCACACAATTTAGACCGGAACCCAATGGGGGAGGCATCCAAAGAGACCGTACCCTCCTTCCCCTACCACAAACCTCTCGGAAGAACGTGATCGTACTCCGCGTGAACACGGCTGCAGTTTTGGCAATGGCGGGAATCGAACCCGGGCCTACCGAGTGAAATTCCCGCGCGCTAACCACTGGGCTACCGTGCCATCCGCGACAATCTCCATAACTTTATTTTTATTCGGCAATTTTGGGAATCGAACCCGGGCCTACCAAGTGCAAATCCCGCGCACTAACCACTGGGGTACTTCACCCTCCGCGATATTCTTCATAACTTTCTTTTTATTCACCCAATTTAGACCGGAACCAAGTGGGAGAAGCATCCACAGGGACCGTACCCTTCTTCCCCTACCACCAACCTCTCGGAAGGACTTACAGACCCACATGTTTAACGTGATCGTACTCCGCGTAAACACGGCGGCCATTTTGGGAATCGAACCCGGGCCTACCGAGTGCAATTTCCGCGCGCTAACCATTGGGCTACTTTGCCCTACGCGACAATCTCCATAACTTTCTTTTTATTCATCCAATTTAGACCGTACCCTCCTTCCCCTACCACCAACTTCTCGGAAGGACTCACGGACCCACATGTTTAACGTGCTCGTACTCCGCGTGAACACGGCAGCAGTTTGGGCAGTAGCTGGAATCGAACCCGGAGCGACCGAGTGTAATTCCCGCGTTTTGACCACTGAGCTGTAGCGCTCCAATATGATATACTGTCACTGACAACAATTAAAACTGGTTATCAACAACTTTGATTAAGCGTGTGAGTATCACATTTAATGAGACTAGCCATTGAGAATGTGCGAGGCGCGTATGAAATAGATGGATAAAAATAGAAACCCTTACATGTGCAAAGGTAGCATCTTAAATATCTGGTGACAGAGTCTCCATTCGCGTAAACACGGCGGCAATTTTGGGAATCGAACCCGGGCCTGGTAACTGGTTGGACGGCCAGGATGTGCCACCCAATTTAGACCGGAACCCAGTGGGGGAGGCATCCACAGGGAACGTACCCTCCTTCCCCTACCACCAACCTCTCGGAAAAACATACGGACCCATATGTTTAACGTGATCGTACTCCATGTCAGTGGCGGAAATCGAACCCGGGCCTACCGCGTGCAATTCCCGCGCGCTAACCACTGGGCTACTTCGCCCTCCGCGACAATCTCCATAACTTTCTTTTTATTCACCCAATTTAGACCGTACCCTCCTTCCCCTACCACCAACCTCTCGGAAGGACTCACGAACCCACATGTTTAACGTGATCGTACTCTGCGTGAACGTGGCGTAAGTTTTGGCAGTGGCGGGAATCGAACCCGGGCCTACTGAGTGCAATTCCCGCGCGCTAACCACTGGGCTGCCGCGCCCTCCGCGACAATCTCCATAACTTTCTACATATTCACCCAATTTAGACGGGAACCCAGTGGGGGAGGCATCCACAGGGGCCGTATCCTCCTTCCCCTACCACCAACCTCTCGGAAGGACTTACGGACCCACATATTTAACGTGATCGTATTCCACGTAAACACGGCGGCAGTTTTGGCAGTGGCGGGAATCGAACCCGGGCCTACCGCTAACTTCCCGCGCGCTAATTTGCAATTTAAAATGACCATATGCTTAATTCCATCATCCTCATTCCATTGTTTCATTGTTCCATCATTTAAAATATCCATAAAATTAAAATATCCAAAAGTTAAAATATACATTTAAAAAATCCAGATCGTCCCATCATTTAAAATATAAATATAATAATTTATATAGAACAAAGGCGCTCTATTCAGAACAGTGACGTCACCTCCACCTTGACGTCCCCACCCACCACCTTCCCTGCTTCAGCAGGGGAGAAACGAAGCGTCACGCCGAGCGGAACGGCGAGAAATTTAAAATCATGACGTCTTTAAAATTGCGATCCTGAAGGCAATTTTCATTATTTCTGGACCAGATTAGACTTGTAAGAATGCCAGATGTTTGACCTTTCTGAAAATGTAAATTATTAGTCGAAATTATGAGTACTTTTCACGATGCGAGAATTTAAAAACCAAAAATCGTTTTCTTGAGCAAAAAGTGACTTTTGTTTTAAAATCTTTAAAAAATATTAGAAATCGAAATTCAGATTTGAAATTGATATATTTTTACTCGAAATTCTCTGCTCTTTCCGATGGTGTAATTTGTTTTTTTCTACGATGTCTGGATCGTGGAGAAAAAAGGGCAAAAAACGGTCGAAATCGCATAAAACATTAAATAAATAAAAAAATAATTAAAATTTTAAAAATCGGTTTTCACGTGTCCCCTTCCCTCCCCCCCGGGTCTCCGATTGCCAAATTTCGTAGCTCTCCGACGCGCGGTCGCGAAACGTATAGTGTATAAGACAGACACACAGACACACAGACATTGCCTTTTATTATATAGATTGGGCATTTTTCCAAAGACGGCATAACAAAAATGCAAAAAATCTCAAATATCTCGAGAACGGTTGGTCCTAGAGTAATAGGGTTGTTCTTATTCTTTCCCTCGTCAAAAATTACGTATAAAACAAACATTTAATTGATACATTTGAACATACGTAGTCTTTTTTTTTACTTTCCCTGCAATACATGGTAATGTATAGGGAAAGTATTGGAATCATGCCGAAAATCACAACTCGAGTTTTCGACGGATCTACACGTTTCGAGACCTCTAGAATACGAAAAAACCATTTTTAGCGTGACGTCTGTGCGTGTGTCTGTCTGTCTGTCTGTCTGTCTGTGTGTCTGTCTGTCTGTCTGTGTGTCTGTCTGTCTGTCTGTCTGTGTGTCTGTCTGTCTGTGCAGATTTTGTATCCACTGTAACTAAAAAACTAATGGACCGAATTTCACAAAATTTGGTAGGTAAGTCACTTGTGGGCGGGGCTAGTGCTGATTAGTTTTGGGTACGATTCGGAATAAAAGAACCCGCCTTTTTTTGCGAAATGGCCCGCAAAAGCTTGTATCCACTCTAGCTGAAAAACTAATGAACCGAATTTCACAAAATTCGGTAGATGAGTCACGTATAGGTCACTCTGGTGCTGATTAGATTTTGGTACGATTCGGAAAAAAATAACCTGCCTTTTTTTGCAAAACGGCCCGCAAAAATCTTCAAAATCTAAACTAAAGAACTAGGTATACTCAGATATATCCATAAAATGCCCGTTTAATACGTAATGTTTAACGACGAATAGAATAAGACCAACCCCATTACACTAGGACTAGCCGTTCTCGAGATATTTTAGTTTTTCGTACTTTCCCTACGCCACCTTTGAAAATAAGCCCGGTTACCGAATGAAAACGAAAATTGAATAAAAGTGAAATAAATGTAATTAAAATAAAGAGAACGTGGATATAAGTCTGCAGGGAAAGTCATGTGCTGCCCACATCAGATTTTTTTTAAATATTGGCGATTTTTGCGGGCTATTTCGTAAAAAAGGGCAGGTTGTTCTTTTCCGAATCGTACCAAAATCTAATCAGCACCAGAGTATCCTACAAATGATTTATCTACCAAATTTTGTGAAATTTGGTCAATTAGTATTTCAGCTAGAGTGGATACATGAGATTTTTGCGGACCATTTCGCAAAAAAAAAGGCGGGTTTCTTTTCTCCGAATTTTACCAAAAACTAATCAGCACCAGGGTCACGCCCAAGAGTCTTACCTACCAAATTTTATTAAATTCGGTCCATTAGTTTTTGAGTTAGAGTGGATGCATACATTGCACAGACACACACACACAGACTTCACGCTAAAAATGGTTTTTTCGTATTCTAGAGGTCTCGGAACATGTAGATCCGTCGAAAATTCGAGTTGCGATTTTCGGCATGATTCCAATACTTTCCCTATACATTACCATGTATTGCAGGGAAAGTAAAAAAAGAATGCCAAGAATTTTTTTTTTTATCAGCTGTTAAACGGTTCAGAAAGAGAGAGACTGCTGCTACAGAAAATATACATTGTTTTACAAACCAATCGCAACACTTTGTCAAAAGTCGGAGTTTATATTTTTATTCCATAGTAGAATGTACGGTCGACTACCCGCAGCGTACTATTCCCTCATTCTCCACTGTATGTTGCTCACAAAGTCTTGTATGAACTTCACTTCCGATTTTTTTTTAACCTGTACATTTTGACGTAAAACTACATCTTTCTCCACGATGAGTAAGTAGGGGGTAACGTAGGAAACAAGGATGCAACGTAAACGTGCCGCACTTTGAACGCTTGTATCTCCGAAACTAATAATCGTAGAATAATAAATAATGCATCATTAGGTAATTTATAGATAATCCCATTTATAACGAAACAAGTTTCAAGTAGCGATAGAAAAGCAAGCCAAATTTCGCGTGATTGTGTTTCGTCGCGGTCCGTTACGATGTCCATAACTAGTGAATAGATAATGGTAGCGATGACTTCAGCTCCGTATTCCGTGGCTGACGGCCAGAGTCAGAGGACGCATATGGGATGAACCGAAATAAAGTGGATTTAAAATTTATCTATTTTATAGATGAAAAAAAAAATTGATGACGAACATTTAGAAATGTCGCGAAAATCCAAGGGAAATTATTATAATAACTGACCAAAGTTAAAGAAACGGCTATAGAGGACGAGAGGAATCCGAAAAGGCCAGCTAAATCATCAATCGAAAGGTCATGGGAATGTTGGAAGTGTCAGAAGTCCGCGCGCCAGGAAGCGCTTCACCAGAGTTAAGACTTCCACTTCGCCAGCGCAAATTGGACCTGGATCTGAACAACAAGAACAGAGTGCGATTGATGTCATCGATCTAAATTTCCAAAAGAAAAACAATTTTTCGTTTTATTTTTTAAAAATTTTATATCTGGGAAAAAAAAAATCAAAGGGGTACAATAGAAACTATACTGCCACCTACAACGTAAAGCTACGGTAACTGTACTCTGAATACTACGGTAACTGTACTCTGAATACGGACGTAGAACTAGTAGTGAGATGTGCTATGAAATAGAGTGATAGTTGAGGTGGCGTCTGATAGTTGAGGTATCTACGATATACTGTACCTATTTGATTTTTTTCTTCTTTTTTTTCTCCTTTTATGATATTTTTACTTCTGCTATCAGTTCAGTTAGTTAATGAAAAAAAATCTGATGTGGGCAACACATGACTTTCCTTATATAATGCAATGAATTTACTACTTTTACAATAAAAGATAGGTTTTTCTTATAGTAGATATTTATATTCTTTCCTAGATATTTAATTTTCCTCAATTAGTTGTCATTTTCATTGATTTAGTGTCATTTTTATCCATTTGGCGAGATTTTCGTTAATTTGGAAACATTTAAAAAAGTCACCAAGTTGGCGACATTCCACCAAATTCGGCGCCAAAATCTCGCCAAGCGTTATGGATGGAGAAATAAGTTATTCTTATAGCAGATAAATAACTATTGGCGTTCAAATGCAAAAATATTACTCGAAGTATCTTTTCTCATGCATGGAACGAGCTAGATCCATGAGAATAATGTCACCCAATTTATCGCATGATATTACATATGAAAAGTGAACATGTTTCTCAACAGTTAATATATTTTTTTTAATTTACGGGATTTTTTGATAAATTTATTTTTAAAATGTACAATATTTCCAGAACGGTTCATGCTAGCGTTCTAAAGTTTATGTCAATTGTTTTCTAAGGAAAAATTACATAAGAAATGTCTATTTGCATAACTTTATTAAAGGTTTTGATTTTTTGATGATTTTTTCAAAATTTCACTCGAAAATTTAGAGGGGTTCTGAACATTCGATTACGTTTAAAAACAATTGGCTTCCAGTATTCACGGATTGTGATTTTTGTACCAAGTTTCATTGGAATCGCTCTATTTGTTCGTGAGATATCATCTCCACTGACTCACTGACACACACACACACACACACACACACACACAGACATCACCTAAAAATGTTTGATTCATGATCAGGGATGCTTGAAACGTGCTCTCCCGTCGAAAACTCGAATTCGAATTTTCGACCCCGTCACAATACTTTCCTTATACATTATGTATATAAGGAAAGTACCCCCCCCCCCCCCTAAAAAAAAAATAGAATAAAAAAAAAAAAAACTGGTCAATTCTCTGCCCAACGGCCGTCAATAAGTAAATTTACTATCTTATTCTAATATATAGAACAATTCTAGTCTAATTCCTTACATGGTGAGAGTGTCGTAGTATGTAGCACATCTCGGGGAAATCCATAAGACCCGGGTTCGATCCCCAGTTATGGCCGATTATTTTTTAATGTGCTAAAATTAGGTCTAATATAATGAAAACTAGAGCAACGCAAATAAGTACAAATAACGTAATAATACAGCATACAGCTGTTTCGAGGATACGCTGGATCCCGTTCGTCCATATTCCTCTTTTGGACTTCGGGTTTATTGGTTTTCATGCACTGACGGAGGGTATCCAGCGTATCCTCGAAACAACTGTATGCTTCATTAATGTGTTATGTATGATTATTTGCGTTGCTCTAGTTTTCCTTATCCTTTGCACAAAGTGTATATTACTTATTGAATTAGGTTTAATATAATTTACCATCGAACATAGTGTGACAGTTGGAATGGGAGGGGGGGGGGGGGTTAGGGCCGTAATTACAAATTGTGAACCCCTGCAAACATTTCTCACAGGCCCCCTCCATAATTGATTTTTGCCTCTTTATTAATTTCTTGTATTTTCTTCTCCCAAAAAATATTGGGGATTCAGCCCTCCCCCCCCCATAGAATCCGTCCCCGTTATGGCGCCCCTGGGGGTATAGGTTCATTTAAGTAATTCTTTACAGAGCCAGAGTGGTGAAGTAGGCAGCACGTATGGGCGCAGTCAGAATGACTTATTAAGAAAACATTGATCTGGAATTATCAGATCAAATTCTAATAAATGGGAAATTATCTAGAACATGTATTTTTCTATACTTGCGGTGATCACCTCTAAGGCTAGTGGTGAAAGCAGGGAAGGTGGTTAGAAATCCCCCCACCCCACCCCCATTGGTACAAGAGGTACATTAATTCAGCGTAGGTTCATAGTAGAAAACGAAATTCATCACTGTAAATCGCCTCATTCTGCCAGCCCCCCCCCCCCATCCGAGAACCTAATTGTGCCCACCGAGCCGTGATAAGGGTCTTATATCTCAAGTCGATGGTTGTGCCCATGGTGAAGGTTGAAAATATTAATTGGTTAAGCAGAATAAATACTCTAGAAAAATACATAAATTCATACATTTTGGAATTTAAAACCGTAACGTGTTTTACTCGTCAAAGTTCGAAAACATGTGAAGTAAGTAGGTCTAATTATTATTTTATGAACGAAATTTGAGAGAAAAAGAGGCTTGCGGGCAGGAGATATGTGTATGTATGTGTGTGTGTGTGTGGGGGGGGGGGGGTGACTCTGTGATAAAAAAAAAATTCAAAAAACAATTTCTTTAATCAGCGTTCGCAAGATAATTTTAGCTACTTCAGGAAACTGATATTATTTGTTGGCTGCCCAGTCACGTAGGTATTTGGTCGGGGGAAAAAAAAATCAGATGCAGGAGATAGATGTATCAGCCTATTTTGCTTCAAATAAAGGTTGGACGATAAAAATCTATTAAACGATTGCTGAACTTGACGGAACCCTTTTATCCGTTTCGCAGTTATTATAGCTCATCAGGAAATTGGAATAGGGTTGATAATCCGCAAAATGATTATATACTGACTAGATATCTGGGATTTCGTTTCGAAATTGTTTTGAACTCTTTTGAGAACCGTGTAGCGAAACGCAAATGTAGCCACGAGCACGACATAACAAGTCATATCTATCATCTAACTCATATCAAGTTCAAAAGATGACGAAACGGTTATTTTTCTACCCCCTGCTCGCTCCGCTCGCGCAACCCCCTTCGGGAGGCTTCGCCTCCTACTCGCTGCTCTCGCAGAGCTAGCTGCAGGGATTTTCTTAGCTCAGGGAATCCGAAAACTGAATTCATAAGCTCGCTTCGCGAGCTATTTCATGCCAAACTAAATTTTAAATCAATAAACTGTTTATTTCATCGTGTTGCCCTATTATTTCTCTATAAATGTACCAAATTTCATGTTTTTGTATACTATAGTTTTTACGGTACGAGACAGAGAAATCGCTAGACGCGCCAATACAAAAAAAAAAAAAAAGTTCACTTCAGAAGTGCATAAAAAGTAGTAAAATATCTCAAAAACTAACTACATCGAAATTAAAAAAAAAGGGGCTCCGTCCTGCAAAAATTCACCCATGTAGGTATCTACCTGCAAAAATTTGTGGTCTTGCTATTGTTAGTCTATCCAAGACTCGAACTCGCAGCTCAAATATTTTGTCTTTGACTTTTGACTTTTACATTAAATATTTCTTAAACTACAATATATATAATAAAAACGGTTTATTTCAGCGTATTACCCAAAACTTTTTCTACAAGTGTACCAAATTTTATATGCAATAGTTTTTGCGGTACGAAGCAAAGAATCTTGAAAAACGAGACAGCGGCGGCGTCAACTACTTTTTACTTTCCCTGCAATACCTGGTAATGTACAGGGAAAGTATTGGAATCATGTCGAAAATCGCAACTCGAGTTTTCGACGGATCTACACGTTTCGAGACCTCTAGAATACGAAAAAACCATTTTTAGCGTGACGTCTGTGTGTGTGTCTGTGTGTCCGTGTGTCTGTCTGTCTGTCAGTGTGTGTGTCTGTCTGTGCAGATTTTGTATCCACTGTAACTAAAAAGTAATTGACCGAATTTCATAAAATTTGGTAGGTAAGTCCCTTGTGGGCGAATCTGGTGCTGATTAGTTTTGGGTACGATTCGGGATAAAAGAACCCGCCTTGTTTTGCGAAATGGCCCGCAAAACTTGTATCCACTCTAGCCGGAAAACTAATGGACCGAATTTCACAAAAATCGGTAGATAAGTCACTTGTAGGATACCCTGGTGCTGATTAGATTTTGGTAAAATAACCTGCCTTTTTTTTTTACGGAATGGCCCTCAAAAATCGTCAAAATCTAAAATAAATATATACGTATGATCAAATATATCCATTAAATGCTTATTTTATACGTAATTATTAACGATGAAAAGAATAAGACCAATCCCCTTACACCAGAACTAGCCGTTCTCGAGATATTTTAGTTTTTTCGTATTTTCTCTACGCCACCTTTGAAAATAAGTCCACTTAATAAATGAGAACGAAAAGTGAATTAAAAGTGAATGAAATTTAATTAAAATAAAGAGAATGTGGATATAAGTCTGCAGAGAAAGTCATGTGCTGCCCACATCAGATTTTTTAGTATAGAGAGATAAATGTTGTATTTGGAAAGTGCCACTACCAGCCATCACATCACAGTTCTAACAACCGTTAGTGCAATTCGTGGCCATGTTTTGTTTGGGATTAATTTCGTTCAGAGAGTGATATAGCAAGCTAAAGAATAGCTTGGGGGTGTTTAGCACCCACAAAAAGTTTTAACAACAACCCCAGCACTTTCTTAAATTTATATATTGGTGTTATACATTGCAACTGAAATTACAAGAGCTAAAGAGGCTTTTAGCACCTCCAAACACAAAAATCCTAGTTCTGTCTATGTGATACAGTAATTATGTTTCATTAGGGGCTCGTATAATCTTTATATAGATTTGGCTTAGTTGCGTGGCACACAAAAAGGGACTAATTATCGTTTCCCAAATGGCAACGATTTTAGTCAAAATTACATTGTTTAAAATATGATGATAAAGGGAAACTCCATAATTCAGAAACAAAAGTATCCATGGAGTTAAGAGTCCTTTTACCTCCATGGTTATATCTCAAATACTTCTCATTTTCTTCAGGATTTTGCACAATAGTAAAATTATATATTGCTTGATTTGAAAATAATTTAATTTAAATACTTATATGGTTTACGTTTGATTAGAGGGTCGTATGATAATAAACCCATATGTTTCTGGTGATATTAGGAGTGCAAGAGCTGTACCTTCATTCTGATAATGATTGTGAGACCAACAGAACTAAATGCAATGGACTTTTAATGTTTGAAAAAGTGGAATGACGACTCCCACTCCAGAGATTAGGTATTTGTAAATTGCCAAAAGATTCTGAGCCATGGAATTAGACAGAAAGACATAAAATTCCTATGGGTGATACCCTTGAAAATGTCATAACACTTTAAGAATTATATATAGGTGTCGCTAGTGTTAGTAAAAGCTCCTTTTTTTCCCATTTGATACAACAGACAATCATAGTATTGATTATATGTATTTTTGATTATTTTTACATTAACCTTTGTTTACGGGTGGGACAGCGTCCATCCCAAACGAAGAGTCTCTCAAAAAGACAGATATTTGACATATCCTATCCCAAACAGTTCGATCCCCCTTTGCAGACATTGGTAGTCTATGGACGCTGTCCCACCCGTAAGCAAAAGGTTAAGCACCTTAGCCTTTAGGGAACCCCTAATAATCAGAATGAATAATCAGTATTTTTTCAAAGTTGTAGGACAGAGTTCAGAATATAAGGAGATAAAAATAAATTGAAAGGTAAAATAATTTTGAATACGTAGGAATATTCGTTATTGTTGCATTTCTAATTTGCATGGCGCTACTAATTTATCGCTGCAAAATTGACAGTTTAAATAAGTATTTTAAGCCTTTCACCATAGAAATGCATACAGTGCAAAGGCGCTTGTCTTATCGCAGAGTCACCTGAAGTATTATCTCAAATGATATTGGCATTTTCTCAGTATAGAGTTTTAACTCCGTAAAAGAGTGCAGATGTTTTGCTTGGGTACGTTTGCGTTGCATGGAAAATAATTTTTTACATAACTTTATGCAAGATTTTACTTTTCGCTTTAATATAGATATGACTGATGATATAGAAGTTAAATCCATATCTGCCGATGCTTTTGCGGTTAATATGACGTCCCAATTATAATATTTCTTTATTATAGAAACTATATTGTTTGTTTATCTCTAAATCAGTTTTTCGAAACTGTTGTAACTATGATAAACCATTTCATTTTATAAATAGTCTGCCTTTATATGCGAAATCAATGAATATTTCATTTACATCACTTATATTCCAGACTTCAAAGCTAAATAATTTTGCGTGAAAAAAAAATCAGCAATTCTTATATAACTTAACTTACAATCGCTTGATTTGTTTACATTCTGTATGCTATAGTTTAACGCTAAAATTAGGTTTCGTTGTAGAAGCAAAAAAAGTTTAGCGATCATGTAAAATAAAAAATATTGTAATTGCGGTAGCACAGAATTTAGATACACAGATAATACGCAAAAAAAATTAAGCGGTTTTATGACGGATGTAACACTAAATATAAATGTAAAGGATTTTTAAATATCTACGAATAAAAAAACACATAGCGGAAATAAATATGGAAGTCATATTTTATTTTGCAATGAGTTACGCGATCTCTTCATATAATACGGGTGTAATTATTATTTCAATATTTATTTAAAAAACTGCCCAATATATTTTGCTGAAAAATTTTTTTGCACATTTTATGTGATAATTTGAATATTTTCTAAAATTTTTGAAGCAATTTTGAATTTTAATTTTTCAAACATTTTAAGCGGGGTTAAGTCCCATAGCGTTTAATGTATTTCATTTTTTCAACCCGGGTTAAATCCGAAACTAATTGGGTGTTATTATTCATTTCATTTCCAAATCTCCCACAGACCAGCTCAACAACATACTAGAATGCAAATTCGAAAAAGTCATTTTTACGGAAGTTATTGTGCGAACGAACAGACCAACGGAATAACTAAAGTCAATAACACTTCTCAACTATGTTGGAAAGTGTTAAAAAATGTAATTCACAATTTCTAATTATCCTTTTATTTTAAAAAATATAATTGAAAGTGATGAATGAGAATGTGACATTTATATGTTAACAGAGTCGAATCTTTTGAATTTCAACACTTACTTTCTGAAAATAATTAATGTTTGAGATTACTGAAAGTGGAATAATTTCATTTTCAGATTGTTTATATATATATATATATATATATATATATATATATATATATATATATATATATATATATATATATATATATAAATTGAAAGATTTTAATCGAAAACTATGCATAAACTACTGTATGTACAAAAAAACCCATCTCTAGCATATCAAATGAGTAACTATAGACCAAGACTAAGGATAAAGATAGAAGGTAACATATCACTACAATGGAAAGGTGATTATATATATATATATATATATATATATATATATATATATATATATATGCAAAAAACAACAAATGTATTTGTTGCATATATATATATATATATATATATATATATATATATATATGTATGTATTGTTTGTATTGTGTACAGTTGTATTTGTTGCATATATATATATATATATGCAATAAATGCTATATATATATATATATATATATATATATATATATATATATATAGCATAGAATAGCCGATGCCGTAGCAAACAGAAATATGGCGTGTGCCACAATTGTGCCGCATATAAATCCGCAACATTATGGCACATAGCATATTTTCGCTGTCTTGCAGGTATCGTTTATTCCATGTTGACGAGCGCAGAAAAAGCACGAAAACGGTTTATGGATGTTGCTATCTGCAATGGGAGAGCAATCTCAATTTTAAGAATGCCCTTTATAGGTTGGTTCCGTGAGTATAAATTATCCAGGAAGTGGAAAAATTATATATAACATACCTATAAGCAAAACGAGAGGGAGGGCTTTATTACCCCCAAAGTATATTTCTGGACTAGTTAATATAGGGCCACTAGATTTAGAAAAATACCATACCACATTATCTTCACAAAAAGTACTGAACCCGTTGTGGTCCATCTCTCCATCCTGCACTTTTTTTTATATTATAATTCTTTATAATGTATGTAATGTAATTCATTAAGTAATAACGTAGTTCTTAATAATTATTTATGTAATAATGTAGTTCTTTGTAGTTCTTTATAATTTTAAGTGTTACGAACATGTAAAATACATTCACTGGAGGCTCTTTTGAGAACCAGACGGAAAAAACACCTTCACAACAGCCATTCCTAAGGCTTCTCTATATACGAGCTGACTCATCAAGCATATTGAAGTCCACCATAGCTGAATGCGCAATCCATTAGCATTAGCTCTATTCGTATTTTCACTTTATAAAGTATAATTGAAATAATTGTAGGTTGTTGTTGTTGAGACCCAGACCGTCCGACCTACCAGAAAGGTGTAAGGTAACTGTTTGGACGGCCGGGAATTGCCACCCAATTTAGACCGGAACCCAGTGGGGGAGGCATCCACAGGGACCGTACCCTCCTTCCCCTACCACCAACCTCTCGGAAGGACTTACGGACCCACATGTTTAACGTGATCGTACTCCGCATGAACACGGCGGCAGTTCTGGCAGCGGCGAGAATCGCGCGCTAACCACTGGGCTGCCGCGCCCGAAAAGAGCCAACAACACGCGGTGTTCCCAGGTGGTCACCCACCCAAGTACTAACCGCGCCCGATGCTGCCTGACTTCGGTGATCTAACGAGAACCGGTGTTTTCAGCACGGTACGGTCGTTGGCCAAAAAATAATTGTAGGTGGTTGTTCTGCACCGAACTGCTCTAATCATTCTCGAAAGGGTTTTAGGCTATTTTGCTTGCCTAGAAATGAAGAAAGAAAAAACAATGGCTGATACTTAATTGGATAACCGGGACTGGAGCATACTTGTGCGAGCTAAGTTCTACAATATTCTAATTGAAACATATTTTTTTTTATATAAAGTATTTATTTTAAACACAAATTTTATAATTTCTGTAACAGTAGTATGGGCTTCAATAAGTTTGATAAGTCAGCCTGTAGTAGAGGAGCTCTAGCCATTCCTATTACTTCAATGCAGGGTTTCCATATTTAAACACTCAAAGCAGAGTTCCCAGATTTGGGGATTTGCCGACAATTTGGCTACTTTTAGAAGGTACGCAAACTTTCTCGTTATAATAAATATTTGGGGATACTTGCTTCTTCTAGAAGTTTCTACGGAGAGTATATAAATGAAGTTGTCGTTTTGTTGGAGAGCAGTTGACGTGATACGAGTTACATTGAATTATGAGATACGTCAGTGTTTTGAAAATAGTATCAGCTGCTTTGCGAAATTAGTAGAACATTTACTTGCTATTTTACTGTACCTGACAGTTGTTTAATGATCCTGTGAGAGAGTTATCGAGCTATTTGCTGCATATTGTTCCCGTTCATGCTGTGCTTGTGAATAAACTTGTTAGTTATCCAGAAATTTGGACTCATTCTTGTATCCTGAGAGTACATGCACGATTCAAGAGGATACGTCGTAAAAGATGCAGTAATGAGCAAAAGCTTTAAATTACTGTTAACAACTTCTACCGAAAAGCAACATATATCAACAAAAATAATTTAAAGATTCCCCCCCCCCCCCCCCAGTGACCGCCAGGAAGCTCTAGGAGCCCTGACAGATATTGTCAGAAGATAGTGATAGTTTTAGAGAAAGATAATTTAAGTTGAAGATAGTTTTAGTAAAATTTAGATAATTAGGTTAAAATTTAATATTATGATAAAGTACCCCTTTTTATTATTTGTATGTAACTTGAACATATGAAATATGTACTTAATAAAAATGTATGTAACTGTATGTAATGATAGACATTTCTAACTGTTTTGGTTTTCGAGTTCTCCCCCCCCCCCCAAAAAAAAAAAGTAAATAAATAAATAAATGAGTAAAATTCCTATGGCAGGTCCAGGACGGGATATCTCGATAAGATTCAATTTAAAGAATTAAAATTAAAATATAATTAACCTGATTAGTCAGGCCTCAAAAATTGAGTCACACTGACAAACGCCTGATCAAGTTAAATAAAGAGTTATAATTAGCTTAAATTGCTATCTGAATCAATCTGCAAAAATAAATACTTCATTAGTAAACAGCATACGAGATTAGTAACGTAGCCAAGGGACCAACCATACCCCCTTATCTGCAGAAATAAATGGTTCCTTAGTAAACGACGTATAATCTCAGCGGCGTAGACAAAGGGTGTCATAAATACTCCTTACGCATTAACAAAAAACAAACTTATTTGTTCCTCGTGCCATTTTATCCTGACGAAAGAGATTGTTGTTTTCCTCCGAAACCGGTTGATACTTTTACTTAACTTGTGCCGATCCGGTGATCGAGCGGTCAGGGGCATGCGTTTCCGTCTGATCGCTGGATTGCCAGGTTGTGGGTTCGGGCATGGATGTTGTCATGTCGAGGCCAAGTCAGACTTCCACCTTCGGGGGCCTCTATAAAAGTGAAGCTGCAAATCTCCTCCCCTTCGCCATGGGACACCCTGGGGGGGGGGGGGTCTTGTGGACGTGGTGCGTAAGCGCCCCTTCACCACGGGGGAATTAGTACACACACACTTAACTAATATGCTGTTTACTAACGAAATATTTATTTTTGCCCACCATTTGATAGATTTAATTTTTATATATTTATCTTTTAAAAATCTTTTATTTTTTATTTTTCAGAACTATGCCGAGAAATTACGTAAGGAAAACCGCTAGGGCTTTTATGTTATCTGAAGTCATAGAAAGAGCTATTGAACAAGTTACACTTGAAAAGAGGTCAATACGCAGTGTTGCAAAAGAATTTGATATATCCGTTCAAACCCTTGCAAGATATTGCCGTAAATTCAGAGAGTCGCACGAGAATGATGAAGATATCAAAACTATCGGAATGGGTTACACGAGGCCAAGACAAGTATTTACAGATGACGAGGAATGTGTTTTAGTGGAATATATCAAGACAGCTTCCGACATTTATTGTGGACTCTTATCTAAAGAAGTCAGAAAATTTGCTTATCAGTTTGGCAGTCTTCTTAAAAAAGTCATGCCTGATGTCTGGCATAAAACTAAACAAGCTGGGCCAGACTGGCTGATATCATTTTTAAAAAGACACAATGAAATCTCTCTGCGTAAGTACGAAGCCACCACTAGGAAAGAATCGAATTTTCGCCCAGCGGAAGTGCAGCGTTTTTTTAATAATTTAAAAACAGCCCTTGAGGGAATGAAGTTCAGACCCGAGGACATTTACAATATGGATGAGATCGGAGTATCTATTTTACAAAATTCCGACAGAGTTGTCCCTCGAAGATATCGGAAACAGCACTTGAAAATTATATCTTCAGAATTGGGTACATTCGTGACCGTGGCTCTAACTGTGTCAGCTGCAGGAACAACCATTCCTCCGTACTTTGTTTTCCTACAAGAACATTTTGGTGATCGCTTTACATCTGGAGGACCCTCGGGCTCCGTTGGTGGATACAGCCCATCAGGCTGGATGAATGAAGACATTTTCCTGGATTATTTGATTCACTTTGTTAGAAATGCCAAATGCTCAAAGGAGAGACCTGCCCTACTGTTGCTTGATAATCACGATTCGCACTTATCGATAGAGGCTTTGAATTATATTTCAGAAAATGGCATCACAATCATGTCCTTTCCAACTCACAGTGCTCGTATTCTTCAGCCATTGGACAGAACTATTTATGAATCGTTAAAGGAATACGTCACCGCAGCCTGCGATTCTTGGGTCTTAAATCATCTAGAATCTGCAATGACGATATACGATATTTCTGAAATTATCGAAACGGTATTGCCGTTGGTTGCTACACCAGAAGACATTATGGCTGGCTTTGCAGTCAGCGGAATAAGTCCCTTTAACCCAAGCATGTTTGATGACGGTGAGTTCAGCCAAATTGTTTTTATCGACAGACCAAATTCGCCGTCACTATCTAACGAAATAGATAATACGAATAAAGAGGATTATTTTTCTGACTTGGCTGATCCAGGTAGCCAAATTGTGAACGAGTGTAACGTCCCTGTATCATTGGTGACGCTATCATCTTTTCCTTTGCATCAAGCATTGCCATCGACATCACAGAGCAAACCAACTACAGCTGTGAAAGATAGACCTTTACTCAAGGCAACGGCAAGAAAAAGTTGCAATAACACCAGAAGGCACTAACTTTCCTGGAAAGTGTAAAAATTAAATGAACTGGACAAAAAAATCTTGAACTTTGCTTTTTAAAAGCCATCTAAAATAAAAACATTACGATTTTGAAAGCAAGAACCTCTTCTGTATAATGGTTCATTTTTTCAACTAGTCATCCAAAATATGAAATATTGTTACTGCTCACGTTTGGTACTAAAATATGAAACATGTACTTCTAAAATTATTATGTTTGTCAATTTTAATTTATGTTTTGTTATTTATTAATCGCTATGGTTCTGTCAGTTCCGGGTAAACTGTCTATTGCATGATTGCAATGAGTTGCTTGGGTTAAAAAAATTATTATTTCAAAATCATTTTGTCATACATCATTTTAGTAAATTCTAGTTTCACTGTTACCATTTTCTTATTACTTTCCTTATATAAATAATGTATAAGGAAAGTATTGTGACGAGGTCGAAAATTCGAATTCGAGTTTTCGACGGGAGAGCACGTTTCAAGCATCCCTGATTACGAATCGAACATTTTTGATGTAATGTCTGTGTGTGTGAATCTGTGGAGACGATATCTCACGAACGAATGGAGCGATTCGAATGAAATTTGGTACAAAAATCACCAGTGAATACTGGAAGCCTATTGTTTTTAAACGTAATCGAATGTTCAGACCCCCCCCCCCTAAATTTTCGAGTGATATTTTGAAAAAATCATCAAAAAATTAAAACCTTTAATAAAGTTACGCAAATAGACATTTCTTAGGTAATTTTTCCTTAGAAAATGATTGACATAAACTTTAGAACGCTAGCATGAACCGTTCTCGAGATATTGCACATTTTTCAAATAAATTTATCAAAAAATCCCATAAATTAAAACAAAATATTAACTGTTGCGAAACATGTTCACTTTTCATATGTAATATCATGCGATAAATTGGGTGACATTCTCATGAATCTAGCTCGTTCCATTCATGAGAAAGGATACTTTGAGTAATACTTTTGTATTTGAACGCCAATAGTCATTTATCTGCTATAAGAATAACTTATTTCTCCGTCCATAACGCTTGGCGGGATTTTGACAACGAATTTGGCGGAATGTCGCCAACTTAGTGACTTTTTGAAACGTTGCTAAATTAGCGAAAATTTCGCCAAATGGATAAAAAAGACGTTAAATCAATAAAAATGACGACTAATTGTCGAAAATTCAATATTTTGGAAGGAATATAAGTATCTACTAAAAGAAAAACCTATTTTTTTTACTGTAAAAGTAATAAATTCATTGCATTATATAAGGAAAGTCATGTGATGCTATCAGATTTTTTTTACTGTTTTGAGAAGATAAATTTACATAGTTTATCTTGTTAACAGAGTGCCTAACCATTGCCAGAAAAAAGAATAATCTTGCTAACATTTTCTTTATCAATCCACTTTTCTGCTTTATTTCTCTTTTTATATTTAACTTTTAACGATTCATTTATCAAAATAATTCCCTTTCATTTATTTCTAAAACTGTTAAAAATCTGATGTAGGCAGCACATGACATTCCTTATATAATGTAATGAATTTACTACTTTTACAGTTAAAAAAAATGTTATTTTTATAGTAGATACTTATATTATTTCTAAGATATTGAATTTTCTTCAATTAGTTGTCATTTTCATTGATTTAGCGTCATCTTTATCCATTTGGCGAAATTTTCATTTATTTAGCAACATTTAAAACTGTTGCTAAGTTGGCGACATTCCGCTAAATCTGTCTCCAAAATCTCGCCAAGCGTCGGAGAAATAAGTTATTCTTACAGCGGATAAATGATTATTGGCGTTCAAAAACAAAAGTATTACTCAAAGTATCATTTCTCGTAAATGGAATAAGTTAGATCCACGAGCATAATATCACCAAATTTATCGTATTATATTACATATAAAAAGTGAACATGCTTCTTAACAGTTAATATTTTTTTTTAATTCATGGCATTTTTTGATAAATTTACTTGAAAAATGTGCAATATCTCGAGAACGGTTCATGCTAGCGTTCTAAAATTTATGTCAATCGTTTTCTAAGGAAAAATTACATAAGAAATGTCTATTTGCGTAACTTTATTAAACGTTTTGATTTTTTGATGATTTTTTCAAAATATCACTCGAAAATTTAGGGGAGGGGGTCTGAACATTCGATTACGTTTAAAAACAATAGGCTTCCAGTATTCACTGGTGATTTTTGTACCAAATTTCATTCGAATCGCTCCATTCGTTCGTGAGATATCGTCTCCACAGATTCACTGTGACATACACGCAGACATCACTTCAAAAATGTTCGATTCATGATCAGGTATGCTTGAAACGTGCTCTCCCGTTGAAAACTCGAATTCGAATTTTTGACCCCGTCACAATACTTTCCTTATACATTATGTATATAAGGAAAGTAAAAATATAAAACTGTTAATTTTAAAGATATCGGTAAAAAATATTTTATTCTTATTTTTGGTTTTTTATCCCATTGGTTCAGCTTGATATTTCTGTCTCCTTCTGAATTGCCAATTTAGTCTATGTGGTAAAAGTTTAAATCAAATTTGAAAGCCCTGTTTCCTATAGTATTAATTTAGATTATAAAATACAATCCACATAAAATTCAAACTGTACCCAATCTTCTCTACCTTATTGAAGTTAAAAGTACTATACAAATTGTAGTTTTGTAAATTACTTCTTGCTTTGTAAAGCCAGGGTCGAAAATTCGAAATCGAGTTTTCGACGGGAGAGCACGTTTCAAGCATCCCTGATCACGAATTAAACATTTTTGAAGTGATGTCTGTGTGCGTGTGTGTGTGTGTGTGTCAGTGAGTCTGTGGAGACGATAACTGACGAACGAATGGATCAATTCGAACCAAATTTGGTACAAAAATCACAATCCGTAAACACTGGAAGCCTATTGTTTTTATACGTAATCGAATGTTCAGAACCCCCCTAAATTTTCGAATAAAATTTTGAAAAAATCGTCAAAAAATCAAAACTACTAATAAATTTGCGTAAATAGACATTTCTTATGTAATTTTTCATTAGAAAACGATTGACATAAATTTTAGAACACTAACATGAACCGTTCTCGAGATATTACACCTTTTTCAAAACAATTATTAAAAAGTCATATAAAATGAAAAAAAATATTTCCTACTGAGAAACATGTTCACTTTTCATATGTAATACCATGCGCTAAATTGGGTGACATCATTCTCGTGGATCTAGCTCGTTCCATTCATGAAAAAAGATACTTTGAGTAGTACTTTTGTATTTAAGCGCCAATAGTCATTTATCTGCTGTAAGAACAACTTATTTCTTCGTCCATAACGCTTGGCGAGATTTTGGCGAAATGTCACCAACTTGGCGACTTTTTGAAATGTTGCCAAATTAACGAAAATCTCGCCAAATGGATAAAAATGACGCTAAATCAATGAAAATGACGACTAATTGTCGAAAATTCAATATCTTGGAAAGAATATTAGTATCTACTATAAGAAAAACCTATTTTTTTTACTGTAAAAGTAGTAAATTCATTACATTATATAAGGAAAGTCATGTGTTGCCCACATCAGATTTTTTTAATTATGTCCTGTTTCTGCGTATGCGTGTGTCTGTGGAGACGATAACTCAAACAAATTGAGATAATCACATCTATCATGGTGTGTGTGTGTGTAAGGTCTATCTATGAGTCTGAACAAATATAGCAAATCCAATAAAATTTGTAAAATTATAGCAATCTACAACGGTAAGTTGCCTATAAATTTCCGGAGAGGTCGGGCAAAGGGAAGGCTCTCAATTTTTCGTATGGAAAAGCAGAAAAACCTTTCACTCCATGCATTTATGAATTGGTTTCAAAACAGCTACATCAATAAATTAAATAAAGAAAAGTATTATGTAGGCAGTACAACTTTCCCTATATACTTACATTCATTATTTTTTATGTGAATAACATCTGTTGTCTATAGTTGGAATTTCTGTGGTTGAAAACAGAGCTTTACGAAAATTTACATTTTTCTTGAAACATCCATTTTTCGGAATCTGCTATAGATATAGAGCTTAGATGATGACTAATATGGATTCAGCATCAACTTTTGGAAGGTGTTGTGTGTGTGTGTGTGTGTGGGGGGGGGGGGTAATAAAGATATCTACTTCGAGATTCTTTTCACTTCTGGTTCAAAAAAATTCCTTGAAACATCTATTTCTCAGGATTGGCTATAGATAGTGCTCAGATGATGACATATGAATTCAGCATTAAATTCTAGAGGAGGCCAGGAGGTTCGCTAAAGATTTCCGCTGACGGTTAAAAAAATTCCTTGAAACATCTATTTATCAGAATTGGCTAGAATAAATAGAGATTAGATGGTTACTAATATGGATGCATCATCAAATTTCAGAGGTGGGTATCACTAAAGGCTTTCCTTTCTGTTTCTGACACGTCCGGTTTTTGAAAATTCGTATGACTGTACGAAACAAGTATGCTAAAGAGCATAAAAATACACTTAAGAGTTGCATAAAAAATGAAGTGTACACATCATTTGTCACCATAGTATAAAGGCTCCTTCATACATTTCTTGTCTTGCATTTATTGTAGGGAAATTAAGAAATGGATATTAAAGAATATATATATATATATTTTAGTTTTGTAGAAGTATAAAATATTTATGATTCAAAATTAAAAATTATATTAAAAATGATGATTCAATATTCGAAAATCTTTATTATTGAATCATCATTTAATTCAAATGTAATAAAGACAACTTTTCAGAGTAAACAAAATATAAAGTAATCTAGTTCATTAAAATATTCTCAGATAAAATGAAGGAACAAGCACGTAAAATATAAAATGTACTGTTATATTGTTTATACAGTATATTTACAAATTACCAGTCATTTACTTTTGATTCATACTCGGTGCGACAGTTTGATTTTTTTTCCTCTTTCTTAATTAAAATATACTTAAGGGCAAATAAATGAAGCGGGGAGAAAAGTTATATTTTCTCTTGAAAATTCGTATATATTTTGCATATCTAATTCCTGTCAGGGTCATTAGCTTCGCAGATAAAGTTGAGATATGAGATGTTTTTAACTAAAATTCTGTGTGTGTGCCAGAATAATTAATATGAAAAAGTTGTTGAAAGGTATTTTAAATTTGAGTCATTAGCTTTTTCTTGCTTCAACTTTTCTCAAATAATCAAATCTAAAGTAAAGTGAATTCAATTTTGAAATAAACAGTGAATATTTGCAGAAGAGATTTGTTAAATAGGATTTTTTCTTTTTAGCAATTGATTCTGCTTTTGTTGATAGGTTGAAGTTAATTAGAAAGTTTCTGAAAATGAGTTTAATGTTATGAATATGTAAAATGAGAAAAGTAATTTAACTGGCCATTTGGCAGAAAATTTAATTTATTCAAAATCCATTATCAATACATAGTATATATGTTACGGTAAAGGCGATCAATCCGGTGATTATGCATAATCACCGATCATCTTGGTAAGTTTGATAAATTTATCTCATATATTGCGAATTAATCACATTTACCGGTGATTTTGCATACCCGCCAGTTCGTAGTGGTAAATACGATAAATCGTACTTAATTAATCCAATTTACTGGAGGTTATGCATAATCGCCCGTCTAGGATGGTAAATTTGATACATAATGAATTCTCGTTGAGTAACTTTTATTTTAACGATATTTATTTAATGTTTTCTCCGGTAGACGGCTGTACCTCTATTACTTTGTTAGTAAACTTCCCACATAGGGATTGTTTTGTTACTACCTTTTCTTTTTAGAGAATGTATAAAAATAAGAATTATTTCTTTATGATTAATTTTTGTTAAATATAATGATCTCTCTATCTAAGAATAAACGCCCTTTATCGTTTATACTACAATTATAGTAAAATGTAATTAATAAGGTATAAGTGCAAGCAGTAGCGTAGCTAAGGGAAGTTGCGAGTTGTGTATTTTTCCCGGGCAACCCTATTTCGAAGTGGCGAAAGAATTGATAACTAAACGAAAAACGATTTCGTGAGAAAAAAAAAAAATTTCGGTGCTAAGTCGAACCGAAAAATTTCTTACAATGGAGAATGTACCCAATATCACTTTACCTCTTATGGAGGGCGCAAAAAAACAAAAAAAACATCTATTCCAACAGGTCAGCGATGCCAACGTGCTTAGTAAAGGAAAAGTTCTCAAGTAATTGAACCAAATACAAATACATGAAAAATTATGTAGCTCAAAATGTCATGATAGTTCGCCCTGTTTGAATAAGTAGTAAGAATTATTAGGGAATTATTAGATATTATTAAGAATGATTATTATATTTTTTACCAACAAATTTTTTGATATTTTTGTACACATAATTCTAATATTAAGCTGAAACAGATTTTTCATGGTTTCCTTATATTCATTAAATAGTTCTAATATTAACAAGAAAGATCAATCATGCATAAAGCATTGATTATGAAACACTTTCCAACTTCAATGCAATTTTTATATAAACATCTCTAAAATGCGATACATTCCTCGGTAATATTTTAAAAATTATCACAATACTACATTCATTTATTATATTTGAAAACTTAACATTTCATCGAAAAAAATGAACTTCATTCAAATGACTGCATTGAAATATAAATTGCCTGGTTCAAAAATCTTGAAAATGCGATACATTCCTCAGTAATATTTTTAAAATTGTCATATTACTACAATAATTTATTATAGTTGAAAACTTCATCGAAAACAAATGAACTTTATTCAAATGACGTCATCGAAATATAAATCGCCTCTATATAACAGCAGCATTTCATACATTAAATTTTTTCCTTTCATCACAATACTATAATAATTTATTTTATTTAAAAACTTAAAACCATGGAGGTACAATTAATTTAACTCTATGCTTAAAACGCCATCGAAAAAATCATCTGGTTCTCTGTGTAAAATCAATGAATGTTTCATTCATATCAGCTATATTGCAGACTCCATGAGCTAAATAATTTTACGTTAAAAAAATGCAGCAATTCTTATACAAATCATTCTACATCTTTTGGTGTTTACAATATCCATAAGTGAAAATTAGGCTTCGTTGTAGAAATAATCAAAGTTTGATGATCATTTAAACTCAAATATATTGTAATTGCGTTGTTTCAGCATGTAGATGAACAGACTTTAAGCAAATATAAAGCGGTTTTAGGACGGATACAATACTAATATGAATTATAAAGAACTTTGCCGCCCAGGCGGTGAAGTGGATAGCGTCTCCGACTGCTGTCTAGTGGGCTTGGGTTCGAATCCCGAGTAAGGCATGAATGTTTTCTTGAGGATGAAGACAGTCTTCCGCCCTCTGGGTCCTCGCTAAATGAGAAGCTGCACCCCCTTGACCTTCTTCAGTGATGTTGTTTGTGTTAATAAACTTTGTGATCTTGTCTTGTGTCATTCTTTGTCCGTCTTCTGGCATCACTGGTCCTGTTTGTGGTTCCACCGAAACAGGAGGTTATAAGCAACAACAACAACAACATAAAGAACTTTAAAAATCACGATTTGGCACAAGATGGATGCCATATTTTATTTTGAAGTGGGTCACTTGATCTTTTCATATAATGGTCACGTGATCTCTTCATATAAAGGGTGTAATTATTATTTTATTATTATTTTTCTATTTAAAAAACTACTGAATATATTTTGTTGAAATTTTTTTCATATATTTTATGAGACAATTTGAATATTTCCTAAAACTTTCGAAGCAATTTGTAAATTTTAAATTTGCTTACAAAATGTTTGAAAAATTAGGTCCTATAGGGTTTAATGTATTTCATTTTTTCAACCCGGGTTCAATCCAAAACTAATTGGGTGATATTATTCATTTATATTCCCATAGACCGTCTGAACAACATACTAAAATTTCATTTTCATAAAGTAATTAAGGCAGTTATCGTACTGACAGACAGACGGACAGACAGAATGAACAAAGTCATAAACACTTTTCAACTATGTTGTAAAGTATTAATAAAACAAAAAATTTGATTCATTATATTAACATTTGTTTAAATCCACAAGTTACTTTATTAAAACCATAAAATGTGTAAAATTTCATAGTATTTATCAAATTTATGAACTACATTTTGGAAATTATGCCAAAGTCGCTTTAAAGTAATATATTCAGCGGTATTTATCAAACTTACCAAATTCATTTGGCAACTATACATACTCGTCGGTAAAAGTGAAAAATTTTGGCATATTTATCAAATTTACCTTGATTTGGGAATTATGCCCTAATCGCTTGTAAAAATGAGAAATTGAGTGAAATTTATCAAACTTACCAAGATGACTGTTGATTATGCATAAACACTGATTTATCACTTTTACCGTAACATATATAAAGAAAAAGTATTGCTGTGGGTGTCAAAACTTGAACTTAAAAACTCTTGATTTTAATGAATCTACACATTGTGCGAATCCTTGAATACGAATTAACCATTTTTTCAATGATATTTGTGTATGTCTGTCTGTGGGCAAGAAGTCTCTCAAGCAAATTGATAAAATCAAATTAAATTTAGTATTACTATTTCAATATGTGACAGTCAGAGACCCACCCACTCATTTTCGGGCTCATTTTCGAATGATCAATATAATACCGTCTATTTTACTAACTTTTTTTTTCAGAAATCGAAACAACTTTATGAAATCATAATTACGTGTAATAAATTACAAAAATTGATATTGAATATGTTATTTTTAGTTAGAAGCGATGTTATTACTACATATAATTGTCTAACGTATTTTGCCTTTTTAGAAATCTCTCGGTGACCTAGAAGGCTGAATCTTTGCACATTTATAGTATTGATTACGGTACAGAAGTTGGCCGGATATTCGACTTTCCTCAAGGGCGCGAAGGAAATAAGAAGCTTTCGGATAGTCTTTTTAGGCCCTTCAGAAACCGCCCTGGTGACCCAGAAGGCTGAATCTTTGCACACTTATAATATCCCGGTCACCCAGCCTGCTACTCATACCTTAGGATGAGTCGGGTGACCTGGATCTGCAACATTTATAGTATCGGACAGAGCTCAACGTAGCCTAATTTTAGATTTATCTCCCTCTCCCTCCCCCGGGGGATGGGGTTGAAAAAATGAACTTTTCGGAAAGTATTTTAAAACCCTGCAGACCTAGAAGGCTGAATCTTTGCAATCTTTGTACATGTATAGTATCGCCCATTGAACAGAACCTAATGCAGTCAGATTTTCAATCTTCCTCTCCTAGGATAAAGTCTTTTCAGATCCTCAAGTAGTTCCAGTACAGATACCTTATATCTTTCTGGTAGGTCGGACGGTCTGGGTAGAAGAAGAAGAAAACCCTCAAGTAGTCCTCCGGCGGCTTAAAAGGCTGAATATTTGCACCCTTATAATATCAACCACTGAACTGGACCTAAAAGTGCTGGATTTTCGATTTTTCTGCTGGAATGGGTAAAATAGGGAAGGGGTCTCTGAGAACTCTCCCGGATAAAAAGTGCTGAAACTCGACCACGGGACACAACCTAACTGGGCCAAATTTCAATTGACGTAACTATTTTCGGCCGAAAACACCATACGTTATTAAACAAAATAAAACTTTGAAACTTATGCTTTTTAGAGCGTTAGTTTCCACGTCTTTGACAGACTTAAATACTAGTCATTTTATAAGGCACTAGCATGTGTTGTTTGTTCTCTATATATTTCATGGTTTTGTTCCCCTTTTTTTCTTTTTTTTTTATCTAAAATGGAATTTAACCTGTAAAGGAATGGATAGCCAATATTTAGAAATGATCCACGAGCAATTTTATTCTTGATATATTAAAATTTTCTCCCCACATAAAGCCCTAGAACAAATAGGGCAAATCGAATGAATTCCAATTAATACATTTCCAAAGCCCGTTGATTGTGGGTTGTTCAGCGAACCACTCCAAGCCAATGAAAACGCCACACCACTGTAAATGTGTATTCATATACCGAACTCCTCACACGTGCCCATAATTAAAATCTAGCTTTTATGAATCTGACGGCCAGAGATTAAAACGTCCGGCAAAAGATGGGCCTTGCACATCGCGGAAAGTTTACTTTGGGTAAAATGTTTGAGTTTGTGACTCTAGGGGAAGAAGAAAAAAATCTCGACTCCAAAACCTTCGTCTTTTATAAAAGAAAATAATTGGCTTTTCATAACTTTTCCTTCTTAGTAGAGAAATCTCGATTAATATTTTCAAAGCATAATGCTTTATGAAATAAAAAGGGACAGTTCAAATAATACATTCCTTGATAAAATATTTGAAAAAGTGTTCATCTCCGTATTACAACTCTTTACATTTCTTTGATTTATAGTTTGCAATGATACTTTACAATTCTGTTATAATATATGAGCTGTATTCCCCCTATTTCAACACACTTTCAACAATTAATGTATGAAATGATCATTTTGCATATAAATTATCAGAGAGTCTTACGTAATAAAAGATGCTTCTGCGTTTTTCTCTCTGTGTGTGTGAGTGTATGTCATCTGCAGAGGAAAATGAAAGCTTCGCACAGCGATGAAATTTACTACTGAGGTACTTCAGGTTCTCAGGCGATGCACCTTGGCGAGATTTTAAAAAAAAATTATAATTAGGTTTTTTGTTTTCGGAAAGGGAGGAGGTAATTTATGTTGAAGCAAAATTTTGAGTTATTTTCACACAAATCGGTTCCTTAGCGATCCAAACGACCGTTGTTCTCACTCACTGGCAATTGAAGCTGGATTTTCAGCTTTGATGCTGAAGGTTGTGTACAAAGATGCTGTTGATACATACTCAATGGCGCTACGATTAATTATAGAATTTAGAAACAGGTCGCATTATAGGCCTAAGGAAAGCAGGTTAGCCTAACAGACGTGTCAGTCATCATCTTGTTCGGAACGATATAGTAGTTGCTTAGTGTTGACAAGAGTGGATCAGATAAGGCACATGTAACCGTCACAGAGGCTCCGGACAGACAACTGCTCAAGAGAATCGTGCAGTCGAGAGAAGCCACGTCCACACCAATGACGTCGATATCAACCATGCAAAAGCATTTGCCACCCTCCATGCATCCTGTATCAAAGAATACTATTCAGAGACGACTGGCAGTGGGCGGTATTCGGTGTCGACGTCCATTAAGGCGCCTACATCCGACCCCTCAACATATTTAGATTGGCGCAGAGCTGGGCCAGCCTGGGCAGTGTCCGTTTGGGAACATGTGTTTAGCGACAAATCCCGCTCCTCTCTCAGTGCTGATGATCGCCACATGCGTGTGTGGAGGACTATTGACTAGCGTTTCGATCTCGTATTTGTTATTGAGCAGCACACGGTCATCACATGTGGTGTGACAATCTGGTGAGCCATCTCGTGGAACAGCCGATCTCTTCTATTTGTTCGATTTTCGGCTCTGCCAAAACTGTCCTCGTATTCACACAGAGTATGAGCATGTTAAATATGTGGGTTCCTAAGTTTTTCCGAGAGGCTTGTGGTAGATGAAGGAGGATACGGCCCCCACTAGGTTCTGATCTAAATTGGGTGGCACTTCCCGGCCATCCAAAAAGATACTTTACACTTTCGGGTAGGTCAGACGGTCGGTGTCGAAGAAGAAGACGATCTCCTGTAGTTGTGCTCGAAGCCAATCTAACGGCTCGGTTGTACGTCGACGATATTCTGCAGTCGATTGTTCTACCTACGTTGTCAAACCACCCAAGTTCCATTTACCAACCAGACAACGTTCAACCCCATACTGCACGATTTTTTCAACAATGTCTTCGAAAATTTGATACCCTACAGGACCATCCAAGACCCCAGTACTATCACCAATAAAACACGTTTTCGACATATGCTGGTACGACAATTACAGCTTTCACAGAATACCACTGAATTAACTGACCAGTTGTAACATGTGTAGTAGAATCTTCCGCAGAGAGACATGAACAACTTAATGACTCTATGCCGCACCGAATAACGGTTTGTATAACTGCTAGAGCAGGATTTACCACTTACTAAAATGTCATCTTGTCCTCATTTCTTAATAAAACTTTTTTTTTGTTCCCAAATTCTAATCATCTGTATATTTCCTCAAGCAATACATACATGCCGAGTTTCTTTGACTAGCACAATTTTTTTTATGGGTGCATATATATTTTTTTTACAACAAAATGTATAATAAATTAACGAGTAAAGAAGGCTATTTTGATTTAAAATAACTGATTTTTCATAAAGGTGTTATAGTTTTCCCTTCCTCATAAGAAAATTGTGCACATACAGGAAATGTTCACACTAGTTAAAAAGTAGTTATTTGTAATTTTTAATTGTATTGCAGTACCGGTATTTTTTTTTTAATCATATTGAATGAGTTTAGATTGAGGAACTGTTCTATTAGTCATCTTGAAATACTGACTTTTTAAGAAAATGAGCTAAATTTTTACTTTTTCATACTATACAGGGTTAGCATAAATGAATGGCCGGATTTTGAAAATTTTTATTTTCAAAACTATTACACATAATATAATCGACTCATCCTAGGACATAGAGCAATTTAGTGGATGGCCGGTTTGATTATATTATGTTGTTGTTGTTGTTGAAACCCAGACCGTCCGACCTACCAGAAAGGTGTAAGGTAGCTATTTGGACGGTCGGGAAGTGCCACCCAATTTAGACCGGAACCCAGTGGGGGAGGCATCCGCAGGGACCGTACCCTCCTTCCCCTACCACCAACCTCTCGGAAGGACTTTCGGACCCACATGTTTAACGTGATCGTACTCCGCATGAACACGGCGGCAGTTTTGGCAGTGGCTGGAATCGAACCCGGGCCTACCGAGTGCAACTCCAGCGCGCTAACCAATGGGCTACCGCGCCCTTGATTATATTATGTCGAAAGCCCAGACCATCCGGCTCGTCCTAGGACTTAGAGCATCAAGTTGAATGGTCGGGTTTGATTATATTATGTTGTTGTTGTTGAAACCCAGACCGTCCGACCTACCAGAAAGGTGTAAGGTAACTGTTTGGACGGTCGGGAAGTGCCACCCAATTTAGACCGGAACCCAGTGGGGGAGGCATCCGCAGGGACCGTACCCTCCTTCCCCTACCACCAACCTCTCGGAAGGACTTTCGGACCCACATGTTTAACGTGATCGTACTCCGCATGAACACGGCGGCAGTTTTGGCAGTGGCTGGAATCGAACCCGGGCCTACCGAGTGCAACTCCAGCGCGCTAACCAATGGGCTACCGCGCCCTTGATTATATTATGTCGAAAGCCCAGACCATCCGGCTCGTCCTAGGACTTAGAGCATCAAGTTGAATGGTCGGGTTTGATTATATTATGTGTAATAGTTTATATTTTCAAAACTATTACACATCGCGGAGTACCCGGGGCCAACGGCCGTACCGTGCTGAAAACACCGGTTCTCGTTAGATCACCGAAGTCAAGCAGCATCGGGCGCGGTTAGTACTTGGTGGGTGACCACCTCGGAACACCGCGTGCTGTTGGCCATCTCGGGTGCGGTATCCCCGTGGTTTGCGCACTAGATTTGCACGCTACCACAAATGCCGCCGTGTTCATGCGGAGTACGATCACGTTAAACATGTGGGGTCCGTAAGTCCTTCCGAGAGGTTGGTGGTAGGGGAAGGAGGGTACGGTCCCTGTGGATGCCTCCCCCACTGGGTTCCGGTCTCAATTGGGTGGCACTTCCCGGCCGTCCAAACAGTTACCTTACACCTTTCTGGTACAAAGAACTGACGAGCTGTGAGGATGCTGCTCTCAGGCTGATTGAGAACATCTCTAGTCATAAATCCAAACATTTTGTGTCCCTGACCACCGTGGACATCTGCGGGGCATTTGACAGCCTCAATTGGACAGTACTACCTTCCTCATTCTCCAATATTAACCTTACAGAAATCTACCAAAATTTTATTTTTTCGTACTTGAACAACAGACAAATCACACTTTCAAACGGTTCTTTTCAAATTACAAAAAACATTTCTTCGGGCGCTCCCCAGGGTTCGGTTTTATCACCCTCCCTGTGGAGCATTTACTTTAATAACATTCTTAAACTAAATAATGATATTTACTATCTTCAGGCCTTCGCAGTTGATCTTGCGGTGGTCACCTTTGCTTCCAACCTAAAATCCCTCCATCTAAACACAAACAGTCTTCTTGAGGAGATATACAGGCGCCCAAATTAAATACCGGCAGCCCAAATTACTGCTCAAGTCCTCGGACGAGTCGGACGGTTTGGGTCTTCAACACCTTTCTGGTAGGTCGAACGGTCTGGATTTCAACGTAATATAATCAATGATACATGAAAATAAAGAAAATCATTCCAAGTTTCTTTTTTCAACATCCATCTCAGCACTCCCATAGAACGAGGTGATTGAAATTAAAAATGGCGACAATGACAGCAAAAATTTTTTGTGCATTAGAATATGCAAGGTTTTTCTCTTTATTTCTGTGCAACGTGCATTTAGAAATGGCTACGGAAAGGAAACACCAAGCCACAAGAACATTTTGCAGTGGTATAGGCAATTTAAAGATACAGGTTACTTGTGCAAAAGGAAAAGCGGTGGCTGACCAATTGTCTCGGAAAGAGCGGTGGATAGGGTGAGGCAAAGTTATGTTCGAAGTCCACAGAAGTCGACTGTAGCTGGAGCCCATGAACTTGGAATTCCCCAGAAAACGGTATGGAAAATTTTACTAAAACGATTAAAATTCAAGCCCTATCACTTACAATTGCTGCAAAATTTAAAACCGGAAGATAAGTTTCGTCGATTCGACTTTTGCATTTGCATGCAAGAAAAATTGGAGTGTAAGATTTCGCCAATAAACTGATAGTCACAGATGAAGCAAACAACATTCCATGTATCAGGAAGAGAGTTAATCGTCACAATGTTAAAGTGTGGGGCAGTGAGGCTCCCCATGCAATTGTGAAGTTGCAGCGAGATTCACCAAAGGTGAATGTTTTTGTGCCATTTCACAAACAAAATTGTATGGGTCTTTCTTTTTTTCGCAGAGAAAACGGTAACAGGTAGCAATTATCTAGAAATGTTGCAAATATGGTTATTTCCACAACCGCGTAAGGACAGTACGAAAATTGTGTTTCAATAAGATGGCGCTCCACACCATTGGGCTTCCGGCCGTCCAAATAGTTGCTCTTAGTCCTCTGGACGAGTCGGACGGTCTGGGTTTTCAACACCATTGGGCTTTTACCGACCGCCCAAATAGTTGCTTAAGTCCTCGGTCGGTCTGGGTCTTCAACACCATTGGGCTTTGGATCTTACTGGATTGGACGTGCGGGTAACGATGACTTACCCTTATTCATATGGCCACTAAGATCCCCGGATCTTACGCCATGTGATTTATTTTTATAGGGTTACATCAAAGATCTTGTTTATAAACCACCATTGCCGAAAACACTCAATGAACTTAAAGAACGCATCAGTGCTGCATTAAGAACCGTTAACAGTGTAAAACTGTAAAATGTGTGGAACGAACTTGATTATAGATTAGATATTTGTCGTGTTACGAAAGGTTCATACATTGAACATTTGTAACTGAAAAAAAACTTGGAATTCTTTTCTTTATTTTCATGTATCACTGATTATATTATGTCGAAAGCCCAGACCGTCCTGGGACATGAACAGCAGTTTGGACGGCTGATTATATTATGTTGAAGACCCAAACCACACAACCAACCCGAAGGCTTTTGGTAGCTGTTTGTGTGGCCGGTGATTATGTTGTTGTTGTTGTTGAGACCCAGACCGTCCGACCTACCAGAAAGGTGTAAGGTTTACTGTTTGGACGGCCGGGAAGTGCCACCCAATTTAGACCGGAACCCAGTGGGGGAGACATCCACGGGGACCGTACCCTCCATCCCCTACCACCAACCTCTAGGAAGGACTTACGGACCCACATGTTTAAGGTGATCGTACTCCGCATGAACACGCATGATTATATTATGTGTAATAGTTTGATTATATTATGATGTATTGTATATTATGATGTATTGTATGATTATATTATGTGTAATAGTGACACGGTGATTATATTATGTGTAATAGTTTTGAAAATATAAATTTTTAAAATCCGGTCATTCATTTATGCTAACAATGTATATTATTGCGCATCAAGATCATGACATATAATTTAGTCGTCGTATGCCATGAATAAACTGTTTATGGGTAAATAAACAGTTATTCTCGAAGAAAATCTGTAAATACCCAATAAAATATCCAAGTAAATATTCTAGCTATATTTACAAGCAAAAAATAAATTCCCAGGTATTTAACATCACTATATCCAGTCCTATTGATTCAATTCAAGTGCAATGCAAACTTAAGGACCTGTACGGAGCTTCGCCGTTATAGAAAATGCAAAACAAATATACTCAGAAGAAATACTCCAGCACACATTTTATTTTAAATTATTACTTTTATTGAAAATTCTGATGCGGGCAAGACCATAACTGTCCCTCACAGTTTAAAAATGATTTTTTCTCCCTATTCTCGGACATGCATCAAAATGAGGTGTATTCGTTTTATAGTGAATAAAAGAAACGCTCATTAAAAATTACATCAAATTTGAAATTATTAATAATTCCTTTCCTTTCATACCTCATTTTTAATCATTACTTTTCCTACATACATAATATAATAATGTATAGGAAAAGTGTTGTGGATGGGGACGAAAATTCGAATTTTGAAACATGTTTTAAGCATTCCTGAACTCAAATCCAACGTTTTTGAAATTATGTCTGTGTTGACATGTGTGTATTCGTGAATTTATGGACTCGATATCTCAAGAAGAAATGGCGTGTTTCGAAAAATTTAGTACGATTGTTACAATCAGTGAGTATCGAAACTCTATCGATTTATAAGCCCAATCGAATGTTTGCAAACCCCCTTCCAATTTTTATACAAATTTTTGAACAAATCTTTTAAAAATCAAAATTTTCAATAATATTAAACAAAAATCATTTCATGCGTAATTTTTTTTTAGAAAACAAATGACACAAACTTTATAACGTTATCATAAACCGTTCTTGACATATTGTACGATTTTTGAATGTATTTTTGAAAAAAATAAAAATCTTAAAAAGGTATAGTAGTATTATGAAATATGTTCATTTTCCATATGTAGTGTTTTGTGACAAATCTGTTAACATCATTATCTTAAATCGAGTTCGTTCCATTCACAAGTTAATTTTTGTAACAATTTTGTATTTTGACGCCTCAAAATTCGTAAATAGTTATTTATTTCATAAGATACTAATTGCCCTTCCATCGAATTTTGATGAGGATTTTGCAAGTGAATATAAATTGTGTTTTCACTAATAAGTTGCCAAATAAGAGTCAAATTTCAACTCACGTGGTATTAATTCAATAACAAATTCAATACCAATGTGCCAAGGATTTTACACGATTGTTTTGCTGTGGAAGAAACAAATTCATTGCATTATGTACAGAAAGTCATGCGCCACCCACATATATTTTTTTTCATTTTAAAATGGCTCGAACTTGTCCAAATAAAAAAAGTTTGATGTGGACAGCACATGACTTTTCTTACAGATTCAAATACATTTTCTTATTTTCTATGTCATGATGCATTACACTGAGTTTAATCTCAGAAAATAATATGGATACTTTTCTGATATTATAACAAATTTGCATTTTTAATGCATCTCCATTTTATTTGGCATATTAATGCACTTAAACTTTTCCGCTTTTCAAAATTCCAACAAACTAAGATATCTCGAGAACGGTTCATCTTAAAGCCATGGGGGTAAGTCTATAAGACTTAAGGTAAGTCTATAGCTTTGTACATGAAGAACAAGTATTTAATTAATATGCGAGTACAGCAATTCCAGTCGTTTATTTCAGATTTTTACGATCTTTGAGGGCCATTTCGCAAAAAAGGATCAGTTATATTTTTCCAAATCATGCCAAAATCTAATCAGTATCAGAATAACCCTCTAGAGACGCAACTACTAAATTTTAAGAAATTTCATTAAATAGTTTGCAACTACAGTGAAAAACATCTCCAGTTCCTCAAAATACAAAAAACTTAACCTTTTGTTTACGGGTGGGACGGCTTCCATCCCAAACGAAGAACCTCTCATAAAGACAGGTATTTGACATGCCCTATCCCAAACAGTTCGATCCCCCTTGCAGACATTGGGCCAAGGTTTGAAAGGGGGATCGAGCTGTTTTGGATAGGATATGTCAAATACCTGTCTTTTTTAGAGGTTCTTCGTTTGGGACACCCGTAAGCTAAAGGTTAATATATACAGAGTAAGATAATTCTACCCTAGGCAATGGTATATATGTTGCCCTTAGACACTAATACGCATGCTATGCTACTATATGCCCGTAAACAGAAAGGTTAATATATACAGAGTAAGATAATTCTACCCTAGGCAATGGTATACATGTTGCCCTTAGACACTAATACGCATGCTATGCTGCTATAGTGCCTTAAGCACTACACTGTCGAAAGCCCAGGCCGTCCGACTCGTCCGAGGACATGGAGCAGAATAATGGGCGGCCTGAAGCACTGCACTGTAAAACATTTGCAAGCATGTTACTGAAAGCTTCAGGATAATCAGCTGCCAGTAATGGGAAGTAAAGTTCATGATAGTTATGATAATATATATATATATATATATATATATATATATATATATATATATATATATATATATATATATATATATATATATATATACAAAAATGACGCTTCGGCAGACGATAATTAACTGAATATTTCAGAAATGAAGGTGGAATTTTCATGAACGCCTGTAATTGTGGCTTTTCTTATCAGTTTGTCGAAATTATCAACAAAGTAACAGAAATAAAATGAGTAAAGGTTGCAAAATGTTTTACAGTATAATATGCATGCCAACTTTTGAGATTAATGTATACTACCGCCCATAACTTTTGAGACTAATGTATACTACCGCCCATAACTTTTGAGACTAATGTACACTACCGCCCATAACTGCATTTGGCCACCCTCTTTTCCCTTGCTTTAGCGCAAATATGTTGACTTTAAAAATGCTTCATTTCTAACAAAATGATAGATTAACTATTTTACGACTTTCATTTTTAAATGCTAATAATTTTGATTACGATAATCAACATTATTAGCATTTGAAACGCATTTTAGAAATTTTATGCTTAATAAGACATTTTTCGAAGACGTTGATTGGTTGATTATTCTGCATTTCCTCGATGTAAATAATATAATTGGCCCAATACTTTTCTTTATCAACCCCTTAAACCGCTAAGTTACGGGTTCTCTTTTTAAGTGGCTAGTTTCCTTTCAATTTTTAAGAAAAATGTTTCGTTATCAACTGTCCCACATATTTGTCTTCTTTTATAAGAGAAAATCTAAATATACCAAAATCAAAAGATCTTTTGCTGGAAGTGTGTTGTTTCTCGATAATTGCTGAAAAAATTTGACAAAAATGTACTGAAAACCCCAGGATTACAACTCCAACTGATGATAGGATTAGCAGACGCCTTACCTCACATGAACTAGCTTCTCAGATTAAATTGAACAGGGATATATATACCCATTAGCATTGTTGCTGTCAAACGCAGCTCGCCGATGTGGGCCTTCATGAACGAGTAGCAGTGAGAAAACTACTCTTAAGGCCCATTAACAACAAGAAACGATTACAGTGGGCTAAAAAATATTAGAATCGGACGAGTGATAATTAAAAGACAATTCTCTGGAGTGATAAATTGAAATTTGAAATGTCTGGTACAAGGTGAAGGGGTTTTCGTTCGCAGATCTGCAGCTGATACGATGCGTGATCAATGTGTGACCGTGTTCCTTCTGTGAAGCATGGTGGGGGTTCTATACTGATATGGGACTGTTTTGGTGGAAATGTAGTTGGTAATATCTTCAGGATACAATTAAGCATGAAGAAAGAGCAATACCATTACATCCTCGAAAATGAAATGTTGCCACCTGGACTGCGCATTTTTGGTCAAAATTTTATTTTCCAACGGAACAATGATCTAAAGCATTCAGCAAAGATCTGTGAAAACTATTTAGATAAGTTAACTAAGAAATGGAAGCTTGTAATAATGCTTTAGCCACTACAATCACCTCTCTAAATCTTTCTAAACCTCTCTTTCTAAATCTCTCTCTCTAAATATAACTCTAAATCTCTCTCTAAATCTCTCTCTAGATATCTCTCACTAAATATCACTCTAAATCTCTCTCTAAATTTCTCTCACTAAATCTCTCTCATTAAATCTCTCTCTCTAAATATCTCTCTCTTTAAATCTCTCTCTCAATCTCTTAATATTGTGAGATGAACGGGATCTAAAGGTCCGAAAGGTTTTCCCAACTTCTGTTGAAAGCCTCTGGAAAGTGTTTACAAGAAGAATGAAGGAAAATATCGTCCGAAACATTATTCTGATCTTATTTGTTTGTTTTTCAAGATTCGAAATTTATATACATATGTTTTGAATATTATCTCATAAATATTTGTTACTTTTTCCACATACTCAAATATATTAAATGTAATAGGTGGCTAATTACTTATGGACAGTTGTGTATGTTTTACCCCTAGATATATTAAATATCCCTAAGTGGTACATAATCATATTTTTAAATAGCAATATTACCATCAGCAATTAATAAGAATTTAGACTCCGCTACATAACAATATGCCTGCCTTCTATAAGTACCAATATCTTTTTAAATTTTGTGTCCTTTTATAACTGTATCCCCTAGGCCATGATATATCACAAATAGATTCATGCATTTGTTCCTATAGAAACATTTCGAAACAATTACAGTATAGATAAAACAGTAAACACACACGCCTTTGATGCAGATAAATTAGGAATAGATGCTTTGAGTTTCAAACATATGTATTCGTAAATATATGAATCGCTATATTTGATAAAGACCTTTGTCCAGAACACTAATCGTTTCAAAAAGGTGTATACTGAATCCTGGACCGACTTTATGCCAGTTGTTGGGTCATAGCGAAAGATAAACTCTCTTGGCTAAGGCCCTTTAAACAAATAATTCATATCTACTGATAAAACATATGAAAATCTAATTTCATTTTCTTGAAAAATAGAATTAGATATAATATTTATTCATTAAATTTAGAGTTTACATGTTTCATACTTATTTTATTTTATATATATTTTTTCCAGTTAAAAGGAAAATCTTTCATCTTCAAATGATACTTCAAAATTTTACTCATCATAAAATTTCCCTCTATTGCAATTTTCCGCACCAAGTCCGGCCCTAGTATGCCTATTGGGAACTGAATATGAGAAATTGTAAAGAATCTTGCTGTTACAGCCGGGACTCAAACCACGGATCTTCGTACTGGTTAGCCAGTGGTCTCCCAATTGAGCTACTGAGACGAAATTACAATATCTTATCGTGAAAGTGAACTCTGCACTCTTCTCCCTCTAATGCCAGATTAACGTGTAACTTGACAATCTATCAGACCACATCCTGTTACTCTTACTACTAGGCTAGCCTCCTGATACTTTTACTACTAGGTTAGCCTCCTGATACTTATACTACTAGGTTAGTCTCCTGATACTTTTCCTACTAGATTAGCCTTCTGATACTTATACTACTAGATTAGCCTCCTAATACTTTATTCTACGGACCTTGCAAATTAGTATCCTGCGTGGTCGCTGGTCGGCTGAGTTTTGAAATCGGCGCCTAATATCTCAGAGTCCACTGAATCCGTACTAGTCTTAGTAGGGTCACTTTCAGACCCCTAACATCACTGTTCTAACCTGCAGGGTTAATTTATTCACGTTATTCTAAAGGATCTTGTTGCTCAAGTCAGGACTCGAACTGTGGATCTTCTTACTAGCCCACCAGTGGTCTTCCAATTGAGTTAATGGAAAGGAATTGCAAACTCTTATTGCCGAAGTGGACTCTGCAAAGTAGTCTGTCACTCCACCAATCTTTAACATCCATTTAAGTTTTTTCATTATGGAAATTTATCGAAAAGGTAAATTAAAAAATAATAATCCATCCCCCCTCCACCCGCTATATCCAATTTTTAAATATATATATATATATATATATATATATATATATATATATATATATATATATATATCTTGTGAGCTCTATAATCGGCTCCCAACATTGAAATGATGGGGTGAAGTCTTTCGGAACTTTTCAATAGCATTATGCAGACGAAAACTTACATTTTTAAAATAGAATATACATTTTCCGAAAATTTACATTTTTAATTGGGTTCTTTTACGGCCTTGGGTACAAGATTACTGCAATTACTGATATTTTCAATTTCAAGTAACTGTTTTATTTTGGAAAAGTTTGTTCAAACTCATATTGTTATTGTGTTTTACCGATTGTTGAAACGGGATACAAAAAAAAAAAAAAAAAAACACGGGTCCATCTACCATCACGGGTACTTCTACCATTTTAGCGTCTTCATTTTGTCGTATATTGACCAAACTTCATATTTTCTGAAAACATTATTTACAAACGGGACCACGATGTTTTGTTCTTAAATTCGTCTGTGCAGATAATTTCGTACAGTGAGAACAGAAATTCTTTTATTTCTTTTCAAGAAAATTAAATTAAATATGTTATTAAAATTCTTTGAAAAACAATATCATTCAGAATACTTCTAAAATTTGCACATATTTTAAATTACGAGCAATGTCGGGTATATCTGCTATTTATCATTCGTTAAGATGAAGAAATACGCAACGGTTTATTTTCACATATCAAATATAATGTTTGCTTACCTGTTTCTGTTGGAGACCAACGAACTTCACAGAATTGCGGAGTTTTGACGTGGAAATTTTGAGCTGTTAGTGTGAGGTTCTCCGAGCCACGGACCCCTTTCTTATACCCTCCCCAGGTAGTGTGCGCCGCACCACCCCCCACACGCCAGAGTTCAAATGTGCGCGCAATTTCGGCGCGCTAAGTTGCCGCGACCCACGCTACGAATTGTGGTTGGCGAAAGAAGCTGGCGCATGCGTTTTAGATCTCTTAATAGCTAATGAAGTTTTTATGTGACATAAATGTAGTTGACGAAGAATAAATTTAGGAATATAAGTTTGATAAAAATGGTTTATAAATTTATTTTATCTTCGAACTGTTTGAAAGTCAAAATTGGACCTTAATGTAAATTTAGTCAAGTTATTCTCTCTGATATGCACGCTGGAGTTAATTATGTTTACATGAAAATGGACATCAAAGAAATGTTAAATACTCAAATGGTAAGTATTTAAATGATTTTCTTGTAAGATTGTGCCGCTATTTTACATTTTAATATTCTCGTACCTTTATTTAACAAACCTATATTTAGCTTTTTTTTTTGTAGGCCGCTGGAAATTTTTTTTAGATAGATTATAGATAACCTCAACCTTAACCTAGATTATAGATAACCTAATTGAAAGAAATTATAGATAACCTAGAAATATCGAAGGTTTCTGTTTAACGAAGTTTTCCTTTTAATCTAAACATCTGTGCATGACTTTATTGCCATAAAAATCTTGAACATTTCATACTTTTTTTTTTTTCGAGAAAACGTGTTTTCAACTTAATTATTGGAACTAGTTAGTGATTGACAGATATACAATAAAACTTGGCATTGAAGACACCTGTATAAATAGATTTCATCTGGACCGAGGTTATAAAGAACCGAGGTTATTATGTCTGGACCGAGGTTATGTCTTATTTGACATGACCTATCAACATCGGTTATCAATCGGTGCTTCAAAGCCTCCTCGCCTCACCTCTCCTCTCCTTAAGCGAGATTCTCCCTCTCTCTCTATCTGGATTGTTACTATCACTTATAATTTTCTAAATATTTAGTGCAAAATGCTTTCTTGGATCCCTCTATACCTTTGGGCTTTTCTAAATTGCGAAGTTTTGCGATATAGTAGTAGTTCAGCCCCTGTTGCCAAGCTATGAGTGAATGATTCATGAATTGTCAGGTGCATTCAACACAATGGACAGGACTGATGTTTAAGTCTGAAAAGTTACAGTCTAAAAATGCTCTAGCGAAAGTGTTTGAAAATCAAAGGGAAAATATTCAAGGAGGCGGACATTCTTACTTTGTAGAAATTAGTATAATAGACATTAGGATTCCACCAACAACCTTCCATCACTAAAATTTCGCTATTTTTTTTATTATTATTATAGCATACTGTACATGATTAATCTATGTAATAATTATCTGACATGTTTTTGTCTTTCTAGACCTTTCAAAAACTTCCGATGACCTAGAAGACTGAATTTTTGTACATTTATAGTGTCTACCGCAGGACAGAACCTAATGCGGAACCAGATTTCCTATTTTCCCATGAAAAAATGGGGAATTTTCAAAAACTATTTCCAAATCCTCCCCTCTTTAAAAGTATCGCAGAATCCCCCGATGACATAGAATAAAGGACCAGATTTTTGATCCCCCCTACACACACACGCACATATACACAACTCTCCAGAGAGTGACGTAAATAGTGGGTTTTCGAGAAATCTTTCCAGACCCTAGCCATTTCAGTGACATAAAAGGTTGAAGCTTTGCACAATTATAGAATCTACCACGGAACTGGTCCTTCTTCGACCCAGACCTTTCGACCTACCTGAAAGTGTAAGGTACCTGTTTGAACGGCAGGGAAGTGCCATCCAATTTAGACTGGAAATTAGGGATGGCATCCACAGGGACCGTACCCCGCGGAGTACGATCACGTTAAACATGTGGGTCCGTAAGTCCTTCCGAGAGGTTGGTGGTAGGGGAAGGAGGGTACGGTCCCTGTGGATGCCTCCCCCACATGGTTCCGGTCTAAATTGGGTGGCACTTCCCGGCCGTCCAAACAGTTACCTTACACCTTTCTGGTAGGTCAGACGGTCTGGGTCTCAACAACAACAACAACAACAACAGGAACCGTACCCTCCTTACCTTACCACTAACCCCTAGGAAGGACTTACGGACTCGCATATTTAATGTGCTCGTACTCCCCGTGAACACGGGGACAGTTTGTGCAGAGCCGGAAATCGAAATCTGATCCTCCGAGTGCAATTCTCGCGAACTAACCACTGGGCTGTCCAACCCGCGGAACAAAACCTAAAGGAACAGCATTTTCTATGTCGTCTTTCCACCGAGGGTAAAACAAATGTCCCCCAACACCCCAAAAAATATTTCGGGACAGAACCTGACTAAACTAACATTTGATCAAGGGATTTGATTTTGACGCCAATCGCCATACATTGTCGCCATCGCCATCAATATAAAACTTTTGTAGGCATCGCCATCAATATAAAATATGTTGTAGCCTAATCTTTTAGGAGTGTTAATGTTTCTATATTTGACAGGTTTAAAAACTATAGTTACAAAAAAAATCAACTGCTGCTTGTAAGTTCAACACTTACAGAACTCCCTTGATGAAAGCAGGAATATGCCAGTTAGGTAACTACAATTGGCAGTTCGTTCTTAGCGGAAGTAAGTGAGCATACTGTTCTACCTGTTTTTTGGCCTGAAGAAGGAGACTTATATCGTCCTCGAAACAAATGTAGCTGACATATACTTGCTTTCATCAAGGAAGCTCTGTGAGTGTTAAAATACTAGTTATCTAATAAAAATCATATAGACAGTAGTGTAACAAAAATAGTGGTTCGAATGTCTATTTCTATTAAACGAATCTAATTAACGCCGATTTTTGGGACTTTATAGAGATTAGATAGAGGTTTGACTGTACTTATAATATTCTCTCATAGGCTTGTGTTGGCAGAAAACCTCAAAATTACCTTTCTGTAAACCAGTGATCTCAAACTGCGGTACATAAAATCCGTGTCGCCGACAGAATTTTTCGAGACCTGTGCAGCAAATGCGCAGGTCCTTCTACACTACCACCTATTATACAAGTTACTGACCTTTTTAACACTTTACAACATAGCTGAAAAGTGTTTATGACTTTGCTCATTCTGTCTGTCTGTCTGTCTGTCCGTTAGCACGATAACTGCCGTAAAAATGACTTTATCAAAATGAAATTTTAGTATGTTGTTCGAACGGTCTGTGGGACCTATGGGAATATAAATGAATAATATCACTCAATTAGTTTTGGATTGAACCCGGGTTGAAAAAAATGAAACACATTGGACCCTATGGGATCTAATGTTTCAAACATTTTTTAAGCGAATTTAAAATTCACAAATTGCTTCGAATGTTTTAGGAAATATTCAAATTATCCCATAAAATATATAAAAAATTTTCAGTAAAATATGTTAGGCAATTTTTTAAATAAAAATTGTTTAATATAGGGAAAAAAACAAATTCAATTAAATTCTGACTCTTGCTATATTCTCCAGAAAGAAAAAAGAGATATATTTTATAATAAATATATTTCCAAGAGTTTAATTTTTTTTTATCATGCCTAGGATTAAATTATTTTCAAATATCATAACCAAGTAGGTCATATAGTACGAAAGATAGAACCGTTATAAGATACCGTTATAAGTAGAAATGGGGAAATAACACTTTTCTCGAATTCGAGGATTTTAATCAGGTTGTGTAGAGTTAGTGAGTTTGCCGCCAATGTTAATTTGACGCAAATGAGCGCTATTTTTTAAAAATGTTAAGATATTACATAAAATGGTTCTTTATTTCTGCTGGACTGTCAAATTGTGGACTGCAATCAGAAATAATTTTGCCATCCGCAAACCCAGCAAGCTTTTAATATAACGAGAAATTTATATATTTTAATTTTCTACAATTTCTGAATGAAGTTCTAGCACAAATTAAAAATGTTTATGTTTAAGTGCGATTTTTGACAAGGGGAGGCGTGTTGGCATGCATTTAATTAGTATTTCTATTTTTCAAATGTTTGTGAAATGTATTTAAACTTTAAATGTTATTAAATTTATTTTCTAATCTACATTTTAAACGTGTTTTAAAATGTATTAGCTGCGCAGGCTCTTTTTCAGCAACTACAGTAAATGATATAGTTCGCCGAGAGATAAAATAAAAAAAAATATTTCCTATTGAGAAACATTTTCGCTATTCATATGTAATACCATGCGATAAATTTGGTGACACCATTCTCGTGGATCTAGCTCGTTCCATTCATGAAAAAAGATGCTTTGAGTAATACTTTTGTATTTGAATAGTAATTTATCAACCAATTATATATTATAATATATTATATATATATACCATTATATAGTATTTGAATAGTAATTTTTCTGCTGTAAGAATAACTTACTTCTCCGTCCATAACGTTTGGCGAGATTTTGGCGACGAATTTGGTGGAATGTCGCCAACTTGGCGACTTTTTTAAATGTTGCTAAAGTAACGATAAACTCGCCAAATGGATAAAAATGACGCTAAATCAATGAAAATGACGACTCATTGGCGAAAATTCAATATCTTGGAAAAAATATAAATATGTACTATAAAAATAATCTACTTTTTTTACTGTAAAAGTAGTAAATTCATTGCATTATATAAGGAAAGTCATGTGCTGCTCACATCAGATTTTTTTTACGCATTATCTGTTTATCTAAATTCTGAGCCAACGCAATCACAATATTTTTTATTTTAAATGATGAAATATTCATTGATTTTACATATAGAGGCAGACGATTTATATTACAATGGCGTTATTTGAATAAAGTTCATTCTAGCATGGAGTTAGAAAGAAGGAGATAAAACTCGTATGGCAGAAATGCTTAAAAATGCCATACTGTTTTGAGAATTATATGTAGGTGTCGCTAGTGCTAGTAAAGTGGCTGCTATTGCTAATTGACACAACAGAAAGACGTAGTATTTAGTATTGTATTTTTGATTAGTTTTAAGTTAAGGTTTAACTAATTATGTGTAAAATTAGCCAGTATTTTTCATAGTAGGAAAGAGTACAGAATCTATGGAGATAAAAATAAATTGAAAGGTAAAATAATTTTGAATGAGTAGGAATATTCGTTATTGTTTCAGTTCTAACTTGCATTGCGTTAATTATTTATTTTTACAAAACTTACAGTTTAAAAAATATTTTAGGCCTTTCGCCATAGAAATTCGTGCAATGCAGCTTATCCCAGCGCCACCTAAATTATTGTCTTAGACGATATTGGCGTTTTCTTAATGTGAAGTTTTAACTCCTTACTTTTACCTCCATGGTTACTGGCATTGTATTTTTTGATTGTCTTTTTAGAAGTTTTAAGTTTTCAAAAATATATAATAAATTACTGTGATATTTAAAAAATATATCAGCGCTGAATGTATCACAATTTAGAGACGCTTAAATGAAATTACATTTCCAGTTGGAAAGTGTTTTATAATCAATGCTTTATGCGTAATTGAACTTTCTTGTTTATAAACTATTTAAGCAACCCAGAGAGAGAGAGAGAGAAGAGAGAGAGAGAGAGTTCTTTATGCAATGCAAACATAATCGTTCCCTCCCCGCTCATCTATGCCTCTGCGTATACTACTGGGGGCACGCGGAAAGATTCAAAAGGGTACTTGGTCGAATTAGTTAACTTGTTGTAAGTCTGTCGAATTAGTTATAATAAGAATTTTACCAACAGAAACAGTTCTTTTAAAAAAATTTATATATAAAGAGGAAGGCATATCATTAATCCCGTATAACGTTTATCTTTTTCTTTCAATAGGGCATGCATGGCGACCGAGTTAAAAATAAGTTTACGATGAAATTAAAAAAATAATAATAAGTCGTAAGTAATACATATTTCAACACAAAACGGCATCTAATTATTTATTACCTTTAATTTTTTTAATATCAGAATGGTATGAAGGCAAGACACATCTGTGTTTCCCATTTAAAATTAATTTGTTGATTTACTTCAGCTATAAAAAACCATGATTATTTTCATGACTATTGATTTTCTTATGTATTAATTTTAATTATATAACTATTACATTTATTAACATATTTTTGCAATCTACTTTAGAATGCATTTCTTATAGCAATTTCGTATCGAATTAAAAGAACCAGAATACTATTTATTATACATAATGTTTGAATTCCTAAAGAAATAAACATCATCCGAAGAAGATGTTGTTGTTTTTGAGACCCAGACCGTCCGACCTACCAGAAAGGTGTAAGGTAACCGTTTGGACGGCCGGGAAGTGCCCCTCAATTCAGACCGGAACCCAGTGTGGGAGGCATCCACAGGGACCGTACTCTCCTTCCCCTACCACCAACCTCTCGGAAGGACTTACGGACCCACATGTTTAACGTGATCGTACTCCGCATGAACACGGCGGCAGTTGTGGCAGCGTGCAAATCCAGCGCGCAAACCACCGGCCTATCGAGCCCGAAATGTGCCAACAGCACGAGGTGTTCCCAGGTGGTCACCCACCCAAGTACTAACTGCGCCCGATGCTGCTTGACTTCGGTGATCTAACGAGAACCGGTGTCTTCAGCACGGTAGGGCCGTTGGCACCCGAAGAAGATGTGCACCATCAAAATCAATCTTTAAAATGAGCAGGAGGGTATACGTCGCTAAGATAAATGTGTTAAAAAAGATACATTTATAGATAGAGACTGAATTACAGTATACAGCGAAAAGCCATAATCCGTTGAATCCGAAAGTTATAGATGAGGCACAAGAGAAAATTGCGGAATAAATGTTCAAGAAATTATGTGTGTTAGGGTGCCCAGCCGTGAATCTCGCGAAGAAGGAGATGAGGTGGTGGCAGAGTTCCACCACTGGACTGCAGACATTGGCCTCCATGGATGCCAATGCCTGCAAAAGGGGGTCGAACTTTTTGGGATAAGGTATGTCAAATACCTGTCTTTTTAAGAGGTTCTTCGTTTGCGTTGGACGCTGTCCCACCCGTAAGCAAAAGGTTAATACGAGTATATTTGTGTAACCGGTCAAACCCGTATCCTATAGGTATGATGGACAGAGAGACAATCGTTCGGTCACACTTGGGCCAAGCAGAAAGTCTCCCATAAGTGGGGGTTTCGGTCAGTGTTTCCGAAAATAGGAATTCTGTTTTAAGAGATTTTCGTGGCTCGAAAGACTTTGTGTTGCCTATAAAAAAATCTGATGTGGGCAACACATGACTTTCCTTATATAATGTAATCAATTTACTACTTTTACAGTAAAAACATAGCTTTTTCTTATAGTAGATACTAATATTTTTTCCAAGATATTGAATTTTCGACAATTAGTCGTCATTTTCATTGATTTAGCGTCATTTTTATCCATTTGGCGAGATTTTCGTTAATTTGGCAACATTTTAAAAAGTCGCCAAGTTGGCGACATTCCGCCAAATTCGTCGCCAAAATCTCGCCAAGCGTTATGGACGAAGAAATAAGTTGTTCTTACAGCAGATAAATGACTATTGGCGTTCAAATACAAAAGTATTACTCAAAGTATCTTTTTTCATGAATGGAACGAGTTAGATCCACGAGAGAGATGTCACCCAATTTATCGCATGGTATTACATATGAAAAGTGAACATGTTTCTCAATAGGAATTTTTTTTTTATTTTATATAACTTTCTGATAATTTTTTGAAAAATGTACAATATCTCAAGAACGGTTCATGTTAGCGTTCTAGAATTTATGTCAATCGTTTTCTAATGAAAAATTACATAAGAAATGTCTATTTGCGTAACTTTATTAGTGGTTTTGATTTTTTGACGATTTTTTCAAAATTTTATTTAAAAATTTAGGGGGGTTCTGACCATTCGATTACGTATGAAAACAATAGGCTTCCAGTGTTTACGGATTGTGATTTTTGTACCAAATTTGGTTCGAATCAGTCCATTCGTTCGTCAGTTATCGTCTCCACAGACTCACTGACACACACACACACACACATACTTTCACACACACACACACACACACACATACACACACACAGACATCACTTCAAAAGTGTTTGATTCGTGATCAGGGATGCTTGAAACGTGCTCTCCCGTCGAAAACTCGATTTCGAATTTTCGACCCCGTCACAATACTTTCCTTATACATTATGTATATAAGGAAAGTAAAAAGCATTTCCGAATGTTTCCTTTTCAGTAAAGAGATCTAACAAGAAAAAACGTTTTACAACGAATGATATAAATTGAAGAAAAAAGAAAGACAAAATGGAAAAGGGAATTATTAGAATATGACATTCTCGCTCTCCAAATGCTTCATATGATAGGGCACTCGTGTTGAGATCAAGAGGTCGCAGATTCAAGTTCTTCTCTGAGGTGAACTTCATGCATTTCTCATTTTTTAGAAGTTGGTGTTTGCTTTGTGAAAATAAGGATTATAAAGACGATTTCTTTTAGAGACCTTTGTCCTAATTTAAAACGAGAATGCGAGATATTTTCATAGCACTGGATAGCTAGAAATGAAAATATGGTAAAGTCCAATTCGGAAAAAATATTTTCATATTTTTTTAGTTTCCACTGTACTAGGTTTTAATAATATTATATACACATAGATATGTATATTCTTGTTTCAAAATTTACACATATATATTTTCACACTTAGCCTTTTACTTACGGGTGGGACAGCATCAATCGCAAACGAAGAACCTTTCAAAAAGACAGGTATTTGGCATACCCTATCCCAAATGGACGCCAATGTCTTCAAAGGGAGATCGAACTGTTTGGGATAGGGTATGTCAAATACCTGCTTTTTGAGAGGTTCTTCGTTTGGGATTGATGCTATCCCACCCGTAAGCAAAAAGTTAAGGAAAACTCATGGAGTTCACATTGTATACATTTTTATGCATCAAAGTAATTAAATTAGATCTCTTCAAAACAATTTTTATGGCATGATCAGAATTTTGTTTTTAACTATTCAGACAATGTCGGCAATCAAATCTGGGTAAAGTTTTTGACAATGGGCGTAAAGTTTTCACTAAGAAAGCCACCCTGCAAAATAAACCTTTTTACTTTCCTTATATACATAATGTATAAGGAAAGTATTGTGACGGGGTCGAAAATTCGAAATCGAGTTTTCGACGGGAGAGCACGTTTCAAGCATCCATGATCACGAATCAAACATTTTTGAAGTGATGTGTGTGTGTGTGTGTGTGTGTGTGTGTGTGTGTGTGTGTGTGTGTGTGTGTGTGTCAGTGAGTCTGTGGAGACGATAACTGACGAACGAATGGACCGATTCGAACCAAATTTGGTACAAAAATCACAATCTGTAAACACTGGAAGCCTATTGTTTTTATACGTAATAGAATGTTCAGAACCCCCCTAAATTTTCGAATAAAATTTTGAAAAAATCGTCAAAAAATCAAAACCGCTAATAAAGTTACGCAAATAGATGTTTCTTATGTAATTTTTCATTAGAAAACGATTGACATAAATTTTAGAACGCTAACATGAACCATTCTCGAGATATTGCACATTTTTCAAAAAAATTATTAAAAAGTCATATAAAATGAAAAAAAAAAATATTTCCTATTGAGAAACATGTTCACTTTTCATATGTAATACCATGCGATAAATTGGGTGACATCATTCTCGTGGATCTAGTTCGTTCCATTCATGAAAAAAGATACTTTGAGTAATACTTTTGTATTTGAACGCCAATAGTAATTTATCTACTGTAAGAACAACTTATTTCTTCGTCCATAACACCTGGCGAGATTTTGGCGACAAATTTGGCGGAATGTCGCCAACTTGGCGACTTTTTGAAATGTTGCCAAATTAACGAAAATCTCGCCAAATGGATAAAAATGAAGCTAAATCAATGAAAATGACGACTAATTGTCGAAAATTCAATATCTTGAAAAGAATATTAGTATCTACTATAAGAAAAACCTATTTTTTTACTGCAAAAGTAGTAAATTCATTACATTATATAAGGAAAGTCATGTGTTGCCCACATCAGATTTTTTTTTTATACAACAAAATGTTTTAATAAAAATGCATTTATCTATATCGTTCAAATTGTATTTCAATAACAAAAATCATCTATAACTGTTTTAACATAGTTTCCCGCGTCCCCCGTGTATTTAACAATTTTGTATTATTCCAAACTCTAAATTGCCACTTGAAATATATTTTCTGATTCGATTTCTATATTAAATGCGATTTCTTTCTTATAGTACAGAAAAAGAAGAAAAAACGAGAGGAGTATCGATGAGCTCGGTGAAAACAATGTTGAAGATGCACTCTTTGAGTTAAAACCATTAACTTCTAGTTCGCGTAATAAAATTCCACCACTTTAACTCATTCGTTTCACGTGCATCTTTTTATTATGAATTCTCTGGAATGAGACTTTCTGCATCCGAGGTAAAAATTTCAAACATTAATCAGAAAGGAAGATATTAATTCTTATGCCCCACCCTGTATAATTAAAATTCGATTCATGAAGTTATTTTTAATACTTTCAGAAATACGCACGCGCGCGCACACACAGACATCTGTATCATATGGCTAAGTAAGACTGACCGACTATGTGATACATTTACAACTCAAATTGCTAATGGTGGAAACATGAAGCTTTGTATACACGTGGAATTTAACTTATAGTGAGAAAAATCTAAAATTTTGGAATTTTATTAAAAAATATATAATTCTCGATTTTTTTTGTTCCAACATCTTTCCAGTTATAACTAGAGAATGGTTAGACACACAAAATTCGCTTTCATAACACCATGCGCAAAAAAATATAACTTAAATTTTCTTAATGAATTCTGTTGGTGTATACTAAACCGTTCTGAAAATATTTTAATTTATATGTATAGTACACTATTTTTTTTATCATTGATTTTATTTATAGTTTTTCAATTCCATTTTGGTAACTGAGGTAACCGAGTTATGCTTTGAAAACGGAAATCGTCTGGGGACTATTCTTTTAAACAAACTATTGAAAAAATTCATTAATAATTGATATTTAAATTAGAATGTCCGAAAACTTTGAAAACCAGACAACATACAGTGATCTAAGATTAAATATTGTATTACATACCGCAATTTCCATGTTAACAGAACTATTTTTGAAACACATTTTTGATATTCAGAACTTTTATTTTATCTCTTGCATGAAGAGAGGGTCGAAAACCCAGACCACCCAACTCTCCCTAGGGCACGAGCAGCAATTTGAGTGGCCGGTACACGAAGCGAGGGTGAAAATGGTTTTTGTATTTGGATAAAATCACTGAAATTAAAAACAACATCATCAGTTATATTAAAATGTGACCCTAAAGATTATGTTAATAGCATCATTTGTCCACTTACATGATCCTGGCCATCTTAATCAACGTATTTTTAAACTTTTAAATCTAATATTTTGCTTAATTCCGTCGTTAAGTTTCTTAAATATTAAAATCTGAAAATAGTATAAATATTGCAATTACTATTTTTGAAACTTGCACTAAAACTAAAAGATCTATTTTATTCAGAGATTAAAATATATGTTGAATAAGATTAAAATAAAATTAGTAAGTTGCATACATTTTTGTCATGATTCTACGTGTTAATCTTTTCTATATTATGACACCAGGTTGAAGATAAATCAACATTTTGCTTAACTCAGCCGTTAAGTTTCTTAAATATTAAATCTGAAAATAATATGAATATTACAACTACTATTTTTAAAATTTGTAACAAAATTGAACGACCTTTTTACTTTCCCTGCAATACATGGTAATGTATAGGGAAAGTATTGGAATCATGTCGAAAATCGACACTCGAGTTTTCGACGGATCTACACGTTTCGAGACCTCTAGAATACGAAAAACTATTTTTACCGTGACGTCTGTGTGTCTGTCTGTGTGTGTCTGTGCAATGTGTGTATCCACTCTAACTCAAAAACTAATGGACCGAATTTCATAAAATTTGGTAGGTAAGTCACTTGGATATGACCCTAGTGCTGATTAGTTTTTGGTACGATCCGTGAAAACAGAACCCGCCTTTTTTTGCAAAATAGCCCGTAAGAATTTCATTTATCCGCTCTAGCTAAAATACTAATTTGCCAAATTTCACAAAATTTGGTAGATAAGTTACTTGTTAGATACTCTGGTGCTGATTAGAATTTGGTACAATTCGGAAAAGAAGAACCTGCTTTTTTTCACGAAATGGCCAGCAAAAATTTCATGTATCCATCCTAGCTAAAATGCTAATTGACCAAATTTCACAATATTTGGTAAATAAGTTACTTGTGGGACACTCTGGTGCTGATTAGATTTTGGTACGATTTGGAAAAGAACAACCTGCCTATTTTTACGAAATGGCCCGCAAAAGTCGCCAAAATCTAAAAAAAAAAAAAAGACTACGTATGCTGAAATGTATCAATTAAATTCTTGTTTTATAAGCAATTTTTGACAAGGAAAAGAATATAACACACTCTATTATACTTTAGGACTAACCGTTCTCAAAATATTTGAGATTTCTTACATGTTTGTTACGCAGCTATCGGAAAAATGTCCAATTACCAAATAAAAACAAAATTTGAATTAAAAATGCAAATTTAGTGTTACTTGTTGCAATTAAACTCAATTTAATGAATTATTAAAGAAATAAAGAAAATATGAATTTAAGTCTGCAGGGAAAGTCATATGCTGCCCACATCAGATTTTTCATTTAGATATTAAAAAATATGTTGAGTAAGATTAAAAAAAAATCAGTAAGTTGCATGCATTTTTGTCATGATTCCATGTGTTAATCTTTGCTATATTATGACACCAAGTTGAAGATAAATCCAACATTTCGCTTAATTCAGCCGTTAAGTTTCTTAAATATTAAATCTGAAAATAATATGAATATTACAACTACTATTTTTAAAATTTGCAACAAAATTGAACGATCTTTTTATTTATTCAGATATTAAAAAATATGTTGATTAAATTTCTAAAAATCTAAAAATAATCAGTAAGTTTCATACATTTTGTCATGATTTCATGTGTTAAAATTTTCTATGTCGTGTCACCAAGTTGAAAAAAATATCGTCACAGCATTTCTTTTCGGTAATCAAACTCAAATGCAGCTAATATGAAATAACAAACCCCTCTGTAGCATAGACACCAACGATCGTTCTTCTCCTGAATTGTTTTCCTTTACAAACATTTTCTGAAACTAGATTTGTTACTTGCAATCAATAATACGCTCCTCGTGATAAAGCAGGTCGCCTGCATGAAAATATTAGCGCAATCAACAGATTTTTCTTTCAGATTTATTTTAGCCATTAAATGTTTTAGGTGACTTTTTATCCTGTGATAAACTATATTTGCGTTTTCCAAACTCCTAAAATCAAAAGTTTAAGAATAAACAGAAAACTATCGACTTCTTAATATAACATTTTATAAATATGAAGTGTAGTTTAAGATTGCTTTTTACACGGTTAAATTTTAGATTAATTATTTCATGTTTTTTTTTCTCTAGCAGTCTTTATGTCTTGCGTTGAATATTTGACGTTTCAATTCACGAATCTAAATTTCGTGTCAAATTTTAAAAACATTATATTGTGAATAATTTTTGCGTAGCACCTTATAAAGGAGCGCTGAAATATATTTAGAACAGTGTTGGGTATATTTCTTCGCTGATTCGCACTGAAAAAGAAAACCCATACATTTTTTTGTCGAAACGATCGTCTGATTTTACATTTATTTATGAAACATTTTAGCTTCTGATCTATTTATTCGTTAAGAAAGCAACGTCATATGCTATATTTACTAAAATAAGTCTAAACGTTCAGTCTAAGTATTCAACTTTATAATACATCCAAGGGTCGCGCTGCCGATCGCTATTGTTGCATTTTTGAAAAGAAAACGCAATTTGGGGATTAAAAAATATTTGGCGAAAATGTTGGCGATTACGAACTCTACCAATGTCAAAATAAAAAATCGTGGTGTACTAATCGCAATATGTACTACTATGATTTTTGTTTTTTTTCAAAACAATGATCTTTAAAATTTGAGAATTTATAAATCAAAACAAATTTTTCAAATAGAACTTTAAAATAAAATTTGGCGAATAAAAATTCTATTTGGCGAAAGAAAATTTTATTTAGCAAAAATAATCAAAAATGCAGAGCAACTTTTAGACATTGGTGTTCTAATCGCAATATGTACTACTATACTTTTTGTTTTTTTTTTTCAAAACAATGATCTTTAAAATTTGAGAATTTATAAATCAAAACAAATTTTTCAAGTAGAACTTTAAAATAAAATTTGGCGAATAAAAATTCTATTTGGCGAAAGAAAATTTTATTTAGCAAAAATAATCAAAAATGCAGAGCAACTTTTAGACATACCTATTTATAAGGAGCTAGAATTTTGCTTTCTGGTGCTGAGAAGAAATATTTAACAGACTTTATTCCTTATCTAATATGGGAATAATTTTCCAGAACTGTCCCTAATATTAAAAAGATTCTATTAAAATTAAACTTCCATTTCATATTTTGAAAAGTAGATTGTCTTGTTAGTATGTTTCCTTATCTATAATAAATGAAGATGCCTGTCTGTCTATATGTCACGCAGCGGTAAATCTAAGCAACCCACAGCTACGAAATATTGTACAGTGATACCTCAGTTCAGTCCCAAATACACTTGGGGCGATTTTTATTATTCGAACTAGTTTTTTAGTTATTAAATGTTGAAGCACTATTTTGAGTGAATTTCGGACAAATTGGTTCCTTAGTAATCGAAATTATTATCACTTAGTTTCCGTCTTGGCACCATTGAAGAGATCGAGAAATCATCTTTTCAACGAGCTTTAAACCAAATCCGTCCAAAAATTCCTTCATATTTAAAACAAATTGATCTATATGTATATTGTAATATCCGAAAATTTAAGAGTCATACAATTCTAATTTTTAGCATAAATGTTGGGTAATATATTCGCATTAATAATTTTTTCTTTTTTTCACTATTCCTGAATTTTCTATGAATTTTGATGTGAAATCTTACAAAAATTTTCAAAGCTCTGACAACTTAATTGAAGATAGCCTAGAATCTGTTATTCTAAAGCTCCTATTTATGTATATATATAGCAACCTTAGGTTATTCCTCTTTCTTTCTTACTGGGCATTGGTACCATGGGGCGTATAAGCGAGCGTGACGTCACAGTACAACTATGTCTGAGAGCATTTGACAGCGTTTCTCACTGAGATAGCAATTACTTTTTTTAATTTTACTTTTGAGGAAAATCGAACTTTCTTTTTTACGACTTCAAGTATTTTGTTAGTGTTTATTAATATTTGAAGCAATTCAAAAGTCTAACTTCTTGAATATATGTTTTCTAACTTTCCGAATTTAAAAGATATAGCATCTAAAAGCATATAGGATCTTTTTCGGCGACCGACGAACTACAGATTTGCGCGCATACGTGGCGAATTGCAGCGCGCTTAATTAGGGCTTATTATACCCACGTTGTACAATTGGCATGTTGCGCATGGAAAAAAACAGAGCACGGTAATAATTTTAGCTCAAAACTGGGGATTTGGAAATTGGGTGATGTTATTTAAATCTGTATTGGTATTTAACTAGCGGTCGCTTATTTAGAACCTAGGCAACGCCGAGTAATTCGTTCTAGTATAAGAATATGATTTATCCGAGACCTGTGCATTAAACGTTTTATAACTAGATTATTTATAATACATTTTTCATTTGATTTTTGTATTTTCAATTTAATTATTAATTTATGTTAAGGAGTGTCCATATTACTTTGCTTATATACATAATATAATAATATACACTCCCTTCCAGAAATTAAGCACGAAATGCAAATTTTCGGATCACGAGCGAACGAATGAATTTTATGGGACGAAACTTGCTGTACATTTCCAGTATAATATGCAAATTTAGAAACACCTGCATAATAGCAATTGGCTCCGTGCCAAATATATCAATCAGCGTCTTGGTAAAAGCAGGTGTTTCTTTCTATGCGTCCTTACTTCTAGCACGGACGCTAGGGTAAAAACCCGAAATAGATATTTTATTCGATATGTCCCAAAAAAAGATGTGGGCCGCCCACGCGGTGAAGTAGATAGCGTCTTCGGCTGCTGTCTAGTGGGCTCGGTTCGAATCCCGAGTAAGGCATGGATGTTTCTTGAGGATAAAGTCAGTCTTCCGCCTTCTGGGTCCTCGTCTAAATGTGAAGCTGCACTCCCCTCCAACCGTTACGTGCTGTTGACACATTTCGAGCGCGGTAGCCCTCTGGTTTGCGCTCTGGATTTTCACGCTGCCATAACTGCCGCCGTGTTCATGCGGAGTACGATCACGTTAAACATGTGGGTCCGTAAGTCCTTCCGAGAGGTTGGTGGTAAGGGAAGGAGGGTACGGTCCTTGTGGATGCCTCCCCCACTGGGTTTCGGTCTAAATTGGGTGGCACTTCCCGGCCGTCCAAACGGTTACCTTGCACTTTTCTGGTAGGTCGAACGGTCTGGGTCTCAACAACAACAACCCCCTCTGACCTTCGTCAGTGATGCTTTATTGTAATAAACTTTGTTACCTCGTCTTGTGTATTTTCTTCGTTATTTCCTGCGTCACTGGTCCTGAATCGGCGCCTCCGAAACAGGAGGTCATTAGTAACAACAACAACAAGGATGTGGTCAGTGATGGCGAGCAGGTTAGAACCCGGTCAATCTATTAGAGAAGTTTGTTGAATTCAGAGTCCACCATTCTGCGATTTTACGCTTATGGACCCAATTCCAAAAGATAGGAACAATAAGCAGAAGGCTAGGCTCGGGTCGCCCTCTAATTACAACTTCTTCCGATGACCGCTACTTAGCGTTATTGATCAGACACAACAGGCAAGCAACAGAACCTGCTTTGTGACCTACCTACTATGTCCAGGCCTACCTATAGCTGCAGCGAGGCTAGAATGTAGAGCAGGTGCTGTTGCATGCCTGTTGCGTCTGACTTAACGCTAAGAAGGGGTCATCGGAAGATGATGTAACTCCAGGACCACCCGAGCCTGGCATTCTGCTTATTGTTCCGCTGTTTTGGAATTGGATCCATAAGCGTAAAATCACAGAATGGTGGACTCTGAAGAATTCAACAGCTTCTCCAATAGATTGGCCGGATTCTAACCTGTTCGCCATGACTGGACCACATCCTTTTTTGGGACACATCGAATGAAATGGTTAATTCGGATTTTCACCCTAACGTCCTTAATAGAAGTAAGGACGTACAGAAAGAAACACCTACTTTTACTAAGACGTTGATTTACGTATTTGGCACGGAGCCAATTGCTATTATGCACGTGTTTTACATTTGCATATTATACTCGAAGTATACAGCAGGTTTCGTGCCAAAAAATTCCTTCGTTCGCTCGTGATCTGAGAATTTGCATTTCGTGCTTATTTTTTGGAGGGAAAGTATTATGAAGGATTCGAATTCGAGTTTTCGACGGGTGAGCACATTTTAAACATCCCTGAACACGAATTGAACGTTTTTGAGGTGATGTCTTTGTGTATGTATGTAAGTATATGTGTATGTAGGTGTGTAAGTATGTGTGTGTGCGTGTATGCATGTGGATGCGTGTGTCAGTGAATCTGTAGAGACGATATCTCACGAACGAATGGTGCGATGCGAACGAAATTTAGTACAAAAGTTACATTCCATGAATACTGGAAGCCTATTGCTTTTAAACGCAAAAGAATGTTCAGAACACCCGAATTTTCGAATGAAATTTTTAAAAAATCATCAAAAAATCAAATCGCTCAATAAAGTTAAGTAAATAATCATTTCTTATGTAATTTTTTATTAGAAAACTATTGACACAAACTTTAGAATGCTAGCAAGAACCGTTCTCGAGATATTGCACATTTTTCAAATAAATTTATTAAAAAATCACATAAAGTAATCAAATATATTAACTATTGTGAAATATGTTTGTTCACTTTTCATAATAAATGTATTAACATCATTCTCGTGGATCTAGCTCGTTCTATTCACGACTGCAGATACTTTGGGTAATAGTTTTGTATTTGGATGCCATTAGTCATGTATCTACTATAAGAATAACCTATTTCTCCGTCCATAACGATTGGCGAAATTTCGGCAGAATTTTTAAATGTTGCCAAATTGACGAAAATGTCGCCAGATTGATAGAAATGTTGCCAAATTGATATCAAAATATGATGCTAAATCAATGAACGTGACAACTGATTGATGAAAATCCAATACCTTCGAAAAATATAAGAATCTACTATAGGAATAACCTATTTTTCCGTTCGTAACGCTTTACGAAATTTTGGCGGAATATCGCCAACTTGGCGGCTCTTTATTGTTGCCATATTGATGAAAATACCGTCAAATTTATAAAAATGTCGACAGATTCATAGTGTCGCCAAATGGATAGAAATGTCGCCAAATTGTAAAACATGTCTCCAAATTGATAATAGCCAAATAGATAAAATTGTCTCCAAATTGATAAAAAAATGTCGCCAAATTTATAACATTAACGCTAAATCATTGAAAATGGCGACTAATTGATGAAAATTCAATATTTTGGAAAGAATATTTTGAAAAGATTAGATATATTTGTATTCAATATTTTGCAAAGAACCCCGGAGAAATGAGTTATTCTCATAGAAGATTCAACTATGAGAATAACTCATTTCTCCGTCCGTGCATAATTCTTAACGAAAAATGCGGCGGGATGTCGCCATCTTGGCAAATTTTGAAATGTTGCCGAATTTATGAAAATGTCGCCAAATTGATAAAAATGTCACCAAACTGATAAAAATGTCGCCAAATTGATAAAAATGACGCTAAATAGGAAATAATGTTTAGCAAACTTTTAATTCTGCCATATGACGGGCATACCTTCTAGTATATTAGAAATGGTCTCTTCGTTTGTTTGTAACACTTAGCGATACATTTAACAAACTTGATGAATGATCTAGCAAAATATCGCCAACTTGGCTATATTTCACCTCAGATTGATGAAAATATCGTTAATATTGCAAAAAATATGCCAAGTTAATGGGAAAGATGCCTACTTGATGATATTATTATTAAAATACACTCGTATTTTGATATATGGACTACATTATTTATTGAGGATGCTATCAATATTGTTAATTGTTTATTTAGAGTTACTACGTGAAATATAAGTTAGGTACAAAATACTTTTACATGTTATCATTCGGAAAAGCGCCAAATGTTCAATTTAACGTTAAGAACACTGTGTCGTGGATCTTATACATCACTGTGAAAGAAGTAAATTCTTTGCTTTATATACTGAAAGTCATGTGCTGCTCACATCGAATTTTTTACATTCCTTATATACATAATGTATAAGGAAAGTATTGTGCCGGGGTCGAGTTTTCGACGGGAGAGCAATTTTAAAGCATCCCCGATCACGAATCAAACATTTTTGAAGTGATGTGTGTGTGTGTGTGTGTGTGTGAAAGTATGTGTCTGTGGAGACGATAACTGACGAACGAATGGAACGATTCGAACGAAATTTGGTACAAAAATCACAATCCGTAAACACTGGAAGCCTATTGTTTTTATACGTAATCGAATGTTCAGAAACCCCTAAATTTTCGAGTGAAATTTTGAAAAAATCGTCAAAAAATCAAAATCGCTAATAAAGTTACGCAAATAGACATTTCTTATGTAATTTTTCATTAGAAAACGAATGACATAAATTTTAGAACGCTAACATGAACCGTTCTCGAGATATTGCACATTTTTGAAAAAAATTATCAAAAAGTCATATAACATAAAAAAAAATATTTCTTATTGAGAAACATGTTCACTTTTCATATGTAATACCATGCGATAAATTGGGTGACATCATTCTCTTGGATCTAGCTCGTTCCATTCATGAAAAAATATACTTTGAGTAATACTTTTGTATTTCATCACCAATAGTCATTTATCTGCTGTAAGAATAACTTATTTCTTCATCCATAACGCTTCGCGAGATTTGCTTTTTGAGATGTTGCTAAATTAACGAAAATCTCGCCAAATGGATAAAATTGACGTTAAATCAATGAAAATGACGACTAATTGTCGAAAACTCAATATCTTGGAAAGAATATAAGTATCTACTATAAGAAAAACCTATTTTTTTACTGTAAAAGTAGTAAATTCATTACATTATATAAGGAAAGTCATGTGTTGCCCACATCAGATTTTTTTATTTTGTAACATGAAGTTTATTGGAACATTAATTTCACAAGTCTGAAATCAAAATGAGTTTATAAATTACTCACCCGTAGCAGTTCACAAATATAAAAAGTGTTCTACATTGAAAAACGTTTGGAAACCGTTATGCTATATAGAACTACTTATTTCTCCTCGTTTAAATAGTGCTATTACATTCATTCTGCTTTATATAGCTATTGTTTCTTTAAAAATACAATAATTGAAAGTCCGTATTGGGTTTTGCGTTCATAAGTTTGTATGAGACCTTGAAAATATCAAGCTAGAGGTAATGACGATTTTTTTTTTTTTGTACCATTTAGCTAATAAATTTAAGTCACAGAAAATTGTTTAAAATTGAAGAATTCAGTTTTCTTTTTAAGAGGGAATGGGGTATGCACACCTATGTGACTCAGAGAAATCGATTTTTTGAAATATTTTTTCGATGACTCAAGAACCATGACTGAAAAATTATTTATTTCACTGATCTGGCTTAGACGAGGCAAAGTATAAATATCAACTTTTTACTTTCCCTGCAATACATGGTAATGTATAGGGAAAGTATTGGAATCAAGCCGAAAATCGCAACTCGAGTTTTCGACGGATCTACACGTTTTGACACCTCTAGAATACGATAAAACCATTTTTAGCGTGACGTCTGTGTATGTGTCTGTGCAGATTTTGTATCCACTCTAACTAAAAACTAATTGACCGAATTTCATAAAATTTGGTTGGTAAGTCACTTGTAGACGACTCTGGTGTTGATTAGTTTTGGGTACAATTCTGGATAAAAGAACCCGTTTTTTTTTGTTTTTTCGAAATGATCCGCAAAAATTGTCAAAATCTAAACTAAAAAACTACGTATGCTCAAATATATCCATTAAATGCTGGTTTTATACGTAATTTTTAACGATGAAAAGAATAAGATCAACCCCATTATACTAGGACTAGCCGTTCTCGAGATATTTTAGTTTTTTCGTATTTTCTCTACGCCACCTTTAAAAATAAGTCCAGTTATCAAATGAAAACGAAAATTGAATTAAAAGTGAATGAAATTTAATTAAAATAAAGAGAACGTGAATATAAGTCTGCAGGGAAAGTCATGTGCTGCCCACATCAGATTTTTATACTTCGATCTAACCATTCTCAATACTTTAAACGCATTATTTTCGAAATTAATTTTTGTCGCGATACCTCGAACGATTTTCAAGCGATTCTTACAGACAGTAACACGCAGTGTTCTACTTAGCCAATTTTTGATGCAATATTCTCGCAAAAATATAAACAAGTTTTGGAGCGAAAAATAGCTCATATTTTTCGCTACTTCGTTTAAAAAAATTGGCCGCCAATTTTTCTCACGTTGAATATAAAATAAATAAATAAATAAAACATACCATGGTATGATAACCGTGTATAATCCTAAATTTTTAGAAGATTCCCTTTCCTACCTACTCGTCAGATCAGCCATCCAAGACAGCATCTTCATCTCATCTATGCCATAGCAAGCAAGCAACAATATCTTACAGCACGCTCCATGATGCAGAGTGCATTGCTATATCCTATCTACCGCTTCAACAAATCGATTGCTATTTATATCAGATGTGGGGTTACGTATCAGTTGATGCAGGCACCCCGTAAAAATTCGGCTTGGCTTGGCACATAAAAACGTGTCTGATAAGGATTGCACTCATTTGCAGAATTCTGTGATTTTCTTCAACAGAAATTTCCTAATTTTCATTTTATTATATGTAATTTTGAATTAAAAGAGCATTTCAAAATCCTGCATCATTTTTCTGCTCTCTAAGACGGAAATAAAAAAAATAGTTTCACTTTTGGGCATCCAGGTGCATGTGAACCCTAAAACAAAATAAATTGTAAAATGTATGTATACAAAATTGCCAATCTTTATAAATGCGGGGAGGAATAAATATTTCAAAAAGGTACGGCTTGTTTTTACGATATCGGTCTGAAAAAAATATTTTTGTTCCATTCTGACATATATTTACAATTCCACAACCTATGCGTCTCGAGGGAATAGAAATACATTACTCTAGAATAGAGAATCTATAGAACTGTGCTCATTTATCACAGAAATATACCATAACAGAATGTACGTTTGAGACAGTAAAAAAAACAAAAAAAAAAACAGTCATATCACGAAATTCATCGATCTTATACGCATAACCAAATGAATGCCGCATTTTTTGTAAAAAAGAAAAGTTTAAAAGTTTAATTGTGTGAATAAGAAATATGTAATTGGATTTTAAATTTAATTTCACAATTAAACTATTTTTCCTAAAGTATCTACTGAAGATTTTATATAATTCAACATAGCGTTGAGACATATAACGTGCATACCCGCGACTCCTGATTAAGTCGGTTGTGCCTTTAGATGACATTGTTCATAATACACCGAATGAAAAACTCTTCATTTTATCCAGAGTTCTCTCATAAGTTCTTATGCATCTTCTTAACTTTTGAAGTGTGCTAGAACTGCAAAAGCAGGTTCCATCCTAATAGGAAAGCGTATTGAGAAAGTTCGATTGAGAAAGTTTCGATTGAGAAAGTTTATCGATTGAGAAAGTTTGTAATGCCTCTAGTGGCGAATTGAATTTAGAATTACTATCTCGAAAGCAAGATAGACAAAACTTTTCAATTGCAAAGTTGTAAATCATTATTTAGTGTGGAATGACATGTGGTTTGACCATAACACGTACACAGGCGATAAAGAAGGAAGTTAATCAAGAGCGACAATTATGAAAATGTCCCGTTATACTAAAGCATGAAAAGTTCTTACCTTTAGGATATAGAATCTTTTCCTAAAATGACTTTACTCAAAATGAATACACACAGAGACTAAGGATACTCACAGAGACAGTTCCAGGGTCTAAAAAAATCCCCTAAAATGAACAAGTTATTGCTTGGCATAATTAACTGAAAAAGACATGTCTTATATTATAGGACTCCTCACCGAAAATACAACGAAAATACACACTGACAAATTCCGTCCTTCCACGTAGCAGGCATCAAATTCATATATAATGTATCTCGTGCTACACAAAGCTGCAATGGCTAAGTTAAACATCCCAAAATCCGCCTGTAAAGGGCGTACCCCAAAATTTGTAAGACACCTACCCATCACAGTGCACTGTATATAAATTTGTTGAAAACAAGTTTCCTTTAAAAAATAAAGACAACCAAGAACTGGCTGTTATTAAAAGTCTTTAATTAAAATATCTATCCACGACGTACACAAAAATTCACAACCATAGCGCTTTCGGGCATTGGGCATTATTATGCCCTTCATCAGAAGCAATGTGAAAATAGGTGGAAAACATGAGCTTATATACACAGGCCACAACCGCGAGATAAAATTTGCATATTAATCACTTTTCATTTTAAAAATGATACATTAAAAAAAACATGATTTAATTACAAAATACAAAATAAAAAAAGGTCATAAATTACAGGTTAATCTATAGATATGTTGTCAAAAGCAACAAAAAGCAGCTACTAAATATCCTGAAAATTATACAACGGTTTAACACACAATGAGTGGAGAACGAGACGCCAACCATAACTGAGGGTCTGAACGGGATCAAAATTGCAAATAGAATCACGGTAAAGATAAATGAAAAGGGATTCATAAAGTAAAATATTACGGGAGTTTATTGCAGCTAATTAAAAGAAAAGTCTTACCGAACATAGGATGAAAATTATCGTTAATAACAAAATGGGAAAGAGCCGTAAACAGTTTTCTATTTTTAACATCGCGTTAAGAATCAAGTTTCCAAGCGGCTATTGAAGATAACGGCTGTTCCGTTCATAATCAGCAGGAAACCGGTCCATGGATACTGCTGCCTGCAATGGGAGTGTCTTCCTAATTTTTGGGAAGCGTACTGTAATGATCACTTAATTCTTTCGACAGCGTAATCATTGCATTGAATGTAGAAATATGCAATTCCTCCCGTACGACTTGTCATGAATCTTAAACGATGGTGTGAAATAAAATTATGGTAGATAGTCTCCTCCGCTCACTTGACATTAAGAACATTTAATTTCTTTTATTATTTCTGAATTTTGTGTATCAAAAATAGTTCAATATAGAATAGTACAACTAAGCGCTTTATAAGGAATTTTATGCGCTCCTAAACATGAAAACTATTTTTATGACTTCACTTAATATATAATTATATTATCCTTTTATTTCGACAAAAATGCTGAAAAAAAATGGCGGCCTTTCAGTTTATGTCCGCTGAATGATAATAGACATGTACACTTCTGTAGAAATACACACGTATATATATTATTCAGAAACAATTAGCCCGTAGTCAGTATTCTTCACGAGATGAATAAAAATCCACATGTCGAACTTTTGGCCTCATCCGAAGTTTACACTTCTGTTATCTATATGGGTAAAATTTAAAGTCGGTTTGCTGGTCTGTCTGTCCTATATACAAATCCACAGTTTTTGGCGGATTTTTCTTTTTCCAAATTTGATCTGACTGTTCTCCACTTTACTGCGGGTAATCCCATCCATATTTCGAGTTTCTAGGATTAAGGGTTTGTCGGGATATTAATAACAAGAAAGATCTATCATGCATAAAGCATTGATTATGAAACACTTTCCAACTTCAATGCAATTTTATTTAAACATCTCTAAAATGCGATACATTCCTCGGTAGTATTTTTAAAATTATCATAATACTACAATAATTTGTTATATTTGAAAACTTCATCGAAAACAAATGAAATTTATTCAAATGACGTCATCGAAATATAACACGCCTGGCTTTATATAAAAAAGCAGCATTTCATTTATAAACTTTTTTTCATTCATTTCATTCATCATAATAATTTATTTTATTTAAAACTTAAGACCATGGAGGCACAAGTAATTAAACTCTATGCTTAAAACTTCATCGAAAAAATCGTCAGCTTCTCTGTGCAAAATCAGTGAATATTTCATTCATATCAGCTATATTGGACCATGGAGGCACAAGTAATTAAACTCTATGCCTAAAACTTCATCGAAAAAATCGTCTACTTCTCTGTGCAAAATCGGTGAATATTTCATTCATATCAACTATATTGCAAACTCCATGAGCTAAATACTTTTGCGTTAAAGAAATGCAGCAATTCTTATACAACTCATTCTACATCTTTTGGTATTTACATTCTCCATAAGTGAAAATTAGGCTTCGTTGTAGAAATAATCAAAGTTGGATGAACATTTAAACTCAAATATAATGTAATTGCATTGTTTCAGTATGTAGATGCACAGAATTTAAGCAAAAATAAAGCGGTTTTAGGGCGGATACAACACTGAATATGAATTAAAAAGAACTTTAAAGATCACGATTTTAACACAAGATGGATGCCATATTTTATTTTGAAGTGGGTCACGCAATCTCTTCATATAATGGCCACATGATCTCTTCATATAAAAAGCATAATTATTATTTTAATTTTTATTTAAAAAACAACTGAATATATTTCGCTGAAATTTTTTTTATATATTTTATGAGATAATTTGAATATTTTCTAAAACTTTCGAAGCAATTTGTGAATTTTAAATCTGTTTAAAAAATGTTTGAAAAATTAAGTCCCATAGGGTTCAATGTATTTCATTTTTTCAACCCGGGTTCATTCCAAAACTAATTGGGTGATATTATTCATTTATATTCCCATAGGTCCCACAGACCGTCTGAACAACATACTAAAACTACATTTTGATAAAGTCATTTTTACGGTAGTTATCGCGCTAACGGACAGACAGACAGACAGACACAGACAGACAAACAGACAGAATGAACAAAGTCATAAACACTTTTCAACTATGTTGTAAAGTGTTAAAAACGCAAATTTAAAACATTCATACAAAATTGCATTATGCAGATAATTTTTTTTTTCCAAAAATTTATCTGAAGGAAATTATATCATGCTGCCGAGTAATGGAGTTTAATCAACTTATGCAGCAGACGATTTTTATTCAGTTTACACGATTGAAATTAAAAAATAAATTTTATAAATGACCACTATTATATTTTTGATTGAGAAGATTACGGAAGTTATTTATATTTTCCATTTTATGTCATGTTCTATTTTGGCAAAGATTTTTCAAACTCCTATATTTTCTATTACGTTTAAACCGATTGTTGAAATACGCTAAAATGACACGGTTATATCTCTTAGCATTTTATCGTCTTCATTTTGGCATATGTTGAATAAACTGTATATTTGTTTGTAAATTTATTTACAAACGAGACCAGGATGGTTTTTTTTTCGATCTGCTAGTGAAGATAATTCAGCATAGCGATAATTGAAATTCCCATACATTTTGTAGGTAAAATAAATTACATATTTTAACAGAATTGTTTTAAGAACAATAGCATTTAAAACACTGTAGAAATTGCACATATTTTAAATCACAAGCAACGTCGAGTGCATCTGCTAATACTACATATAAAACGGAAAATAAAAAGAATAACTTTTAAAACATCTGAAAATTCACAGACACTTATAAATAAGTTCTACATTAGAAAACATAACTTTGCATTTACTTTTGAAGTTATTGGTTACATCTATTTTAAAAATATGTACCATCTTTAAAACAAAGCTGCAGAGAATGTCTAACCTCACATTCGACTCAGACGTAATGAAGTTCTTGAGTCCATTTGCCCGAAAATTGAAAGTAATTTTATGCAGTCGCGACTGTAAAAGTAAATATTGCCATTAAGTAAAGAAAAGGGTATAACAAAAAAGAATCGCGTGCGTGCCCTACCGGCTCTTGAAGAACAGAAGATAAAAGAGAAGTAAGTCATTTGCACTTTCAAGGAGAATTTTCAGGATTTTGTTCCTCAATATTTGTCGACAAAAGTCTGAAAATTTTTTGCCCATTCCCTTTTCATTCATTTTTTCTCGCTAAAACATTTAAAATTATAAATGCTTTACATTATCATTTTTTTTAAATATTTTCCACGCAAACTGATTTTACAGTAATTCCAAAAATTTTTATATGATGAAAAGCAAGGTACGGGTGTTGTTGTTGTTGAAACCCAGACCGTCCGACCTACCAGAAAGGTGTAAGGTAACTGTTTGGACGGTCGGGAAGTGCCACCCAATTTAGACCGGAGCCCAATGGGGGAGGCATCCACAGGGACCGTACCCTCCTTCCCCTACCACCAACCTCTCGGAAGGACTTTCGGACCCACATGTTTAACGTGATCGTACTCCGCATGAACACGGCGGCAGTTTTGGCAGTGGCTGGAATCGAACCCGGGCCTACCGAGTGCAACTCCAGCGCGCTAACCAATGGGCTACCGCGCCCTATCAAGGTACGGGTGTGTATTAATGTGTCGAATATCATTTTAAATTTTATGAGTTTTCGTAATGTTTAAATGTAATGTTACATAATGTTTAAATATTTATAATATGTATAAATATACTGCATAATACTATGTGTAATGTTTAAGTATGTAATGTTTAAATACTTGTGATATTCAATCATACAGCTATTTATATAAAATCATTGTCACTGTTATTTCAAGAAACAAGGTGTAAAATATCTTAAAACACTTATATTTTAATCTATCTACTTTTGTGGACGAGAAATACAATACAGAATAATTTTCATCTGAAATAAAAATATCTAAAAATATAAAACTTAAAATTTAATGGTTTATTATTAACTGTAGTACTAAAGTAATCTAAAATATTTGGAATGAAAAGCTCCAATCGACTTTCTCATATATTTATACTCTATTGAATCGAACGAAGTTCTCGAACGATGATAAAATGCTCACGAAATAACGATATAATAATATAATTTTATCAATATAGATATTTCATTAAAATTATTTATCATTTGTTTATTTACACTGAACAACAAACTTTCTTTTACTTTCCCTGCAATACATGGTAATGTATAGGGAAAATATTGGAATCATGTGGAAAATCGCAACTCGAGTTTTCGATGGATCTACACGTTTCCAGACCTCTAGAATACGAAAATACTATTTTTAGCGTGACGTCTCTCTCTCTCTCTCTCTGTGTGTGTGTGTGTGTGTGTGTGTGTGTGTGTGTGTGTGTGTGTGTCTGTCCAATGTATGTATCCACTCTAACTAAAAAACTGATGGACCGAATTTCATAAAAATTGGTAGGTAAGTCACTTGGGTGAGACCCTGGTGCTGATTAGTTTTTGATGGGATTCGTAAAAACAGAACTCGCCTTTTTTTGCGAAATGACCCGCAAAAATGTCATGTATCCACTCTGGCTAAAATACTAAATGACCAAATTTCACAAAATTTTATAGATAAGTTACCCGTAGCATACTCTGGTGCTGATTAGATTTTGGTACGATTCGGAAAAGAACAACCTTGCTTTTTTTACGAAATGGCCCGCAAAAATCGCCAAAATCTAAAAAAAAAGACTCCGTATGCTCAAATGTATGAATTTAATTCTTGTTTTATACGCAATTTTTGACGAGGAAAAGAGTATAGCACACTCCATTATGCTTTAAGACTAACCGTTCTCAAGATATTTGAGATTTCTTGCATTTTTGTTACACCGATTTCGGAAAAATTTCTAATTACCAAATAAAAACAAAAATTAAATTAAAAATGTAAATTCAGTGTTATTTGGTGCAATTAAGCTCAATGTAATGAATTATTAAAGAAATAAAGTAAATATGAATTGGAGTCTGCAGGGAAAGTTATGTGCTGCTCACATCAGATTTTTTATTTTTCTTGTACCGAAACAAATATGTGCGATTTTAGTAATTGACTCGCTTTGATTCTGAATCCAAAATCTAAAATACATATCTAGCACCTATTTCTTTCTTATCACTGGCGAAAAAAATATCGTCTGCATAATGATATCTCTATGAAGGTTTAATTGTTAGTTTTTTATTAATATCTCAACAATCCTTGATTGTAGAAACGCGAAACATGCATTCAATTTTAAATGGGATTATTCAAAGGCTACCCACAGAATTTCATGAAATTCGGTGCAACTGAGCTCCCGTTTTGATGAGTCAAACGCGCACACACACACACACGATTTTCAATGTCATTTATATAGATAGGCTAGCAGTATACCCGTTCTTCGTAAGTAATATATAATATAAAAAACTTAAAATTCACAATCATTTGGAAATTCCTATAGTATACTAAACGACATTGTTAATCAAAATATTATATTAAAGTATCTAATTTAATGTTCTTAAAAAGAAATTTAAGAATCTCTGTTCTCGCTATATAAAACTATCTTCACGGACAGATCTGAAGAATAAAACATCCTGGTGCCGTTTGTAAACACATTTACAAAAAACATGAATTGAATCAATATATGTAAAATAAAAACACTAAAATTGTATGGGACACGTACTACTTATATTCGCGAATATTAGAAGATATACCCATGTATTAGAAGAAGATTGCACGTACTACAACATATGAGTTTCTAAAATCTTTGCCGAAATAAAACAGATGACGTAATAAATTGAAAATATCAATAATCCCGTAATCTTTAAACTTGAAAGTCGTAACTGATTCCAATATATGGGCCATTCTCAGAAAAAGCCAGATTTTGTGTCTCTGATGTTCATTATAGAGAGTAAGGTTTTTAAAGTATTTTGAATAAATGAAATTACTTTAATATGATTGGATGCATACATAATCATTGCAAATTGAGACAAAAATATTTTATTTACTGTTCAGATTTTGTCCACAGACTGTGATTTGTCAGGTCCGTGGATTGTCACTATACCCAATTTTATTTATTTCCAGGTTTATATTTCATAAGTCAAACAAAACATGAACTCTTTAGACTTTATTTTAGATTAAGAAAACATTTGAATAACTCTAACTGTTCACAAAATTTTAAAGTTACATTGAAGTTTTATAATAATTTAATTACATGTTTTATGCCTGTCACCAGAGTCATAGATCACGTGTGCGGACGGAAAGAAAATTGCTAATAGATTCCTCCAAAAATGGCAGCAGCATACTAAGTTGATATCAGAATCAAACCACAAACAGCTATTCTTCAGAAAAACTGAAACAGATGTGTGATTGGTGATTTTTGTAATCTTTTGTGAAGCTTTAGGAATTCATTCTCAAAACGTAAAGATCACGTCTGTGGTTCAAACAGATTTTAAATAATCAGGCAAGTTCATAAAATATTTCAATGAATTCATAGTATTAGATGAATACACTTTGTTTCATAGCTTACATTAACGAAACCTTAAAAGAATGTTCTTAAATGCAGAAAATGCAATTTTGTCGCATCACATTCGTGGACATGGTCTGTCCACAGACGTGACATAGAATCCAAGAATGTGATAACACAGCGCAGATGCAGCTTTAATATGATTTGGGCTGTAATTTAAATAATCAGGCAAGTTCATAAAATATTTCAATAAATTCATAGTATTAGATGAAAACACTTTGTTTCATAACTTACATTAACGAAACCTCAAAAGAATGTTCTTAAATGCAGAAAATGGCAATTTCGTCACATCACACATCCGTATGGGCGCGGTAGCCCATTGGTTAGCGCGCTGGAGTTGCACTCGGTAGGCCCGGGTTCGATTTCAGCCACTGTCAAAACTGCCACCGTGTTCATGCGGAGTACGATCACGTTAAACATGTGGGTCCGAAAGTCCTTCCGAGAGGTTGGTGGTAGGGGAAGGAGGGTACGGTCCCTGTGGTTGCCTCCCCCACTGGGTTCCGGTCTAAATTGGGTGGCACTTCCCGACCGTCCAAACTGTTACCTTACACCTTTCTGGTAGGTCGGACGGTCTGGGTTTCAACAACAACAACAACATCACACATCCGTGGGCGCGGTAGCCCATTGGTTAGCGCGCTGGAGTTGCACTCGGTAGGCCCGGGTTCGATTCCAGCCACTGCCAAAACTGCCGCCGTGTTCATGCGGAGTACGATCACGTTAAACATGTGGGTCCGAAAGTCCTTCCGAGAGGTTGGTGGTAGGGGAAGGAGGGTATTCGGTCCCTGTGGATGCCTCCTCCACTGGATTCCGGTCTAAATTGGGTGGCACTTCCCGACCGTCCAAACAGTTACCTTACACCTTTCTGGTAGGTCGGACGGTCTGGGTTTCAACAACATCAACAACAACATCACACATCCGTGGATATGGCTTGTCCACAGACGTGACATAGAACCCACGGATGTGATAACACAGAACGGATGTAGCATTAATATGATTTTGGCTGTAATTTTAAATAATCAGACAAGTTCATAAAATATTTCAATGAATTTATAGTATTAGATGAAAACACTTTGTTTCATAACTTACATTAACGAAACCTCAAAAGAATGTTCTTAAATGCAGAAAATGGCAATTTCGTCACATCACACATCCGTGGATATGGCTTGTCCACAGACGTGACATAGAACCCACGGATGTGATAACACAGAACGGATGTAGCATTAATATGATTTTGGCTGTAATTTTAAATAATCAGACAAGTTCACAAAATATTTCAATGAATTTATAGTATTAGATTAAAACACTTTGTTTCATAACTTACATTACCGTAACCTCAAAAGCATGTTCTTAAATACAGAAAATGCAATTTTGTCGCATCACATTCGTGGACATGGTCTGTCCACAGACGTGACATAGAATCCACGGATGTGATAACACAGCGCAGATGTAGCTTTAATATGATTTTGTCCGCAATTTAAACATTTTAAAAGTATAATTCCGATATAATATCTTGAAACATAAATCTAACAAGATTTATATTCATGGCTTACTATTCATTTAGTGTTATCGTAGTCTAATTGTTTATCTTCATCTTTCAAAAGAAATGTCCTAACCAGGAAATTTTGAAGCCATTTTTGTGAACAGACATTTTGGCAACTATTTTAGAAACTATTTTCAAATTTGTTCAGTGCATGTTTGAGAATTTGCTACTGATTTTGCTCAAATTTTAAGAAAGGGTAGTTATTGAAGATCCCTGTTGGACGACGTGATTGGTTAACAACTTTCAAATCCTGTCATTTTTCAATATAGTACTCAAAATACAAAATTACCTTTTAGTTAACTTTAAAAGTATGATTATTTTTTTCTTCTTATTTTCAAACTTAAAAATGGCAAAAACTCAAACTGTAAACAAAATGAAAGGAAAACTTCTTGAAAAATCTGAGAAGGAAATAAAGAGAAGAGAGATTAAAAGCTAGGTATGATGAACATAAGAAATAAATTAATATTAGATCCTAAGAGGCATAAAGAAATCAAAGGGAAAGATAGAAAAAAGAAAGTTAGTGAAATGAATGAGTGTAAAAAGAGACAAACAAGGATATGCTGCTGTGAATGGGCTCTGAAAGACACAGAAGAAAAATGAAACAGAACATGCATTATTAATTATTGGGACACCGCCTGAAAGCTCTAAACATCATGATCCTGAAATCCCTGAGCATCATGACCCAGAAAATCCTGAATGCCACGACTCTGAAAGCAGACCATCGTAAACTAAAACACCAAGAAAAGTACTCAGTGGCCGAAAGGCTCCTAATATAATTCGTCAAAACCTTGAGTTTGGAGCAGTGTTAAAAAAAATCAGATTAGTGAAAACTTCAAAAAATAAGTAGTTCTCAACAGAAAAAGGAATTTTGTACAATTTTTTTTAAACCAAAAGTTGGCATCTTGAAAAGAAAAAAGCTCCTAAAAGAAAAACTTTAAAATGCCATAATCATATTCCTTGAATAAAATGGCAATAGTTGCCTCTGTCCTAGGAAAAAAGACACAATACCCGAAAGAAAGCAGAAAATGCAAAAAGGCAATTATCTGAATCAATGAAAAACTTTCAACAAATGTTTATATACAAACACATTTCTAGAATACAAAGGTCTTTAGCTACCCATCGTTTTACGATATTACCTAATTTCAGTTATTTCTCCAGATTGTCAGAAGAGAAACACCTGTAATTGTAATTTGTATGATAGCTTTGGGATGATTGTGAAAACAAAAAGAAAGTTTCTAGGAATGATTGAAGAGAAATCTTATTTTAAAGCTTAACATCTGAATTTTTTTTCAAGTTAAATGTCTACAGGATAAATGTATGAAATGTTGCAATAGTGATAGTGTAATTCAGATTAGTTCGAGGATGAACAATGGTGAAAAAAAAGGAAATGATTGAAACTAAAGATGAAATTAAAACCTAACAAAGAGGAAATTTCTCATAATAAATGTGAATTACTTTTGAAGTTCACCTTGCTATTTGAAAAGTATAGGTAACATGTGGCCAATATTAAACATACGAGAAAACACGAGAGCACAGGCAAGGACGTATCCAGAAATTTCATTTCGAAGAGGGGGGGGGAGGGGGTCGGACCCACCAGACCCCCTCTATGAATACGTCCTTGGCCAAAACGAAAGGGCTAAAATTGTATGGAAATATATACCCGTACTGCTTATATTGTCGTAAATTAGAAAATATGCCCATATGTTAGAAGATTACCAGTATTACATTATGAGTTTCAAAAGCTTTACCAAAATAAAACAGATGACGTAATAACTTGAAAATATCAATAGCCCCCATAAAGATTAACCGTACTACAACACACGAGTTTCTAAAATCTTTGTCAAAATAACAATATTCCCCGAATTAATAATCCCGGAAAATATCAATAATAATATTTAAACCTGGAGACCGTAATTGATATAATCCAGTCAAAAATGCAATATCGATTAAATTTATTTTATATACATATCTTTATTATTTAAATCGGAAAAGATTTAATAAAAATCGTCTGCTGAAGAAACACATTGGATTAAAATCCGTTGCTAAACGACATAATATAATTTTTCTTCAAATAAATTGGTGAAGAACAAACATATAGTCTGCATAATGCTATCTCTATGAAAGGTTTAATTGTACGTTTTTAATTAATATCTAGACAACCACTGGTCCTAGAAACTCAAATCATGGACTAAATTTTAAGTGGGGCTATTCCAAAATTTTTATTCAATTCTGTGCAGCCGTTCTCTCGTGATGATGAAACAAACACAGAAATAAACACAGAGACAGATGTGCAATTTTAGTTATACAAAACGAATTTCATTTCAACGAATATAAACAACAAAAATTTAAAAAACAAATTGAGTCTACATAGGAAATTATATTCCTGCCCAAATCGAATTTTTATAATGTGAATTTAAAAAGTATAATTTCTTCATAGTAAGATCTGTACACTATTTTAGAACTTTAACGATGCTAAAAATATAAAACACTGTCAACTTCTAAGAAAAATAAATTATTTACCTACCGATAGCCAAATAATTTAAACATAAACAATTCGTAACAAAAGCTTAATCACAGAACAGATTTCATTTTAACTAAGCTACTTTAAATGAAAATACGTAATCATTGCTCAAATTTAATTTCTAGAAACACAAGGAAGAGCTTATCTGTGTTAGATAAGTTAATGTTTTGCAGAAAACGTGTTAATGAAAATTATTCCTATTAATAGAAACGTAGGATTTTATATTTACTTTTGATAATTCACTTAATTTTGAAACTCAAGCTTTCATTACAGTTTTCTCTTCAGAGACTATAACCACCTTTCGCCTGATCGGTTAATCACCCACTGAAATGCTTGTCCACACACGCCTCATTTTGTTTCTTAGTTTAAATACATGAAATTGTTTTTGTTTTTTAGTTTCTCCTTTTGTGTAAAGAAAATATTGTTTTCACAAAAATTTTCGAATTTAAAGTTTTTGCGAAAAAATTCGTTCTCCCTAATACATTCCTAACGATGTCGGAAATACGTTTATCTCTAATTTTGGGGTATGCGTGATGTCCGAGAAATTAATAATATTGGCTATCTTATTCACATGCGTCATTTTTGCGTAGACTCGCGTTCTGTCTATACACACAGTAACCAACATATATGGCAAAACTTAACTCTCAGTGCTTGGTATATGGACTATCAAATCATTCAAGTACTCAAACTTTATTCTTTAAAATTAACTGTTTAAAAAAATATCAAAATATCTAATCACGCATTAATGTTTATAATGAGGTCTGTTCACATGGCGTCACAACAGGTATTAATTTGTAAACATGATAACACACCACCACGTGTTTAGCCATTATAAAATTCTTTGAACAGTCATTTTGCGAAATAAAGTTTAAATACTTAAATTTGTTGATAGTTAATATTCCAAACAAAGCACGGACTGCACAGTCCATTTTACTCAAAGTTTTGACATATCTGTCAGTTATTGTGAGTACGCAAAATATGAATACCCGCAAAAATGACACGTACGAATAGACTCTATTGAAGACCCGTTTCGACGGCGTGTGAACAGACCTCATTAGATCAACATTGGCTAAACGGCACTTTACACTGCAACCTCCCCCCCCACACACACACACACCCTTCCCATTCCTTCCCCACTTCCGAAACAATGGCTACAGTTATACTGTGGAAACAACAACCCATAAAGAAATGTAGATATAAGATAAGAAAATTCGAGTTGATATATTGTTGTTGTTGTTGAGACCCAGACCGTCCGACCTACCAGAAAGGTGTAAGGTAACCATTTGGACGGCCGGGAAGTGCCACCCAATTTAGACCGGAACCCAGTGGGGGAGGCATCCACTGGGACCGTACCCTCCTTCCCTTACCACCAACCTCTCGGAAGGACTTACGGACCCACATGTTTAACTTGATAGTACTCCGCATGAACACGGCGGCAGTTGTGGCAGCGTGCAAATCCAACGCGCAAACCACAGGGCTACCGCGCCCGAAATGTGCTAACAGCACGCAATGCCAACAGCCCGAAATGTGCCAACAGTTGATATATTGTTGTTGTTGTTGAGACCCAGACCGTCCGACCTACCAGAAAGGTGTAAGGTAACTGTTTGGACGGCCGGGAAGTGCCACCCAATTTAGACCGGAACCCAGTGGGGGAGGCATCCACAGGGACCGTACCCTCCTTCCCCTACCACCAACCTCTCGGAAGGACTTACGGACCCACATGTTTAACGTGATCGTACTCCGCGTGAACACGGCGGCAGTTTTGGCAGTGGCTGGAATCGAACCCGGGCCTACCGAGTGCAACTCCAGCGCGCTAACCAATGAGCTACCGCGCCCCAATTGATATATTGTGTAAAAACAAATTGAACAAGACAAAAGTATTTGAAATTCTTACGATTAATACACTAGTTATTCAAAAATTAAGATTTTCATGTCGTTGTTTTCCATAAAGAACTAGCAGCGATTACCCGGCGTTGCTCGGGATTTATGATGCAAAGCTCTGATAAAAATTACACCGGAACATATAGGATCATTAATCTTATACATTGTTTTTTCACTGTGAAAGAAGTAAATTCATTGCATTATGTAAGCAAAAAAAATGGATCTGATTGGCCACACTTTAGCCAATCAGATCCATTGGATCATACATACATAATTTTCTTCTTTATATATATATATAGATAGATAGATAGATGTTATTACATTCATTTATTTATTATTCAAATTAATAAAATTTGTTGAGTGAGCCTGTGAAAAATAAACCATGGTGATAGAGTTTCCATTTAAATTCATATTTCAAACCTGCGATTTTCAAAAGTGACCAATACGTTCAATAAACTCCTACAAACTCGGAGATTTAATTGATTTTTACGTTTTAAACCAACGATTTCTAACCATTTTCGTTGGGAATCATGGAGTTAGAGAGTGGAACTCCTAGGAAAAAGTTTCCTAGGATTCGTTTTCCATTAATATCACGACAACCCCTGGTGCTATAAATTCGAAACATGGACTAATTTTTAAGTGGGGCTATTTCAAGACTACCCACCAAATTTCATCAAATTCGGTTCAGCCGTTCTCCCGTGATGTTGGATCATACATACACATACATACATACATACTTTTCTTCTTTATATAGATTGCGACAGTTCCTCAAACAATGAAAGTAGTGAACAGAGAAAATTAATAGTTTGAAATCCCTTATTCATGAAAAGGTCATCAAATTTTCATGCTTTCACAGAAAATAGTTAAAAGTCATCCATCTATTTTACAGAACTATTGATATTCCCCCCAACCCTTTATTTATAAACTTCTAATTCTTTGTATTTTGAATTTTATCGGGCTACCCTATCTTGAGTCCATTATAGGAATGTACTCGTTTTTAGAGAATAACTCGATAACCGGAGCAACAAGAACATTCAATTGTAGTTTATTGCCGTTGTATTTCGTATTATACTGTTATAAAAATATATATGCACCCATAAGAAATTGAGCTACAGCCGCGAAATTCGGCATGCATGTTTCGGCAGATAGGTTTGAGGAGACTTATATCCACGTTCTCTTTATTTTAATTAAATGTAATTCCACTTTTAATTCAATTTTCGTTCTCATTTGGTAACTGGATTTTTTTTCAAAAGTGGCGTGGAGAAAATACGAAAAAACTAAAATATCTCGAGAACGGCTAGTCCTAGTGAACTGGGGTTGGTCTTATTCCTTTTATCGTTAAGAATTACGCATAAAACAAGTATTTAATGGATATATTTCAGCATACGTAGTTTTTTGTTTTAAAATTTGACGCTTTTTGCAGATCATTTTGCAAGAAAAGGCAGATTATTTTTTTCCGAATCGTACCAAAATCTAATCAGCACCAAGGTAACCCACAAGTGACTTATCTACCAAATTTTGTGAAATTTGGTCTATTAGTTTTTGAGCTAAAGTGGATACAATTTTTGCGAACCATTTCGCAAAAAAAGGCAGGTTCTGTTATCCCGAATCGTACCCAAAACTAATCAGCACTAGATTCATCCACAAGGGACTTACCTACCAAATTTTATGAAAATTGGTCAATTAGTTTTTTAGTTAGAGTGGATACAAAATCTGGACAGACAAACAGACACACACACACACACACAGACGTCACGCTAAAAAGAGTTTTTTCGTATTCTAGAGGTCTCGAAACGCGTAGATCCGTCGAAAAATTGAGTTGCGATTTTCGGCATGATTCCAATACTTTCCCTATACATCACCATGTATTGCAGGGAAAGTAAAAAGTATGGAATATATGAATGTATTATAGACAGTTGGTTGGGAACTTGCTCTCCAGATATTTCATATTGTAAAAATAATTTTAAAATAAAACATTTCACAGTTGTTTAAATAAAAAGAAGACAAAATAAAGTTATAAACAAATAAAGTAATTAAAAACTTTAGAAAAAAAAAAGCTGGCTGATGAAGCAAGACTCAAAATGGAGAAAGAGAGTCAACCTATAGTTTCTTAACAAGTGCTTTAACTGCATATTATTCGAAAAACTCATTTTCACGTACATACGTAATGGGTGCTACAATGGTTAGTAATTACGCAGTTCTCAGTCAAGATGGGAATTTGATAACGAGTTCGTGTTAATCCTCTTGAGCGCTCTTTTGAATATTATAGGGTATATTGTTAGCTAATTTTATTCTATTAAAGCCAGAATTTCATATTATCATTTCACTCCGTGACCTTTCATGAGACATCAAGACAATATTAGTTTATTTCTTTAATTCTCAGTACAAAAATCGGCAAGTGAAAATCAAATATTTTAATTTTCAATTCGTGTTGTAAATTTAACACGAATGAAATAATCAAAAACTCTTATTATTTGTAGATTTGTATTGATACGGAATCATAACGTACATGAGCAGGATATATTTCACGCCCCTACCATACACATGCATCAGAAAAGCCCATATAGCTGTCTTTCTTGGCCACAAATTTGGCAGCCTTAGTTATAAATTTAGCGAACTTGACGACAAATTTGTCCAAAATATCGTCATTTTGACGACTTTGGGAAATTTCGTCACATTGGCGATTATTTAATATCTCTGAAAATTAATTTAATCTATGATAATCCCTGTCGCTTTGTGGGACTTATTAATTTAATATTTTTAATTCAAAATATTACTAAAGTTTCACTGTTTGTAAGACAGGTACGTTTTGTTATAGGGTCACAAAGTAATTATATTTCGTTACAGTGTCTTGAATTAATAATATTAATTGAAAACTTTGCTTGGTCTATATACAAGGTGATTATAATTAAAGTTCCCGGTTTGAAAATGGTCTCAAATAAAAAGCACTGGTCAGAATGATTTGAAATTTTGCGTGAACACCCGTGGAGCAATGGAATTTTGTTTGGTGAAGAAAAAAGCAGTAGTTCAAAAAGTCGCCGCTAGGAGAATAATTGGCGCTTTAATACACTAGAATGCAATACAAAAGTAATAAACGTTGACTTACTCATTGGCTAATGACGTAATAAATGTTCAATATGCTGTCCTTCGAATACTGAATTAAAAGTCTATCTTTCATCATCATATGAATGAAAATGTAATCAAGTAATGAAAAAAAAAAAATTCATCCATTGAAACAATGTTAAATTCTAAGCAAACGTAAGCCGTAACTTTTTTCACAAAATGTGGATTTAACTTGTTTTGCATAATTGCTCTTCAAATGCTGCTGCAAATTTGCATAAGACAGTGACGTTGCAATTAACGTTTGCTATAAAAAAGGAAGAGCGGAACTTGTTTCTCATAACTTAATGAAAAATCTCTATTGTTCTGTTGCAATGACTCTACCAATAAAAGATCGTGCTCTTCTTGTCAAATTGTTTTATGAGAATAACAGCTCTTGTTTAGTAGCTCTTAAAAAGTTCAGAACGCTGAAAAAGTTAAAATCTGGTCCTCTGTGTGGCAAAAGCTTGCGCAAAATGATTTTAAAATTTGAAGAGACTGGCTCTTTGGACATCAAACCTGGCAGCGGACGGAAAGCAGTCGATGGAGAGATAGTGGAAAACGTAGCTACAGCGTTAGAAGAAGAGCGTAACTCTAATGCATCTACGAGTGCACGTGGAATTGCCCGATCATTAGACGTACCCTCCAGTACGGTACAAAAATTTTTTAAACACATTTTGAAATGTTATCCTTACAAACTGACCCATGTTCAACAGTTGCTACCTACGGACAATGTTGCACTTGAAATGTTCGCACTTCAATTTCTGGCTCGGTTACAAGTGGACGACGAACGGCCCTGGAACGTTTTGTGGACTGACGAAGCACACTTCCATCTCCATGGAACTGTTAATACGCAAAATTGCAGAATCTGGGCAGCCGAAAATCCACAGGAACTACGCCAGGTGTCTCTTCATTCCCCCAAAGTCACTGTGTGGTGCGGATTTACAGCAGCGTTTATTACCGGGCCTTTCTTTTTTGAGGAAGTTGGTCCTCATGGCCCCGTCACCCGTTCTGTCAATGGCCATCGGTATGAACGTCTTTTGAAAAGTCACGTTATACCCACACTGCAAGAGCGTCAGTGTATCGATAACACTATTTTCACGCAGGATGGGGCTCCACCACATATCGCAAAACCAGTGAAGCGGCTACTTCGCAGCCATTTTGGAGATGACAGAATCATCAGCCGCCATTTTCCTGTAAGATGGCCAGCACGTTCTCCTGACCTCAATTCATGTGAGTTCTGGCTTTGGGGGCATCTGAAGAATGTGGTGTTTAATGGACACATTACAATTTAGCGGAACTTAAAGCTAGCATCACGCATCACATCTACAACATCTCTACAGAAACACTCAAATCTGTTGTTGAACACTCTATTTTGCGCTTTCAGCTTGTTTCAGAATGCGAAGGACAGCGTATTGAACATTTATTACGTCATTAGCCAACGTTTATTACTTTTGTATTGCATTCTAGTGTAGTAAAGCGCCAAAAATTCTCCTAGCGGCGACGTTTTGAACTACTGTGTTTTTTCTTCACCAAACAAAATTCCATTGATCCACGAGTATTCACACAAAATTTCAAATCATTCTGACCAGTGCTTTTTATTTGAGATCATTTTCAAACCGGGAACTTTAATTATAATCACCCTGTATATTCGGAGATTTTAAAAGCGACAAGCGGATGGCAGAGAATCATAATATAACTTCACCTCCATACTCACATAAGGGGGTCCTAAATTTAGAATAATGCTTCCCAATGCAGATATTAGCACACATGGACCAGTTTTATGCGGTTTTCAGCATTGAATAATCGAAATCTGCAATGGAAATTGAAAAAATTGTATGACACGATTTTATGCGCACCGTCATACTTGTATAACGGACTTCATAACAAGTAAATATAATACTTTTTCAAACATTTACACAGACACAAACATATACACACACAAACACACATATATATATGTATATATATATGTATATATATATGTATATGTATATATATATATATATATTATATATATATATTATATATATATATATACAGGGTGTCCAGTGATATCGGTGCCCAATGGCTATTTTCTCAACCGTTAGTCACAGAGATACACTTCCAATTGCAAAAATGTTTTAAATTTAAAAATAATCTATTATCTTAGAAACAGTTTAAATCAATAAATGTATTTCTGAAAGAAATACGAAATATACATTTTTATACAGTCCCCCAGTCCTAATAATTATATTTAGGAAAATCATCCTCATACAATTTTATGCAAAATAAAATAAAAATCATCCTTTTACGACCAAAATTGACCGATTTATAGCTGTTTAAAGTTGGAGCACTTTTTGTGCTGAGAAATGGTCAATACAGTCCCTGATTGGTTGTGAATTTTGGTCGTGAAAGGAAGATTTTTTTTTATTTTGCATAAAATTGTATGAGGGTGATTTTCCTAAATATAACGGGTAGGACCGGGGGACAGTATAAAAATTTATATTTCGTATTTCTTTCAGAAATGTATTTATTGATTTAAACAATTTCTAAGATAATAGATTTTAAAATTTAAAACATTTTTGCAATTGGAGGTATATCTCTGTGACTAAGTGTTGAGGAAATAGCCATTGGGAACCGATAGTACTGGACACCCTGTATAATGTTTTATTACTTACCTCATCTTTTTAGTATAAAATTAAGATCATGTTTAATTCTCTGGTATCAATGTTTTTCTTTTGTTAGATATTATATTTTCAATTTCTCTTTGTTGGAAATCATGTAACCTCTTAAATGATATTGATTTAGGGTATGTCATTCATTTCATGTATTGTCTATTAACTTCCTTACCTCTATATTACTTTCCCTGCAATACATGGTGATGTATAAGGAAAGTATTAAAATCGTGCCGAAAATTGCAATTCGAGGGATCTGTACGTTTTGGGACCATTAGAACACGAAAAAGTTATTTTTAGCATGACGTCTGTGTGTGTGTATGTGTGTAGGCTTTATATCTACTCTAACTGAAAAACTAATTGACCAAATTTCATAAAATTTGGTAGGTAAGTTCCTTGTGGGTTAGCCTGGTACTGATTAAATTTTAGTACAATATTGGATAAAAGAACCTGCCTTTTTTTTTGCGAAATGGCCTGCAAAAATTATCTGTATCCACTCTAGTACAAAAACTAATAGTCCAAATTTCACAAAATTTTGTCGGTAAATCACTTGTAGGTCAACCTGGTGCTGATTAGATTTTGGTACCATTCGAAATTAAAGAACCTGCCCTTTTTGGCGAAATGGCCCGCAAAAATCGTTAAATCTAAAAATAAAAGACTACGTATGCTCAAATATATCAATTAAATGCTTATTTTATACGTAATTTTTGACGGAAAAAAGAATAATACCAATTAGAAGAGAAGAATAAGACCAAAGGAATAAGATCAAAAGAATAAGACCCCATTACTCTAGGACCAGCCGTTCTCTCGAGATATTTTAGTATTCTCGCATTTTCGCTACGCCATTTTTGAAAATAAGTCCAATTATCAAATGAAAACGGAAATTGAATTAAAAGTGCAAATTCAGTGTAATTTAAAATAATATCTGCTGTTATTTTACGCAATTAAACTCAATTTAATGAATTATTGAAGAAATAAAGACAACTTGAATATGAGTCTGCAGGGAAAGTCATGTGCTAGCCACATCAGAATATATATATATATATATATATATATATATATATATACTATGGTGTTATTTTAAGATATTTCATTTAAATTTTCAGGGTCAGTACAGTGTTATAGTTTTAAAATCTACAAATACCAATATTAATATTTAAATCTTTGTTTTAAGGATTTACAACAACGAAATACTGGAATTTGATTTTTATTGCATTAAATGGCTTAACCTTCATTTTAGTGTTCCTCGAAATAGTTTAGTTCTAGATTAATGCTTACTGGTGTGAAGGGAACTAAAAATATATATATAGTGAGTAACTCTATTACTTGTTTTAGATTGATGTGAAACATCCCTCTTTTCACTTATTTCGAATAGAATGCAGTTTATTTCGTCTAAATAGGACCACAAATGATGTTATTGGCAATCGATGTAACGTTCATAGAGCACACCACTGAGCGAGCTTGCGGTCACAGTAAGTGATTAGCGCTCGCATGGCGCAGATGTCACAGATCTAAAATTTGAATTTTGTACACTTTTCGACCAAAGTTGTTCTTATAATACAGCTTCGGTATACATAATCAGAAGGAAAATTACACATTGAGTTCGGCACTTCCGTTACACAATTTCATTCGTATTAACATAATTCATTTTTACTCGTATCACGTCAACTATATCTATCTAAACGATGGTCAACTTATATCCCGTATCTTTGTTTACTGCCCAGATCACACGGCTCATCCGAGAGTTTAGAGCAACTTAATGTGTGGCCGAATGGTACATATATAAACTTTCTGTTACAAAGGGAACAAGAAAACACATGTACTGGTATGACAGATACAAATATAAGCCAAAGAACAGCAAAACAGGTGAACCGAAAATTAAGAACATACTATAAGAAAATTACAAATAAACACAATCAGTACGATTCATTTAACATAAATTGCCGAATATCCAGCATCAATCAATTAAATCCAGCCCGCTTAACTACATTATGAATCCGCTGAAAAACAACAGAATCAATAAACCTGACAATTACACATAAACCAACAGCCTAGTGTCCCGAAGAACACAGTACACTGGAAACACAAGAACATTAAAATGCAATGAAAACAATAAAATTATAATTATATATATAAATCAGCAGCTTGATGTCCCGTAGAACATCTTACACAAGAAGCACAAAATCACTAAAATACAAGAAAACAATAAAATTACAAATTACATATAGATCAACAGTCTAGTGTCCCGACGAACACCGTAGACTAATAAAAGCACAAAATTATTAAAGTGCAATTAGACAAAATCGACAATTACAGATAAGCCATCAACCTAGCGCCCGGAAGAACACCGTACACTAATAACACAATGCAAATAAAACTCAAGACAAGAAACAAAAAATAAATAATCGGTCATATTACTAAACCAATAAGAGCCAGAAACATTAATTTACTGGAGTTTGTTAGAGACCGAGCTAGCAATGGAGATACATGTTTTAATCATATTAATAGAACGGGGATCAGCCAAAATCCTAGAAAAGTACTGGACTAGATTGTTGTCCAAAGGTTTAGTAGTACTTAATTTTATTAGGGAAATTAAAAATAAAGTGATCGGCAACTCCAATATGTCTTGAGAGCCAAGTCTGCAAAGAGATACGGGGTAGTCCGATATGCCCCCTAACTCCTGAGAAAAAATTCTCTGCCGGGAAATGAGCTTGGATGACTGACTGTCAACCCACCAGCCCACGTGTCCGCAGGGGAAGGTTAAAATTTTCTCCACCATGAGGGTTTTCTCCACCCTCTGTGCAAAGTTCAGGAAAGAGCACGTAAGCCGTGAATTTGTCAGCCAATATACAAAATTCGAGCAATTTCCTAAAGTCGCCAAGTTGGCGATATTTCAGCAACTTATTCGCCAAGGAAGCTCATTTTATTGCCAAGATCACATAACCCGGACTTAAATTCTGCCCGTCACATTAATTTACATGCATATATTTTATACTGTATCTAAAGTAAACAAACATTAAGAGAATTGTAACGCAAAAAATAAAATCATTCAACGGCGTCTTAGAGTTTTTCGACCAAAAGTACATAATTCAGCAAAATATTATGTTTCAGCGTTAAAACTGCTCTCTCCCTCTCTCTTTCTCTCTCCTTCTGTTACCAATTTAAATGACTTTTGCATTAAGTCTAGTATAATTTTCATAATATTTTAAAGGAAAAGAATATTTTCATGTAAACATCCACTTATATTTTTTAATCTTCAAATTCTTAAAAAGGAGAGAAATACTGGATGCGCTAAAGGTGTATAATACGAAATATGTATTAAGTAGAAAGTCTGATTCTGCTTGTTCTCTTAGGAATTAAGAATTTAAATATATTTATATTAATTATTCATACTCCGCAGGCGATGCAAATAAAGAAACAGACTCAAAGAAAATCCTAGGATGCTGGACTTTTTATTGAATATCAGCTGAATTAAATATTTATTTGGGATACTTAAGGGACAATATCTCAGATGAAAAAATGATAATTTAAACTGAAATTACAATTTATAATCTTTAATAAAAATGATATTCGTAAGTATTCTCAGAACTTTCAAAATTCAATACAAAACTGATACTCGTGCATATAGTTTTTATCAAAACTAAGATTTTTAAATTCTAAGACTTTACTAGTCAAAAAATATTTCCCTATTGTACTTTACTTTCAAACAGGGTGTCCCGAAAAGTCTTTATACGACCTTCATTTCCTCAACCGTTAGTCGTGCATATATGTATATACAAGGTAGGATCAAAAAGTTCGGAGACTGTGCTGATATCTCCAACCCTGATTGGAGGAGAGGGGAACTATTTTACAGTGGCGTAGAGGCGTGTGACGCGAGATGTGAAAACGAAGAAGCAGGTCTTCAGTGCAGAGTTTTTTCAGACAATGCGTGTCAGTGAACTGTAGTCGTTCGAGTTCGTCGAAAACAGAAATGGCGTTTGAAGAACAACGCGCGAATATCAAATTCTGCCAGCATTTGGAGAAATCGTAGAGAAATGGGGAAATGCTACAGCAGGTGCTATGTTTCTGTCGGCGATTTCCCCAAATACTGGCAGAATTTGATATTCGCACGTTGTTCTTCAAACGCCATTTCCGTTTTCGACGAACGCGGACGACTACAGTTCACTGACACGCATTGTCTGGAAAAATTCTGCACTGCAGACCTGCTTTTTCCTTTTCACATGTGCCTCTACGCCACGGTAAAATAGTTCCCCTCTCCTCCAATCAGCGTTGGAGATATCAGCACAGTCTTCGAACTTTTTGATCCTACCTTGTATAATACGTTTATATAAACTTCCAATTACAATTTTTTTTAAAAAATAAAATAACAATTTATCTTATTACAGTTTTAAATCGAAAACGCATTTCTCTAAAAGAATATGAAATGTAACATTTTATGCAGCCCCTTCTTCTAAAATTTTCCAATTACTAAACATTTCTTCATTAACATGCAAACTTTTTAAAAGTTCGATTTTTTTTTTTTTACGAGAAAAGTTTACCAAAATATAGCAGCTCAAATTTGCAGCAGTTTTTGCTGAGAAATTGGAGTTGTACTCAAATTGAATTGCAAGACATTCTTCTAAACAAATTATTAGGTTTACTAATAATAAAAACATTTTTAAACGTTCATTTATATCATATATGATGTAAAAATTTACATGAATTTTACCATAGCGCTTTCGGGCATACAGATGCCCTTCATCAGAAGCATATGATAAGTACAAAGTACACTAGAGCTATTAAATTCGTACAGCCAACTCACAAGTTATATTTGGGGACGCGACAGCCCAGTGGTTAGCGCACGGGAATTGCATTCAGACGACCCGAGTTTGATTCCTGCCTCTTCCAAAACTGCCGCCGTGCTTACACGGAGTACAATCACGTTAAACATGTGGGTCCGTAAGTCCTTCCGAGAGGTTGGTGGTAAGGAAAGAAAGGTACGTACCCTGTGGATGCCTCCCCCACTGGGTTCCTGTCTAAATTGGATGGTACTTCCCGGCCGTCCAAAGCACCTTTGAGTAGGTCGGACGGTCTGCGTCGAATAAACGAACAAGTTACATTTGCATAATAAAACAGGCTGATTATTTTCGCCCATTGACCTTTAGTATTATACTAGCCGAATACCCGTTGAAAATCAACGGGCTCGCAATAAGCAATCCCTGAATAATGTAAATTTTATAATAATTGGCGTTTCACATTTATTCGACAAATCGAATATTTTGGTGTGCAGAACCCCCTAAAGGAGAAAATATTGGAAAACTAAATTTTCGCACTTCTTCCTCTGTTTGTATTGTGTTTTTTATCAGATGATTGGCCCATATACCAAATATCAAGCCTCTATCACATTTAAAAGGAAGCGTGCCTCATTTATTCAGAAAATCGAACATATTAGTGTGCGCACCCCTTAAAGTAGCAAATATTGGAAATCTGAAATTTCGCACTTTCTTCCTTTCAAACTATCTACCCTTACACCAAATTTGATATCTCTATCTCATTTCGAAGCATGGTTTTTTATCAATTCTCTTTTCGAACGTTTCGAACGAATAGATAGAGAGACATCGGCACCCCCTACAATAGCAAATGTTGGAAGACTGAAATTGCACACTTTCTTCCTTTCCAACTTTTTACCCATACACCAAATTTGTCTCTATCTCATCGTGAAGCGTGCTTTTCTAGCATTTCATCTTTCGAATGCTTTTGTGTGGAGTACCCACCCCTTTAACTATACTTTTTTTAAAAACTCTATTCTTTTTGTGATTTCTATGAGATGTTTCGCCCATATACCAAATATAAAGCCTCTATCACGTTTTTAAAGGAGCGTTTCTCCTTTATTCCGAAAATCGAACATTTTGGTGTGCGGCACCCCCTAAAGTAGAAAATATTGGTAAACTGAAATTGTACACTTTCGCCCTTTCAAACTATCTATCCTTACACCAAATCTGATATCTCTATCCCATTCCAAAGCATGGTTTTTTTTATCAAATGACTTTTCGAACGTTTTACTCTGGAGCACCCCCTTAAACGAACATTTTTGAAAAACTGTATTCGTCTTGGGCGTTTTCGTCAAATTATTAGCCCATATACCAAATTTTAAGCCTGTATCAAATTTTAAAGGCGTATTTTCTCATTTATTCGGTAAATCGAACGTTTTGGTGTGCGACACCCCCTTAAGTAGAAAATATTGGAAATCTGAAATTGTACACTTTCTTCCTTTCGAACGATTTACCCATTCACCGAATTTGAAGTCTATATCTCATCGCAAAGCATGCTTTCCCATCATTTCACTTTTCGAACGTTTTGGTGTGCGGCACCCCCTTAAGTAGAAAATATTGGAAATCTGAAATTCCACACTTTCTTTTTTCAAACGGTTGACCCATACTCCAAACTTGAAGTCTCTATCTCATCGCAAAGCATGCTCTCCTATCATATCACTTTTCGAACGTTTTGGTGTGCTGCACCCCCCCTTAAGGATTAAATATTGGAAATCTGAAATGGCACACTTTCTTCCTTTCGAGTGATTGACTCATATACCAAATTTGAAGTCTCTATCTCATCGCAAAGCATGCTTTCCCGTCATTTCACTTTTCGAACGTTTTGGTGTGGGGCACCCCCTCTATAGAACGTTTTCGAAAAATTCGATTTTTCCAGGGGGTTTTATCGAACGACCGAGCCGTGTACCAAATTGCAAGTCTCTATCTATTCGGGAAGTGCCTAAAAAAGGCGTGACAGACAGACAGACGGACAGACAGACGAACAGACAGACAGACGGACACTTGGCAATTAGTATATACTAGCCGCATACCCGTTGAAAATCAACGGCCCCACATTAAGCAACCCCTGAATAATGTAAATTTTTTAATAATTCGCGTTTCTTATTTATTCGACAAATCGAACATTTAGTTTTGAGGCACCCCCAAAAGTTCAAAATATTGGAAAACTGAAATTGCACATGTTCTTCCTTTCGAACTATCTACCTGTACACCAAATTTGAAGTCTGTATCTTATTTCGAAGCATGTTTTTTTTTATCAATTCACATTTCGAACGTTTTCCTCTGGAAAACCCCCTTAAACGAACATTTTTGAAAAATTATATTCGTTTTGGGTGTTTTCATTAAATGATTAGTCTATATTTAAAATTTTGAGCCTCTATCAAATTTTAAAGGGGCCGTTTCTCATTTATTCGGATAATCGAACATTTTTGTGTGCGACACCCCCTTAAGTAGGAAATATTGGAAATCTGAAATTACACACTTTCTTCCTTTCTAACGGTTTACCTATATACCAAATTTGAAGTCCCTATCTTATCGCAAAGCAGGCTTTCCCATCATTTCACTTTTCGAACGTTTTGGTGTGTGGCACCCCCTTGAGTAGAAAATATTGGAAATCTGAAAATGCACACTTTCTGCCTTTCGAACGATTTACCCATACACCAAATTTGAAGTCTCTACCTCATCGCAAAGCATGCTCTCCTATCATTTCACTTTTCGAACGTTTTGGTGTGCTGCACCCCCCCTTAAGTAGAAAATATTGGAAATCTGAAATTGCACACTTTCTTCCTTTCGAACGATTTACCCATACACCAAATTTGAAGTCTCTATCTCATCGCAAAGCATGCTTTCCCGTTATTTCACTTTTCGAACGTTTTGGTGTGGGGCACCCCCCTCTATCGAACGTTTTCGAAAAATTCGATTTTTCCAGGGGGTTTTATCGAACGACCGAGCCGTGTACCAAATTGCAAGTCTCTATCTATTCGGGAAGTGCCTGAAAAAAGCGTGACAGACAGACAGACGGACAGACAGACGGACACTTGGCAATTAGTATATATAATAGATAGATGTTAGCTGGATTTAAAATATCTAGTTATATGCCTGTGATGAAGGATGTATATACGACCAAAAGCGCTAAGGCAAAATTCGTGTAAATTTTTACGTTCTATATGCTGTAAATAAACTTTTATTTAAAATGTTTTTTTATTAGTAATTTCCTCATTCGGAAGTGTCGCCAAGTTTAGTTATTTTAAATTATTAAGCGTCAAAAGACTTTCTGGTACATCCTGATAAATCATACAGATATGTCATTAAATGAAATGCAAAACAAATATTATGAAATGTTTAATTTTCATTTTATTTTTCATTTAATTTTCATTTAATTTTTCCTCAAACGCTAGCCCGAATTTATAAATTTTCAGGAGTGAAAAAGTAATTGAAGACAAAAATCGATGTTTCATATCTCGGTAGATTTTGCTCGTGAAGGAATCGGAATTTTTTTTTTTTTTTTTCAGTTTTACATGTTAATGCATAAAGGAACTTTTAGTAGTCGGAAAATCTTGGAATGAGGTACTGCAAAAAGTTAGATCTCGTATATTTTAAACAAATACATTTTTCGATTAGAAACTTGAGATTGGCTGTTACCTTATTTGCAACATTTTTGTTAATCAGAAATATATATCTGCGACTAACTATTGAGGAAATAGAGGTCGTGTGAGGACTTTCTGGGACACCGTGTATATTAATTTTCGCGTTTTAGAGAATATAAGTTTCCGTACAAACCAATCATATTAGAATGCTGCAAGATTATTCCCCTACAGGTTGGAGATCGTACTTTTGCTTTTACACATGTTTTGCTTTCAGCCAAAGGCCCGGCCCTACCGTGCAGAAAACACCGGTTCTCGTTAGATCACCGAAGTCAAGCAGCATCGGGCGCTGTTAATACTTGAGTGGGTGACCACCTGGGAACACCGCGTGCTGTTGGCACATTTTGGGCGCGGTAGCCCGGTGGTTTGCGCGCTGGATTTGCACGATGCCACAACTGCCGCCGTGTTCATGCGGAGTACGATCGCGTTAAACATGTGGGTCCGTAAGTCCTTCCGAGAGGTTGGTGGTAGGGGAAAGAGGGTACGGTCCCTGTGGATGCCTCCCCCACTGGGTTCCGGTCTAAATTGGGTGGCACTTCCCGGCCGTTCAAACAGTTACCTTACACCTTTCTGGTAGGTCGAACGGTCTGGGTCTCAACAACAACAACATGTTTTGCTTTCGTCCTGTAAAAATGCAGAACCAAAAGTGTTTGACATGAATTTATGTAAAAGTTCACATCCCTTTATACCGTAATTAAACTATCCTCGTTTAGAGCGTTCTCCGGATATTTCTAAAGGCCAAAATGGAGCATTTCACTACAGCAACTGGAAAGCATTGGTAAGAATGCTTCCCAGAACATGCTGGTGATTTTCGCTGAAAGTATATATTATTTTAAAAAATATCCAGTCAGTTGACAGCAGCGGATTGTAAAAATCAGTAATATATGTGTACAGCACAATTTTTATTGGGAAAATTGGCGAAATTAAGGAAAGACACAACACTATTTTTCTTCTTTTTTTTTGCTTCTAGACATCAGCATGTGAACTCCCCCATTGCTATACACATTTGCTTGTGAAGCCGTTAAAAGCAACGGTAATTCTGTCACAGTGTTTAGTTAATTAGCTCAGAAATACAACAATAAAAAATCTTATGTGAGTAGAATATTGACATTCCCTATATTGCGCAATGCCTTTACATTATTCAATGACTTTACGGCGCAATATCGATGTACTTGATACACAATACTATATTTTTGGTTTTGAATTGTACCTTAATATTTTCAATCAGAGACTACAGGATCTGTAAACTGTACTTAAAAACACCATCTTGGCGTACAAGAAATTTTTACATTTTACAGTGGCACTTTACAATGAAAAACTTCTTGTACGTCAAGATGGTGTTTTTAAAAGAAAGACAGTTTACAGATCTTGTAGTCTTTAAAAATATTTGACATATTTTAGACGTGCTTACCATACTTATTAATTGTACATTAATATTTAGCATTTTTCTTCATGACAACATAGAAATGTATTCCAAAGTACTAAATTAACTTATATTTCCAGCGAATTCAATTAAACAATCAGGAAAATGGCTACATCGTCTACTTAGCAAAACGGAAAAATATCTAATCATCTGTATATAAAGAGCAGTATTATGGGGTTCTACGGTGAATATGACATCAGATACTGAAAACGAAGCTGGATATTGGACTCATTTTTAATTTACTTACAACAATGGATACTATAATACCTCCTTTTGTGTTGTGGCTTCGCAGACAGTGATTGATTGTTGTCTTTTATTATATATAATAAAAGACTACTACTATATAATATATACTATAGTATATACCACGAATAAATCGTTTTTTTAATTAATTACTGGCAGATTACCTACTAGTCTGACTAGTACTAAGTAAAGCGCCTAATGTGCGTATAAATAAATAAATCCATATCAAAATGTTGTTGGCATTGAATTATCACTTAAATTGAAATCAATAGCACTCAACCAACTCACGTGCAAAATCCTTACCAAAATGCAATGGGAACGTAAAATATTAAGTGAAATAAATTATTGTTGACGAATTCTTGGGTGTCAAAATATAAAACTATGCCAAATGATTTTTTTTTATCTCTTGATTGGAACAAACTAGATCGATGAGAATTTTGTTAAAGGATTGATTGCATAGTACTGCATATGAAAAGTGAACATATTTGACGATAATTACTTACATTTTTAATTTTATGTAATTCTTTGATAAATTCATTTGAAAAACGTGCAATAATTCGAGAAAAGTTCATCCTACAGTGTTTTAAGATTTGGGTTATTGGTTTCTTTAATGGAGAATTATGTATGAAATGAATATTTATTTAACTTTATTGAAAATTTGAATGTTTAATGATTTTTTTTTTAAATTCATTCAAAATTTTAGGGGTTTTAGAAATCTGATCGCATTTAAAATCAATACGTTTCCAGAATTCACCGATGGTAATAATCCTACCAAATTTAATCCGAAACGCTTCATTCGTTCGTAAGATATCGCTTCCACAGATTCACGAACACACACACACACACACACACACATACATACATGCACGCATACATACACACATACGTAACCTCAAAACTCGAATTCAATTCGAATTTTCGACCCTGTCACACGCGTAGGGAAAGTAAATATGAATTGCTGGTCACCACATTTCTAGTTTATTCACCACATAACTACGTTCTGAGTTCAACCTCGTAAAACCCAAATTCCTTCTAGGGGCGACTTTTAGAACTTCATTTTTGTAAAATCGTTTCAACATGTGTTTAAAGTAATTTCTACTAAGTTTGGTTCAACTACTAAATATTTCTACAGAAGTTTTGAATGCGGATATTTTAATTATAATCACGCAGTATACCGATTTGAAATTTATAATTCACTAGAATAAATTACCCGGCCTTGCCCGAGTCCCAAATAAGCGCCCGCTACGTAAATAATAAAGATACAGAAAACATTACTCAATTTACAAATCGCCTGTTTTGAGTCAAAATCATTCCCACATTTCGTTTCAATCCAAATCATTTACTTTCAACGCATGTGTAATCGTGCGCAGTAATTTGTTATGCATGTGCAGAAACGTCCACTGCTCTCCATAGCAAAGCCCAGTTTGTTTGCCAACCGGAAAATGGGCAGAATCGGAAATCTTAACTTTTTGTTGCTTTTGACTGAGCCTTAACAGAAAATCCGTTAATGGAGTAATTAAATAAAGTGGTGAAGAGTGAAGAATACAGTGAAGAATACAACCATATGTTTGGTAAACTTCGAATTGCGCTAATTTTCCTTTTTACTTTCCTTATATACGTAGTATAATGTATAAGGAAAGTATTGTGACGGGGTCGAAAATTCGAATTCGAGTTTTCGACGGGAGAGCACGTTTCAAGCATCCCTGATCACGAATCAAACATTTTTGAAGTGCTGTGTGTGTGTGTGTGTGTGTGTGTCAGTGGGTCTGTGGAGACGATAACTGGCGAACGAATAGACCGATTCAAACCAAATCTGGTACAAAAATCACAATCTGTAAACACTGGAAGCCTATTGTTTTTATACGCAATCGAATGTTCAGAACCCCCCTAAATTTTCGAATGAAATTTTGAAAAAATCGTCAAAAAATCAAAAACAATATTAAAGTTACGCAAATAGACATTTCTTATGTAATTTTTCATTAGAAAACGATTGACATAAATTTTAGAACGCTAACATGAACCGCTCTCGAGATATTGCACATTTTTCAAAAAAATTATCAAAAAGTCATATAAAATGAAAAAAAAAATTTCCTATTGAGAAACATGTTCACTTTTCATATGTAATACCATGCGATAAATTGGGTGACATCATTCTCGTGGATCTAGCTCGTTCCATTCAGGAAAAAGATGCTTTGAGTAATACTTTTGTATTTGAACGCCAATAGTCATTTATCTGCTGTAAGAACAACTTATTTCTTCGTCCATAACGCTTAGCGAGATTTTGGCGACGAATTTGGCGGAATGACGCCAACTTGGCGACTTTTTGAAATGTTGCCAAATTAACGAATATCTCGCCAAATGGATAAAAATGACGCTAAATCAATGAAAATGACGACTAATTGTCAAAAATTCAATATCTTGGAAAGGATATTAGTATCTACTAGAAGAAAAACCTATTTATTTTACTCTAAAAGTAGTAAATTCATTTCATTATATAAGGAAGTCATGAGTAAGTCATGTGTTGCCCACATCAGATTTTTTAGGATGCGGAGAAATAAGAAAATAAAAAATGCATATTTCAATGTATTTAAAATTAAATAAATAAAATATAAATGGAATTGTCTTAAGGATTCGGAGAGTTTGAAGATCATTGGAAAGAATGCTCTTTGATATTTTCCATGATGTCAAGATGGAAACTCCGCGATAATATTTCATTAAGGAACCAATTTGTGTGAAAAATCGCTCAAAATCGTGCTTTAACATAAAATAATTTAAAAAGAAAATTCGAATTTTTAAAAAATCTCGCCGAGAACTGTCGTACTGGGATTTCAGATAACCCAGTATCGAATTTCGTGGCTGTCCGAAACCCAGATTCACCGCTACAGACGACACACACAGGCAGACAAGCATCTTCTGTTACTACGTAGTAACAGACAGTAACATATGTGTTTGTTTCGGGTTAACGATGTAGTTAGCATTGCGCATAATAGTTAAGAACGCATTTAAGGGATTGTCAGAGGTTCAGCCTATCGAAAAATTTCAAGCAAAATACACCTGATACATGTGTAAATCCATATTTTTATTTAATTTTAGAAGAAAATTCAGATTTTTTTAGAAAAAAATAAAATTTAGACGAAAATTCAAACAGTCTTTCAGGATGAATATCCTCCCATTAAAAATCCGTTTATGTTTGTTCCCAATACGCCACTGAATTTAGACAAAATGACTTCTGCGGGTAATTTGATGATGCAAATAGAAGCTGGTAGTATCAATCTCTTCCTTCTGTCACGGATAAACACACTTCCGATACCGCTGAACGTAAAATTTGTGAAGTTATGAGTTATGTATCAACAAGTAAATATAAAAAGTCAGTACTTTTTTTTTCGAGTAAGCTCTTTTATTTTTAACTTGCCATGAGTAGTATCACGTGTTAAAAGCTGTAGCACGTGTTAAGCTGCATATTGTACTTCATTAAAATATTTTACTAAATTCATCCTGACCGATGGTTGTTTGTCTCAACTACTTTGATGGCATTTTTAACATACTTTCCTACGTCCTAGAAATCTGAAACTTGGTACACAGTCGAATATTTTAATTAATTAAAATTTGGTGGATCCTACAAAAAATAGGACCAGCTTCTTTTTCTTCTTATGCTACATGGCTTGCGAAAAATCTCCCCTCCCTTCTATATATATATAATCCCATTACTGCAAAATACTTAAGATAATCCAATATGTAGCTTCATCTATATATATATATATATATATAGGGTGTCCCAAAAACATTGTTCCTCGAAAACTTTTATTCCTCAAATATTGATCTTAGAGATATATGATAAATTACAAAGTTGCATAAAAAAAGATGCATAAGAATTGCATAAGAAAGAGTTGCATAAGAATTGCTGAAATTTTTTAACGCAAAATTATTTAACTCTAGAGTCAGTAATAATTTCATTGGATTTACATAAAGAGCCAGGCGATTTATATTTTGACGGCGTCATTTGAATAAAGTTCATTTTTTTCGATGAAGTTTTAAATTTTCAAATATATTTTAAATTATCATAGTACTACAGTAATTTATTATATCAGCGCTGAATGTATCGCATTTTAGGGATGTTTAAATAAAGTTGCATTTTGTTGGAAAGTGTTTCATAATCAATGCTTTATGCATGATTGATCTTTTTTGTTTAATATAAACTGAATTATTTATAAAAATATCAGTCTTTGAATATTTGATGACTTAATAATATATTTGTTTGCTCATGGTTATGTAATTATGCATACCTAATTTCTTTAAATCATGTAAAAATATTTTTAATTCTCGCCAAAACTGACTTCTGGATTTTAAGCACACAGGGTTACTATGCGTTGTCAATTGAGAACATTTGCATCGCCTTTAGCTGTGAATTGAAAAAATTGGAATTCCTAACTCAAAAACGTAGCAAGATAGGCGAAAATTTTCCAATTGCAAAGTTGTAATACGTTCTAGACGTACAGTTTTGTGCACAGATGATAAAAAATAATCGCCAACGAAATGGGATAATTATTGCACTGAATCATATGTCTGTCTTTTTTCTACAACATTCATGTTTTATTGCAAAGAGGATAATAATAAATTAAAATTACGTACAGCTCAAACTGCTGCTAAAGAATAAAACTAAAATAACTTCGTTATTACGAACGTTCGTTGTATTACATTCGTTATAACGAAGTTATTTTAACGTTAAATTAGCTTATTACACGAATTATTTTTACATGTACATTTTTCGCCATTCCCTTCACAAATACTTATGAGGTCACCATTTTGTTATCATTTCCCTCATTTGCATTAAAGTATGATTTTTATCTCTGCTAGCAACCTATTACGACTTCGGTTATGGCAGACCAATCATAAGGTTAGCCAGGCAAAGCGGCCATTTTATATTGGAATGGAACGTAATCATATTTTAGAAAATATCGGTTATTATTGTGGTTTCCAAGAAGTTGTGTGCGGTGGACAGTTGTAGGCAAGTGCTGGAAATAATTACCTAGGTCTGTGTGGTTAAAAGAGATAGGTAGTTCCAGGAGCTGTAAAGAGTCTATAAACATTGCTATCCATTGCTTCCAGTGCAGAGATAATATTCGGTGTTTGTTGTTACAAACTTGTAAAAAAAAAGCTTTGGTGTCCTATTTCCCCTTTCATTATAGTCTCTTCCGAAGACCAGACGGAAAAAACACCCGTACAAGCATCATTTTACATGTCGTGAATCTACCGTTGCCATATGCCGAAACTTGTAGAAAGGTTGCCGGATTTGGAGATTTATCGCCAATTTGATGACATTTGGTGCCTTCCCGTAAGTTTGCCAAACACTTCGAAATAACCAGTATTCTACGAGATAAGAGAGATTTCCAGAAGTTTCCATAGAGAGTCTATAAAAGGAGTCACACTCAGTTGGAAAGCTGTTAACTAGATACGAGCTACTTTGAACTGTGACTTACGTCAATGTTTTGAAAATAGCATCTGTTATTTTGTGAAATGACTTTCGTCAATGTTTTGAAAAGCGTATCAGTTATTTTGTGAAATGAGTGGAGCATTTAAGTGCTGTTTGACTGTATATTGTTCCTGTTTACGCTGTGCTTGTGAATAAACGTGTTAGTTATCCAGAAATTTGGACTCATTCTTGTATCCTGAGCGCACATCCACGACTCCAGAGAATACGTCGTACCAGTATTGTGGGCTTCGTGGGGGTATTGCCACTTATGCATAAAGTGTATTTTATGCGTATTTTTGGTAAGTGTCCTATGATATAAGGCATACCTTTTTCAGTTTATTATGTCAAGCTATAACTTGTAAATTTTAGGGGGGGTTAGATTCTGGAACTGTCTGCGTGTGCATCTTTGGTCGTTAGAATGATTATATTTGTTCCAGGATTGATTTTGAGTTAAGTCATTTTAGGAAAAGATTCAATATTCTGAAGGTAAGAACTTTTCATGTATGACGAGACATTTGCATAATTATCGCTTTTGGTTAACCTCATTATTTATCGCCTGTGTACGTGTTATGTTCAAATGGCATGCCATTTCTTACTAAATAATGTTTTACAACTTTGCAATCGAAAAGTTTTGTCTATCTTGCATTCGAGATAGGAATTCTAACTTTAAATCGCAGCTAGAGGCATTGTAAACTTTCTCAATCGTTAGCGTCTATCGCTTTCCTATTAGTAAAACCTGCTTTTGTAGCTCTAGTAGCTTTTATACCTTTTGTAGCTTCATTCAAAAGTTAAGAAGATGCATAAGAACTTATAAAGGAACCCTGCATAAAATGAAGAGTTTTTCATTCCATATATTATGAACAATGTTATCAAAAGACACAAGCAACTTATAACAAGGCATTGTTCAAGTTAAACAATTTCTTGTTCGTATGTCATCAAAAATCACAATTTGACGATAAAATGCCAGGGCTGAGAAAAAAATTAAATAGATTAAAAATTATTCTATTCAGATCACGGAGGGGAAGTCTCAAGTGGTTCAGAATATCGCTAAAAATAATTATCATAATAGTTGAGCGCATCAGTTTAATTGAAAATGAGATATTCTTCTAGAAATTAAATCTGCTATCTACAAATGTAAAAATGGAATTCAAATATCCTCTTGTGCATGAGTGGGTACGTGGTAATTGTTATTGCTTCTTAATTCAAAATTCATTTGCACTTTGAAATTGTTATTTTTGCACACAGACAGGTTAAAGTATAAAGGCATCATTTTTGTCCTTACCTTTCATTATACTGTAGACAGTTTCCAAGGATGTCTCAGTTGAGCATTTAAAGAGATCCACAGAGGGTTTACTAATGGAAACCACTAATAAAAATACAGCCTGCAAGTATAAAATATTTAAATGAAGTAAAGAAAATAAATTCTGAAACGTAAAAGAGACGTTATCACAGAAATGAAAACAATTTTAAAACAGCGCGAATACCTGCACAGTTTATTTAAATTTTCAATTATTGCTACAGTTCGTTTAATAGAATTAAAATTAAAAAAAAAATCAGTAATTGATATTCAATACGCAACAGACACTTCATAAATAAATACTTATATCTTTAAATAGATATTGAATAAATGTATATATTTTGACTCTGGAGATATTTGCATAAATTTAAATAAGCTATGGGAAGTTTAACTTTTATTATTACTATTGAAAGTGCAAAAGTGGTTCAAAGTTAGAACAAATTAGGAAAATTAGATATTTGCAAATTTTAATAAAATGCATTTGTGAAATATTCGGAAAGTGATACCCATTATCAGTGACGTCGCAAATTATCAGTGACATTACAAATTGTCAGTGACGTTTAACCAAACATTATTAACCTTAGAAAGCCATTTTTCATTCCCATTAAAATCCTCATTTGGATGAATTTTTTTAACCCTTTTACTCAAAAACTTCAATAAAATTAAAAGATGGAAAAAATTACCAGTAATAATAGCCAAGAAGAAATTTTGCGCACATACGTAAACTTGCGCGCAAATTGGAAAAATAATAATTTCAATAATTAAAATGAAATGTATAAAGGCGTTGTATCACAAGTGATATATTCAGACTTTTCAGGAACAAGCTTTGTAATTGTACTTTTTAACTTGCGATATTTTTAATGAGTAATATGTGATATATTCTCACTTTAATGGTATTGAGAAGTTCTCATTTGAATTAAAAGAAGTTGTTGTAAATGTGTCAGTGCTAGATGATCCACTATTTCTAATTGTAAATGGTATTTCTTTTATATTTAACTTAGGTGTATGTGTGTGTAAACACTGAAATTAATTTTTATACTTCAAAATTTTATATTTTATTTGTTATATTAAATTTCAATTTAAAATACTTCGCAGCTCGCATACTTCAAACGCGCGAGTCAAGCTCAAGTACGGATTTTTGCTAATTAAGTTAATTAATTATTTTAAAATATTTTAGACATTTCTTAATAAAAAAAAATCTGATGTGGGCAGCACATGACTTTCCCTGCAGACTTATATCCACGTTCTCCTTCTTTTAATTAAATTTAATTCACTTTCAATTCAATATTCGTTCTCATTTGATAACTGGACTTATTTTCAAAGATGGCGTGGAGAAAATACGAAAAAAACTAATATATCTCGAGAACGACTAGTCCTAGTGTAGTGGGGTTGGTCTTATTCTTTTCTTCGTTAAAAATTACGTATTAAACAAGCATTTAATGGATATATTTGAGCATACGTAGCTTTTTAGTTTAGATTTTGAAAATTTTTGCTGGCCATTTTGCAAAAAAAGGCAGGTTATTTTTTTCCGAATCGTGCCAAAATCTAATCAGCACCAGGATGACCCATAAGTGACTCATCCACCAAATTTGGTAAAATTCGGTCCATTAGCTTTTTAGCTACAGTGGATACAAACTTTTGCGGGCTATTTTGCAAAAAAAGGCAGGTTCTTTTATTCCAAATCGTACTCAAAACTAATCAGCACCAGACTCGCCCACAAGTGACTTACCTACCAAATTTTGTGAAATTCGGTCGATTAGTTTTTAGTTAGAGTGAATACAAAATCTGCACAGACAGACAGACACACAGACAAACACAGACACAGACGTCACGCTAAAAATGGTTTTTTCGTATTCTAGAGGTCTTGAAACGTGTAGATCCGTCGAAAACTCGAGTTGCGATTTTCGACATAATTCCAATACTTTCCCTATACATTACCATGTATTGCAGGGAAAGTAAAAAATCTGATGTGGGCAGCACATGACTTTCCCTGCAGACTTATATTAACGTTCTCTTTATTTTAATTAAATTTATTTCACTTTTAATTCCATTTTCGTTCTCATTCGGTAACCGGACTTATTTTCAAAGGTGGCGTAGAGAAAATACGGAAAACTAAAATATCTCGAGAACGGCTAGTCCTAGTGTAATTGGGTTGGTCTTATTATTTTCGTCGTTAAAAATTACATATTAAACGAGCATTTAATGGATATATTTGAGTATACCTAGTTCTTTAGTTTAGATTTTGACGATTTCTGCGGGCCATTTTGCAAAAAAAGGCAGGTTATTTTTTTCCGAATCGTACCAAAATCTAATCAGCACCAGGGTAATCCACAAGTGACTGATCTATCGAATTTTGTGAAATTCAGTCCATTAGTTTTTAGCTAGAGTGGATACAAGCTTTTGCGGGCCATTTCGCAAAAAAAGGCGGTTCTTTTATTCCAAATCGTACCCAAAACTAATCAGCACCAGACTCGCTTGCAAGTGACTTACATACAAAATTTTGTGAAATTCGGTCCATTAGTTTTTTAGTTAGAGTGGATACAAAATCTGCACAGACAGACAGACGCACAGATACACACACAGACGTCACGCTAAAAATGGTTTTTTCGTATTCTAGAGGTCTCGAAACGTGTAGATCCGTCGAAAACTCGAGTTGCGGATTTTCGACATGATTCCAATACTTTCCCTATACATTACCATGTATTGCAGGGAAAGTAAAAATAGTAGTACTCTGAATATGTAATGAATACGCAAAAATAATCGATTCCATACATTCTTTTCAACTGAAACGATCCTAAGATACCTGCGAAATTGAAGAGAAACTAATAACTTCAGAGTAAATTAATAATTTACACAATCAAAGTAGAATAAATAAACTTTAAATTACGTTAAACTGAAACCTGTAATCTTGGCCCCTTTCTGAACACAATATTCGTAAATACACTATATATATATATATATATATATATATATATATATATATATATATATATATATATATATATATATATATATATATAATTTTAATTATTGTAGCATACTAAAAAAATAAGGATACTTTGCAAAAATACAAATGTAAAAAATGAGTAAATAGGAATGATAATGCAAAATGCATTTAATTTATTACGCAAATACAACTAATAAATAAAATGATTTCAATAATAATAATAGTTTGAAAGTCCAATGAAAGAAAAGTGAGAAGCTGTAACTCGAAAAACCTGTCTAACAAGCTTACAAAATAAAAGTATAAATCTGCAAATCTACAATCAAATAGAAAATATATATATATATATATATATATATACGAGGCGCGTCCACAAAGTAAGTTTCCCACTCGTCCCACAGCTAGCAAACCTTATATTGCGCGAAACGACTGTGCGTACGTGATAGAGCAATGACGTAGCATGGCGCATGCACTAACGGTACTTCCCGCGTTCTCACAGTAGCATCGCTGCAGCTGTTGAAGATGAAGGTTCTTATTCCAGCTCCCGCCGACTGTGAAGTGCTGTCGGTGATAAAATTTTTGAATGCACAGAGCATAGCGCTGATCGAAATTCATCGTCAGCTGTGCCGGGTCTATGGGCCTAACGTCATGAGCCAGCAGATGGTGCGTCGCTGGTGCAGAGCATTTTCGGCAGGTCGACAAAGTGTGCATGATGAGAAGCGCAGTGGGAGGCCATCCATCATTACGGACGACCTTGTGGAGCTTGTGCAGGAACGCATTATGCCCACATTACCCCAGAAACAAAGCAGCAGTCAATGCATTGGCGTCACAATGGATCTCCCTGTAGAACGAAATTCAAGCAGACGTTGTCGGCGCGGAAAGTGATGTGCATGGTGTTCTGGGACAGACGAGACTTCACGTCGAATTCCTGACCAGAGGTGAGACGGTGATTGCTGAGCGTTACTGCGAAACACTGCAGAAATTGCGACGGGCCATTCAGAACAAGCGGCGCGGGATGTTTAGTGCCGGTAGCCCGGACCTCGCTCCCAGTGATTTCCATCTTTTCCTACACCTCAAGATATTCCTGTCCGGTCAGCGTCAGCGTTTTGAGAATGACAGAGAGGCAGAGATGGTTATCACACAGTGGTTCAAATCCCAGGCGGCAGACTTCTATGATACAGGTATTCAAAAGTTGGTCCCACGGTATGACAAATATCTCAATTCCGATGGTGAATATGTTGAAAAATAGCTGAACACTTGCTGTATCTGTTGCAATAAATATTTCCATGAAATTGTGTTTCTTTTCTGTAAACGACCCCAGGGAAACTTACTTTGTGGACGAGCCTCGTATATATATATATATATATATATATATATATAAGCAAATTTCGAATCATCAAGTTAAAGAAATCATCAAAAAGCAATGGTATGGAAACGATAAAAGAAAAACAAATGAGATCCAAGCATTAATGCTATGCACGTGGACAAAGGCTAATCCTAAATCATGGACTGTTCACTTCTCCAAAACTCTTTCTCAAGTCTAAGTATTTTGTTGAAGCAAACACAGAAATGTATGTTTCTGAAGAAATAGATAGATTATATCTATAAACTATTTCTACTTGGACAGCATACATAAAGAAGAAAAAATAAAAGGAAACAAGAATACCTGAAATATAAGACAATAAATGCACGAACCTGTCGCACCCGGGAACCCAGAATGAATAGACCAGTGTTGCCATTCTCAAAGGAAAAAGATATTTATTTCTTACGAATGGCAACAGTAGATCATAACAGTCATGCGAAAAGGCAAAAATATGAGATAATGTCGTGACGGAGTTCGTCACTTTTATGTAAATTATAAAATTACATTACTTTTTAAGCTTTTGTATTAATATTTATTTAATTTGTGACCTGGAACCCTCATGTCGTTGTATATAATTTATTATCTCAAAGTATCTTGTTCTGTACAGATTTGTGGTCATTTTCATTTCATATAATAATTCTTTCACACTCGAGGAACAGCTTCCGTTGCTGAAGGTCGCACTTGTTTGCTGGTGGAGACAGATGTCTCCATTCTTCTGCTATGTTTGGGTGATGCAATCTGGTGCTGAATTTCGTGTTGTTCTGCACGTGCCTTGGGAACTTTGCCGGTGAAGGAGCGGATCCCTGGATGAATTCGAATGCAAGTAATTTTGGATTGGCGGAAAAGAGAAGATGTGAGCCCCTTGTAATTTTCCATTGGCCGGGTTCTGGATCCACCTGGAATGCTTAAAAGCGGTGTGATCTGTGATTCTGGGCTCTCTTCCTGGTAAAACATCTTCGAACCCACGAACGGCTCGGGACTCATCCCTCAGGCTGGGTTACCGTAGCTGTGGGGGTCGGGAGAGATGCCACTGCCGCTACCGTCGCCACTGATTGACCGGACCACTGCTGATGCCGAGCCTCGATGTTTGCCTGCCGCCGTTGACCGTCCGGGAACCTCCTGTTCCGGATGCCTTCAGACCGCTACTGACTGAGTCCTTGATGAAGCCTGGGCCCTGTGCGGGCCGTTGCTCGTATTCTGCTTGCTGCGTGCCTGTCGCCTTTCCTTGGTCGGGGAAGATTCTCCCCGAGGGTTTTTGGTGGATGTTTGACTTCATCATTTCCTGTGTCCTTCCAGATATGGAGGTAAGCGACCTTTTCGGTAATTGGAGGCTGCGATGCCTCGTCTGACTTAGTATATTTGGACTGGTTCTCCTGATGTATCCTCAAGATCTTCTGAGCTAAATTGTTATTAAATTGATTCTTTAAAGTAAAATAATTGAATTAACTTAAATTAATATTTAAGCCTTAAGCGTTCCTCGAGTGTGTATTCTCTCCTTGACCATACCATAGTTTGTAATTATAGCAAATGTGATATTTATATGTTATACTGTTACTTAATGATTTATGGAAATGAATATTTAATTCCGGCAAAGAGTCGATGATTTTTAGTAGTGGTGGTCCAGTAGTGGAGGAGCTGATTATGAATCAGCATTTGTATTTTATGTGATAACTCCAATCTTTAAGCAATTAATAAATCTCAATTTAAATGAAAGTATGAGTTTTTATTTGTGTTGAAATTGTGTTGATTTTAGTGTTTTCAGCTCCTGATGAGTTCTTAAAGGTAAAGGTAATTCTTTGGTTATTTTGGATTTTGTTTGGGTTTCCTTGCAGGTCATCGGTTGGGATTTTCCAACTGACGAGAGGCGTGTTTCGAACCTGGGTATGTGAAAATTCTCTGAGAAAGTTAGACTTTCTCGGTCAGCCGTGTCTGGCGGGAATCCGTTGCTACGTTTGATGCCCTCGGAATTCCCGTGTTGACAATAATATACAATCAGAGCAACAATAAGGAGGGGCTAATAATAGAAAGGCTAATGTTTAAGTGGATGTAAAAATAAAATATTATTAAAACAAGAGTATGGAGATGTCAGGCTAATATAAAAAACTATGAATAAAATTCAAGAAAATCCAGCTAATCTAAATTTTTTAACTATGTCATTTACAAAATAAGAGAGATATTTATATAAATTGCTGGTAATTTTTAGATTATTAATATGTATAGCATGAAATTTTTTATCAGATAATCTATAAATTCTAAAAAGCTGATTAACTATAATATTTCTAAACAGTAGAATCGAGTTGCAGGAATTAAATGGTAAGATTTTATTAATGTTAAAATTAAAATAGTCTTTTTTATCATATAAACTAGTAACAATTCTATTAGAAAGTTCAATAATAAGATTTAAATCCAAAATATTAATATTTTTACTAATAATAGCTTCATTAGGAATTAATTCCAAATTGTCTGGATAGAAATCTATATCTATGACACAATTTTCAGTATAAACTAAGCAAATCAGATCATCAACATATCTGTATAATGTATAATCTATTGATGTAAAAAGCTTTTCATAATGATAAAGGTATAAATTATCTAACATACTGCTACTGCAGCCACCTTGTGGAACTCCTGAGACTTGTAAGTATAATTTATTTCCTTGAAAAATATAATTATTGAAAATAATCTGATTGTATATTATCATTTATTCTTGCTTTTTCGCATTACTGTTACTTATTTCTTACGAATGGCAACAGTAGATCATATCTTTTTCCTTTGAGAATGGCAACACTGGTCTTTTCATTCTGGGTTACCGAGTTCGACAGGTTCGTGCATTTGTTGTGTTATATTCCAGGTGTTCTTGTTTCCTTTTAATTTTTCTTCTTTATGTATGTTGTCCAAGTAGTAATAGTTTATAGATAATCTATGTATTTCTTCAGAAACATACATTTTTGTGTTTGCTTCAACAAAATACTTGAACTTGAGAAAGAGTTTTGGAGAAGTGAATACATCCATGATTTAGGCTTAGCCCTTGTCCACTTATATAGCATTACTGCTTGGATTTTATTTGTTTTTCTTTTATCGTTTCCATACCATTGCTTTTTGATGATTTCTTTAATGATTTCTTTAATTTTTTTTCATTTTCTTTCTTATGATGATTCGAAATTTATTTTTTTATATATTTTTTCCATTTGATTGTAGATTTGCAGATTTATACTTTTATTTTGTAAGCTTGTTAGAAAGTTAGGTTTTTCGAGTTACAGCTTCTCACTTTTCTTTCATTGGACTTTCAAACTATATATATATATAAATATATATATATATATATATATATATATATATATATATATATATATATATATATATATATATATATATAATATCCTTTCAATTCTTATTACAGAATCTGCTGTATTTAAATAAACTGGAACTTTCTAACAACCCATATTTATCACGTCCATAAGGCAAACACACTTATAATATACTATAACTTTGCGAATCTTGTGATAGAGCTTACATAGAAACTCATTTACAGAGCTTTTATGCTTACCCATAGCATTCTTTTTACCACGCACCGACTTGCGGACCAACCCAGAATACTAGACTCTTCCAATCATAGTTGTATCCAAGTGGGTCTCGTTCCACTAAGCTACCGGCCAAATTCCGCACTCATCCAAATCTATCCTCGTGCCTTCTTCTCTTCGCTCCAACTCACTCAAGCCGAAATCTTACTAGAATCATAGAATCACCCACGATCCGAAACTTATCCTGTTTCACTTCAGGAACGCAGAAACGTATGCTGATTAGCTCGGCGAGGGGGTCTAATAACCGAACCAGTTATAATGGTTAGTTTAAAGAAACAAATTATAATGCAAACTGAGGAAAATAATAATCAAAAAGTTATTTAGCACAACCTCCAATAACTCCTTATTGGAGATTTATTTTAAATTTCCGTCCATTATAAATACATCAATCGATAGTACCCTTAAGAAAAATAAGGGCACCCCTTTAGAGGACGTCACTATCACTTACTGTTATAAATATTTCTAAACTCATTTTTAATATTTACGAGATAAAAAAAAAATTAACTTCTTTATAACTTTCGGTGAGATTCTAAATATTTAAAAAAAAAATAGTAACGTCTTCCTCCTGTGCGTATATGTCTAGTTATTTCCGTAGGCTTGAAACAACTTTTGTATTTCACGCCTTAAATGCATCGTTTGACGAGCAGCATCAATCACTTTGTGACGGTAAACATCTTTTCTCGTCAAATGTCCAGAATTTTGTGAGTAAGCACAAAATGGCGTATTTGGAGTCTGCTCTCAGTCATAAACAAATGTGTATTTAGTCTTAACTGTTGTTGACAGGAGCTTTTATATCATTTTTTATTCATTCGGCTATTTTTGCTTCTGAAGGTGTTGCACTTATATAAAACATAATGTGTCTGAAACCTTGACCCTTTGATATAAACTCATTTTATATTTACCTTATGGATCAATAAAATATAATAGTTGAAGAAGAGACATTGTAGTAAAAAAGAAAATTGGAATAGACGCGTCTAAATGAAACGTATTCTGAACTATGAGATCGATTTCGATGAAACTTTATGAGATTGAGTCCATTAAATATTTTAATGCAAGTTTTATCATCCAATGGCAATGCGCAGACAATAATTAATGTATGCCATGACAACTTACTTATTCCTAGTAGCATTTAATATTGGTTCAATATTTGACCAATATTGTATGTCTTGGCAATACATTGAAAATATTTTCAATGTAATCCCAATATTGAGTAAATACTGGGATTACATTGGTCTTCAATATTGGCTAAAAATTTCCATTGAAATATTACGCCAATATTGGTGTTACATTGGAAATATTTCCAATGAAACGTCAGTATTGGGCCAATTCCGCCAAAATGTCCAATTTTCCATATTGGTCCAATATTTCCAATACTGGCTGCCAATATTGGGCCAATATTGGATTGCCACTAGGGATGCCGCTTAGTGGTCTGTCATGACCACTTGATACCTAAACACGGCTCAACGTTCTCTTATCTTGCTTTTTCACAGATTTTTACTTTCCTTATATACATAATGTATAAGGAAAGTATTGTGACGGGGTCGAAAATTCGAACTCGAGTTTTCGACGGGAGAGCACGTTTCAAGCATCCCTGATCACGAATCAAACATTTTTGAAGTGATGTCTGTGTGTGTGGGAAAGTATGTGTGTGTGTGTGTCAGTGAGTCTGTGGAGACGATAACTGACGAACGAATGGACCGATTCGAACGAAATTTGGTACAAAAATCACAATTCGTAAACACTGGAAGCCTATTGTTTTTATACGCAATCGAATGTTCAAAACCCCCCTAAATTTTCGAATGAAATTTTGAAAAAATCGTCAAAAAATCAAAACCGCTAATAAAGTTACACAAATAGACATTTTTTATGTAATTTTTCGTTAGAAAACGATTGGCATAAATTTTGGAACACTAACATGAACCGTTCTTGAGATATTGCACATTTTCAAAAAAATTATCAAAAAGTCATATAAAATAAAGAAAAAATATTTCCTATTGAGAAACACGTTCACTTTTCATATGTAATACCATGCGATAAATTGGGTGACATCATTCTCGTGGATCTAGCTCGTTCCATTCATGAAAAAAGATACTTTGAATAATACTTTTGTATTTGAAAGCCAATAGTCATTTATCTGCTGTAAGAATAACTTATTTCTTCGTCCATAACGATTGGCGAGATTTTGGCGACGAATTTGGTGGAATGTCGCCAACTTGGCGACTTTTTTAAATGTTGCTAAATTGACGAAAAACTCGTCAAATGGATAAAAATGACGTTAAATCAATGACAACTCATTGATGATGACAACATGGAAAATGACGACTCATTGACGAAAATTCAATATCTTGGAAAAAATACAAATAACTACTATAAAAATTCTTTACTGTAAAAGTGGTAAATTCATTGCATTATATAAGGAAAGTCAGGTGCTGCCCACATCAGATTTTTTTATGTTGTATTACGAGTAGGTTTAAGGTTAAAATATTTTAGAATTTAAAGAACGTTAATGGACACGGCTCGCTCATAAGCCATTATGCAACTCTTTAACTTTCGATTGAAGTAAGTGTTCCAGAGCTACAAAAGCAAGGTCTACTAACAAGAAAGCGATGTGCGATATCGATTGAAAAAGTTTGTGTCTAAAGTGTGCCAAGGTCTGAATTGTGTCTCTAAAAGGTGTATCAGTTACTCGATGGGAAGCTCGAATTGCAGCAATTAAACCAATTCGATCTCAATTCTGCGAAATCCACTAATGAAAATGTAAAAAAATCTTTAAATGACGGATTTAACAATGAAGCAAAATGCAATGCTCTTGCCCTTGTTGAAATATTTACTTCAAATGTATTTGGTATGGCACTCTTATCACTAATAAACCTAGTATGCAAGATGTTGCAAAGTGTAAATATAAATATTAGTCATACATGTAAATATAAATATTAGTCACACATGTAAATATAAATATTAATGATTTTAATCAATTGTAGGAAAAACGGAATTCAAACGAGAACAGAACTTCCGAAAATAAAACGAGCAGAAATTTCTCACGTAAGGACAATAAGAAAGATAATTTTTTTTATCCTGGGAGAGCCATGATGAGCCGTTATCGACTCCAGAAAACATTTTGAAGTTATTGTTTATAGCGTCCTAATTGATACAACTATAAATAGCATTAAAATAGATTTGAATAACTGAAATCACACATTTATGTATTTGGCTTTCTATATAATAAAGATTCTTTACATAACTGGACTTCGGACAAAATATTAACACATTTCAAAGAGGAAGTGGACCTATCAAAGAAATTTTATTGTATATACACTACCCAATACAGAAAATGCAACACCATGAAAGAGCGAATAGAGTATGATGATAAATGACACACGGACAGAGAACCGGCCTCACATCCTGCTGCCGCAAACCCCTGGGTTGGCCGTGCGATCTGGGTTTTCAACACAGACAGAGATGACATATATAAATAAATTATGTTAATTCCAGAAGGATAATGCAATACAGTAATGGCAAAGACAGGGTGATCAGTAGGCAGTAGGATCCCCTCTTGCAGCGATACAAGCAGCAACCCTTTGAGGAACAGTGGTAATGACCATGCGGATAGTTTCCTGACGGACGGATGAGCATATGCCTTAAACCATCCTTCACAGGTCGTCCTCTGTTTGAAGAGGGGGAAAGGTAGTCAAACGACGACCAATTACGTCCCATACATGCTCAATGGGTGAGAGATCTGTGGATAGTGGAGGCCAAGGAAGCAACTGGATACCTAGCAAGACTTGTCCGCTAATGCTTGCTATGTGCTGTCGCGCGTGATAAACAACATTTTGCAACCTTTGAAGGTAAGACAGCGTAATCGACCGTAGCACCTCATCCATATATATACGTGCCGTCATTGTGCCTCTGATACGAAGCAGGGGTGACCGACTATCGAATCCGATGACACTCCAAACCATGACGCCGCGTTCTCGAGCAATATGGCGGTCAGCAGTCGTAGCAGGATTGGAACTGTTTCCACGTTGCCTCCAGACTCTTACACGGCGACTGTCATTCGATAAACAGAACCGAAACTCGTCGCTGAACACTGCCCTATCCCATTCAGTCGTCCAAGAGGCTCGGACCCAACACCATTGCAATCTCTCACGTCGGTGTCTTGTCGTCAATGTCAGTCTTCGTAAAAGACGGTTTGAGTGCAAGCCGCTTTCGACCAATCGTCGAGAAACTGTACTCGTTGATATTGGAACATCCAATATACCCTGAAAATTTTGCAGAATGTCGACAGTTGTAGTTTGTGGGGTCGCCACTGCATACCTTCAAATGCGTCGAGCAACGCGTGCTGGCGTACGTCTATATGGACATGTAACACTGCGACGATTCACATGCCCTTCTCCAATCCATCTCCTCCAAATCCTTTGCACAGTGAACGCATCTACGCATGTTTCAGTGGTGATACGCCGGTACGACCACCCAGCCGTACGTAAGCCTAAAATGAATCCCCTCGCAAGATCCTCCAAATGCTGAAACAGACTTCGACGTCGTCGATCAGGCATCTCTTCAACAACACGTCTCTTCTGAAACGAAAAATAGCTCGAAAACAGGTTTCCGTATGCGACAGACGATAACAACTGCCGTTTCTATTCCTTTTATTCCGCACTCTAATCACGTGACCTATTTTCTTCTCAGATCATTTGCATACATCGACTAGCTGCGTTTGTCTCGTAATTTTCATAATTATATGGCCAAAGCTTCATGATGTTACATTTTCTATGTCGGATAGTGTATATAACAAAAGTCTACGAGAAATTTATCCCAACACAACCGTCCTAAAAATATTGTTAGCAACAAATTTATAAAGGAACCTTCATGGCGGCAAATAATATATACATTTCATTTTTCATGGAAGCAATAATAATATTTTTTATCTTTTGAATACTTAATTTATACAGTTATAGGAATTTTGGGGGAAAAAACGGAAGTGACATCTCCAGAACTTGAAGTGAAAATCCTTAGGACTGGAACTGGAAGTGAAAATCCACCCCACCCGCAACCTTTATTAGAATTCGACGCTCAATTCATATTAGATATCATATTTACTCTACCTATTGCCAATCCTGAAAAATAGATGTTGCAAGGAAAGTATTTAAACTGGTACTAAAATAAAGCGGATGAGGAAATTCTTATTGAACCTCCTAACTCCTACAGAATTTGATGTTGACGCTAATCAGTCTGCGCTCTATCCAAGCTCTAGCTCTAGCCTATCTTGAGAAATAGATTTTTCAAGAAAAAAAATTGAATTGGAATTGGAAAAAGAACAAAAAAATCATCAGTGAACCTCCCCAGCTGTCGAGAATTGGATGCTGAAATCTATAGCAGTCATCTAATTATCTATAGATCCTGAAAAATAGACGTTTTAAATAAAAATTTTCAGTAGAAACAATAGTAATGCAAATTGTTGCTACTAACAATTCCTATTAGCTTCGACATCACAAAACTTCTTTTGCATGTGCGAAAGAAGTTTTTCAAATTTTAAGCTAATTAAAAGTTATTTGCAAACAGCCGTGACCCAAAGCACATTAATTGGATTAGCAACTATATCGATAAAGATAGAAAACTTGTTAACAACTTTTTGTGCGACGTCCCCATAGAGCTAAATTTTATTTAAACTGATTTACAAGGTTTTTTATAACATGAATAAATGTAGTTGTTTTTAACTAATTTTTAGATGCTGATTTCAGATCTGGGCCTTAAGAAATGGACACAACATCTTTTTTTCATGGGGCCGTAAATATGTACTATTGTTGTTCCACATTAGCGGTTGTAGTGCCAACGGCCCTACCGTGCTGAAAACACCGGTTCTCATTAGATCACCGAAGTCAAGCAGCATCGGACGCGGTTAGTACTTGGGTCACCTGGGAACACCGCGTGCTGCTGGCACATTTCGGGCGAGGTAGCCCAGTGGTTTGAGCGCTGGAATTGCACACTGCCACAACCTAGTTCATGATGAGTACGATCACGTTAAACATGTGGGTCCGTAAGTCCTTCCAAGAGGTTGGTGGTAGGGGAAGGAGGGTACGGTCCCTGTGAATGCCCCCCCACTGGATTTCGGTCTAAATTGGGTGGCATTTCCCGGCCGTGCAAACGGTTACCTTACACCTTTCTGGTAGGTTGGACGGTCTGGGTCTCAATAACAACATTAGCGGTTGTAGGCATGTAAAAAGACACTAGCTCTTTTAATGTCATACTAGATGTTAAGCCCGGCGATTGTTATTTTAGTCAAAGTTGTTATATCAAAGTGAGTGGCTTTTTAAAGAAAAATAAAAGTAAGATACACTATCGAAATTCGCCATTAGCCTTAAGTCCTGTTCTGCTTGGAGAAAAATGAAGATATTCCTATACCAAAACCCCCATAGAACTGCACAGGTGCGTCTGTGGCCATAAATAAAAATTTGAGTCTATATTCCTCCTATGAAATGCAGGATGATATGCGTTTTTGTTCAGATATTCCATAGGGCTTTCCATTTTCGACAATATCAGGTCCGATCCTACGGAATGCTATCCATTTATCGACTCATCGAAGGATAGTTTAAAAGTTGTCCTTTTGTCCAACGAAAACCAGAAGCCTGCCATTCCAGTAACAGATGCTGTAAGAATGGAGACGTATGAAAAGCATAGACAAAATTCTAACGGGAATGCAATATGACCAGTTTAGATGGTCAATGTGTGTAGATCTGAAAGTGATGTCACTTATGCTCGGGCTTCAAAGTGGCTTCACCAAATTTTATTGATTTCTTTGTATGGAACAGTAGGGTCACAGTAGAACACTACGAACGAACAAAGTGACCTAAATGATATGTATTCATTCCTGGAGAGGGTAACGTTTGTTACAAGCCCCTAGTTAACCCCTTTGATGTGCTTGATATGAAATTGGGGCTGATGAAAAACTTTGTAAAGGCTATGGACAAATCTAGCCCAGGTTTCTTGCATTTAAAGCAAACATTTCCGAAATTAAGTGATGCTAAACTCTATCTGAGGATTAAAGAAGGCATCTTCGTTGATCCTCAGAAAATGGAAAGTGCCGCATGATTTTGTTTTTACCGTAAAGCTAAACAGCATGGAGATCGCCGCATGGCAATTTTCACATCGATGGAACCACAAAGAGGGCAACTACCAACAGCGGATTAACTACCTTCTCAAAAACTATAAAAACCGTGGATGCGCTTAAAAATACATTTCTTCCATTCGCACCTGATTGACATCTTTCCTGACAACCTAGGAACAGTCAGCTATGACAAAGGGGAAAGGATCAACCAAGATACCCAAACGAAGCAGGAGAAGTCTCAAGGTAGGTGGGATCTGTCAATGATGAGTGATTACTGCTGAATTTTGCAGAAACAGAGCAACATGAAAAACAAAAAGAGAAAAATATTATCAACAGCGGATTCACAACTTTCTCAAAAACTATAAAAACTTTGGATGGCGGATGGCCTTAAAAATTTATTTCTTCCATTCGCATCTGCTTGACATTTTTCTGGCAACCTAGCAACAGTCAGCTATGAACAAGGGGAAAGGTTCCACCAAGATATTCGAACGATACAGGAGAAGTCTCAAGGTAGGTGGGATCTGTCAATGATGAGTGATTACTGCTGTATTTTGCAGAAACAGAACAACATGAAAAACAAAAAGAGAAAAATATTATCAACAGCGGATTCAGAACTTTCTCAAAAACTATAAAAACTTTGGATGGCGGATGGCCTTAAAAATTTATTTCTTCCATTCGCATCTGCTTGACATTTTTCTGGCAACCTAGCAACAGTCAGCTATGAACAAGAGGAAAGGTTCCACCAAGATATCCGAACGATGCAGGAGAAGTCTCCAGGTAGGTGGGATCTGTCAATGATGAGTGATTACTGCTGTATTTTGCAGAAACAGGACAACATGACACAGAAAGTAAAAATACTATCAACAGCGGATTCACAACCTTCTCAAAAACTATAAAAACATTGAATGTCAGATGGTCTTAAAAATACCTTTCTTCCATTCGCATCTGATTGACTTCTTTCCTGACAACCTAGGAACAGTCAGCTATGAATAAGTTGCTGTTGTTGACACCCAGACTGTCTGAACTACCAGAAAGGTGTAAGTTAACTGAGCTATGAACAAGTAGAAAGGTTCAACCAAGATACCCGAAAACGATAGAGGAGAAGTATTAAGACAGGTGTGATCTCTCAATGATGGTGATTACTGCTGTATTTTGAGAAACAGGACAACACGACACAGAAAGAGAAAAATACTATCAACAGCGGATTCACAACCTTCTCAAAAACTATAAAAACCGTGGATGTCAGATGGCTTTAAAAATACATTTCTTCCATTCGCATCTGATTGACTTCTTTCCTGACAACCTAGGAACAGTCAGCTATGAATAAGTTGCTGTTGTTGAGACCCAGACTGTCTGACCTACCAGAAAGGTGTAAGGTAACTGAGCTATGAACAAGTAGAAAGGTTCAACCAAGATACCCGAAAACGATAGAGGAGAAGTATTAAGGCAGGTGTGATCTCTCAATGATGGTGATTACTGCTGTATTTAGAGAAACAGGACAACACGACACAGAAAGAGAAAAATACTATCAACAGCGGATTCACAACCTTCTCAAAAACTATAAAAACATTGAATGTCAGATGGCCTTAAAAATACCTTTCTTCCATTCGCATCTGATTGACTTCTTTCCTGACAACCTAGGAACAGTCAGCTATGAATAAGTTGCTGTTGTTGAGACCCAGACTGTCTGACCTACCAGAAAGGTGTAAGGTAACTGAGCTATGAACAAGTAGAAAGGTTCAACCAAGATACCCGAAAACGATAGAGGAGAAGTATTAAGGCAGGTGTGATCTCTCAATGATGGTGATTACTGCTGTATTTAGAGAAACAGGACAACACGACACAGAAAGAGAAAAATACTATCAACAGCGGATTCACAACCTTCTCAAAAACTATAAAAACATTGAATGTCAGATGGCCTTAAAAATACCTTTCTTCCATTCGCATCTGATTGACTTCTTTCCTGACAACCTAGGAACAGTCAGCTATGAATAAGTTGCTGTTGTTGAGACCCAGACTGTCTGACCTACCAGAAAGGTGTAAGGTAACTGAGCTATGAACAAGTAGAAAGGTTCAACCAAGATACCCGAAAACGATAGAGGAGAAGTATTAAGGCAGGTGTGATCTCTCAATGATGGTGATTACTGCTGTATTTAGAGAAACAGGACAACACGACACAGAAAGAGAAAAATACTATCAACAGCGGATTCACAACCTTCTCAAAAACTATAAAAACATTGAATGTCAGATGGCCTTAAAAATACCTTTCTTCCATTCGCATCTGATTGACTTCTTTCCTGACAACCTAGGAACAGTCAGCTATGAATAAGTTGCTGTTGTTGAGACCCAGACTGTCTGACCTACCAGAAAGGTGTAAGGTAACTGAGCTATGAACAAGTAGAAAGGTTCAACCAAGATACCCGAAAACGATAGAGGAGAAGTATTAAGGCAGGTGTGATCTCTCAATGATGGTGATTACTGCTGTATTTAGAGAAACAGGACAACACGACACAGAAAGAGAAAAATACTATCAACAGCGGATTCACAACCTTCTCAAAAACTATAAAAACATTGAATGTCAGATGGCCTTAAAAATACCTTTCTTCCATTCGCATCTGATTGACTTCTTTCCTGACAACCTAGGAACAGTCAGCTATGAATAAGTTGCTGTTGTTGAGACCCAGACTGTCTGACCTACCAGAAAGGTGTAAGGTAACTGAGCTATGAACAAGTAGAAAGGTTCAACCAAGATACCCGAAAACGATAGAGGAGAAGTATTAAGGCAGGTGTGATCTCTCAATGATGGTGATTACTGCTGTATTTAGAGAAACAGGACAACACGACACAGAAAGAGAAAAATACTATCAACAGCGGATTCACAACCTTCTCAAAAACTATAAAAACATTGAATGTCAGATGGCCTTAAAAATACCTTTCTTCCATTCGCATCTGATTGACTTCTTTCCTGACAACCTAGGAACAGTCAGCTATGAATAAGTTGCTGTTGTTGAGACCCAGACTGTCTGACCTACCAGAAAGGTGTAAGGTAACTGAGCTATGAACAAGTAGAAAGGTTCAACCAAAATACCCGAAAACGATAGAGGAGAAGTATTAAGGCAGGTGTGATCTCTCAATGATGGTGATTACTGCTGTATTTAGAGAAACAGGACAACACGACACAGAAAGAGAAAAATACTATCAACAGCGGATTCACAACCTTCTCAAAAACTATAAAATCATTGAATGTCAGATGGCCTTAAAAATACCTTTCTTCCATTCGCATCTGATTGACTTCTTTCCTGACAACCTAGGAACAGTCAGCTATGAATAAGTTGCTGTTGTTGAGACCCAGACTGTCTGACCTACCAGAAAGGTGTAAGGTAACTGAGCTATGAACAAGTAGAAAGGTTCAACCAAGATACCCGAAAACGATAGAGGAGAAGTATTAAGGCAGGTGTGATCTCTCAATGATGGTGATTACTGCTGTATTTTGAGAAACAGGACAACACGACACAGAAAGAGAAAAATACTATCAACAGCGGATTCACAACCTTCTCAAAAGCTATAAAAACCTTGGATGCCACATGGCCTTAAAAATATATTCTTCCATTCACATCTGATTGACTTCTTTCCTGACAACCAAGGAACAGTCAGCTATGAACAAGTGGAAAGGTTCAACCAAAATACCCGAATGATGGAGGAGAAGTATCAAAACAGGTGGGATCTCTCAATGATGAGTGATTTCTGCTGTATTTTGAAAAACAGGACAACACGACACAGAGAGAAAAAAATCCTATCAACAGCGCATTCATAACTTTCTCATGAACTATAAAAACTGTGGTTGCCGGATGGCCTTAAAAATACATTTCTTCCATTCGCCTCTGATGGATTTCTTTCCTGACAACCTAGGAACAGTCAACTATGAACAAGGGGAAAGGTTCAAGTTCAACCAAGATACCCGAACGATGGAGGAGAAGTATCAAGACAGGTGGGATCTCTCAATGATGAGTGATTACTGCTGTATTTTACAGAAACAGGACAACACGACACAGAAAGGAAAAAATGACTTACGTGCATACGAGTATGTGTGTATACATTTACATTTGTAGTAATATTCCTAAATTTTATGGGTTTTTTTTCTTTTGCTGTCTCATATGCAGTGATATATGAATATGATATTTATACTTTGTAACACTAATTATATAGCTAATAAGACACATAAATGCTGTAATACATTGAAATGTGAAGCTATAATGTGTACTGCATTTTGCATTGAATATGTGAATCTGGAAATATAGCAAATGCTCATACTTAAAAAAATCACATCTGATTGTTCCTAGGTTGTTAGGAAAGAAGTCAATCAGCTTCTGGAACCTGGAAATATAGCAAATACTCATACTTAAAAAAATGTACGTGATGGAGAGTTTTTGCAATTATATATGAATTCAGTACCTCGAAATTAATTAAGAATATATTATTTCACCTATATTATGAATACAAAGATTTACAATGCTGACTAGTGTTATCATTATGAAATTCTTTTATCATCGCAAAATTCTTGATTCACGCAATTCTTTTATCATTACGAAATTCTTGATTTACGCAATTCTTTTATCATTACGCAATTCTTTATTTACGCAATTCTTTTAAGCATTTCTCTTGCAATAAAAAAACGAATAATGTTTGGATATTGTCTAATACATTTGTCTTATAGTGCAACTGGGGGCAAAATTTAATTGTTTGCCATGTAATAAACTAATTTTAATTTATTTAGAATTATTTGCAGCAAAGGCTATATATTGTATAAAAATAAAGTACGACTCGTACAACAATGATACCTTTTTGTTAGCTTAATTTTTACCATTTGTGTACGTGATATGATCAAAATGAACGTCTTTCCATACTAAATAGAGAACTCTCTACAATTTTCTAATTAAAATATTTCGTCCATATTACTTAATTTTCAAGATGGGAAGTCTAACTTCAATTCGCCCCTGGAGGCGCTACAAACGTTCTTAATCAATAGCGCATAGTAGTTTTTTATTCGTATTTTCTGTTTATAGCTCTAGAAAACTTCAATTGAGAGTCAAATGGACGTTTCTAAGCTAAATATCTCCAGAAATACGCGATTGATTTCGATGAAAGATTTTTCAGGTAATGAGATCAAGTTTAGGGAATAGTTATCCTCTTACACCTGCTGACAAAACAGAAGAGAATTGAAATATCTGCCTATAGAGAAAATTGAAATATTTGTCTATAGAGACTGCTTATTACACCAGAATGGATCAACGGATTTATATATATTTCCATAGTTATTAAGTTTAATTGGGAACAGGGTTAAAATTGAAATATCTCAGATTTCTACAATGTTAATTTTATTTCAGTTTTACCCCGGAGAACCCCATGTATTTCTGCTAATCGTAGTATAAAGGGAAAATTTAACATCATATCCTTACTGAAAGAATCATGACGCCGTATGGTTTGCTAGATATCTATTCCGAAATTTTTAAAATTCCAACAAAACGTTAAAAAAAACAGCCTGGAGTTCGTAAATACCAAAACAAAATTTATTACCCCATAAGGCACTTATATAAATTATGAAATAAAAGTCATGCCTCATAATATTCATAAAATTTAAGAGAGCGAAATTAACAAGAAAACCAAAAATTGTAGTTAGATTTTTTAATTTAATTTTTATATATTGCAAAACTTGTGTCAAATTTATGTCAAACTGAACCCTCAAACTTATGTTTTAAATCATCTCAAATTTAATATACTTCGTAATAAAAGCAAATAAAAACGAAAAAAAGATCAATTATTCATAAAGCATTGATTATGAAACACTTTCCAACGGAAATACAATTTTATTTAACACTAGAATGACGGAAACGGTCATTTTGACCGCATAACTACTTTGGAAAACGATTCCGCCATCGTTCCAGTGTTAATCGGTTTGATATTAAAACTAAACATACCGATATTTAACACTAGAACGACGGAGGAATTGGAGGAATTGCTTTGGAGGAATCGTTTCTCAAAGTAGTTATGAGGTCAAAATGACCGCTTCTGTCGTTCTAGTGTAGAAAGCCCAGACCACACGACCAACCCGAAGGCTTATGGTTGCTGTTTTTGCGGCCGTGTCGTTCTAGTGAGAAACATCTCTAAAATACAATACATTCAGATGTGATTTTTTTAAAAATTATCACAATACTACAATAATTTATTATATTTGAAAACTTCATCGAAAACAAATGAACTTTATTCAAATAACGTCATCGAAATATAAATCGGCTGGCTCTCTACATAAAAGCAGTAAATATTTCATTCTTAAACTTTTTTTTTCCATTCCTTTCATTCAGCGACGATATTTTTAAAATTATCACAATACTACAATAATTTATTTTACTTAAAAACTTAAAACCATGGAGGCAAAAGTACTTTGTAACTCCATGCTTAAAACTTCACCGAAAAAGGCAATATAGAATCGTCTGCTTCTCTATATAAAATCAATGAATGTTTCATTCATATCAGCTATAATGCAGACTTCAGAGCTAAATAATTTTGCGTTAAAGAACTTCAGCAATTCTTATACAACTCATCTTACAGCTTGATGTGTTTACATTCTCCGAAATTAGGCTTCCTTGTAGAAATAATCAAAGTTTGATGATCATTTAAACACAAAAATATTGCAATTGCGTTAGCGCCAGTAATATATATATATATATATATATATATATATATATATATATATATATATATATATATATATATATATATATATATATATATATATATATATATATATATAATGTTAAAACCGCTTTATATATAAAGTTTTATATATATATATAAAGCGGATGCAACACTAAATATAAATTAAAAAGAACTTTAAAAATCACGATTTTGACACAAGATGGATGTCATATTTTATTTTGAAGTGCGCCACGTGATCTCTTCATATAATGAGGGTGCAGTTATTATTTTGATTTTTATTTAAAAAACTACCGAACATATTTTGCTGAAATTCTTTTTATATATCTTATGGGATAATTTAAATATTTTTTAAAATTTTCGAAGCAAGTTATGAATTTTAAATTCGCTTAAAAAATGCTGTAAATATTAGGTCCCATAGAGTTCAATGTATTTCATTTTTTCAACCCGGATTTAATCAAAAACTAATTAGGTGATATTATTCATTTGCATTCCCATATGCCCCACAGGCCGTCTCAACAACATACTAAAATTTCATTTTGATAAAGTAATTTTTACAGCAGTTATCGTGCAAACGGACAGACAGACAGACAGAATGAGCAAAGTTATAAACACTTTTCAACTATGTTGTAAAGTGTTAAAAATTCGCTCGAAACACTCAAATTAATTATGATTATATAAAACCGCGAAAATTAATAGTATTTAACAAGCAAAAGAAAAGCCATGAAAGGGCAAGACAAGAAAATAAAAATTTCTAAGGACTTAGATTCCAATTTTGACCATTCATTCCATCCATCACGAAGCTTTCTTAAACTTGCCAAGTGTAATGCTCGGTTGTAGAGAGACATCTCTAACAGATGTGCTCGAAAGTCTGTTTATAGCCGCTACTGAATCTTCTGTTGTTTCTTTCTCCCACAGGACTGTGTCAGCAAAAGCCCGATTTCCCTAATTGGTAGCGACAGTTGGCGGCGACAAAGGCAGACCAATGGGTTTTAGGGGGAAAACACTCAGTACAAAAAGTCTATAGTGTTCTTGAAGTTGAGTGTTTCTTGGAAAAACGTGCGTTAAATACTTATAAGCACTATACATGTAAGGCTGTTTTTTCTGTGATCAAACAAACATTTTATGCTGCGACTTAAATATATAAATAACATCCATTTAAACTCTAGCAAAATATACAGCCTGATAAAACAAATATTGATCACAACAGGAAGAAAGTTAATATCCATTAGATATTGTGCTTTTTACTTTCTCTGCAATACATGGTAATGTTAGGGAAAGTATTGGAATCATGTCGAAAATCACAAATCGAGTTTTCGACGCATCTACACGTTTCGAGACCTCTAGAATACGAAAAAACTATTTTTAGCGTGACGTCTGTGTGTATGTCTGTGTGTTTGTTTTTCCGTGTATCTGTCTGCGTGTCTGTGTGTCTGTGCAATGTATGTATCCACTCTAACTAAAAAAATAATGGACCGAATTTCATAAAATTTGGTATGTAAGTCACTTGGGTTAGACCCTGGTGCTGATTAGGCTTTGGTAGGATTCGTAAAAACAGAACCCGAATTTTTTTTGCGAAATGACCCGTAAAAATTACATGTATCCACTCCAGCTAAAAAAAATACTAATTGACCAAATTTCACAAAATTTGGTAGATAAGTTATTTGTAGGATGATCTGGTGCTGATTAGATTTTGGTACGATTCGGAAAAGAACAACCTGGCTTTTTTTACGAAATAGCCCGTAAAAATCGCCAAAATCTGAAATAAAAAACTGCGTATGCTCAAATATATCCATTAAATACTTGTTTTATACGCAATTTTTAATGAAGAAGAGAATAATACCAACTTCATTACACTAGGACTAGCCGTTCTCGAAATATTTTAGTTTTTTCGTATTTTGTCTGCGCCACCTTTGAAAATATGCTCAGTTGCCAAATGAGAACGAAAATTGAATTAAAAGTGAATTAAATTTAAATAAAATAAAGAGAACGTGAATATAAGTCTGCAGGGAAAATCATGTGCTGCCCACATCAGATTTTTCTGTTTCGGAAGACAATAAAGGTTTCACAATCAATAATTACAGACTATTTGTGTGTGTTACGTTCATTAATAAATACTACGGACTGCATTGAATTTAGAGAAGCAAGAAAGATTAATAATGCATAAAGCATTGATTATGGAAACACTTTCCAACTGAAATGCGATTTTATTTAAACATTTCTAAAATGCTATATATTCAGCTCTGATATATTGTAAATTATCATAGTGTTACAATAATTATATTTGAAAACTTTAATCTTTATCGAAAAAAAAATGAACTTTATTCAAATGACGTCATCGAAATATAAATCATCTGGCTCTCTATGTAAAAGCAATGAATATTTCATTCATATCACTTTTATTCCAGACTCCAGAGCTAAATAATTTTGCGGAAAAAAAATTCAGCTATTCTTATGCAACTCATCTTACAATAACTTGTTTACATTCTGCATCCATTAAAATTAGGCTTCGTTGTAGAAATAATCAAAGTTTGATGATCATTTAAACTCAAAAATATTGTAATTGCGTGGACACAGAATATAGATGCACAGAAAATACGCAAAAATAAAGCGGTTTAAGGACGAATGCAATACTAAATATAAATTTAAAAGAACTTTAAAAATCACGATTTTTACACTGGGAAAAAAAAATAGATGCCATGTTTTATTTTGAAGTGGGTAACGTGATCTCTTCATATAATATGGGTGTAATTATTATTCTAATTTTTATTTAAAAAATTACCAAACATATTTTGCTGAAATATTTTTATATATTTTATGGGATAATTTGAATATTTCCTAAAATTTTCGAAGCAATTTGTGAATTTTAACTTCGCTTAAAAAATTTTTGAAAAATTAAGTCCCATAGGGTTCAATGTATTTCACTTTTCAACCCAGGTTCAATCCAAAACTAATTGGGTGATATTATTCATTTACATTCCCATATGTTCCACAGACCGTCTCAACAGCATAGCAAAATTTCATTTTGATAAAATCATTTTTACGGCAGTTATATTGCGAACTGACAGACAGAAGCATAGATAGACAGAATGAAAAAAGTTCATAAACACTTTTCAACTATGTTGTAACGTGTTAAAAACACACAACTTTCATCAAGCACAATTTAAAACAAAAATCAGTAAGACGGCTGTTTCGTGGATGCGTTGGATCTCTTCGTCGGTCTTAAAGACCAAAAAACACACAAGTCAAGAAGACTAAATAGGCCAAAATTTAAGGCCCATTTCGTCTTTCCTAACTTTAGGTTTATGAGACTCTTTGCACTGCCGAAGGAGGTTTTCGTCTTATTCTATACACAAAGTCTTTTTAACTTTTTATAAAAAATTTACCTTTTCTTTTACTTAAATAGTCAAAACGCTCTAATTTTAGCAAAAGAACGTGTGCTAACGCATTTAATTATGTATTTCACAAACGCTTATACGTGAAAGAAAAGGAATCTTACTCTTTTTCTCTTAAAGATGACACCTAAATAGTGTGGCGACGTATCTTTCGGAATTGAGGGTGTTTTTCTCAGGATGCAAAGACGAAACCGAATTTCTTGATAACAAACGCTTTTATTTAAAGCATGAACGTAAACAGGAATAATATGCAGAAAATAACTCAGTAGTTATCTAACAAAGTCACACACATATAAAAAAACCCATCAACTGTAACAAAACAGTCATCTAATGCCCAATTAATTCCCAAAATAGACAATTATGTTCTCAAAATATTGACTCATTACGATTCACTTTTATCGTACTACGTCAACCCCCTTCTACCTGAATAGTGACCAGCTTGTATACATCTCAGCAGAAATTTCTAAAAAAACTCTACGTTACTTGAGAAATTCTCAATCAATCTATACAATTCGAGTAGTTTCCAAAACTCGCCAATTTTTTCGCATTTGTTTCTAAGGTAACTGAATTTGTCGCCAAGATCAACAAATCGGACCTTCGAATAACAGCAAATGTTGCCTGTACATGTCGTTATTCCTCGCGGATAGGCGACATGCCGTGAAGACATTTTAAGTATTCGTTATAATAGTAACAGATTTCACAGTTAATTTTGTTGTTGAAACTAGCTGGCAAAATCTGCTAGACGGTTTCGTTGATGAGTAGAAAAATTATCAAATGTTACAATAATTTTTCTAGTCCTTTTATGAACAAGTGGATAAAGAGTGTAACTCATTCTGAAACTTCTATTATAATTTAAACATTGCAAATAAACGCTGTGATTAAATATCCGGCCGTAGTAATCCAGCCGCACTTGCTGGCCAGGCGATTACTCTATCTATACAGTTACTGAGAATATTGTATTTCCTTATACATTCCAAGTAGATCCTACAAGGAATTAAAACTTGTGTGTAGCCAGATAAATTTATTATTATTGTTATTATTTATCACTTCTAAAAATGTAATTTGAAAATTATTACTTTCCTTATATATATAATGTATAAGAAAAGTATTGTGACGGGGTCGAAAATTCGAATTCGAGTTTTCGACGGGAGAGCACGTTTCAAGCATCACTGACCACGAATCAAACATCTTTCAGGCGATGTCTGTGCGTGCGTGTGTGTGTGTGTGTGTGTCAGTGACTCTGTGGAGACGATATCTTACGAACGAATGGAGCGATTTGAATGAAATTTATTACAAAAATCACAATCCGTGAATACTGGAAGCCTATTGTTTTTAAACGCAATCGAGCGTTCAGAACCCCCCCCCTAAATTTTCGAGTGAAATTTTGAAAAAATCATCAAAATATCAAAACCTTTAATAAAGTTACGCAAATAAACATTTCTTATGTAATTTTTCCTTAGAAAACGATTGACATAAACTTTAGAACGCTAGCATAAACCGTTCTCGAGATATTGCACATTTTTCAAATAAATTTATAAAAAAATTCCATAAATTAAAAAATATATATTAACTGTTGAGAAACATGTTCACTTTTCATATGTAATATCATGCGATAAATTGGGTGACATCATTCTCGTGGATCTAGCTTGTTTCATTCATAAGAAAAGATACTTTGAATAATACATTTGTATTTGAACGCCAATAATCATTTATCTGCTATAAGAATAACTTATTTCTCCGTCCATAACGCTTGGCGAGATTTTGGCGACGAATTTGGCGGAATATTGCCAACTTGATGACTTTTTTAATTGTTGTCAAATTAACGAAAATCTCGCCAAATGGGTAAAAATGACGCTAAATCGATGAAAATGACGACTAATTAACGAAAACATTGACGAAAATTCAATATCTTGGAAAAAACATAAGTATTTACTATAAGAATAACCTATTTTTTTTTTTTTTTGCTGTAAAAGTAGTAAACTCATTGTATTATATAAGGAAAGTCATGTGCTGCCCACATCAGATTTTTTTAATTGAAATTCCTGTCAATTTTAAAAATAGAGCCGTTTGCATTGAAATTTACCTTTTATCACTGTTCTAACTGCTATAAAAGAAAATTAGATATGGGCATCAGATGGCTTTCTTCACATAATGCAATAACTGTTATTTCTTTCACTGCAAAATATTGTTGTACAATATCCACAGAACAATGTTTTCGGCATTAAAATTGAGTGCATTTGCCAATTATTAGTCCAAATAGAATGACTTAGCCATAGCGTACAAAATCCTCATCAAAATGCAATTGACATTTAATTTATATTCCTTGAAGTATAAATAACTATTTACGAATTCTTTGGCGTTGAAATACAAAACTATTACAAAAAGTATCTTCTGTCGTGAATGGAACGAACTCGATTCACGAAACTGATGTTAATAGATGAGTCTCATAATATGATATTGCATATGAAAAAAGAATAGGACATTTACTATTTTTTTTAATTTTATTTTTTTCATAAATTTGTTTCAAAAACGGCCAATATTTCGAGAACCATTCATGTTAGTACTTTACAGTTTCTGTCATTCGTTTTCTGATAAACATTTATGTATGAAATTTATTTAGCAGTATTGGCGGTTTAAGGTTTTAATGAATTTCTTATAAAGTCATTCAAAAATCGTGCAGTGTCTCGTGCTCGGTTCATGCTAGCGGTCAAAATTTTTTGTATAATTCGTTTCCCAACGAAAATACTACGTATTAAATGCGATTCTTTATCGTTATTGAAAATCTGGATGCTTTTATGATTTCTTTCATAAAAACATCCAGAATATTCCAAAACTGGAAGTCTGCCGAACATTTGATCACGTCTATCAATAGGGTTCCACTGTTCACAGATAGTAAAAATCGTACCAAATTATTTTCGAGACGCTTCATTCCTTCGTGAAATATCACGTCCACAGATTCACAAACGGATAAGTGCGCGCACACACGCACACAAACACATATTCAGAGAGAACATCTCCCAGGTGATTTGGGGGGGGGGGGGGTATTTAAGTGTTTTAAAGGGTATTCTCCTGTTCTAATCTCCATTAAAGCGAGACCGCATACTGGATTGCAGCGATCGGCGAAATCATTCACCAGGTAGGGTTCGAAGATTATCTGCCAAGCCAAAATCCAATCGCCAACGGGTTGTGGATAAGACTACCATTTGGCCAGTCTATCCCCTCCAGGGGTGCGACAGCCCAGTGGTTAGCGCGCGGGGATTGCGCTCGGACGATTCGAGTTCGATTCCCGCCTCTGCCCAAGTTGTCGCCGTGTTCATGCGGAGAACGGGCATGTTAAATATGTGGGTCCGTAAGTCCTTCCGAGAGGTTGGTGATAGGAGGAGGAGGACATGAGCCCTGTGGATGTCTCCCCCACTGGGTTCGGGTCTAAATTGGGTGGTAGTACTTCCTGACCGTCCAAACAGGTGCCTAACTCCTTCGGGTAGTCGGACAGTCTAGGTGGACGATGTCTACCCCCCTCCCGTCCCCAATCATCTTAAAAGAGTTTAGTTCTCGGAATTTAACCGAAATAAACCGAGAAATTCACAATGCACCACTTCCCAAAGTAATATGCCCTTTAGGAGAGGATAATTCATGACGACAGAGTCACTGCCTGTCCGTCTTGAAAAAGACGGCCTCCCATCGAAGGAAGGGGGGGGGGTGCACCCAGTGACATCCACTTAAAAATGCTCGATTGGAGTTCAGAGATGCTTAAAACGTGCTCTTTCGTCAAAAACTCAAATTCGATTACATTGCTGTCACGATTTGTAACGTACTGTGATATGTCTACCATTGGGCTGATGACGATACAAAGAGAAGTGGATTAAGGCAATCAATGCTAGACCCAAAATTATAAAACTCTATTTTGTTAATTTTAATTCTCAAAACCGGAATACCGGTATTTCGGGATATTTAAAGTTTAACATTATTCTCCCAGGGAATAGTTGAATAGAATTTAAGGGAAAGACGAGGCTTATATTGTAACTTAATTTAAAAGAAAATGGCTTTTTTCCCTCTCTAATTAAATTTGAACAATGAAATGAAAAATCATAAAATAATACGATAATGATAATGACGTTAGTCGACCAGTAAAATACACACTAAAAACAAAACTTTCTTTTTAACAAAAAATACAAATCAGGAAAAAAAAATAAGCCATGCTAAGAAAAAGGGTTGCATAGGTTCATTACAAATGTAAAATTCTGAATAATATAAGAGAAAGAATTAAAAGAATCAACAATTTCAAAGGATTGAAATTTTTTGCCTGGAAGAATCAAATTGAAAACATATATTAGAAACAAGAAGGTTACACAAGTAACAAAATAAATCTTGTTATGAATACCTAAAATGATGTCTTAATATCCTCGAGGAAAAACGGCTTCTACAGGCAACCATTATTATTACTGAAGGTCCAAGTTGCTTGACCTTTACGATAAATTTGGGGAAATATCGCCAACTTGGCGAGTTTCGTAAACTGATCGAATTTTGTAGATTAGTTAAGCATTTCTCTGAGTACGTCGATTTTTCTAGAAATATCTATAGAGGATATATAAAGCTGGTCATCAGCCAGTTAAAGGTTGGTCGTTATATGAGTAAAAGTGAATTACAAATATAATTGAATTGCGAATATATGCAATGTTTTGAGAATATAATCATCTGATTTGTAAATGAATTTATTTAATTGTTTTATTGTACATGGCAATTGCTTTGTGGACTTTGTACAATAGCTGTCCCTGTTACCGCTTTATTGGTGCTTTAAATGAAGCGTTAATTATCAGAAATTGGGACTCATATTTGTAGCCTAAAAACACATCCACGATTTCAGAAGATATGTTGTAACAGTATAAAAACAAAAGAGGAAATGGAGCTAAAAATTTAAAAAGAAAATATTTTTTTCCTGAACACCGAACAATAGAATAAATACATTGAGATTTTTTGTTGTCCCTAGAAAAACCAAAGTTTATGAGATTAAGAAAACGAGATTGACATTCTGAACAAAATCTTACGTAATGAAAGATGATGTTTTTCTCTCTTTATACGTGTATGTCATCTGCAGCGTAAAATTGAAGCTTCAGACAGCAGCGAAATTTGATACATAGGTACTTAGCTTCCCGTACAATGCACTACGGAGAGTTTTTTTTTTTTTTTTTTTTTTTTTTTTTTGTTCGAATTAGAAATTAACTTTTGAAGCACAAAAATTTGTCAAAATTTTGACTTCAAAATCAGTTTTATTCCGGGCAAACGATAAAAGATAAAACGGTAGATATTTGTCGAGACGTAAACACAGCTATTTACGTCAATAAAATGGGTTTTATAGATTCTCTAACTTTGCGTATTTAAAATATATATTTCTACTTTTTAATATGATATTATATTATCATTATGAGTAGTACTGTGTTAAAAATTGGCAATGTTTTGATTGAAGATTTGCTAAGATAGCTTTTTTTTAAAATTATTATTACTTTCCCTACAATACATGGTAATGTATAGGGAAAGTATTGGAATCATACCGAAAATCACAACTCAAGTTTTCGACGGATCTACACGTTTCGAGACCTCTAGAATGCGAAAAAACTATTTTTAGCGTGACGTCTGTGTGTCTGTTTGTCTGTGCAATGTATGTATCCACTCTAACTCAAAAACTTATGGACCGAATTTCATAAAATTTGGTAGGTAAGTCACTTGGGTATGACCCTGGTGCTGATTAGTTTTTGGTATGATTTGTAAAAACAGAACCCACCTTTTTTTGCGAAATGGCCCTTAAAAATTCCATGTATCCACTCTAGCTAAAATACTAATTGACCAAATATCACAAAACTTGGTAAACAAGTTACTTGTACGATACTCTGGTGCTGATTCGATTTTGGTACGATTCGGAAAAAAATAACCTGCCTTTTTTTTGAAAAATGGCCCGCAAAAATCGCAAGAATCTAAAAAAACTACGTATGCTCAAATATATCCATTAAATGCTTGTTTAATACGTAATTTTTAACGAAGAAAAGAATAAGACCAACCCCATTACACTAGGACTAGCCATTCTCGAGTTGTTTTAGTGTTTTTCGTATTTTCTCTACGCCACCTTTGAAAATAAGCCCAGTTACCAAATGAGAACGAAAATAGAATTAAAAGTGAATTAAATTTAATTAAAATAAAGAGAACGTGAATATAAGTCTGCAGGGAAAGTCATGTGCTGCCCACATCATATTTTTATTATTATTATTATTATTATTTAAGCTAGAGGTGTTGAAGACCCAGACCGTCCGACTCATCCTGAGGACTTGAGCAACTATTTAGACGGCCGGGAAAGGGGCTAGAGGGGTGCGACTATTTTTTGAAAAATTGAAAGAATTAGTTCTATTAATCCCCGCTTTAAATCCCAGGCAACATCGGGTAACATTCTTCAGTAATATTTCTTGTAGCATGCCAATAGTATAGCTTTGTGCTTCATTGCAAATATTTTCAATGTTTCGCCAACATAAGGGATGCATTAGCTCAAAATATTGGTTAGAGATTAGTATTAGAATATTAAACCAATATTGGCGATATATTGGAAATATTCCCAATATTTAAAATACATTGGCAACCCTTATTAGATAAGTATTGGGTATGCACTGGCATGTCATTATTAGCTGTCAATGGCCTGTTAATATTGGGCCAATATTGTCAAAATGTCCACACTTTCGTATTGGTCCAATATTGGGTCTATATTGGCTGAAAATGTTGGGCCAATATTGGCATGCTTTTGGAGATAATAAGTGCGCAGTTATCAGAACTTGAATGAAAGAATGAAAGAATTTGAGTGAAAGAATGGAAGAACTTGAATGAAAGAATTTGAATGAAGATGTCAGAGAATGAAATTAAATAATATTAGAGAAAAATAGTTCTAGTTTGAACCTGATAATTTGATAAATACGAAATATCGGTATTTTTGCATCTCAGTGCCAGTATTACAATAGCCACAAAATTTCACAGTTTTCAGCGAAATGTTTGCAGCGAATTTTTAGCACTCTTTCTAAAGACAACAAACTGTAGGTGCTTAATGTCTAAAAGCAAAAATCTCGTTTCCGCTATTGTCCGAAAGCTGTAATTCAATGTGTGGAACTGACGGGTCATAAACTCAGTTTGCGGACTCTTGAAACATTTTTAGTTTTTTTGCTAATAAAAAGACACCATAACATTTTCTTTTCCGATTTTTCTGTTCGACAGATAAGAAAACCAGAAGGGTATTCCTGCCGAAGAATCATCTACTTGTAAAATGTGAAACATAGTTTTACTTTCCTTTCATGTATAGTGTAATATATAGAAAAATAGCGTGAATTAAAATTCGAGTTTTCAACAGATGATCACATTTCAAGCATCCTTGAACGTGAATCGGTATTCGTTATTAGTTATGTCAGTATCTGAACGTGAATCGTTTTCGAGGTAAATTATTGTGTGCGTGTGTTAGTGTGTGTATGTTAGTGTGTATGTTAGTGTATGTGTGTGTGCGAGTTAGTGTGTGTGTGTGTGTGTGTGTATGAATTAGTATGTATGTTAGTGTGTGTGTGTGTTAGTGTGTGTGTGTGTTAGTATGTGTGTGTGTTAGTGTGTGTCAGAGTGTTTGTTAGTGTATGCATGTATGTTAGTGTTGAAGACCCAGACCACACGACCGACCCAAAGGTTAACGGTAGCAGTATGTGTGGCTGGATGTATGTTAGTGTGTGTATGTCAGTGTGTATGTTAGTGTGTATATGTTAGTGTGTGTGTTAGTGTGTGTTAGCGTGTGTATGTTAGTGTGTGCATATATGTTAGCGTGTGTATATCAGTATATGCATATTAGTGTGGCTATCCGTGTGTTTGTTGAAACGATATTTCAAGAAGGAATGGAGTGCTTAGAAAAAAAAATGGGTGCAATTATTATAATCGGTGAATAATGGAACACTATTTATTTTAAATTCGGTCAAATATACGGAAGTTCCTCCAAATTTCGAATAAGTTTGTTAAAAAAATCATAAAAAATTCTGAATTTGCACCAACATTAAATAAATAATCATTTCATACATAACTTTTTTTTTTAAATCGAATGACAAACTTTAGATTGCCAGCATGAATCGTTCTCGAAATATTCAATACTTTTCAAATAAATTTATCAAAAAAATTACATAAAATTAAAAAGAAAGTAGTAATTATCGTCCTATGTGTTCACTTTCCATATGAAACTTTATGCGATACATCTGTTAACACCATTCTCGTCGATCTAGCTCGTTCTAATTAATGATAGATAATTTTATTTTAAGGTTTTGAAATTCTGACCTCAAAGAACTTGCCAATAGTCATTTATTTTTACGGAATATTAAATTAATGTCAACTATATTTTAATAATTGATTTTGCATGTGGGTAAGAAAGTCATTTTGTTTGGACTAATAAGTCATCAAAAGCGTTCAATTTCGGTGATGCTAATTCGATGCGAACAACATTGTAATATGGCTTTATTTATACACACACAATGTAGGGGCTTTAGGTTGATTAGATGATTGTCAATTTTGGCAAGTGGGCACTATCCTTTTCAACTTTCTCATACGTAGCATTGAGAAAGTATTGTTTTCACGGAAATTTTCGATTTCGAGATTTTAACGCCAATATATATATGCTTTAGGGCTTCCTGAACAAGCTTTGACTAATTTTTGAGTGATATCAGTGTCCATCTGTCTGTTTCTGGTTGATTTTTTTTTTGTGCACACGATAGCTGCTACAAATATAAATGAATTTTCACAAAACTTTATATTCGGCTTGAAAAATATATAACCAGGTAGAATTTTTATTTTAATTCGAACAAAAACTTATATATATATATATATATATAAAATTTATATATATATATATATTCTTAAAATGACAGCATAGGATAAAATGCAACATAATCATGAATAAAACGGGGAATTTAAGGCTCAATGATCACAAAACTTAATTGTTTCAATAACTGTGGTGAAAAATACCAAAATACAATCTTTGTGTTCATGACGTTATTAGCCCCCAGTGGAGGGGGGGGGGTGAACTTATATTATCAAACTGGGCATCAATCGAAGAACATTTTAAACCCTTATTAAAATGAAGGGTAGCAAGCTATGATTGCGATAAATTGAAGCGAAGATACAGATTTTTAACATCTTTTCTTATTAAACTTTGCAGAAAAAAAAGAAAAAACACAAACTGCTTAAGGGGACGGGGGACGTTGAAATGAGCAAAATTCGACTAAAAAGTTTTAATATATAACATTATTTTACACATTTAACATTTGCTTACGGGTGGGACAGCGTCCATCCCAAACGAAGAACCTCCCAAAAAGACAGGTATTTGACATACCTTATCCCAAACGATTCCCCTTTGCAGGAATTGGTGTCCATGGAAATCGCCGACAGAAATATTGCACCTGCTGCAGATGCAATGTTTCTGTCGGCGATTTCCATGGACGCCAATGCCTGCAAAGGGTGATCGAACTGTTTGGGATAGGGCATGTCAAATACCTGTCTTTTTGGGAGGTTCTTCGTTTAGGATGGACGCTGTCCCACCCGTAAGCAAAAGGTTGAATGCATTTTTATCGAAACAGAATTTTCAAAGGTTTTACATTTTTAAAATGCTCCATGCGTCTTAATTTTTGTCTGAAATGCATGAAATTTGGCAAGACGACACCTCTCATACTTTTTAATGAAACTGGCTATGCATTTTATAATTGGACTTTAAGGTACTTAAAAGTGAATAAGAACCTAATTAAATGATGAAAATTAAGTTTTAATGCAGAAAATTATTTTTAAAAAATGGACTTTCAAGGGATTTAAAAATGAATACCCAAATTTGTTCATAATGTGTTTTTGAGTGATCATAATGTAAAATTAATCAAAAATGTGAAAAAATTGCAAGCAAGGAGCATTTTCAAATGTTCGTTAAAAAAAATTAAATTTAAAAAAAAAAATTATAACAAAATTGAAAAAAAAATTTAATGGTATTGTATGTAGTAATATTAAGAGGAATATTTATACAAATTTTCACGTTTATAAGTCAATAAATAAATAAAAAAAATTTCAACGTCCACCGTCCCCTTAAAAAGGCATTCTGGTATGAGGTAGAAATAACTGGACTGTGACTTAACTGGACTAACTGTCAAGTTACATTTGTGCGGAGTATAAGTATGCATACTTTGATGAAAATATGTGAATTTGCACTTTGTCATCAGGTAATGTGGCAAATGTTAATATAGTTACAACAATTCAAGGCTAAAAATATTATGCCATGAATATTGTATGTCTTTATTTCACTGTGAAAGAAGTAAAGGCATTACATAATGCAAGGAAAGTCATGTGGTGACCATATCAGATGTTTTCTTCTCCGAAAAAGTATTAAATGTATGCTTTTTTCTTTTCATCACAATGCATAATAGTTTTAAGAATTAACCGTGGCTCAACTCGACTTCCTGATACCAGAATTCAATTTTTATTTTCAAATTATACAAGAAAATTCGGTATTGTATGATTACAACTATAGCGTGTTACCCTTCACTTTAAAGGGTTTGAAAAAATCTTTCGATTGATACCATACTTAACAATATATCCCCCGGGGACGGACAACTTGCCCCCCTCCCAAGGTCAAGGGGTCTAATGACGTCACTAATAAAACAAATTGTATCGCGGCTATTTTTCGCAACAGTTATTGAAACCATTAAGGCTCTTATCACTGAGCCATAAAAATACCCTTTTATGCAGGATTATGTCACATTTTTGCCATGTTAAAAAAAATTTAGAATTTCGAAGTTTTCGCTCGAATTTAAAAATAATTCTATCTAGTTCTAGATTTTTTTTATAACAAAGCCACATATAAAGTTTAGTGAAAATCCATAAATATTTGCGGCCACATGTATTATTGTTTATTTGTCGCCACATTTGTTATTTGTGGCCACATGTATGTATATGTGGCCGCAAGTCTGTATTATTTGTGGCCAAATAATACAAACACAAGTCGTCCACAGATATTATACATCACTCTAAAAATAGTCAAAACATGCTAAAGAGGTAGTATATACCTTTATGGGCATCAAAATCTCGAATTCGAAAACTTGAGAGAAAACAATGCTTTCTGTATATTATATTACATAGTGTCAGAAAGTAAAAATAAGAGGAGCCATCTTTAATATCTTTAATTTCCACTATCCAATTTACTTCCGTTCGATGTGCAATCTTTTTAGATCAAAAGGTGTCTACTTGGATGACCGTAGTTCACTTTCCCTACTCTATCCCATTATTGGGACAAGCATGAGACAAGATCCGATTAATCACGGCGTTTGCTGTTCGTGCACCAATCGAAGCGTCTCATGAAAAATACTCTAGAACCCAATGATAGATACTTTTTCAACAGATGGCAACAAAAATACGGCTCTATCTTCTATTGAAGCGAATCGAGTTGCGATCGTAGCTGCCTTAACGCAGACTCAAATCTGATTGTACGCAAAAGTTTCGTTGATATGGTAAAACTCAACCGATTCGAATAAAATGTTGTACAGAGCTCGAACTAATCACGTTTTAGGTCATAACGAAGCCTGAATTTTAAATTTCGATTTATATATTAAGATATATCCAAGGTCAAATATCGGATACTATTAAGTCTATGGAGAAAATTTTAATAAATTCGCATGCCAACTTTCTCTTTGTTTACAATTTCTCAACATAATTACCATTGTCTCAAGAAAATACGATTTTTAACTACTTTTAAAGGATAAATTGATACTTTTTTACTGCAAATAAAATTTTTTTGAATAACCCTAGCAGCGAAAGAAGCTAAAGATTGGTGGTAAGATAATAACAATTAGACTATTTTTCAAGAAACAATAAGAACTGTACTCTTAAGCAAATACCATTTGTAAAACTAAATTTCGTTAGAAAGCAACATGCAATACAGACTACATAGTGTCGACCTGTTTCAGAAGCAAGAAGCATCCTTCTTCTTCAGGGCAAGCAAAAAGCACAACCTTAACTCACGAGAGGTAGATTGGCAATTGAAGTTGGTGATCTAGCTCTCAGTAGGTAATCCAACTCTTACAAGTGAAGGTTGCGCTCCTTGTGCATCCTGGCGAAGAAGACTGCTTCTTGCCTTTGAAACCTGTCGACAAGCCAACTCTTGAATCACGACCCGACCAGACTCGACTCTCTCGTGGAAGAACTTATAACTTCCCTCGAACTCCTTCAATCACCCTGAGAACTCCTCTCAAACACTTTCTTCCTGTAACTTATCCTACTCTAAAAGTAAGAACGCACAAAATGCCGATTAGGCCGGTGTTGGTGATTCGTCTCAATAACTGAACCAATTAGGACCGTTAGAATAAATAAACAAATTATAATGAAACTGAGGGAATTAATAATTGAAATGTTATTTAGACCTCACAAGATACGTACACGCATCTTCTTTTATTATGCAAGATGTTGTTTGGGCAACATCGATATACTAAATAAATATCCATAAATGAAATACATAATTTAAAAATAAATCCTTTAAGGTTACATTTGGTAAAGAGATTGTCAAATTATAGCAAAAGTTGCATAGCATTACCGGTTCAAGCCTGTAAGTAATGAGATTAACTGCTGCAAAATTCAATTTCAGGTATAATATACAGAACATAGCTTTGACCTAAAGCAAAAGAATATCGCATAATAACCATCAAAATAATTCCCCCTATTTTCTGGTACCTAATCCTTTTAAAGTCAGATTCTGTCTTGAACAATGTTGTAAAGATAAGTTGAGAACTTAAAATTTGTGCTTAAATAAATTCCCAAAACATAATATTGTCATTGACTTTTTGAAGATGTGTTGGATAAATGAGAGAGGTACATAAACGGCTTATTTTATAAAATATAAATCGTGATCCTTATAACTAAATTCAGTAGTATAAAGTTACTTCAATATAAAAATAACGCAATGCATTTAACAGATTTTCTCTGAGTACATAGTCATGCATTTCATTTAGCATGTACTGCTTTTTAAATTTTTAAATAAAAATTTACTTTGGAGATTAAAGTGAGTAAGGATACAGGTAAGAATAGGGTGAGCAGATATAAGGTAATTAAAATTGTCATAGTCACCGAATATAATCACAGTTATAACCATATGAAAACCTACACACAGGAAACACATACAAAACTTCAAAAGTAAATCGTTTAAATATTTATAAAAAAAAGGCAGCACATGACTTTCCCTACATACGACAATGATTTTACCTCTTTCACAGCAAAATAATGGCTTTCAAGATCCGTGGCACAATGTTTTTGATATTGAATTAATTAATACAACGTCAATTTAAATTTGGCGTTTTGAGCAACTTATTAGTCCAAACAGAATGGCTTGTTCATATAAATTCTTGATCAAAATGCAATTGGCAACTGCACAAGATGCTGTGCGCTACAATTAGGAACGTCCTTTATCATCAGGTTCTCTGTGAATAATAATTTAGCCATTGCAGCCTCAAATAAGCTGCAGAAAATAATTCCCATAATTATACGAATTCCTTTAAAACTGAACTCAAATTAGTAATCCATATAATAATTGTCTAGCGTGTATTTGTCTTTGCAAACTTTCCGGAAGCCCCCCCCCCCCTTCCAATGACCCATAAGATTGAATCTTTGTACACTTATGGTATAGACCAAGAGACAGAACTTAACGAAATCCGGAATTTCAATTTCTCCTCCCCTCATGGGTGGCAAAAATGGGATTATTTCGAAAAGTCCTTCCAGCCCCCCCCCCCCCCCCCTAGAATCATCCCTAGAAGCGACCCAGAAAGTTGAATCTTTGCATACTTATAGTACCGAACATGTGTCAGAACCGAACAGAGCCAGATTTTCAAAGCGCAGAAAATGGGAGGGGGATTAGAAAAGTTCCAAACCTCCCAAAAGCTCCAAATGACTTAGAAGAACACATTTATGTACACTTACAGTATCGTTTATTGGGGGTGCGACATCCCAGTGGTTAACCGCGGGAATTGCACTCGGACAGCCCGGGTTCGATTCTCGCCTCTGCCAAAACTGCTGCCGTGTTCACGCTGAGTACGATCATGTTAAACATGTGGGTCCGTAAGTCCTTCCGAAAGGTTAGTGGTAAGGGAAGGAGGGTACTGTCCCTGTAGATACCTCCCCCACTGAGTTCCGGGCTAAATTGGGTGGCACTTCCCGGCCGTCCAAATAGATACCTTATACCTTTCTGGTAGGTCGGACCGTCTGGGTCAAAGAAGAAGTATCGTTTCGGGACAGAACCTATTTGAGTCGAATTTTCAATTTCTTACCCGGAGGTGAAAAAAAAGAGAGGGACTAAGTTATTCTAAACCCTACAGAATCCCCCTCTCCCGGTGATTAGGAGACTAACTTTCCACACTTATTAATTACGAGACAGAACCTAACTGAGTTAATTTTCGATTAAGATGATTTTTATTAGTGTTAATTTCTCTATATTTGACAGGCTTAAATATCATAAGAAAATTAATAACTAACTCCAATTGCAAAATTGTTGATTGGATGAACGTTTGTCAAAGGGTTATCCTTAAATTCGGGGGAGAAGGCAGAAATCCACACTATTTTATTGTTAAACGAAAAAGATACAGCCCCCTTTGGGTTCCCTCAATTAAGCTGCACCTGATGGAAATTTGAGATTTGCAATTCCAAAATTGCAGTTATAGAAGACTTAGATGCAGGGCCACTTTTAGGAGCACGGCGCCCCCTAGACACTTTTGACGTCGTCCCTCCCCCCCAACAAGTCCATCCCCTCCTCTTCCCTTCTTCTCCACCCCTTCCTCCCTAAATTAAAAATAAAACTTAACTAAATGAAGTTTAATTAGTGAATCAACAATTTATTACAGTTAGTTAAAAAAATAACAAATGGGACAGATGTTTTGAATTATTTTTAGATTTCTTACGTTAGCGTTAAACATATTAGAATAGTAAAAAAGGATTTAGTTCATCAAATAATATATACTGTGCATACATCATAAAAGAGTCCTTCTCATCGTTTTCACTTTCAGGTTGTTTACACTTTTCTACGTTGCTTGGTTTTAGAAAACTTATCTAATACTTCTTGAAAGTTGAGTGTAGATGTCAGGTCACTTTCGATTGCCAGAATAGCCAGGGCGTTCAATTTAACATCTCCCATGGAGTTCCTTTGGTAGTGTTTGACAGGTTTCAAAGTCAAAAACGTACGTTCCCCTGCACAATTTGTGACTCTGAGAATAATGTCCTCGTTTGGAAAAATGCTTTGCTAATTACCATCTTTAACAATGTGTAAAAGAGAGGAAAGGGACCGATGTTAATGTACATGAAAGTTTCTTGTTTTTGTATTTATTACTGCATAGATTCGAAGCGCACGGCGTTTCTATAAAACGTAAAAGATCCCCCTTTTGTTTGCGCCCTTAAAAATTTTTGCGCTCTAGGCACAGGCCTAGTCATCCTAATGGGAAATACGGGCCTGCTTAGATGTATACTCAGAAAGGAATTGTTCTTTGGTGGGCTGGCTGACTGCATTGTCTCCCGACATAATTGCTGCAATAAGAGCATCATTCCAGTACATTATAGTTTTAAGAATATTCCGGGATATAAAAAGTGAGTTTAGGGATACAGCTTTCTTGTATTCAAATGAGTTTAATTTTCTTAAACAAATGAAAGATGATAATGTAATATTGGGCCATAACCGAAACGCAGCAAGAAAAATTGATATACAAGGTGATTAAAAAAAATAGGCCAAACTTTATGAGGTGGTAGCACACACCAAACTAAGCATTTTTCGTCATAGCTTACAGAGTCGGAAATGAAACGTAAATGCGTTATAAGGCACTTAATGGTAAAATCGATCAAGAAAACTCGCAGCGGCGATGGAGGGATTAGAGGACTCTCTCGAACAGGAACAGACCAGGCATGTCGGGCACTTCGGCAGCAGCGGCCGAAATTCTAGCGACGAGTTCCTCTTCTGATTCAAGGAGAGTATCATAGACGAGACGCTTGAGATATCCCCACAAAAGGAACTCAAACACGACAGATTGGGCGATCGCGGAAACCAAGCTATGAAACCCCCTCGCCCAATCCATCGGGCCAGAAAATTGACTTCCAGATAGTTCCTTACCTCTTGCCCAAAATGGAAGCGAGAGGTAAGGAATAGTATAAGGGTTTTTTTTCTTCTACAGATGAAATTTGCACACGTGGTTTTCTTCTTCAACCAGGAAGTAACAACCAGAATGACGCTTTTAAGTTTGTGGAGCGGCCGCTTCCCAACGTGTAAGTGCCCTGTAACGCCGCTACGTTTCATTTCCGACCCGGTAAACTATGACGAGAAATGCTTGGTTTGGTGTGTACTACCACCTCGTAAAGTTTGGCCCATCTTCTTTTAATCACCCTGTATGTGTAAAACCAACCTTGCTGTCTCAACCGTCACTCTGAAACTTGACAATCTGACTAACCACCTCCTGCTATTTTTACCTCAGAGGTTAGCATCCTGAGGTATTTTTATCTACTTAATATCCTGCGTGGTAGTTTGCCTACGGATTTGAAAATCGGCACCCAATATGCCAGAGTCTATTGAATTCTTACTAGTCATATCAGGATCACTTTCAGATCCAAATCATCATAGTATTAACTTGAAGGGTTAATCTATTCGGGTGTCATTTGTAAAGAACCTTGCTGTCCCAGCAGGAGCTCAAATCGCCGATTACTGGCTAGCCTAGGTTGTCCAAATTGACTTACTGGGACAGAAATTGTAAGCTCTTATCATCGAAGTGAACTCATATGCCGCAAAATTTGTTTGGTAAGAGGGGGATATTCATTTTTAATTTCTATGAAATTACTAAATAATAAATGCCATATTAATTTATATAGTATAATTAAGAGAATAAAGATAATGGCATTCAAAAGTGGAATTTTATAAAATCAATGTCATACAATAAAATTATATTTACCTATCACTCTTAATTACATATCACACACACAATTACTATAATATTCAGAATTTATGAATTTTATAAAAATTAAAAATCAACATCACAAACTAGTGTGAGTTTGAAGCCAGCTTCGTTGTAGAACTATCGGTCATCACAGAGTTCCACAAAATTGAGACACATAAGCTAATTTTCTTGGGGCAGTTCTGTCATTAGCTATACCATGCTAAAACGCGATCAACGAAACCACCTGTCCACACAGGCTAGTCGCGGTGACTGCACTGAGAACCACACTCCAAGCTTTGGAAATGTCCACTATCAACGGATTTTGAGACTATAAAAACATTTATTCTGCCCCCCCCCCCCCCGAAAAAAAAACGTATTCGCCTAGTAACTATCTCTGAGCTTATTTTACCCAGGTTTGTTGCAATATATTAGAATATTTTTTGCGATATATTTAGCAATAAAATCCTAATATTTTTCAGCCTGAAGGCATCATGATTGTGAGATGATCGCCAAGATGATAGTAAATAGAGGGTGATATTCGGGGGATGTGCTTTCTTCCTTCAGGAGGGAGGGACTTTAAAGTCAATTTTTTCAGAAAATATAAACTTCAAAAAGAAATCTCGAGTGCCACATAACAAAATAGATATTTTTGTGAATTGTATATTTTATGTGACATATCCAAACCATGGATGTAAAAGTAAGGAGTTAAAACTTTATATTAAGAAAATGTCAATATCGTTTGAGACAATTCAGGTGGCGCTGGAATAAGATAAGTAGCCCTACAAATTCTACGCCTTTCTGTTGTGTCAACTAGCAATAACAGCTACTTTGCTAGCAACAACTAGATATAATTCTCAAAGCATTATTGCATTTTCAAACGTTTCATCCATTGGAGTTTTATAACCTTCTTTCTAACTCCGTGTATCATAATTTATAAGTGCAACTTTAGAAGAAAATAACTGAACTAATAGAAGAAAACATAGAGATAAGACGCATATTTCAACAGAAATTCCTGCACCAAAGAATAAAAGATGTACTAAAGAATAAACGATGGTAAACGGTAAGTGCCTCGATCACAACGTAAAATGCTGCGCAAATAACATGCAGAAAGCAGACTATCTCATCGGAAGTGCTTGAAGTACCTTTTTCAGTGCCAACAAACCCGGAACTGAAACTCTACTTCTATATTGATAACGGAGCATTTTGTAGCTGTTTGTTGGTTGGTTGGTCTTTGTGGAAACTTATTCCTTTAAAAAAAATCTGATGTGGGCAGCACATGACTTTCCCTGCAGACTTACATTCACGTTTTCTTTATTTTAATTAAATTTAATTCACTTTTAATTCAATTTCCATTCTCATTTGGTAACTGGACTTCCTTTCAAAGGTGGCGTAGAGAAAATACGAAAAAACTAAAATATCTCGAGAACGGCTGGTCCAAGTGTAATGGGGTTGGTCTTATTCTTTTCTTCGTTTAAAATTAAGTATAAAACCATTTAATGGATATATTTGAACATCCGTAGTTTTTTATTTTAGATTTTGACGATTATTTTTAAGGGCCATTTTGCACAAAAAGGCAAGTTATTTTTTCCGAATCCTACCAACATGTAATCAGCACAAGGGTAACCTACAAGCGACTCATCTACCGAATTTTGTGAAATTCGATCCATTAGTTTTTCAGCTAAAGTGGATACAGGCAATTTTTGCTGGCCATTTTGCGAAAAAGGCGGATTATTTTATCCCGAATCATACTAAAAACTAATCAGCACCACAGTCACACCCAAGTACTTATCACAACACACACCAAAGACTTACCTACCAAATTTTATGAAATTCGGTTGATTAGTTTTTTGAGTTAGAGTGGATACATACATTGCACAGACAGACAGACAAACAGACACACACAGACACACACACACACAGACGTCACGCTAAAAATAGATTTTTCGCATTCTTGAGGTCCCGAAACGTGTAGATCCGTCGAAAACTCGAGTTGCAATTTTCGGCAATACTTTCCAATACTTTCCCTATATATTATCATGTATTGCAGGGAAAGTAATATATTAATTTTAGTTAATTTTTAGAAGATTTTTAGAAGTGCTATCTCTCTTCCTATTATAAGATAAATGATGCACTATGGGCTACAAATACACTAAAAAACTTGAGGCTTTTAGAAAATCAAATACACCGCTAATATATATTTTGTGCATTAAAAAAAAATATGATGTGGACAGCACATGACTTCCCTTATATAATAGAATGGATTTACTAGTTTTACAATAAAAAAATAATGTATAAGATCCACAGCGATGTGTTTTTATCGTTGAATTGCACATTGGGCGATTTTCAGGATGACACCATGTAAAACTATTTCAAAATACTCAATTAACTTATACTTCACACAACTCTAAACAATCATCAATATTGATAGCATCCTCAATAAGCGATATATTGTCCATATATTAAAATACTTTAATAATTACTTAATCAACTAGTCGTCATTTTCATTGATTTAGTGTCATTTTTATCAATTTGGCGACATTTTCGTTAATTTGGTAACATTTTAAAAAGTCGCCAAGTGGGCGATATTCCGCCAAAATATCGCAAAGCGTTATGGACGGAGAAATAAGTTATTCTTGGTGCAGATAACCGACTTTTGGCGTCCAAATATAATAGTAACCTAAAGTATCTTTTCTCATGAATGCAACTAGCTAGATCCACCTGCTAGCAGGTGCAATGTTCCTGTCGGCGATTTCCCCAAACGCTGGTAGAATTTGATATTCGCACGTTGTTCTTCAAACGCCATTTCAAATGCCATTTCGACGAACCTGAATGACTACAGTTCACTAACATGCATTGTCTAGAAAAACCCTGTACTGTGGACCTGCTTCTTCATTTTCACATCTCGAGTCACATGTGTCTCTACGCCACGGTAAAATCGTTCCTCTCTCCTCCAATCAGGATTAGAGATATCAGCCCAGTTTCTGAACTTTTTGATCCTACTTTGTATAAGTAACGCTAATTCTAATCTAGTACGATTTAAAAATGTCACATTTATATAGTCTCCATTGCAATCCCCATAGGCACTCATTTCAAGACAATTGCGGTTAATCACATCAATTCACATAGTCTTCATATACTAACCCAATTCATATACTAACCCACACCATTACCAGCTAACGTATACAAAAGGCAAATTTTTCTACCTTGGATGTGAAATCGAGAGATGAAACCGGTTGATATAGGAAGGAATTCGTTTCAAACAATCGTTGAATTTGAAGGGAGACATAATGAAAAGGATATGTTTTTAAAGGGAGTTCTGTAGACTCGACGTGAATGTAGCCTCTGTGAGATTTTCAATTTTCAATGCATAACCTGTTAAACACATTTATCGTATGCATCTTTTGCTGTTGATTTTTTTTTTTCAGGAAAGAAGGGGGTGGGTATTCAAAAGAATTGTAGCGGCGTTAATTATTCTTGAGTTTTGCGTTTCGAGAACTAGAAATGTTGGCTTAAGAAAATATAACAGATGAAAAATATTGAGCAATATACTTTGAAAGAAATATACAGGGTGTTCTAAAAACATTGACCTCAACTTTTATTCCTTAAATATGGACCTTAGACATATATAATAAATTACAAAGTTGCGTAAAAAAAGGTACAGAATTTTATAAAATCGATTAAAATTTTCAATGGAATTAAATTTTAAGAAATACAAAATTTAAATTTTTATACGGCCCCCGTACAAAAACATTTTCAGTGCCCCATACACTAATAAGGTGATGTACAAAATTTCAGCATTTTATCATAAAAAGTTCTAGAGATATGAAAAAACAAAAATGCTGACTTAAACCACTTTTCGATGCATCGACATGGGTTCTCAGAGGGGAAAAAGTCGTGTCGGGAGATAACGTTTCAGAGGTCATACACAAATTACGAAAGAAAACAATGATTACATAGATAAATAATAATTTTGCTATTTATTGGTACAAAAGTATCCACACTGTGTAGAAATAATAACTTTACACAAAGATTACAAAACTTGTTCAAAATGTGTTCCATCTATGCCAAAGATCCATTCAAGATAAGAGGCAGATATTATTTGCCTTTGATGCATTTCTGCGTTGCGTCATTTGCACTCTTGCTGTAAACATTTACATTTTAATTTGTGATTAATCCCTTACTAACTTTGTTTCAGCATATCTCTGGGACTTTTAATGATAAAATGCTGAGATTTTGTACATCACCTTATTAGTGTATGGGGCACATTTTACTTATTGGAAATGTTTTTGTACGGGGGCCGTATAAAAATTTAAATTTTGTATTTCTTCAAATTTAATCTCCTGAAAATTTTTATCGAATTCATAAATTTCTGTACCTTTTTTTACGCAACTTTGTAATTTATTATATATGTTTAAGATCAATATTTAAGAAATAAAATCCGAGGTCAATGTTTTTGGGACACTCTGTATATTAGTATATAAAGTCATGAAAATCTAACGTAAAATAGTTTAACAATATCTTAGTTAGAGGATATAAAATAAAAAAAAACTTAAAATATGAAAAATAAAAATCAATCATACATAAAACATTGATTATGAAACACTTTCCAACTGAAATGCAATTTTATTAAAACAGCTCTAAAATGCGATACGTTCAGCGGTGATATTTTTAAAATTATAACAGTAATTTATTAAACTTGGAAACTTAAAAACTTCATCAAAAAAGAAAATGTTATAAATAGTCTACTTCTCTATGTCGAAAGCTCCGGCCGACCGACTCGTCCGAAGACATGGAGCAGCATAATAGGCGGCCGGCTGCTTCTCTATGTAAAATCAATGAATATGTCATTCATATCAACTTATATTTCAGACTGCAGAGCTAAATATATTTGCATGAAAAGGAATTCAGCAATTCTTATGCAACTTATCTTGCAATCACTTGAGTTGTTTACATTCTGCATGCTATAGAAATTAGACTTCGTTGTAGGGATAATCAAAGTTTAGTGATGATTTAAAATAAAAAATATTGTAATTGTGTTGGGACCGAATTTAGATACACAGATAATATACAAAAATAAAGCATTTTTGTGACGCATGCAAGACTAAATATACATCTAATAAATCTTCAAACATCTTGATTTTTGCAGAGGGGAAAAAACATGGATGCCACATTTAATTTTGAAAGAGTCAAGTAATCTATTTATATAATATGGGTGTAATTATTTCAATTTTTATTTAAAAACTACCCAACATGTTTTGCTGATTTTTTTTTCCACAATTTACGTGATAATTTGAATACTTCCTAAAATTTTCGAAGCAACTTGTGAATGTTAATTCCGCTTAAAATATGTTTGAAAAATTATGTCTCATAAAGTTCAATGTATATAAATTTTCCAATCCCGGTAAAATCCGAAACTAATTGGCTGATATTATTCATTTTCCTTCCCATATGTCCCTCAGATCGTCTCCACAGAATACTAAAATTTCATTTTCATAAAGTCATTTTTAAAGTAGTTATCGTGCAAACGGACAGGCAGATAGAATAAGTGAACAAAGTCATAAACACTTTACAACTATGTTGAAAAGTGTGAAAAACTGTTATAACAAAGACTACAATAATTTTGTTTACCATTTTAAACTATTTTCTGCATACAATAATACAACCACTGGTCATCTTGCATACAGCTGACCTGCATGTAGCAGTCTGCAAACAGTTTGCAGAGATACCGCTGTTTCTACCAATTCCTGTTTCTACCAAAAAAAAAGGTTATCCTGAGCGGTTGTGACCGTTGGACGTCCACTTTCTGATCTTCGACATTGTACCACAGACGGCAAATGACGGAACAAATGGCATTTAGGGCTTGGGCTACTTCGGACTTTCGATGCCCCCTTTCGAGACGCCCTAACCTTCCATTGCCTGAAATCACTCAGATGATGCCATCTAATCATTTTTCGAAATTTGACCATTTCGCTTTCCCTTCTGGAATCCGTAACACGAAGATACAGGCTCTGCACCAAACACTATATTAATAACTATTATTATTATTACAAAATTATTATTAATTAATGTTATTATTACAAAACATATTTTTATACCTAATACGTTTCCTTGTTAAAAATATGTTGGTATGCAAAATGTTTTCTGCGAGCTAGTTTCCGCGAGTGTGCGCCTGTCATGTATGTACATTTTGTGGCTACACGTTTTTTTCGCCGAATATACTAATTTTTCCGTTTGCTGCTTAACTTTTGGCTATGGAAAGATATGATGCGAGCAGCACATGCACTTTCCTTACGAGCTGAAATTTATTTTATCTTTCTTCCGTAATGCACCAAACTGAGTTTAATTACAACAAAATAGCATCGATACTGATTTAAAATAATATCCAGTTTGCAGTTTTAATACATCGTTTCATTTGCCAACGGCCCTACAGTGCTGAAAACACCGGTTCTCGTTAGATCACCGAAGTCAAGAAGCATCTGGCGCGGTTAGTACTTGGGTGGGTGATCACCTGGGAACACCGCGTGCTGTTGGCACATTTCGGGCGCGGTAGCCCGGTGGTTTGCGCTCTGGATTTGCACGCTGCCATAACTGCCGCCGTGTTCATGCGGAGTACGATCACGTTAAACATGTGGATCCGTAAGTCCTTCCGAGAGGTTGGTGGAAGGGGAAGGAGGGTACGGTCCCTGTGGATTCCTCCACCACTGGGTTCCGGTCTAAATTGGATGGCACTTCTCGGCCGTCCAAACGGTTACCTTACACCTTTCTGGTAGGTCAGACGGTCTGGGTCTCAACAACAACAACAACGTTTCATTTGGCAGATTTATGCATTTTTAAAACGTCGCCATTTCTTCGAAATTCTAGAAATCTTAAATAGTTCCCCTGTACGTATACCTAAAATTTTCAGCTAAAGCTAAAATAAAAAAATTGTCCTCAAAGTGCTGCGTGTATATAATCAAACACCCACTTGAATATGCCAGTGACCTCCTAGACCCTTGCTCCTGCCTTACTAAAGTCCTATTTCTATGTTCTGAATCATTCTATCACTTACCTGGGCTGGGGTTCAATCAATTAATCTGTATCACCAACATCCTTTTACAACAAAAATGCTTCAAAAACAACTGATCAACATGGACTGTAACTTCATCGCGATTTTACTACCCGGGGGTAAGAATGAAACCGTGTAATAGGAGATAAATTAATTTATTTTCAACAAACGAAAATATCGATTTCAGGGTGCCACATACGATTAGAAAGGGGAATTATGCCCTGAATCATTCTATCACTTATCTGGGCTTGGGTTCAATCAATTAATTTGTATCACCAACATCCCTTTCCAACAAAAAAAGCCTCAAAAACAACTGATCAACATGGACTGAAACTTCATCGCGATTTTACTACCCGGGGGTAAGAATGAAACCGTGTAATAGGAGATAAATTTAATTTATTTTCAACAAACGAAAATATCGATTTCAGGGTGCCACATACGATTAGAAAGGGGAATTGTGTCCTGAATCATTCTATCACTTATCTGGGCTTGGGTTCAATCAATTAATTTGTATCACCAACATCCCTTTCCAACAAAAAAAAAAGCCTCAAAAACAACTGATCAACATGGACTAAAATTTCATCGCGATTTTACTACCCGGGGGAAAGAATGAAACCGTGTAATAGGAAGTAAATATAATTTATTTTCAACAAAAGAAAATATCGATTTCAGGGTGCCACATATGATCAGAAAAGGGAACTATGTCACTGAGTTGTTTTTTTTTTTTTTGTTCGAGCAATTTAAACGTAGCCTCTGCGAGGTTTTATTTTTTTTAATAACCCGCAAAAGACACTTTATCACACAGAATCTTTCGCTATAGTACACTTCAATCAATTGTTGTGCTCCCGAAAATAATTGTGGCGTTGATTATTCTTAAAGATTATTTTCCTTCGAAAAGTGAGATACTGACAAATATTTCTTTACCGAAATTTTAAAGCAATAAAAATAACGTACAAAAACTTATTGAAAGAAATTTATTGTTGCGAGACATCAAATAAAAAAATCTAATGTGGGTAGCAAATGATTTTTTCTACATAACTGTACTTATTTCACAGCGAAATAATGGTATGTAAGTTCCATAGCACATTCTTTTTTTTAATTGAAGAATGAATGCAAAATGAAATTTTATGCTTTTGGCAACTTATTGTTAAAACAGAAGTATTTACTCACGTGCAAAATCCTCATCGAAATGCAAATGGACATTTAATCAATATCCCATTAGTGAACTTTTTGGCTACAAAATACAAAACTATTTCAAAAAGTATCTTCTCTCGTGAGTGGAACAAACTAGATGCAGGAAAATGAGTTTGATTTTTTGCATGATATTGCATATAGAAAGTTAACATATTCAATGATACTACTTTAACCTTTTGCTTACGGGTGGGACAGCGTCCATCCCAAACGAAGAGCCTCCCCAAAAGACAGGTATCTGACATACCCTATCCCAAACGCAGGTGCAATGTTTTTGTCGGCGAGGACGCCAATGTCTGCAAAGGGAGGTCGAACTGTTTGAGATAGGGTATATCAGATACCTGTCATTTGGAGAGGCTCTTTGTTTGGGATTGAAGCTGTCCCACCCGTAAGCAAAAGGTTAATCTTATATATTTATTGGAAAAAAAGTGCAGTATATCGAAAACTGTTTATGCTAAGGTTCTAATCATTCGTTTTTAATGAAAAATTACGTCTGAAATTATTATTTACTTATCATTATTGAAGGTCCAGACTTTTTCTAAAATTAATTCTAAAATTGAAGAGTCTTCCAAACATTCGATTGCGTTGTATCAAATTAATTTCGAAACTCTTCATTCGTTTGTGAGAGAGAATCATATGCTCACGAACATACACACACGCACAATCTCAAAAACTTTCGATTCGAGTTTACTTTGTGCTCTGCCTCCGAAAACTCGAATTCAAATTTTCAACCCGTTTCTATGTAAGTAGGAAAAATAATAAAGCTAAATACATAATTTAGCAATACCTTGGTTACTCAACTTAAAAGACTTGACCAAAAAAAAATATAAGAGATAATAAGAGATAACCAACAGAAATATTTTATTTACCATTTCAAACTGTGTAAGAGATGTGTTTTTTACCAATGCTACAAAGAACAAACTAGCTTGAATTGTTTAATAGTCACTTATATCTTTCATTAAAATATGCTTAATTTAAATATTTGGATAAATAATTAGTAAAAGTTTAAACATTATAAAATCTAAACATTAAAACTTACATTAAACGAAGTTGTTCAACTAATCGTTTCAAATATCAGAGTACTTTAACAACTAAAGGAAAAATCATACTTACGCTATGAAAAACTGGAGTAAATAGATTCCATCAATTCCAAGTTTGAATTTTAATAGGCAATTGCAACATTCAGTAGGCTATAATTATTATCGGACTAGAGTTCATAATGACTTGACTAGGGATTCACCAAACTGACATGAAACATTAAAAGAAGATGTTCAACTAATCGGTTCAACTATTCGTCGTAATATCAGAGTACTTTAACGACTGAAAGAAAAATCATACTTACGCTATGAACGACTGTAGTAAATAGATTCCATCAATTCCAAGTTTGAATTTTAATAGGCAATTGCAACATTCAGTAGGCTATAATTATTATCGGACTAGAGTTCATAATGACTTGACTAGGGATTCACCAAACTGACATGAAACATTAAAAGAAGATGTTCAACTAATCGGTTCAACTATTCGTCGTAATATCAGAGTACTTTAACGACTGAAAGAAAAATCATACTTACGCTATGAACGACTGTAGTAAATAGATTCCATCAATTCCAAGTTTGAATTTTAATAGGCAATTGCAACATTCAGTAGGCTATAATTATTATCGGACTAGAGTTCATAATGACTTGACTAGGGATTCACCAAACTGACATGAAACATTAAACGAAGATGTTCAACTAATCGGTTCAACTATTCGTCGTAATATCAGAGTACTTTAACGACTGAAGGAAATATCATACTTACGCTATGAACGACTGGAGTAAATAGATTCCATCAATTCCAAGATTGAATTTTAATAAACGATTGCAACATTCGGTAAGCTATAATTATTATCGGACTAGAGTTCATAATGACTTGACAAGGGATTCATCAAACTGAAAAAGATACGTTGAACGGACTCAAATATTGTATTTTAGCATCGACTAAAATTGGATCAGATAAAATTATCACAAACTAGACTGAAGTTGAATTCACCACAAACTGGATTCAAGTTAACGTCCTTCATTAAACTACGCCGACGGGCTTCGTTTAAACGCAAGTGAACAAATCCACCCCGGAATCAGGACTGGTGTCAAATGGCGGAAGATAAAGAATTTGCATAAACTCAACAGGTACTAAATGAGCAAGGCGGTCGTATTCAAATTTGGAAAAAAAAAATGAATGTTATTTGATAACTTGTTTTTCCCGTTGATTGTTTTACGGAAATTGAGACTTAATTTGAGGTTCAAAACAATAATAGGAAGTAATTATGTATCGGTTATTAACCACCTGGAATTGCGGCCGGATGTAAACTAGCTACCTTACTCTGGCCAGGTATCGAAATACAGGATGAAGTATTTTACATCCCTCCTTCGCCGGCCTCTCAAATAGTTGCTGTAAGCCCTCTGGGTCAGTCGAGAGGTCTGGGTCTGCAACATTCCTCCTTCGAAACATGGCAAAAGGAGTAGGGGAAGTAAGGGGAAGTTGGCGAACTTAAGCAATACCTACGTTTAAGTTGTTACAGCTTGCAATTAGAACTGCAGCTTTTTCTGTATTTAGTACACTATTAGTTAACTTTAACCACTAATTATTAGATTATTTTTAAACAACAAAAATAAAATGAACAAATCAACTTTATTGCATAAGAAGCAGTTTCGCCATCTTACCCTCACTTGCGGGTAAGATGACTTTTAAGGTGGGCTAAGATGATGAACAATTAAATTGTGTAAAAATGGAAGTTAATTTAGGGATTTTTTCAGGTATTTCAGGTCATACGAAAATGTCATATATAACACCTAATCTTAGCTTCTTTTGGATCGATATCAGAGCATTAGGCATGTGCCCATTCTTTGCAGAGAGAGCACTTAAACCATAGGTCACATTTACCATACTCAGAACAAATAATACATTCTCTCTCTTCTTTAGAGAGAGCACTAAAACCATAGTTCACATTTACCATACCCAGAACAAGTAATGTATTCTCTCTCTTCTTTAGAGAGAGCACTAAAACCATAGTTCACATTTTCCATACCCAGAACAAGTAATGCATTCTCTCTCTTCTTTAGAGAGAGCACTAAATCCATAGTTCACATTTTCCATACCCAGAACAAGTAATGCATTCTCTCTCTTCTTTAGAGAGAGCACTAAAACGATAGTTCACATTTTCCATACTCAGAACAAATAATGCATTCTCTCTCTTCTTTAGAGAGAGCACTAAAACCATAGTTCACATTTTCCATACCCAGAACACGTAATGCATTCTCTCTCTTCTTTAGAGAGAGCACTAAAAGCATAGTTCACATTTTCCATACACAGAACAAGTAATGCATTCTCTCTCTTCTTTAGAGAGAGCACTAAAAGCATAGTTCACATTTTCCATACCCAGAACAAGTAATGCATTCTCTCTCTTCTTTAGAGGGAGCACTAAAACCATAATTCACATTTTCCATACCCAGAACAAGTAATGCATTCTCTCTCTTCTTTAGAGAGAGCACTAGAACCATAGTTCACATTTACCATACCCAGAACAAGTAATGCATTCTCTCTCTTCTTTAGAGAGAGCACTAAAACCATAGTTCACATTTTCCATACCCAGAACAAATAATGCATTCTCTCTCTTCTTTAGAGAGACTGTCGTCACTTTATTGATAATCAATGTGAATGAATGAGTCGGATGATGTCCCATCTAGATCTTTTTTAAAAGCTTTTTTAGATTTCTTGCTCATTGGGAATTTACGTTTAATGCCTGATTTTCTTATCTTATTAATTAATATCTTCCTTACTTTTTGCATTATTTCATTTTCGTTTCTCCCTTTCTTTTCCTTTTCTGTTTTTCTATCTTCTAGAACTCTTTTAACAGAAGAACTTGTAATAAGGAAAGAAGGCAATTTTTTTCTGTCTCCGCTTTTGTGGAGTTGAATGAGGCATCAGAGGAGGTAAACCTGATATTCTCTGTGTTTCTATAAAATAAATATAGGTAGGCCTATTTACATTTTTAACACTTTACAACAAAGTTGAAAGTGTTTATGACTTTGTTCATTCTGTCTGTCTGTCTGTCCGTTAGCACGATAACTGCCGTAAAAATGACTTAATCAAAATGAAATTTTAGTATGTTGTTCAGACGGTCTGTAGGACCTATGGGAATATAAATGAATAATATCACCCAATTAGTTTTGGATTGAACCCGGGTTGAAAAAATGAAACACATTGAGCCCTATGGGAACTAATTTTTCAAACATTTTTTAAGCGGATTTCAAATTCACAAATTGCTTCGAAAATTTTAGGTAATATTCAAATTGTTCCATAAAATATATAAAAAAAAATTCAGCGAAATATATTCAGTAGTTTTTTAAATAAAAATTAAAATAATAATTACACCTCTTATATGAAACGATCACGTGACCATGATATGAAAGGATCACATGGCCCACTTCAAAATGATATATGGCATCCATCTTGTTTCAAAATCGTGATTTTTTTAAGTTCTTTTTAATTCATATTGAGTGTTGTATCCGTCCTAAAACTACTTTATTTTTGCTTAAATTCTGTGCATCTACATACTGAAACAACGCAATGACAATATATTTGAGTTTAAATGCTCATCTAAATTTGATTATCTCTACAACTAAGCCTATTTTTCACCTATGTAAGATATAAACAGCAAAATATGTAGAATGAGTTGAATTAGAATTCCTGTATTTTTTTAACACAAAATAATTTAGTCCGTGGAGTCTGCATGGCTGATATGAATGAAATATTAATTGATTTTATAAAGAGAAGGACGATTTTTTTCGATGAAGTTTTAAGCATAGAGTTTAATTATTTGTAGCTCCATGGTCTTAAATAAAATGTTTAAATAAATTAAATTATTATATATAGTATTGTGATGAATGAAATGAATGGGAGAAAGTTATGAATGAAATCCTGTTTTTATAGAGAGATCCAGGCGTGTTATTTTTTCTATGACGTCATTTGAATTAATTTCAGTTGTTTTCGATGAAGTTTTCAAATATAATAAATTATCGTAGTATTATGATAATTCTAAAACTATTACCGAGGAATGTATAACATTTTAGAGATGTTTAAACCAGGCAATTTATATTTCAATCCCGTCATTTGAATGAAGTTCATTTTTTTCGATGAAGGTTTAAGTTTTCAAATATAATAAATTAATGCAGTATTGTGATAAGTTTCAAAATATTACCGAGGAATGTATTGCATTTTAGACTTGTTTAAATAAAATTGCATTGAAGTTGGAAAGTGTTTCATAATCAATGCTTTAAGCATGATTGATCTTTCTTGTCTTGATATATTTTGACGTATCGTCGTAGAGTCGCCTCAGGAATACCGAATTGTTTGGCTGTAGCATTCGTGGAAACTCCACTTCGAACTTACCTCATCACCTCTTTCATAGCACCTTCACACCAATTTTGTCGGTTAATCTTTCTGTTGTACGATTTTACCATCTCTTAAATGAACAAAATGTATTGACAATTTGTCTATTAGACTATTTATTTTGAAAGAAAAAAAGTTTTCTAAATTTCGGGTAAGATGACTAATTCGCTATCTTGCCCGAACTATGCGTTCGTCATCTTATATGAAAGAGCCATCCCCGTCAGATGACTTCAATTAAAAGCATCAACAAATTTATCAAAAAGAAGCTATTTTACCATGATTTACCAAGAATTTGAACTTATTGATAAAACAATTTCTAGAACATTAATTTTAATGCCGGTTTAAAACTTATTTTAAATACGTGAAAAATTATAATAAAACGTACTTATAACTTCTTTGTTCCGTGTCATCAAAACAATGCTGCCGATTTTTCTCACATTCAAGATGGATGCTTTGGGGGATATTCTGAAGCTCTTACTTGTTGATGAGTGCTGCCATTTGCAGGGTTTCAGAGAAACCTCCATTTCGTCATTTTACCCGAATCTCCCCTAGTCGTTACCACACCATATTTTAGCTTGATACCAATTGTATACTTTAATACTAAATTTAGACTCAAAACAACAAGCGTCCTAAACCGGGAATCGAACTCAGACCTCATGGCTTTTGCCCATACGTTCTACTAGTTACACTACTTTGGCCATATAAGGAATTATTTGAATTATCTTACAAAGCAATATTTTTATGAGAAACGTTTGAACTGCTGTCTTCGTATGCTGTAACGTAATAAAGTAAAACTGCAAAGCTACAGAATTATTTCGTCAGTTGATCCAGTTCTTTAAAACTATAGTTAAATATATAAAATCCAGTAAACTTGAAATGATAAAATATTTAATACAAATAAATAGTGGCACATTTTCTGAACATTTTGCCTAACACGGTGGCAAACTTATTAACTATTAACAAACTACACATTATTAACTACTAACAAAATTATTAATCGTACTAGACATTGCTTAAATGGGTTACATTTAATACATTTACTTCACCCAAATAATATTTCTGGCCAAACCGTGAAGCCATGGCCAAACCAAGCAACCAGGACCAAACCATGAAACCAGGACCAAACCATGAAACCGGAACCAAACCATGAAACCAGAACCAAACCATTTATTATCGAGACATTTTTTAACAATGTACCGTAAACGTTACACAATGCAATGTACCAAGCTGCGTAAATCCTTGAATTAAGAGTCATTTATAAACAAGAGTCTCTCCGAGGAATCGATATACCAACACACGACTGGCCAGACAATGTTCTATCTAATGAGGTACTGAGATGAATATTTTTTTCTTCGGTATTTGAAGTGAACTCTGTAAAGTGGATAATTGAAGTCTGTATAATATTGATACATGCATTTTCCTAAGGTCCTATGATTTTTGACATCGGCCAGAGAAATGCAGCTGCCAAAATTACAGATCAGAAGTTACAAAAACGGTAATTTACGCTATCAATCTACGTATAATTCCCACCTAACAAAGAAAGATAAAGTAAACATTAATCTTAGCCCAGAAATTCAAGGGGATTTTTAAGTGAGGTGTGGTCTAAGCTTGACTCCGAAACATTAGAAAATTAAAAAAATTAATAATTTCTTTATTATTTAAAAAAAAGAACTCCAAAAGAAGCCCATAGTTTAACACTTTTTCAATACACCTATAATTAGGCTAATTCTTGCCCTAAAAACAATGTTTTTTTTAATATCAGCAAAGAACTGAGCATGTACACAACACATTCGAAATAAAAAAAAATAATAATGAAATAATATATTTTTAATATTATAGACAAAAGCCTCCCTGCGCTATTTTTTATAGGCTTCCCATCTGCTATCACAAGCTCAGATAGATAGCTGTCACGAAAATCCAGATTTTCTGTCGCGTTGCTAATTAGGGTTTATTTTATGGTTAGCTAAAATCGCGAGTTTTATAGATAAGATTTTAAATTTCGAAACGTACAATTACTGCATTATTATAAGCATTATGCCAAAAAATCTCTTAAATCATCCCTTAGTAGATTACATTATTCTCTTTATTTGCACTTCTCTCGTGAAGGGGAATAACTGATCATATATATACTTGTGATCACGTTTAATTGTTAAATTCTATTTTGTATTATACCCACGTACCGGACGTACCCGGATCGCATACGCGGATTGCGGACATATACATGATTGGAGGTTACTACAAGAAACCAATTGCAAGAAAAAATCTCTTTTTCAAAAAGGGACCGACCGGGCTGGTTGCTGAAGACAGCAAATTTATTCCGACCGGGGAAATATTTGCTCGGGTGAGCTTCTGATCGGTGTTGTATAAGGAAGAAAATGGGGATATCCCAGTGATGGCACGAGGGTTGCACTCGAAGGACCCGAGTTCGATTTCCAGCCCTGCCCAAACTATCTCCGTGTAACGCAGAGTACAGGCACGTTACATCTGTGGGTTCGAATGTCCCTCCAAGAGATTGGTGGCAAAGGAAGGTGGGTTGGATTTCGATCTAAAATGGGTGGTACTGTCCCGACCGGTCTGGGTCGAAAGAAAGAAGGAAGGAAAATGTAGGATACACTTCAAATTTAGAAAGAAAGATAATCTTCTCAATAGCTCACTGAATGGAACTTCTCTGTCCAGCTAGAAATCCTTGTTTTAGTCCCATGCCGGGACAAATTCTCCTTAAAAAAATTAAAAAGCACAATAAACTTGATTTATAGCAAAAATTTATTTAAGTAATTTCACCTGTAGTAATTATATAAGTAAATTACCGTAAGTGGTTGCACATAGTATTGTGTAACACAATTGTAAAATTCTATGTCAAATTTCTATAAATGCCATTCATACTAAACATCATTTCTAAGAGGGTTAGGTTCAATTCATCAATTTACATTATCTTCTGCTCGAAGCCATACAGAGTCAGCAGATCAACATGAATTAAAATTTCATCTCTATTTTTCTACCCTGGAGACAGAATTGAAAGATGAAAGCAGATAATAGGAAGTGAAGTTAATCGGTTTTCAACAAAGAAATATCAATTTCAGAGACTCATGATTATAAAAATGGATTATAACGAGATCTGTTGGCTTAATTGCAAATGTTTCACCGGTGAGATTTTATTTTCCAGTAATCTGCCAAAGTCTGTTATCGTCAACTCTTTCATTGTTGTATTTTATTACTTTTCTTGAAATATATATTATTATATGTAACAGGAAAGTATTGTAATGCCGTTATAAATCCCATTTTAGCATTTTGATATATTTAATTTATACCTGATAAGTTTTAATTTATACCTGCATATTAATCAACCTCTTCTCAATGTCTCTAGCTATCTCTCTATGCATCTGTAGGCAGGATAATTCTCACACAAATTCAGCTATTCAAATGAAGTTGGCCTATTAATTTTCAGGTAGATTAGTCGAGGGGAAAGTCTGGATTTTTTTAATATTTTATTTTACATCTGATAATCATAAACATATTTTAAGCCATTTTATAGACAAAATTTACGCATTTATAGCCATTATATATGCACATTTTAGTTGAAAAGCGAATGACATCATTAATAGATCACTAACACGCGTCATTCTCAAGATATTGCCTGCTTTTCATTTAAAATAGGCTAAAATCTTCAAAATATAAAAAAATATCTAATGTCAAATCAGTGAATACATTTTAGGTGCTTTTAACTATGAATGAATAGATACCATTGTTTAAAAGTTATCACAAACCTCTCACAAGATATAAGAAATGTTGCTTTTCTCCAGAGAGTGGACAATCTCTCGGAAAGAATCTAGTGATGGCTGGTGCCTTCAGAAATGGGTGAAGCAGATTCAGAGGCGGGATTTCTCCTCCTCCTGGACAACGAATACCATCACGCTACTGGTACAAATATTGCTAAATATTATCCAAAAATAGCCAAACGAGTTTGAAAAGTTCGACAAATAATAACAATAATAATAAAAACCCATTTAGCCGTTAAATGATGTTAAACAGCAGGTGAAGCAGCGCTGATCCTGCGTCACATGCTTCACCTCAAGAGCCGCCACTGGAAGAATCACACCATTTCCTTGAAATTTAACAAGCTTATTTTAAGCGGTAACGACATTAAACCTACTGATCTTCAACGAGCTCTAATTTTATTATTTTCCTACAGTATCGGAATTTGTTAAATTGTAGGAAAATTCGTGTGTTGGATACATGATATATTTTTTCTTTTCTTTTCTGTGTGTGTGATCCCCAATAAAATTTCCTCTGTAATTGTTCTTAAATATTTTCTTGTCCTTAAAAAGTGATATTCTTAAAAATATTTCTTTACCAAAATATAAAGTCGTCAAAACCTCTCACACAATGTCTAGGCATATAATGTCTAAGCTTCGCTAACCTGTTTGGAAAAGTAATCAAAATCTCATCAATTGAAACAGCTTAGTACAGTCAGAACTGTTGTTTGCATATTTCTAATTTCAAGTTATAAAAATATTTCATAATGTTTCCTTCACCAAAATAGAATTATGAAATACATTTATTCTACGTTAACGAAAGCTGATATCAATGTTATTTAGCCATTTTTCTTTCACATCCAGTCTGTAATGCTATATTTATAAGAAACGAATGGAAAAAAATCAAAATTCAATGTTTTTGAAACCTTGGTGATCCACTGCATCTAACATGCAGTGTTAAGTTGCTCGAGTCAAGCGCCATAGTGAATAACTCATGTCATAGCTAGAAATTGCTGATCTCCGCCTGACGTAGCTAGTCCACGCTCTAGCTACCGGGACGATAGTCTTTCCTTCTATATTTGAAGTGGATCCTGCATCAAAATCCCCTTCTTTTCTTTTTCTTACTTCTCTCATTATAATCTTTCTAATATTTCAAAACCGGGTAAAAAGGCCTTTACATATTTTTTTGAGGTGAGCACACCTTTACTGTATTGAATATGCTGCAGTTTCTTACATTTATACATCTACTGTCCCAATAGAGGACTATAAACTAAGCATGAGGAATTCCTGAATCTATGTGCCAGATGACATAGATTTTAATCCGTGGTTGACCAATTGACATAGTTTGAATGTATGTCGTTCAAAATGGCATAATTTTGAAGCTATGATGGACCATGTTTTATTTTTATTTAAAATCAAAGTTTATATGCATTTCCTGCCTTTATGTAACGAACGCTCAGTTTCGAAACTTTTTTTTAAAAAGTCAATCACCCGAGGAAGACTAAATTTTACATCATGAATGTGGCTATTATCATAAATTTTTTTAAATATGTAAATGTAGTATATCTGCGTGCCATTCTGTGGGAACTAACTCTCTTCCATTAGGATTATTTAATTGAAAGGACTAGGTTTCAGGAGGGAAAATTGAAATTGTATGCACCTTATAACGATTTTACAATTTCTTTGCATAAAAAATTGAGTTACAACCGCGAAAGTGGACACGCAAATGTCGTTTTAAGGGTTGTACGAATGATCAAACTGTCAAGGCCAATCTTGATATAGGGTCCAAGCAAAGAACATGAAAACGAAGCATTCAATACGACCGGTGTTCTCAATTACAGGCAATTGGGACTAGATTTTCTGTTTTGACACTACAAGTTGTATACAAAGACAACTTTAAGACGTACTCGACGATGCTATGAACAATTGTAGGATTTAGAGAGAGGAAGCATCATAGGGCCTAAGGAAAGCTAGTTGGTCCAATAAACGTATCGAACGACATCTTGGTCGGAGCGATATGGTAGTTGCTCGGTGTTCGCAACAGTGGATCAGAAAAGGCATGTGTAACCGTCGCCGAGGATCAGGATGCCCCAGATAAGCAACTGCTCGAGAAAATCGTGCAGTCAAAAGAGGAGCCACACCAATGGCGTCGCTGTTACCCATCCGAAGACATTTGTTATCCACAATGCATCCTGTATCAAGGATACTATTCGGAGACGACTGGTGGAAGGTAAGATTAGGTGTCGACGTCCATTAAAGAGCCTACTACTGACCCCTCAATATAGGCAAAGCCGTCTGGATTGGTGCAGATCTCGGTCAGTCTGGACGGTGCCCGATTTGAGGCATGGTGCCTTTAGAGACGAATCCCGCTTCTCCCTCAGTGCTGATGACCGCCGCATACGTGTATGAACTGGCCATCGCATTTGTTGCCGATTGGCACACTAGCATCACACGCTGTGTGACAGTCTGGGGAGACATCCTGAGGGTCAACTGATATCCTCTAGTTGTGCTGCAAACCAATTTGGCGGCTCGTTCATACGTCGACGATATTTTGCAACTGGTTGTCATGCCACCCAGATTCCATTTACCAAGAAGGCAACGGTCGACCACATACTGCATGACTTTTTAAAAATGTGTTCGAAGATTCAGTGGCCTTCCATAGCCATCCAGGTCTCCAGACCTATCACCAATACACACGTCTGGGGCATGCTTATGCGGCAATTGCAGCTAACTCAGAATATCACTGAATTAGCTGACTAATTGCTCTGCCGCACCTAATACAGGCCTGCTAAGAGAGAATTTACCACTTACGAAAATACCATCATTTTGTTGCTACCATGTCTTAATAAAACATTTCTTTTTGCTCCAAAATTCTAATCATTTGCATATCTCTTCAAAACATACATACATTCCGAGTTTCGCGGCTGTAGCTAAATTTCTTATTGCATATATATATGTATATATATATATATATATATATATATATATACATCGACTACTGATCGACTTTCATGATCAATACATCGACTTTCGATGACTTTCATGATTCATCGACTTTCATGATTCAATACATCGACTTTCTGATCCTCGGTTTCACTTTCTCCACATCAATAATCTTAAACGCATCTGTCAAAATTACCAATATCCGGAAGTATTTGTAAATAATATTATTAATAATTTCAAATATACCACGTAATAATTTTACACATGCATTATTTATCTTTGATTTGGCATTTTTGAGAATTCACCCATTCTTATCACCTAAATTAACACTTGGCCTGAGTCTAATATTGTTTACTATTTTCGAATGACTATTTTCCACTTGTCCTGAGTCCTATACTGATTACTATTTTTGAAAGTCTCCATACACTTTATGTATCGTTCAAATGTATTCATTCCGGCGCCCACTCGCATTGATGAAGTGAGGTGAAATGCTCAGTCGCTTCTTCCACTTACACGTGGTAACAATGCTTGTGAGTTCATATTTCTGTTCGAGGAGGTATTAATTTTCTGATTTGTAATTCAATTGATTTATTTTTCTCCTTCCACTAGCCATTAGACAGTTCCAATGGTGTCTATAGTTAAATACTATCGCCATTGTCAGAAACTGGCTATTCTATCGGTTTTAATTCGAATTGTATGGCTGTCCTGATGAGAATGCAATTTTGAACTAACCGCCATTTTTTGTGTAGCTTCAATTGATTGTTCTGTATGTCTTAATCTTTTATCTTAAGCTAATTATTATTGCCTTTTCTCATTTTTGCCATGCTTTCTTTTTATTTTTATTTATATTTATATACTTTTAATTGTGAATTTTGTATCCTAATATTCTGCTCATCCCCATTTCCATTGTAGTGATATGTTACCTTCTATCTTTATCCTTAGTCTTGGTCTATAGTTACTCATTTGTAACAGATATGCTCAAGATGGGGTTTTTTGTACATACAGTAGTTTATGCATAATTTTCGATTAAAATCTTTCAATTTTTATTTATATATATATATATTATTTTAAAGATCTATTAATAATATTAGGATCACTGATCTTTATGATGTCATATTAGCTTTATATAATGCCTATATTACTAATCATTCTCACCTACCTAAATTTACCAATTTTCCTAAACTTCTCCATTTTGTTCTTTCAATAATTATATTTTTCAAGGTAATAAATTATACAAGTCTCAGGTGTTCCACAAGGTGGCTGCAGTAGCAGTATGTTAGCTAATTTATACCTATATCATTATAAAAAATTCTTTACTTCTGCAGATTATAAAATTTATAGTTATGTAGATGATCTGATTTGTTTAGTATTTACTGATAATTATGTCATAGATATAAATTTCTATCTGGATAATTTAGAATTAATACCTAATGAACTACTATTAATAAAAATATTAATTATTTGTATTTAAATCTAATTATAGAACCTTCTAATGGGATAGTTACTAATTTATATGATAAAAAAATTCTTTTAATTTTAATAATAATAAAATATTACCTTTTAATTCCTGCAACTCGATTCAATTGTTTAGAAATATTATACTTAATCAACTTTTTAGAATTTATAAATTATCAGATAAAAAATTTCATGCTTTGCACATAAATAGCCTCCTACTTATCAGTAAATTATAGGAATATCCACCGTATTTAGTAAATGGTATAGTTAATAAATTTCGATTAGCCTAAAATTCTTAATATTCTCGCCTTTGAATATATGACGTAAAGTAAAAACAAGAGGAAGTAGAAGTAAGGCTACAATAAGATACTAAGCCTTAGTATAATATTATTTATTTTATATTTATATTGTATTATATTATATTAATATATTATATTATATTATATTATTATTTTATAATATATAATATATATAATATATAATATTATAATTATATTTATATTATTATATAATTCTATAAATATTATATAATTATTATATTATGATATATTATATATATACATATTATATAATATTATATTATGATATAAATATTATATAATTATAAATATATAATATATAATATAATAATATAATATAATAAAAATATAATAATAATAAATAAAAAAATAAAATAAAATAAGAATAAGATACTTAGCCTTACTTCTACTTTCTCTTGTTTTTACTTTACGTTATATATTCATCTTTCTATTTTGCAGCTTTTACTGTAGAATATCACATTTTACTGCCATTGCGTAGTACGGTTTTTATTACTCACTTTGGCAACGGTAAATCACTTCTTTACTCTTCAGCGTATGGCAACATTGGTCTCGTCTTTTTTTGCTTGTCACGGTTGCACGTTGGGATGCATTTTAAGGTATTTATGTTTCCTTTCTATTTTTTCAATCTTTATGCTTGTCGTTCTATTAACACATGTTTATAGATAAAATCTATCTAGTGTTTCAGAAACAAGCATTTTTGTGTTCATTTCGTTTAAAATATTAGGATTTGATAACGAATTTTTTCGAAATGAACTATTCTTAAGCCTAGAGCACTTCCACGTGCAAGCTGTAATGTTTTATTATTTTGATATTCTTTTTTCAATTCCTCTCCATTGACATTTGTTGATTATCTTTAGCTTTCTTAACTGTAATATGTATTATAATTTCCTCTTTATTGTTGAATTTCATTTTATTTCATTGTATTCTGTAGGCATAAAATTTTTTTAAGATAGTATATTATGAGTTACTTCTTCCATCCTACCAATGGTTTTACTATTTTATATATATATATATATATATATATATATATATATATATATATATATATATATATATATATATATATATATATATATATATATATTGCTAAGGACGGATGACACTATCACCCATAGCAACCGCAAAATGAAAGGAAACAAAATGTGGAAAATTAGAATAAGTGCGGGATACAGTAAGAAGAGGTGTGCGTATGCAGATTTTTAACACTTTACAACAAAGTTGAAAAGTGTTTATGACTTTGTTCATTCTGTCTGTCTGTCTGTCTGTCTGTCCGTTAGCACGATAACTGCCGTAAAAATGACTTAATCAAAATGAAATTTTAGTATGTTGTTCAGACGGTCTGTAGGACTTATGGGAATATAAATGAATAATATCACCCAATTTGTTTTGGATTGAACCCGGGTTGAAAAAATGAAATACATTGAGCCCTATGGGACCTAATTTTTCAAACATTTTTTAAGCAGATTTAAAATTCACAAATTGCTTCGAAAATTTTAGGTAATATCCAAATTGTTGCATAAAATATATAAAAAAAATTCAGCGAAATATATTCAGTAGTTTTTTAAATAAAAATTAAAATAATAATTACACCTCTTATATGAAACGATCACGTGACCATGATATGAAACGATCACATGACCCACTTCAAAATGATATATGGCATCCATCTTGTTTCAAAATCGTGATTTTTTAAAGTTCTTTTTAATTCATATTGAGTGTTGTATCCGTCCTAAAACTACTTTTTTTTTGCTTAAATTCTGTGCATCTATACACACTGAAACAACGCAATGACAATATATTTGAATTTAAATGCTCATCTAAATTTGATTATTTCTACAACTAAGCCTATTTTTCACCTATGTAAAATGTAAACAGCAAAATATGTAGAATGAGTTGTATTAGAATTCCTGTATTTTTTTAACACAAAATAATTTAGTCCATGGAGTCTGCATGGCTGATATGAATGAAATATTAATTGATTTTATAAAGAGAAGGACGATTTTTTTCGATGAAGTTTTAAGCATAGAGTTTAATTATTTGTAGCTCCATAGTCTTAAATAAAATAAATTATTATAGTATTGTGATGAATGAAATGAATGGGAGAAAGTTATGAATGAAATCCTGTTTTTATAGAGAGATCCAGGCGTGTTATTTTTCCTATGACGTCATTTGAATGAATTTCAGTTGTTTTCGATGAAGTTTTCAAATATAATAAATTATCGTAGTATTGTGATAATTCTAAAACTATTACCGAGGAATGTATTGCATTTTAGAGATGTTTAAACCAGGCAATTTATATTTCAATGCCGTCATTTGAATGAAGTTCATTTTATTCGATGAAGGTTTAAGTTTTCAAATATAATAAATTAATGCAGTATTGTGATAAGTTTCAAAATATTACCGAGGACTGTATTGCATTTTAGACTTGTTTAAATAAAATTGCATTGAAGTTGGAAAGTGTTTCATAAACAATGCTTTAAGCATGATTGATCTTTCTTGTTCATTTCCACGCCTGTTCGTCAAGTGATAGCGCTGATAAGAGATTTAAAAGAATTGACGCGTGTAGACAGTTGTTGTTCTAAGTGAAAATTTTACGGGAAAGATTTAATTGACGAACTTGAAATTTTCGATATGTCTTCCCGATATCACTTAGAGTATATTACGCGTGACCGTATTATTGGAAAGATCGAAGAAGGGCGGAAAATAACAGATGTTGCCAGGGAGTTCGACATCGTCCACAGCGTTGTTTCACGGCTGTGGCAAGCATTTGAAACAACTGGAATGTGTGGCAAGCGTCACGGGGCAAGTCGTGTTAGAAGTAGGACAACCGCAGGATACAGGTACATTATCCCATCGCCAAAAAGGCACCGGGCGCACCACAGCTCAGCAGGTGGCAAAACAGTTTCTTGCTACCACAGGACAGCGGATCTCCCGATAAACGGTACCCAGAAGGACTATAGAGAGAAGAAGGACTTTGGGAGAAGAAGGACTATACGCCCGGTTATGTGTGTCCTATTGTCCAGACTGCACAGTACAGCCCATTTGCAATGGTGTCGTGAGCTTCGCAATTGGACCGATCAGGACTGGGGTTACGTACTATTCTCAGATGAGAGCAGGTTCAGTCTGTCATGGAATTGTAGACGCCAACTGATTTGGAGTGAGAGTGGTACTGCTTATCGTCCAGAAAATAACCAGGAAAGGGATCGATATCCGGCATGCAATGTCATGGTATGAGCCGGCATCATGATCAATGGCCGCACGCCCCTACATGTGGTTGCAACTGGGACTATGACAGGCCAACGATACATAGATGAAGTACTACTGCCTAATGTTCGCCTTTTCCTTGGTGCTGTCGGTGATAAATTTGTTTTCATGGACTACAGCGCACCATGTCATGGAACACTCGCTGTTCAGGTTTGTCTAGTGAGCGACGATATTCAATGCCTCGTATGGCCAGCACGTTCTCCAGAGCTAAACCCCATGGAAAATGTTTGGGATGTTTTGGGGATGCGACTTGCTGGTCGAAAATATCCTCCAACAAACAAGAACACCCCCATCCGTGCATTTACAGAAGAGTTGGATAATTTACCCCAACAGCTGCTGTATAATGTTGTGCAAAGCATGACACGACGTGTGGAATGTTGCATCGCATTTCACGGTGGACATATCTCATACTGACACTTTTCTCAAAAGTGCCTGCTGTCGTTCATATGCATTTTTCCATTTCTCCGTACACAGTATCAAATGGACACTGTTTTCCTTTCAGACGTTTTAAATCCTTCTGTATTTTCCAGAACAATAAATCATTTTTATTCTAATGTCCGAACAGTGTGGCAACAATATTTTATCCTGCTTATATATATATATATATATATATATTATGAAATTCTTTTCACAATTTCAAAATTTCGAATCATAATTTCTTCGAATCATAATAAAGTCGAAGCAAGGGGTGTTTTCATATCCCCCAATTAACACATCATCGACGTAACGGAAGTAAGGCATTTATGATAGGATATGGGTGCCTCTTTCGTATTTAGATAGATTGATATCTGTTAGTAATGACGAGCAACTCCCTCCCATTGGTATGCCCTTAATTTGCTCGTAAAAATTGCTTCTGTCGTAAAGTATGTTTTCCTTGAATACCAATTCCACCAAGTTCATGTATCTTCTATAGGTTATAAATTGTTTTAAATCGTATTCTTATTTAATTGTTTTAAATCGTATTCTTTTAAATCGTATTCTTATTTAAAGGGGTGTCGCAATCCACCCCTGCCATTTTTATGTAATTCATATGGTCACTCCCGTCTTTATCTGCTTACATTCACATATATATATATATATATATATATATATATATAACACAAGTTTATAGATAAAATCTATCCTGTGTTTCAGAAACAAGCATTTTTGTGTTCATTTCGAAGGGATATATGGACTTGAAGAGAATTTTTTCGAAATGAACTTATCTTAAGCCTAAAGCTCTTCCATGTGCAAGCTTTTTTGCTTGATTTTTTAGTTTTCCTATTTTCATTCCTCATTTTTGAAATTTGTTGATTGTCTTTGTCTTTATGACCTGCATTACGCTTTATTATTTCCTCTTTATGTCTTAATTTCTTTGTATTTTGTAGAAAATTTTGGAATAGTGTTTTATGAGTTACTACTTACATTCTAACATTGAATTTACTAATTTATATTTATATATATATATATATATATATATATAATATCTAAAAAGAAGAAGAAATTAGGATTCGATAATTTAAAATTGAAAAAAGGTTTTCATAAAAATTGCGCTGCATAACTGCTAACTTCGAAAAACACAATACATGGCAAAATTGCAAAGAAAGAAGAGGCAATTGCTTTCATATTGCCAAAAAAGTTGGCGGAAGAGCGATTGTGAACACTTCTTAGTCCCGATTTTAGCTAACTACTAGGCCATGGCACACTCTCGGTGCTAGCATATGAATTAGCAAATGCCCCGAATTGTCGTCATAAAATCGGACATAAGACAAGCATGAATCCACAAGAAAGCTATAGAAATTTGGACAAAACAGGAAATTAACCCATAATAACCTTATATACAAAACACCACCTACACACACAACCATCATCAAGACATCAGCAACTTCATTTCCTCTTAATCTGCCACCATATCTCCACTTTCTGGAATTCAAACTTATTTGTTAAATGGTTTTCTCTTCTTTTACCCTCGTTGTCATTTACAAATTTGCAATTCTTACTCTGGCAAAACACAGAAGATCAATGAGTAAGAAGAAAATAAAAATACATTATATATATATTGCGTGATTATGGTAATTTAAGATGCTGAGACCGGTTTCACTGTCCTACATTCAATGGTTGCAAAATGCTGTTCTCTAGAAGGATAACGCGCGACCGCACACGGCAACCATCAAGTATCCTTTAAAGGTATCCCGGTGCTTTCTTGGCATCCGCTGTCTCTAAATATCTCACCCATCGAGCATGTATGGGACGTAATTGGCAGTCGCTTGACTACCCTGCCCCCGCCTCAAACAAAGGACGACCTGTAGATGATAGTTAAAGGCATATGGTCATCCGTCCTTTAGAAAACTATCCGCATACTCATTGCATCTGTTCCTAGAAGGGTTGCTGCTTGTATTGTCGCAAGAGATGGTCCTACTGCCTACTGATCATCCTGTCTGTGCCATCACTGTATTGCATTATCTTTTTGAAATTAACATCACTTATTTATATATGTCATCTATGTCTGTGTATCCTTTAGCATCATACTCTATTCGCTCTTTCATGGTGTTGCATTTTCTGTGTCGAGTAATGCGTGTGTTTATATTTATTATTTTATATTTTTTGGTTTTATATTTATTTAATGAATTTTGTATATATATATATATATGTGTGTGTGTGTGTGTGTGTGTGTGTGTGTGTGTGTGTGTGTATACATATATACGTATATATATATATATATATATATATATATGTATGTATGTATTTATATATATATATTATTTATGTCATATTTATTTATTTTCACACGCTGTATCATCACATTCTATTTGCTCTTTCACAGTGGTACAGATCTACCTAGACGTCCGTCAATACGCGTTGATCGACGCATTCGAAAGCATACAGTGGCGGCCACACAAGCAACGACTGTCGACATTCTGCAAAATTTGCAGGGTACATTGGATGTTCCGACATCAGGATTCGATATTCTGATATTGCAATGGTATCAGGCCCGAGTCTCTTGGATGACTGAATGGGAGAGGGTATTGCTCAGCGACAAGTCTAGGTTCTGTTTATCGAATGAGGTCGCCATGTGAAAGTCTGGAGGCGACGTGGAAGCAGATCCAATCCTGCTGCGATTGTTGAACGCCATACTGTTCGACAACGCGGCATCATGGCTTGGGATCCCATCAGAAACACAATGATGGTACGACGATATGTGGATGAGATGCTATGACCGGTTTCACTGCCCTACATTCAGTGGTTGCAAAATGCTGTTCTCCAGAAGGATAACGCGCGACCGCACACGGCAACCATCAAGTATCCTTGAAAGGTATTCAGGAGATTGTCCTACTTCCTACTGATCACCCTGTCTATGCCACTGCTGTACTAAATTGTCCTGGAATTAACATCACTTATTTCTATATGCCATCTCTGTCTGTGTGTCCTTTATCATCACACTCAATTCGCTCTTTCATGGTGTTGCATTTTCTGTGTCGGGTGTATATATGTCAACTCCCGAAATTGCCTGAGTTATTTACTTTGAGAATGGGCTTGTTAACGACTCAAAGCAATTTGTTGTTTTCCAATAACTCTTTATGTTCGAATTGTTACTTATTATGTCTTAAGCTTACAGCTTTTGTATTCGGTATGTATGTTTCTTTGATATTTCCATTTTATTTGTTGCTGCTTTTCGCACTGTAAATTAGAATTGCAGTAAACATTGATCCTTTCTTTAATAAATGTTATATTTTATTTCATATATATATATATATATATATATATATATATATATATATATATATATATATATATATATATATGTATGTATATATATATATGTGTGTGTGTGTGTGTGTGTGTGTATGCTAATTAAAAGAAGTAAATTCACTCATTTGTTACAAGCAAATCAGAAAGTGCAGTCATCAATTTCCTATAAACTTTCGTGGGAACAATTAATTGTCAATTAATTGTGTGCAAAATTTCATGAAAGAAAACACCATGAAATAATAAATTGTTTCTTGTATACATTGAAAATGCGGTATAAAATAATTATGTTATAAAGTTTTCTCGCTTCAATCTCCAGGTAAACATAACGAGTTAAAGAAGACAGAAGGATTTAACATACCCTCTGGGAAGGGATAAATTGCCTACCAGAGAAAATATGAAAGCAATTTGTATGCTATACTTGTAGCAAAATAACGATATATTGTTTGCGTGTACGAAAATTTTCATAATAATAAACCTTTCATGAATAATTAAGCATGAATTGGGAGTTACGGACTGGTGGAAAATCTAATAGAATAGTCGCAATTTTGTGAAAAAGTTTTATCTACGGAAAAAATTAAATTGAAAAAAAATGTCCTAGAAGTTAATAAAATAAATAATTATCTTTTGCTTTACAATCCATAGTATGTATATGCAAAGTATTGCTATGAAGTCAAAAATCCAATTCCCGGATTTTGATGTATTAACCTGCTTTAAACATTCATGAGCACGAATCAACCATACTTTCAATTATATCTATCAAAAATATGTATATACAAATATAATTATTCTGAAAACTGTTACAAAAACAATCATTTTATGTTCAATTTTCCTTATTTAAAAAGGAATGACACAATTAGTATAACTTTAACATGTGCTGTTTCTCCAGATATTGCACTATTTTAATCTAAACCGTAAAAATAAATAAAATTTAAATATGTTGAGAAATATAATTAACCTAGTCAAATAAATGAACTCTGTGCCTTTAACCAGAATTAAAGGTGTATCACTGCTTAAGGGTTATCACGTTCTGTTCTAGAGATATCAGAAATATATATTTCCCACAGGGAGAGTGCAGTCTTTGACATGCTAATTTTATTCAGTAACAATAAAAAGCGAGATTTTCAGAGAAATCGAATTACAAGAAAGCTCCAATTTGAATTATTGTTTTCCTACAATACCTAAATCTATATAAATAAAATTGAAAATATGTCTGTCTGCCTGTCTGTTTGTTTATTTGTCTCATCATCACGGGAGAACGACTGAATCGAGTTAGATCAAATTTTTGTGGGTTGCCTTGAAATAGCCCCACTTTAAATTTAGTCTACGTTTCGAGTTTCTAAGACCAGGCTTTCTCGAGATATTAATGAAAAACGAAACTTTCGTTTGTCTCATCATCATGGGAGAACGGCTGAAGTGAATTTGATGAAATTTTGTGGGTAACCTTGAAATAGCCCCTCTTAAATTTAGTCTAAGTTTCGAGTTTCTAAGACTAGGGGTTGCCGAGATATTAGTGAAAAACGAAACTTTTCTTAGGAGTTCTACTCTCTAACTCCCTGGTTCCTCCAAACGAAAAGGTTGGAAATCGTTTGTTTAAAGCGTGAAAGTGAATTAAAACTTTATATCTTCATTTGGAAGATTTTTGCGTTAATTAGTCACTTTTTGAAAACATGAATTGTTTGAAAACATGAATGTTTGAAAGATGAATTTAAATGGAAAATCTATCAGCATGGTTTATTTTTCACAAGCTTTTAATCAACAATGAAAAGTATCAAGAAATCAAAATAGTTATTTAATTATTAGCATTTTATGAGGAAGATTCTATCTTATATCATGTTGCTCGGTGTAACACGGTGTCATGTTGATCATGTAACGCAATTAAATTAAATGTGCTTATTAATTTTTATTATTATTTTTTCGATTTGAATAATAAATAAATGGATAGAAAAATATATCTTATAAATGAACAGTTTGATTTTTCTTTTAATTATATTAATTGCGGACTGCGTATAATAGTCACTTTCTGAAATCGTGAATTGTTTGAAAACATGAATTTAAATGGAAAATCTATCATCATGATTTATTTTTCACAAGCATGAACTCAACGATGAAAAGTATTAAGAAATCAAAATGGTTAATTCATTTTTAGAATTTTATTATTCATTTTTAGAATTCATTTCTAGAATTTTTTCATTTTTAGATTTTTTTCATGGGATATATCATGTTGCTCAGTAACGCAATTAAATTAAATATGTTTGTTAATGTTTACTGTTATTTTTTTTTATTTGAATAATAAATAAATGGATATAAAAATGTACTATCTTATACATGAACGGCTTGATTTTACTTTTAATTATATTAATTGCGGACTGCGTACATCACTTTCATTTATTTTGGCAAAGAGTTTTCAAGCTAATATATTGTGTTTAGCTAATAAACTCATATATTGTGTTTTGCCAATTAACTTATTGAGCCAATTGTTGAAACAGAAAAAGAGTAGAACTGGTATAACTTCTAATACAATTTTAGTGTTTTCATTTAGTATATACAAACTGGGTCAGGATGTTTTATTCTTCAGATCTGTAAATTCAAAGCTACGAATTTGACGAGATATCGCTAACTTGGCAACTTTTCTTAAACATTGCCAAATTGATGGAAATGTCGCCAAATTGATAAAACCGACGCAAATCAAAGAAATTAAATTTGTTTTGTTAGAAGAGTGTACTGAAATGATGTTTCGGTAGCATTTGTCTGCAAGTCCAACCGTCCTACTTAGTAACGCATTTAACTAAATTTTAAAATGTCAGCAACTTGATTAAAATGTTTGTAAATCCATAAAAATATCTTGAAATTGATAAAATTGAGCTAAATAAATGGAATTGTGTCTTGTTAGGGGATAGTATTGTGATGATGTTTTGTCAATTTGTAGCCAAGTAGGAATGTCAGTTCTACAATCCCACTTGGCGATGCATTTGGCGATTTTTTAAAATATCGCTAAATTGGCGAAAATGTAGCCAAGCCTTCCATAGAGATAACATTATTCAGACGATATTTTTCCACCAATTTATTTGAAGGGAATGATATCATGTCGCTTAGCTACGGATTTAAATCCAATGTGTTTATGCGGCAGACGATTTTTATTAAATCTTTTCCGATTTGAATAATAAAGATACGTATATAAAATAAGTTTGATTGACATTGCATTTTTGACTAGATAATATCAATTACGGTCTTCAGGTTTAAACATTATTATTATTGATATTTTCAGGGATTATTAATTCAGAGATTATTGATATTTTCAAGTTATTATGCCATTGTTTTATTATGGCAAAAATTATTGAAACTCGTATATTGTAAGTTGTACGAGTAATCTTCTACAAATGCACGGGTATATCTTCCAATCTGCGAGAATATAAGTAGTACAGGTATATTGGCATATATTTTGACATATATTGCCATATATTGGAATCAAGTACGGCCTTCTGGTATGAAGATTACGGTGATTATTGATATTTTCAATTTATTACGTCATCTGTTTTATTTTGGCAAAGATTTTTGACACTCATATTGTAATACGAATAATCTTCTACTAACTCTCGAACATATCTTCTGCGACATTATAAGTAGTACGGGTATATCTTCCCATATAATTTTAGCGCTTTCATTTTGACATATATTGGAATCAAATACTGCCTTCAGGTTTGAAGATTACGGGTTTATTGATATTTTCAATTTATACATGTAATCTATTAATACAGGTTATATCTTCTAATATTCGCCTATACGTACGGGTCCCATACAATTTTAACGTTTTTATTTTGCATATATTGATACAATTCCATATTTTTTTGTAAATTTGCTTACAAAATTGGCCAGGAAGTTTTATTCTTCAGATCTACCCGTGAAGATAATTTTGTATAGCGAGTACAGATATTCTTAAACTTCTTTTGGGGATCATTAAATTAAATATTTTAACAGAATATTTTAATTAAAAATGTCAGTTAGTATACTATAGGAATTTGCACATGATTGTAAATTTTAAGTTTCTTTATATTATATACTCCGTACGAAGAACGGGTATGCTGCTAGTCTATATAAATAAAATTGAAAATCTGTCTGTCTTTCTGTCTGCATGTATGTTTGTCTCATCATCACGGGAGAACTGCTGAACCGAATTTTATGAAATTTTGTGAGTAGCCTTGAAATGGCCCCCCTTAAAATTTAGTCCATGTTTCGAGTTTCTAGAACCAGGGGCTGTCTAGATATTAATTAAAAACGCACAATTAAGCTTCCATAGACATAGCATAATACAGACGATATCCCCCCCCCCTCAATTTATTTGAAGAAAATGATATCATGTCACATATCCACCGATTTAAACCCAATGTGTTTATGCCGCAGACGATTTTTATTAAATCTTTTCAGATTTAAATAATTAAGAAATGTATATAAAATAAATTTTATTGAAATTTCATTTTTGACTGAATTATATCCATTACGGCCTTCAGGTTTAAAGATTTCTTGGATTATTAATATTTTCAATGTATTGCGTCATCTGTTTTATTTTGTTAAGAACGGTTGAAACTCATTGTAGTACGGGTAATCTTCCATTAGTACAGGGTATATCCTCTACTCTACGAGAATATAAGTAGTACGGTTATATCTTGCAATACAATTTTTAGCGCTTTCATTTTGGCATATATTGGAATCAATTACGGCCTTTCAAGTTTAAAGATTGCATGGATAATTGATATTTTCACTTTACTACGTCATCTGTTTTATTTTGGCAAAGGTTTTTGAAATTCATATATTGTAGTACTGGTAATTTTTTACTAACACACGAGTATGTCTTCTAATATTCGGGAATATAAGTAGTACGGGTATATCTTCCTATACAATTTTAGAACTTTTATTTTGGCATGTATTGATTTAATTTCATATTTTTTGTAAATTTGTTTACAAACGGGACCAAGATATTTCATTCTTCAGCTCTTCCCGTGAAGAGAATTTTGTATAGCAAGAGCAGAGATTCTTAAATTTCTTTTTAGGAGTATTTATTTAAATATTTTAATAGAATGCTTTGAATAACAATGCCATTTAGAATATAGAAATTTAAATATGATTGTGAATTTTAAGTTTTTTTATATTATACATATTCCGTACGAAGAACGGGTATATTGCTAGTTTATTAATATGTTTAGAAAGTCGTATGCTATACTGGTACTAAAGACCACATCGAATTTGTAGATAATATACTATATTTTCTATTTTTTTTTCTATATTTAGACGCGACCTTAAAATTTTTAAAGGTAAATGAATTCCGCTGATTGATGTTATCGTGAACCGAAAGATATAAACATATTCCATGCGCAAATGAAACTATTGATAATGCTAATAATCTAATCCAAATATTTAGTATATTGAAGTCATGTGACATAAGAGGATAAAGACTACATTTAAACTCTACGCCAAACTTAAGCTGCAGTCGGTATCTGGATTTTTGTTTAATGCTCGACACGCTCGTGCATATGGATCTCTAGTAAACCTTTTGAAGGCTATCAGACCAAAGGTATTTTACTTTCTCCTTCTCAGACCGCCCAACCTATCCCAAGGTGTAAGGTAACTATTTAGACGAGCAGTACAGTGCCACACAATTTAGACCGGAATCCAATGGGAGTGGTAACCACAGGGAAAGTGCCATCCTTCCCGTAACCCATCACCCCTCGGATGGACTTTCGGACCCACAGATTTAACTTGCCTATATTCCGTGAAGTCACGGAGATAGATTTGGGCAGCATAGGGGATCAAACGCGGGTCTACCGTGTGTAATCCCAGTACTTTAACTACTGGGATGCCTCGACCCAGAGGGACGGTATTAAATGCATGGAGTGGCTAGCATATTCCTTTGATGTTAATCGAAAATGTTTAGGTGCCCTCGAAAGAGATGTCTCTGTCTGCCTACACCCACTAAAAAAAGGCTACAGTGCTTTACATCCTCCTTTTCCAATTTTAAGTATAAAGTTTCTTCTCGTCCTCAAAAAATTTGCTTTTTCTGTTTATATGTCTCAGTTTTTATGGGTCATTTTAAATTTTACCAATTGACATGCCATTAAATGAAAAAAAAAATCTTACTTGAGTTGGTAAAACATTACCACCGACTAAGAATCGAACCTCTTTTTAAATATAAAGGAAACTCTACTACTAAACTACTGTAGAGAAGCGTTTGGATTCTTACAACCGGCACATTAATATTGATCCCCTTTTGTCTTCTCTCTCTCTCTCTCTCTCTCTCTCTCTCTATAAATAGGATAACATTCGAACCACCGGGAGACAGTTTTTCATAAGTTTCTGCAATAGATAATATCATTTAATTTCATCCCGAAATTTCCTTTCGTTAGCCAATCCCGAAATGAAAGCACGATCTTCTTTTGCCTTTTCCAGAATGGGAGAACTGTAATAGCTGAAACCGTAATAGAAAAATGACTTTATCTCAGATCATTAACGAGCAATGCTACTCCTGGGCTACATTCAAATTACATCTAGCGGAAACGTTTTTTAATATTTTTTTCCACTCGGAATATCCAATCAAACTTTTGCTCCAGAACAGAGTAAATTGAATTTGCTTTCATCGCCTCTCTTCCTTTTATCTGCTTATAATAATACCTCTTTTGAGCCCGCAACAATTAACTCGAGACCTTACTGCTTATCTTGAGATATCTAAGGCAAAGCAATTCTGAGGTCATCGAGGCCTCTGAAAATATAGGGAGAATCCTAAAAATTTCTCTTAATGACTTTGTATTCCTTGAGGGATATATAATTCCAGCCAAATTTAATTCGATAAATGCTTAAAACAAACTGCTTGTGAACATTAGCGAATGTACAGCAGCTTAAATGCCAATTTAGGAAGATTTTGCATAATTTAAATGCTATAATTGCGTATTTAAAATACTTATTACCAAAGCAAAATGTTTATATTTCTCGTGATTCCTATTAAGCATGTGTTGCTTTATTTTCCACGTGATAAATAATTTCCTTTTATTTTGTTGTTCCTGTTTGTGAAAATCATAAATGATCCTGCTTGTGAAGACCATGAATGAGATAAATTGAATCGGATTGTAAATTGCAGAAATACCAAATTATAACTGAGCTAAAAAGTTTAAAGAAACATAATAAAATCATGAAATATGATGCTGCATGGTGACTCCAACAATTTGTCAAAAGCAATTAATTCATCACAGCATGCATGGAAAATTCATGTGCTACCTACAAGAGATTTTATTTCAACTAGAAAATGTACACAGCGTTGTCAGGGATTTAAAACCAGGAATTAATTGAACCCATTCATTCAGTTTTTTAAAGGTATTGTCACCCCTGCGCAAACCTGTTTAGCAGACATAATACGCCTTAAATAAACGCCTGAACACATCTTACCCTGCTGCGCCGTCGCATAACACACGTTTTCCCGGGCGCTGGGCACATTCTAAATACGCTTTTCAACCTCTGAATGGGCTTAATACGCCTTAAATAAGCACGAGGGGCGCATTCAAATAGGAGTTGCTAAACCTTTTTTTTTAACTAACAATACGTTTACTAAATGAAATTAATTGAAACAAAAATAATCCCTCGGGACATCATATATGTCTTTTAACATTCAGTTTGTTTCTTACCATGTTCCTAGAACACATCTTTAGAGGCTGTATTTGATAATGCGAGTACGTCACCTGCCGATTACGTTACGTTTCCTGCCAAATTCCAAAAATTAGGGCTCCTAAATACGCCAAGGATATAGGAGCCTTACCAAGAACACATCGGAGGCCCGTCTATCGATGTTTAAAGTCTATGGAGTTTAATGCAAGTGTGGGAATAGACCTGATTTTTCAACTTAATTCAAACGAAACTTTCAACGAAAATCCAAAGTTTGTTGAAAATCAGCAATACATTTATACCTTATAAAAATTATAATTAATAAACGGATGACCTTAGGCTTTTTTGCTTTAAAGCAGTTTGTGATATTTAAAGGAGTTACTGTTAAACTATAAAGATCGGATTGTCAGTCAATTTTTTTATATCGGAATTTTAAAATCAGATACGTCTTCAAAACACGTAAAGTATATATATATATAATGTTTATGCCATTTTCTTAAAATTAAATCTTACTAATGAAAATTTCAATCATATTTTCTCTGATCTGCCCAACGACCAGTACCAGGTCGGTCAAGAGTAACAACCACTCGGCAAGACCGATATTTGGTGATAACTGCGCGACGCCAGAGGAACCGTTCTGCCAGACAACTAGGTTCAACCCTGGGCGCGGTAGCCCTGTGGTTAGCGCGCGGAGGTTGCACTCGGTAGTAGTCCCGGGTTCGATTCCCGCCGCTGCCCAAACTGCCGCCGTGTTTATGCGGAGTACGATCACGTTAAACATGTGGGTCCGTAAGTCCTTCCGAGAGGTTGGTGGTAGGGGAAGGAGGGTACGGTCCCTGTGGATGCCTCCCCCACTGGGTTCCGGTCTAAATTGGGTGGCACTTCCCGGCCGTCCAAACAGATACCTTACACCTTCCTGGTAGGTCGGACGGTCTGGGTCGAAGAAGAAGAAGAAGAAGAACCCTGACAGCCGAAACAGGAGTCACTGTTTCGAAACAAACTGTTTATAGGAAACTCAGACAAGTTGGTCTCTATGCCAGACGACCAGCAGTTTGCATCCCCCTGACGTCTGCATAGAAACACGCGCGTTTACAGTGGAGTTTGGAACATAGGCAGTGGAGTGGACAACAGTGGGGCAATGTCATGTTCAATGACGAGTCCAGGTGTAGCTTGCAAACTGATTCTCATCGTACCGCGATCTGGAGAGAACGTAGAACGCGTTTACATCCGGGAAGCATCACAGAAAGACATCGTTTTCCATTTGGGGAAGTCATGGTCTGGGTGTGCATCAGGATGGGCGGCCGCAGAGACCTTCACATCTTTGGCACGGGGTCGGTTACCGGTCAAATATACAAAGACGAAGTCCTTGAGCCTACCGTTCGATTGTTTCGAGGTGCTGTTGGTCCTGATTTCATATTCATGGATGCTAACGCGCCTCCTCACCGTGCGGCCTTGGTCGACGACTTCCTTCAAACTGAAGATATCCAGCACATGCAGTGACCTGCCAACTCTACTGATCTGAATCCAATACAGCATGTGTGGGACATTCCCGGGAGACATCTTGCAGCCCTCCGCTACCCACCATGCTCCGTTTCGTGATTGAAAACTGCTCTCCGTGAGACTTGGAACTCTGAGCACACAACTCATCTAAACCCTCATCGAAAGTATGGGAAATCGTTGTGCAGCATGAGTAGCTAACAGAGGTTCCCATACACCGTATTAAACTGCAGCATCACATTATTTTAATCATTCTGTTTCACTGAGATTTACACTCGTATTGTCCCCCTTTTTCTTTCAACTCTTATCTTTGGATAATAAAAGCCGTTATTATTCTTGTTTTGCATTGTTTTCGTCTTCTATAACCCTATTACACCCGCATACTGCGTTTCTTTCCATTTCAATGTATATTTCCTGAAATTTTCACATAAACAGCAACTACGCTTAACTATTGGACATGAATCTAGTTACAGGAGATTTAGGCATTGTTAAAGATCACACGTTAAGAACCTTTATATCATTTGGCACAAAATTCAGGATACCATCTTGTAATAATTCTTTTAAAGTTTTAATGTCAATAAATCTGGACCTTGATAAATATATTTATAAATTAGCTTCTAAATATGCTCTGCCTTTAGAAGCATTTAATATGTGGAAATTTACTTTATTAAAATTTATTAAAAATACTTGTAGTATTAAATTGTCCAGATCTATATATAATATTGATAATATAAAACACTCCGTTAATGATTCACTAAGATCTTTTGTTATCGCCTATGTTGATAAAGCCTCTAATAATTATGCTATTATCTGTAAAAAATTCTATATACAATTTCTGTTAGATCATTTAAAGAATAAGTCTATTTAAATGAGATTCACATTCCATTAATAGTATCAAACTGAAAATTATCAGTATGTATAGTGATTTAAATATTAACTACAAACTTCTTAAATTTCCATATATAGTGCTTATTCCTAAATTTCATAAAATTCCTATTAAATTTAGAACAGTAACTAGTGGTCATAATACTTACTCTACTACTGCGAGTAAATTCTGTACAAAGTTTATTTGAAAGAAAATTCTTCGATCTTTCTGATGGCGTTAAGATAGAAACTCTGTGATAATATTTTTGGACGCTAAGTAACCGATTTATGTGAATATCATCCGAAATTGTACTAAAACATAATATAACTAAAAAAACTGATTCAAATTTAAGAAGGAAACAAATTCATGAGGCATATATTTTCCCGAGTCCTGGAATACCTTTGTACAAAATTGCACGGCCCTACGACGCTTGGATTTTCCGCTACAGACGACACAGACACACGAATGACACAGACACAAGATGAGTCGGACGGTCTGGGTCTTCAACACGAATAGACACCTGCCCTTATTATTATAGATCTATATACATGTTTATACATTTCTCATTTAGACGTTTTTGCTCAGAGGTTCCTATTCATTCCATTGACATTAATTTCTATTAAGCGTTTTTGCACATTTTACTTTCCCTGCAATACATGGTACTGTATAGGGAAAATATTGGAATCATGCCGAAAATCATAACTCGAGTTTTCTCGACGGATCTACACGTTTCGGAACCTCTAGAACACGAAAAAACTATTTTTAGCGTGACGTCTGTGTGTGTTTGTCTGTCTATGCAATGTATGTATTCACTCTAACTCAAAAACTAATGGACCAAATTTCGCAAAATTTAGTTGGTAATTCACTTGTGTACGCCCCTGGTGCTGATTAGTTTTGGTACGCTTCGGGATAAAAAGAAAACCGCCTTTTCTGCGAAATGATCCGTAAAAATTGCTTGTATCCACTCTAGCTTAAAAATTAATAAATCAAATTTTACAAAATTTGGTAAATAAGTCACTTGTGAGTTACCCTGGTGCTGATTAGATTTTGGTATGATTTGGAAAAAAAATAATCTGCCTATTTTGAGAAATGGTCTCCCAAAATCATCAAAATCTAAAATAAAAAAAACTACCTATTCTGAAATATATCAATTAAATGCTTATTTTATACGTAATTTTTAACGATGAAAAGAATAAGACCAACCCCATTATACTACGACTAGCCGTTCTCGAGATATTTTAGTTTTTTGCATTTTCGCTACTCCACTTTTGAAAATAAGTCCAGTTACCAAATGAGAACGAAAATTGGATTGAAAATGCAAATTCAGTGTAATTTTAAATAATTATGGGTGTTATTTTGTGCCATTAAACTCAATGAATTATTGAAGAAATAAAGTGAACGTGGATATGAGTCTGCAGAGAAAGTCATGTGCTGTCCACATCAGATTCTTTTGTTTTTCACTGGTTCCTGGAAAAACGTATAAGCAGTGCTTTACTTATGGTATTAAGCCACAAAATCTTTCGATAGCAATTACAACCAGCATCGGTGACCCTATTTCGCTCATCACGTCTGCACCAAATAGCCGTTAAGGTTTAAGTTTTCTTACACTATGTACCACAATTTTTCTCCATGGTGACTAAACAGAAATAATAATCATACAATGCACCTTAAATCAAATTAAAAACTCGTGGACCTAGAATTGCGTGAAACTTTTTATGCTCCACAATTTTTCAAGCCGCCATAGTGACTAAATAAGTCATACCATGCGGCTGAAATCAAATTCAAAGAGCGTGGAGCTCGAATTGCATGAAACTTCTTATGTGTCACAATTTTCAAGCCTCTATAGTGACTAAACAAGTCATACCAAGCGGTTGGAATCAAATTCAAAGAGCGTGGAGCTCGAATTGCATGAAACTTCTTATGTGTCACAATTTTCAAGCCTCTATAGTGACTAAACAAGTCATACCAAGCGGTTGGAATCAAATTCAAAGAGCGTGGAGCTCGAATTGCATGAAACTTCTTATGTGTCACAATTTTCAAGCCTCTATAGTGACTAAACAAGTCATACCAAGCGGTTGGAATCAAATTCAAAGAGCGTGGAGCTCGAATTGCATGAAACTTCTTATGTGTCACAATTTTCAAGCCTCTATAGTGACTGAACAAGTCATACCAAGCGGTTGGAATCAAATTCAAAGAGCGTGGAGCTCGAATTGCATGAAACTTCTTATGTGTCACAATTTTCAAGCCTCTATAGTGACTAAACAAATCATACCAAGCGGTTGGAATCAAATTCAAAGAGCGTGGAGCTCGAATTGCATGAAACTTCTTATGTGTCACAATTTTCAAGCCTCTATAGTGACTAAACAAGTCATACCAAGCGGTTGGAATCAAATTCAAAGAGCGTGGAGCTCGAACTGCATGGAACTTTTAACTGCCACAATGTCTCCCCTTCTTCGACCTAGACCATCAGACCTACCAGAAAGGTATAAGGTATCTGTTTGAACGGTCGGGAAGTGCCACCCAATTTAGACCGGAACCCAGTGGGGGAGGCATCCACAGGGACCTACCCTCCTTCCCCTACCACCAACCTCTCTGAAGAACTTACGGACCCACATGTTTAACATAATCGTACTTCGCGTGAACACGGCGGTAGTTGCCACAATGTCTTTGTAGAAACTGAATAGAAATAATTCATACCATACAGATAGAAACGCATTCAAAGAACGTTAAACTCGAACTACACAAGGAAGACAAAGTTCATAGTCCCAAAATTAAGCTCGAAGCCAGCTGCGTGGTATGACTGGCTACTATAGTTAGTTCCCATACAGGTTTGAAAAGTTTTGGAATATAACAAGGTTTTTTATTCCATTGTAGTAACGGTTATTCGGTGCTAATGAGTTCTCCCAATGCCGAAATTAGTCCGCCAATGCTGATGCTGCAGGTGGAGCACGAATTCCAAATTACCATGCTCCGTTTCCGAAGTTGTCCTGAAAGTTCGATCTGGCAGCATTTCGAAATCTACCGGCACTAGAGAACCCATGATATTTTCCTGGCACTGCAAATTAGATTTATTATTTTCAAAGTTCTGGAAATTTAGAAAGTACAAATTTATTGCATGTGTTTTCATTTGTTTACGCGCGTATTTCAGGCCCATCTGTAAAAAAAAAAGCGGAATGTCAAAGAAGATATATTGGTAAAGTAATGCAGTATATTTTAGAGGTTTGCAGTGCGCTGTTAAGCGGCACTTCTCTTTGATCGAACAGCAATTTTCTGATTGAAGTAAATTCAATTTTTATAATAAATATTTCTTGAGGTCGATTGAAAGTGTGATATTTAGACCATGCGACTTGGACCTCTGAATTCCAAAGGACCCCCCCAAAATTGCAAAAAAGGTCACTGTTTCTTAAATTTTAAACGTTATCTTAGTTGTGTATATCTCCTTTTATTTTGTTTAGACCATACATAGTATTTGAAAAAGGAAAATATTGCGATGGGTTAAAAAATTCAATTCTCGGATTTTTATGGACTTACACGTTTTACTAATCCCTAAAAACGACCCTTCAATTTTTCGAATAGCGTCTCTATCAATTTGTTTGTCTGTATATAAAATATCGAGTCGTTTCAATAAAATGTGACATTACTATTTCAATCAGTAAACGCCTATTGATTTTCTGCGGATTCGAACCAGTGCTAATTACTTACTGTATTACTTAACTAAACACGATTATATTTCATCTATGTCACGAACCTCTTCTCTGTCTATGCCAAGAGGACTGGGGAAAAGATTATTTTCGGTCCGCTATCTTGTTTCTTCGAGGTTGGCCTGCCTCGCAATCTGATACTGTCAGGGTCAGATGGCGAACTGGAGGGGGGGGGATACGGGTGAAGACATAGGACTTGCTTTCCGGACTCTGATCTAAGAGGCCGATGAGGCCCACGGAGTCCGAGTATTATGATGTATGAATAATCTAGAATCTGTGGATATTTGTAAATATTTAGGTATAATAAATGGTATCTTGTGATTCTATGAAAGAGTGCTTAATAATGACAGAGGAAAGAACCGCATCGATCTGGCTCAAGGCGATCAGCATTTAAATTAAGAGGCCAGTTCGCAACAACCAACGTTCTACAATTTTACAGGGTCTGACAACCTGCCCGATAATGTATTTCTTTCCATTTTCACCAAGCGTGACAAAAGTGGATTTTTCGGAAACTGAGGTCTAAATATCAGCGAAAGTAGGATATGAGAAAACGCGTAACTTCCCCTGCGCACAATGATTCATAATAACTTTTAAACTAGCTTATACATAAACTTAAAAAATTAAAACTAGCATCCAAGTGTCACTGACATTTAATCACGTTGACATTTAAATTTATGTTGATTAAAATCGTTCTTTTATTTTCCTTGCGTCGTGCAACTCATATAAGAAAAATGTTTATACTTTGGAATGTATAACATTTTTATCATATGAGTTGCACGAACTAATTATAATAATAAAAATGCTATACGTTGGAAATGGCACTAATAAAAACGTTATACGTTGGACAAAAATGTTATACGTTGGAAATGGCACTGGCTTTAAAAGATCAGTATATCAATCAGTGCTGTGGAATTTAAGATACCTAATGTTTCACAAAAGGTCTAAAGTTCCCATTTACGAAATCGGAACTACAGCACAACGTCAAATATACGAATATGGTATAATTTGCAATATAGATCATCCAAAATTATGGCATTTTCATAGAATGAACGCCTGACTTTAGCAATGATCTTATCGAAATGCGAAACATATTTCTATTTCAAATACGTGCTGTAATCGTCACGAAACATTAAAAAAAAATGTTTTTATGTATACGTTTTTCAACCTAATTTTTAATTTCCCTCTTGACTTATATTGTAATTTACTTTTTTTTATAAAAGTCTTAAATTTCATCTTTGTCTCGTCCATTGTCTCTTTCGTATCAATTCCCTCTTTTGTTTTTTTATAAAATGCCCCCTCCACTACGAAATTGTAGAGTACCTTCTTCCCATATCTATTCGGACGTCATTGTAGAGCTCCTCCCTCTGTCGGGCTATATGGACTTAATGACCTGTGGCGGTTAACTATCGCCATTTATGCCACCTGCACCAAAACGTACTAAAAGCGGCGTTTCTCTGTGTATCTCATAACTGAGGAAACCGCATACCGTTTCCTGTTTTGGGACGCCTGACGTCCAAAGACTCCCGATAGGTATTTACACATAACTTTAACGCCGGTGACAGTATGTTGGCGTGTGAAAGCCATAATTTTCGTCACCGGCATGTGTGAAAAACAATACGATGGTGCATACCGAAAACACGTGGCGTGCATGGGGGGCACCCCCCATTAATGAGCCCCAGACCAACGACGACCAATAAGATGGTCGGTCACTCCTTCTGGGGCGTATACAAAATTCAGTCGACAGAAAAGAACTTTCATCTTTTCGAACAGAGACTCGCTCCTGAAATCTCGACTTGAACGGTGGAACCTCTACGTCGAATTGCTCTCGAACTTTAAAACTACACAGCAAACCCCGCAGACCCTTGATCGGTACTCTACTGTACGGACTATTATACTTCGGGATTCCGGATTCCCTATGCGTACGTACTTATCTCTGTCAAAATGGTGACATAAATCAAACCTAAATTATCTGGATATACACTACCTTTTTGCCCAGGACAATAACACACGGATGCACTTCTTTACTCAATTATTTATTGTGTACTTTACTTTAAATACAGCAGCTGGCTGTTTAAATAAACTGGAGACATATACCACAACTAGTGTTGTACGATCCCATACAAAAACACAAATATGTAATACAATGTACTTTCACGGATCTGGTGATATTTAACTTAAACCGTAAGTGATTTACAATAGCTTCTATGCTTACCCCAGCTCTTTTCTCTTGCTTCGTATCGTATTGCGGCTAACCCAGGATACTAGACTTTTCTAGTCATAATGGTATCCATTAGGGTTCCTCTAACCATCTAGTATTCCTTTACACTAGGCAGCCTTTCCACTTTCTCACTCAATCCTATCCTTAAAGAACCCTTCAATGAATCCCCAACGCAATGAATCTCTTGAATTCCTTTTAATCCCCTTACCTTACTCGTGATCCGTAACTTTATCCTCTTTCTACCTCAGGATCGCAAAAATGTTACTTAGTTCGGTGGTTGGTCTATCTAACCAAACCAATCAGAATAGTTAATTTAAAAAAAACCATAAATTACAATGAAAACTGGGGGAAACAATAATCGAAAGGTTATTTAGACCTCATCTAGTACAGAACAAAAAAATTATGTCTTGCTTTCTTGCAGAAAATTTTAATTTTAGAGAATGTACGAACATTTAAGGGGAAAGGGAAAACTGTATGTTCACATTTAAAAGTGGTATCTCAATGAATGCATGCCATCCGGACTCAGAGACTCGTCATATATACAGGGTGCCCCAAAAAGCCAAAAAGATTGAAACGCGCTTCAATTCTTTACCTGTTGGAGATAAGTGGACAATGTAAATTGCAAAAATGTTGAAAGTAAGACAGGAAATAAGACTACGCTAATGAAATAGTCCTCCCATTCATTTTCAAAAAGTTACACTTTTCAAATTTTTATACGACCCCCTTAGACATATTGGGTCAATCAGAAAATTTTTATTTTTATGCAACAAGGTCATTAAAAAAACCCATAAATCTGTATCTTTAACATCAACTGAATTATGACTAAGGAAAAAATCTGACTTATGACACTTTTCCGTACTATGTGAAAGGCTGTTTTATCAGTGAAAATAGGGATCCTAAACAAATTGACGATGGAAATTGTTGAGATCAAAAATACGTTAATATGTGTCAAAAATTTTTATCACAAATGTATATAAATAAAGCATTACACAGACAGATATCATATACAGCAGTGGTACTCACTACACGGTTGGATATCCTATGTATTATCATCCCAGTTTTATCTTTTTTGTGATATGTCACAAATTTTCATTTCTAATTTGATATACTGTCCCAATTCACAATGTTCAATTTTCAATTAAATATAACTCTCTCAATTTTAAAGATACAGATATGCGGTTTTTTTAATGATCTTGTTTCATTAAAAATAAGAATTTTCTGATAGACCTAATTTATCTAAGGGGGTCGTATAAAAAATTTAAAAAGTGTAACTTTTTAAAAATGAATGGGAGGACTAGTTCATTAACGTAGTCTTATTTCCAACCTTATTTTCAATATTTTTGCAATTTATATTGCTCACTTATCTCCAACAGGTAAAGAATTAAAACGCGTTTTAATCTGTTTGGGGATACCCTGTATAGATGTTCCAGAATTAACTTAGAGATAACATGAAAAAACCAAGAATGTATTTTATCAGACTAAACTTAAATTAAATAAAACTAAAAAGAAACAGTCCTGTTTTCCCGAATTTGAATGTTTTCAACATTTCTGGAATTCCGATATAAAAAAATGGTAACTTCTGCATAATTTAGGAAAATTTCCCACTCCTCATACTATCAATCAAATTTCACACACTGTTACAGAGTGTGTTTGTTCTCTGTTAATTATATCTGGCGCATTTGAAATTGTATACAGTATTTCTTTGATGATTTAAGTTGGAAAACGTGCAATATATCGAGAGGCCCATGTCAGTAGCCCTGTGCCATATATCCGTGCTAGTATTCTAAAATGACATCTATTCGTTTTCTAGTGTTTAGTTAGAAAATTACAGTTTAATTAATGCAGTAGATCCTCGTGTAATGAACTGTTTCAAAAACAATTCTTATCTACAGATATAGCGACATCACAAACATTGGTCTCAAAAACTCGATTCGTGTTCAAAGCTGCTCAAAACAAGCAAATCAGATAAAAAAGCAATTCCGAATTTCCAACAGCGTCAAATATTTTTCCAAACGAACAGGAAATTGCGAAAGCAAAAACGCAAAATTACTAATAACTTAAACAATATTCTTCCAAACATATTTCTTTTTATGTTCTCAAATGACAGCTGCGCAAAGAAAAAATGAACTAGCAAACACAATGCAGTTTTAGCGAAGGAACACTAGGCAATTTTATGCGTAATAAAATGTATTTTCTACAGCATCTACATTCTATTAATTTTAGCTTTTATTCCAGCGGTTACAGGGATTGCTTCAGTTGTTTCGGCCACGTAGTCAGCAACTTTTATGTACGTGATTCAGCTTTTCAATTTTCGAGACGGAGCCGCCATTAAAATCTCGAAAATCTATGCTGTGCGTGAATGATGGAGGAAAGGGATACCGAAAATGCTAGAAAACTATCATTATGATTGAAAACTATACAATTTTCTTCAAGTATCAATTTTCTTCAATTTTCTTCATTCTTCTTTTATACAAGTTCAGAGGAAATGCATTCATTTAAAAACGGAATTTAAAATATGAAGCACATAGAAATTGATTACCTGATTGACTTAAAATTCAGTGGAAAATGAACATATCATAAATCAATAGAAATTAATGACCAAAAGTTATTAGCATATACCCCGAAGTGATTCTAAAAATGGCAATTTCATAATCTCAATTTAAGAAAATTATATTAATTTTTACCACATCTTTACATTATTTATTTGTAAAACATGCAAAAATTATTTCAGTATTTAGCAACAGATGTTAAAACAATTTATATTTATTATTCCAAAAAGCTGTCCCATCATATTTAGACAGATATCTTTCTTAATATATGGAAAGTATTTTAATGAATTTATATTAAACGATTCAATAGAACAGGATTTTTAAAATTTCAAAATTATGAATTTTTGTTTAAAAATAATGTCCTAAGGTAACTTAAGATTCAAATATTTCAGAGGTATCTAAGGTGGCATATAACTCTTGTGTGGCCTTTTTGCCGGCCCCTGGTATAGGCTGCAGAAATTAACTGAAAGGCTAAATCTACTAAATACATTGACAAACTTAAACTGTATTTGCATATTATGTTTGAGTTTTAAAGTGTTTTTTTTAATTTGGTGTTGATAGCACGTGACTTTTTTTGACTCAAATTCATCTTTATTTTTTTCTTTCTTTTCTATGCATTAATTTCAGTGTTATCGCATAAAATAATACATAACAAAAGATACTTTTTAAATATTTTTCATTTGGTGATTTGGTACATTTTAAAATGGCTTCAAGTTGCCAAAATTTTAAAAAACTGAAGTATCTTGAAAACTGTTTATTCTAATGTTGGAGGTTGGTTTTTTTCTTTTTATCATTAAACATTAAATATTTAATTATTACATTTAAGCAAATGTAGTTTTTTTTTTTTTTTTTTTTTTTTTTTTTTTTTTTTTAAATTTTTAATTTTGATTTGTTGAATTTTGCGAGCTATTTTGAAAAAAAAAATGCCCAGTTCTACTTTTACTAAACTGATCCAAATTTTCACGGATTTTCTTGACCATAAGCATGAATCAAACCCTTTTTTTTAAGACCTTTTACTTTCCTCGCAGTAAATAGTGTAGGCAATGAAAATTATTATGATGGGTTAGAAATCCAACTCTTTGATTTTGCAATACGAATCAACCTTTTTTTAAATGATGTCTGTATCTGTAAACACGATACCTCTGGAACAAAAATAGCGATTTAATAGAAAGAATATTTTAATTGGTAAAAGTAAAAGTCCACTTATTTTTTAAAATATTAAACAAGGGAAAGATTCTCAATTTTCTGAACATGTATTTTTATTTATAAATTGGAAAAACGTAAAAATGGATTATGTTAAAAATTCTGAAACAAACATATATGCGATTTTTTTTTCTATAAAATTACATCACTTCCAGCACGAGTCGTTCGCGAGATATTGCATGTTTTTGAACTGCAATGACAAAATATCATTAAAAAAGTCCTATTAAATAATGAGTGTATGCTTTGTGAGTAAAATAGTCACAGCTAAAAAATGTGACCGCTACAGACCGGGTAACTTAATTCGAATTTCAAGTTAATATTTATAGAAGCACTCCAAATTAATTCGAAAATATCAACTCATTGGTCTGATACATAAATTAACCTTGCATAAATTAAAACAACATACTAAAATTTCATTTTGATCAAGTCATTTTTACGGCAGTTATCGTGCTAACGGACAGACAGACAGACAGACAGACAGAATGAACAAAGTCATAAACACTTTTCAACTTTGTTGTAAAGTGTTAAAAAATGCATATTTGTTAAAAACTTTTATCACTCGTCGACTACTTGGTCTTCCTCTTGTAAACAACTTAACATCCCTGTATCATTATTTAAACTAACTCTATTAAAGTGTATTCATATAATTAAACTAACAATATAGCCGTTCTTCATACGGAATATATAATAGTATAAAAAAATTTAAAATTCATAATTATGTGCAAATTCCTATAGTATGTATTCTAAATGATATTGTTATTCAAAACATTGCATTAAAATATTTCATTTAATTTTCCTAAAAAGAAGTATAAAAATATCTGTTCTCGCTATACAAAATTATCTTCACATGATCCTGGTCCCGTTTGTAAACAAATTTACAAAATATATATGAAATTGGATTAACATATGCAAAAATGAACGCGCTAAAATAGTATTAGAAGATATATATATACGCACCATTTTCAATCTCTTTTAACAATTGAACATATCAATAATCCTCGTAACCTTTCAACTTGAAAGCCGTAATTGATACATAATACAGTCAAAACTGTAATTCCGATAAAATTTATTGTTATATACATTTCTTAATTATTTATATCGGAAAGTATTTAATAAACATCGTCTGCTGGATAATCTCATTTTGTTAACACTTTACAACACATTTTGTTAACACTTTACAACATAGTTGAAAAGTGTTTATGACTTTGTTCATTCTGTCTGTCTGTCTATCCGTTAGCACGATAACTGCCGTAAAAATGATTTTATCAAAATGAAATTTTAGTATGTTGTTCAGACGGTCTGTGGGACCTATGGGAATATAAATAAATAATGTCACCCAATTAGTTTTTTATTGAACCCGGGTTGAAAAAATGAAATACATTGAACCCTAAGGGACCTAATTTTTCAAACATTTTTTAAGCAAATTTAAAATCCACAAATTGCTTCGAAATTTTTAGAAAATATTCACATTATTCAATAAAATTTATAAAAAAAATTTCAGTAAAATATATTAAGTAGTTTTTTAATTAAAAATTATTTAATATAGGGGAAAAAAACAAATTCAATTAAATTCTGACTTTTGGGATATCCTCCAGAAAGAAAAGAGACATATATTATATAATAAGATATTAATCACTTTGTATATGAGAGAGGCTTCACATTTTAAAATAAATTTGGTAGATAACAGTTTTTCAATTTTTTTTTAATTTTATATAAATCTTCATGATATACTTATTTGATGGCATTTTTAATGCACTTTCCTACGTCCTAGAGAGTTAAAATTTGGTACACAGCTTAAATTTGTTGAACATTTTACTCTACAAAAATTTGGTGGATCTTTAAATATATATCATACATTTTTTTCGAAATGGCCAGCAAATAATCCCCGTTCACTTCTATAAATCATTGTTGTAATATTGTTAAAAATTCTGATGTGGGCAGCACATGTCTTTCCCTGAAGACTCATATTCACGTTCTCTTTATTTCTTCAATAATAATTTGAGTTTATCTGCACAAAATAACAGCCATAAGTATTTTAAATGACATTGAATTTACACGTTAAACTTAAATTTGGTTCTCATTTGCTAGCTGGACTTATTGTCAAAGGTGGCGTATCGAAAACGCGAAAAAACTAGAATATCTCAAGAACGGCTAATCCTAGAGTAATGGGGTTAGTCTTATTCTTTTTGTTGTCAAAAATCATGTATAAAATAGGAATTTAATTGATATAATTAAGCACACGTAGTCCTTTATTTTTGCATTTAATGATTTTTGCGGACCATTTCGCAAAAATAGCCCGTTCCTTTTCCCCGAATCGTACTAGAATAACCTACAAATGATTTATATACCAAATTTTGTTAAATTTGGTATATAAATCACTTGTAGGTTATTGAAATATTATACACCAAATTTTGTTAAATTTGTTCCATTAGTTTTTAGCTAGAGTGGATAAAGGCAATTTCTGCGGCCACTTCGCAAAGAAGGCAGATTCTTTTATTACGAATCGTACTATAATCTAATGAACATCAGGATTTCCCACAAAAAACATATCTACCAAATTTTATGAAATTCGGTCCATTAGTTTTTCAATTAGAGTGGATATAATATCCTCACAGACACACAGAAACATACACAGATACACCCTTACACACACAGACGTCTTCCTAAAAATAGTTTTTTCGTATTCTAGAAGTCCCAGAACGTGTAGATCCTTCGAAAATTCGAGTTCCGATCTTCGGTACGATTCCAATACTTTGAATACATACACACACACACACATATTATCTGTGTATCTATGTATTATCTGTGTATCTAAATTCCGTGCCTATGCAATTATAATAGTTGTGATTTTAAATGATTCCTAAACTTTTATTATTTCTTCAACGAAGCCCAATTTTAACTTATGAGAATGCAAATATCTCAAGCGATTATAAGGTGAGTTACATAAGAATTGCTGAATTTTTTTTCACACAAAATTATTTAGCTCTGGAGTCTGGTATACAAGTTATATGAATGAAATATTCATTGATTTTGCATAGAGAATCAGATGATTTATATTTCGATACAGTTTTAAATATTTAAGTATAATAAATTACTGTAGTACTGTGATAATGTGAAAGATATCACCACTGAATGTATCACCTTTTAGAAATTTTTAAATGAAATTGCATTTCAGTTGGAAAGTGTTTCATAATCAATGCTTATGCATGATTGATCTTTCTTGTTAACACTTTACACAAGTTGAAAAGTGTTTATGACTTTGTTAATTCTGTCTGTCTGTCTGTTTGTCCGTTAGCACGAAAACTGCCGTAAAAATGACTTAATCAAAATCAAATTTTAGTATGCTGTTCAGACGGTCTGTAGAACCTATGGGAATATAAATGAATAATATCACCCTATTAGTTTTGGATTGAACCCTGGTTGAAAAACCGAAATACATTGAACCCTATGGGACCTAATTTTTCAAACATTTTTTAAGACGATATAAAATTCACAAATTGGTTCGAAAATTTTAGGTAATATTCAAATTTTTCCATAATATATATAAAAAAAATTCAGCAAAATATATTCAGTAGTTTTTTAAATAAAAATTAAAATAATAGTTACACCTCTTATACGAAGCGATCACGTGACCATGATATGAAAAAATCACGTGACCCACTTCAAAATGAAATATAGCATCCATCTTGTCTCAAAATCGTGATTTTTGAAGTTCTTTTAATTCATATTGAGTGTTGTATCCGTCTTAAAACCGCTTTATTTTCGCTTAAATTCTGTGCATCTACATACTGAAACAACGCAATTACAATATATTTGAGTTTAAATGAGCATCCAAATTTGATTATTTCCACAACGAAGCCTATTTTTCAGTTATGTAAAATGTAAACAGCAAAATATGCAGACTGAGTTGTATAAGAATTGCTGTATTTCTTTAACGCAAAATTATTTAGATCATGGAGTCTGCATAGCTGATATGAATGAAATATTTATTGATTTTATAGAGAGAAGGACAATTTTTTTCAATGAAGTTTTAAGCACGGAGTTTAATTACGTGTAGCTCCATGGTCTTAATTTTTAACTAATATAAATTATTATAGTATTGTGATGAATGAAATGAATGGGAATATATTTTTGAATGAAATGCTGCTTTTATAGAGAACCAAGCGTGTTATTTTTTCTATGACGTCATTTGAATGCATTTCAGTTGTTTTCGATGAAGTTTTCAAATATAATTAATTATTACGATAATTTTAAAAGTATAACGATAATTTTAAAAATATTACCGAGGAATGTAGCGCATTTTAGAGATGCTTAAACCAGGCAATATATATTTCAATCCCGTCATTTGAATGAAGTTCGATGAAGATTTAAGTTTTCGATGAAGATTTAAGTTTTCAAATATAATAAATTAATGTAGTATTGTGATAAGTTTTAAACTGTTACCGAGGAATGTATTGCATTTTAGAGATGTTTAAATAAAATTGCATTGAAATTGGAAAGTGTTTCATAATCAATGCTTTAAGCATGATTGATATTTCTTGTTTAATTCAGTGGCTAGCAACATATTATTTTCTTCACATAAATTTGCGGAAAAAATATCGTCTGCATAATGCTATGTCTATGGAAGGTTTAATTGTTCATTTTTAACACTTTCCAACATAGTTGAAAAGTGTTTATGACTTTGTTCATTCAGTCTGTCTGTCTGTCTGTCCGTTAGCACGATAACTGCCGTAAAAATGACTTTATCAAAATGAAATTTTAGTATGTTGTTCAGACGGTCTGTAGGACCTATGGGAATATAAATGAATAATATCACCCAATTAGTTTTGGATTGAACCCGGGTTGAAAAAATGAAATACATTGAATCCTATGGAACCTAATTTTCTAACATTTTTTTAGGGAATTTAAAATTCACAAATTGCTTCGAAAGTTTTAGAAAATGTTCAAATTATCCTATAAAATATGTAAAATAAAATTCAGCAAAATACATTCAGAAATTTCTTAAATAAAAATTAAAATAATAATTACACCCTTTATATGAAGAGATCACGTGACTCACTTCAAAATAAAATATGGCATAAAATATGGCATACATCGCAAAATCGTGATTTTTAAAGTTCTTTTTAATTCATATTTAGTGTTGTATCCGTCCTAAAACCGCTATATTTTTGCATACATTCTGTGCATCTACATACTGAAACAACGCAATTACAATATATTTAAGTTTAAATGATCATCCAACTTTGATTATTTCTACAACGAAGCCTAATTTTCACTTATGAAGAATGATGTAGAACTTTTCACTTATGGAAAAGATGTAGAATGAGTTGTATAAGAACTGCTGCATTTCTTTAACGCAAAATTATTTAGCTCATGGAGTCTGCACTGCAATATAGCTGATATGAATGAAACATTCTTTGATTTTACACAGAAAAGAAGGCCCCGGTCATCCAAACGGTTACCTTACACCTTTTTGGTAGGTCGGACGGTCTGGGTCTCAACAACAACAACAGAGAAGAAGGCGATTTTTTCGATGAGAGCATAGAGTTAAATTACTTGTATCTCCATGGTTTTAAATTTTTAAATAAAATAAATTATTATAGTATTGTGATGAATGAAAGGAATTGTAAAAAGTTTATGAACGAAAGGCTGCTTTTATAGAGCCAGGCGATTTATATTTCGATGACGTCATTTGAATAAAGTTCATTTGTTTTCGATGAAGTTTTCAAATATAATAAATTATTGTAGTATTATGATAATTTTAAAAATATTACAGAGAAATTTGTCGCATTTTAGAGATGTTTAAACCAAGCAATTTATATTTCAATACCATCATTTGAACGAAGTTCATTTTTTTCGATGAAGTTTTAAGTTTTCAAATATAATAAACTAATGTAATATCGTGATAATTTAAAAAATATTACCGGGGAATGTATCGCATTTTAGAGATGTTTAAGTAAAATTGCATTGAAGTTGGAAAGTGTTTCATAATCAATGCTTTATGCATGATTGATCTTTCTTGTTTATTAATATCTAAACAGATCATGGTACTAGAAACTCAAAACATGCCCTAAATTTTAAGTGGAGCTATTGCAAGGCTATCCACAAAATTTTATGAAATTCAGTGCGGTCGTTCTCCCTTGATAATGAGACAAACAAACAAAAAACAAAAATAAATAAACAGACAGATTTTCAATTTTATTTATATAGATTGTTAGATTGATTGATTTTAAACTCTCAATGTGTGTCATCCAAAGAAGCAACTTATTTAAATTAATAACTTTAAATCATCTAGCTAAAATATTATTAGAACACAAACCTCTTTTAGAGTAATTAATCTCCAGTGATTAGACTAATCTCAGAATTTTTTCAAACAAAACTTAAAATGCACTTTTTATGATGCATTTCCAGTCAAAATAAAGCAAGATTAATATTAAGGCCAAAATGTTTCCATTGTTCAATCAAAAATATTTTCCGACCTACATAAGCCATTCGGTTCTGATAATGAAAAAGTCATTTAAAGTTTCCAATGAGAACTTTTCATCCAGAATGTTTTTATACATCTTCCGCTTATCAGCATTTTCATGGGTTTTTTTTAGTTCGCTGCTAATGAGTTCAATTATTGAAGATTATAAATGAGATTCTACATGCAAAAAGACAAAAATATGATGTGCTCAGCACATGACTTTCCTTACAGATTAACAAATTCAGATATTGTGGAAAAACAAGGACATGAATGCAAGCTTTCTAATGACTTGAACTCGCTGAAATCAAAAATTTTCTGTTGCCGTTTGGAAGAAAGATACTAAATTTCATGGAAGAAATGGTTTGATTATTTCAAGAAATATCGCACTCCCTGTGAAAAAGTAAAATGTCTAATATTTCGAAACTGACTAGTGACGGCTGAACAAAGGTGCCCTGGGTGTTTCTGGTTAAAAGTACTTATAAAGTATTCACTCATTTAAAAATAGCAACCACATTTTTTTTCTTTGTAATTTTTTTTTTCATTTTAGAAAAACTTTCAATATTTTGAAAATGATCCTGTATTGCTCAGTAAATTATGTAATTCGTTTTTAAATAAAAAAAAAATACACATAAAATGATAAAATTTTTGTAACCATTATTATTATTATTATTATTTAATTTCTTTTTTGATTTTCGGTTTGCACAAAGTTGCTATCCTCGTCGATAATAGAAACATTCACAATTAGTAAAACCAGTAGTATAAACAGATGCTAAACAAATAAGGAAAACATGCAGAAACTGTTTAATGAATAACATGTTTTCACATAGTTGTCTCTAACAGAACTATATTGAAAGCTCAATTTCGATGGGAAAATCATGGTCCCTATATTTGATATCCTATTATTCAAGAACTATGCAAAAACTGATAAAAACTGACGAACATATATGATGTAATGTTATCAAATAACTTCATTTATTTTCAATACGGCAGTTTTATTCTTTGACTTTTAAATTTAGGTATGAAGGAAGTTCCTTCAAGGAAGTACGCAATTACCGATACATGTTCACTTTATTTTAACGTGTTTATTCTTTACTTTTCAGCAGCTAAGAAAAAATAAAAATGTAATATTTTTGCAGCTGCCCTTCTCACCTTCTCCAGTAACTGCAAAATTTTGTAACTTCCTATTTTTGTCTTAGTTCCGATGCACTCGCTTTCTTAATACCCCACTCAAATAATTTTAGTGTTTTTAATCCCCCACCCCCTCTGCCCACATACACAATTTATAACAATATTTTTTAATGAGAACCAAATTTAAGTTTAACGTGTAAATTCAATGTCATTTAAAATACTTATGGTTGTTATTTTGTGCAGATAAATTCAAATTATTATTGAAGAAATAAAGAGAACGAATATGAGACTGCAGCGAAAGACATGTGCTGTCCACATCAGAATTTTTAACAATATTACAACAACGATTTATAGAAGTGAACGGGGATTATTTTCAGGCCAATTCGAAAAAAATGTATGATCTATATTTAAATATCCATCAAATTTTTGTCGAATAAAATGTTCAACAAATTTAAGCTGTGTACCAAATTTTAACTCTCTAGGACGTAGGAAAGTGCATTGAAAATGCCAACAAATAAGTATATCATGAAGAGTTATATAAAATTTTAAAAAAATGAGAAATTGTTATCTACCAAATTTATTTTAAAATGTGAAACCTCTCTCATATGCAAAATGATTAAACATTTGGAAAGATATTTATTATATAATATATCTCTCTTTTCTTTCTGGAGGATATCCCAAAGTCAGAATTTAATTAAATTTGCTTTTTTCCCTATATTAAATAATTTTTAATTAAAAAACTATTTAACATATTTTACTGAATTTTTTTAAATATATTCTATGGGATAATATGAATATTTCCTAAAAATTTCGAAGCAATTCGTGAATTTTAAATTTACTTAAAAAATGTTTGAAAAATTAGGTCCCATAGGGTTCAATGTATTTCATTTTTTCAACCCGGGTTCAATAAAAAACTAATTGGGTGATATTATTTATTTATATTCCCATAGGTCCCACAGACCGTCTGAAAAACATACTAAAATTTCATTTTGATAAAATCATTTTTACTGCAGTTATCGTGCTAACGGACAGACAGACAGACAGACAGACAGAATGAACAAAGTCATAAACACTTTTCAACTTTGTTGTAAAGTGTTAAAAATAAGAAGTTTGCCTTTTTAACACTTTACAACATAGCTCAAAAAGTATTTATGACTTTGGTCATCCAGTCTGTGTATGTCTATCTGTCCGTTAGCACGATAACTGCCGTAAAAATGACTTTATCAAAATGAAATTTTAGTATGTTGTTCAGACGGTCTGTGGGACATATGGGAATATAAATGAATAATATCACCCAATTAGTTTTGGATTGAACCCGGGTTGAAAAAATAATATACATTGAACCCTATGGTAACTAATGTTTCAAACATTTTTAAAGTGAATTTAAAATTGACAAATTGCTTTGAAAGTTTTAGAAAATATTCAAATTATCCCATAAAAAATATGAAAAATATTTCAGCAAAATATATTCGGTAGTTTTTTAAATAAAAATTAAAATAATAATTACACCCATATTGTATGAAGAGATCACGTGACCCACTTCAAAATAAAATATGGCAACCATCTTGTGTCAGCATTGTGATTTTTAAAGTTCTTTTTAATTTATATTTAGTGTTCTATCCGTCCTAAAACCGCTTTATTTTTGTTTAATTTCTGTGCATCTATATTCTGAAACAACGCAATTGCAATATATTTGAGTGTCAATTATCAAACTTTGATTATTTTTACAATGAAGCCTAATTTTCACTTATGGAGAATGTAAACACATCAAGTTGTAAGATGAGTTATATAAGAATTGATGAATTTCTTTGACGCAAAATTATTTAGCTCTGGAGCCTGCAATATAGCTGATATAAATGAAACGTTCATTGATTTTATATAGAGAAGCAGACGATTCTATAGTATTACTTTTTCGATGAAGTTTTAAGCATGGAGTTAAAAAATACTATTACCTCCATGGTTTTAAGTTTTTAAGTAAAATGAATTATTGTAGTATTGTGATAATTTTGAAAATATCGCCGCTGAATAAAAGGAATGGAAAAAAGTATATGAATGAAATATTTTTGCTTTTATATAGAGAACCAGACAATTTATATTTCGATGACGTCATTTGAATAAAGTTCATTTGTTTTCGATGAAGTTTTCAAATATAATAAATTATTATAGTCTTGTGACAATTTTAAAAATATCACCGCTGAATGTATCGCATTTGAGATGTTTAAATAAAATTGCATTGCAGTTGGAAAGTGTTTCATAATCAATGCTTTATGCATGATTGATCTTTCTTGTTTAACCCTCTCTCCAGTAAATACAAAAATTAATAAAAAAAATCGTTGTATTTTTTAGTTTTAATGCGCTCTAATTTTATAAACATCACTCAAATGATTTTATTGTCTTTAATTTTCGCACCCGCTATACACATTTTATAACCTCTCCTTCTCTATTAACAATCAACCTGGAGCATACGTTTTATTTTTGCTGTATCGGGGTCGGGAGGATGTAAATCTGATAATTCTTTCAGATATTTTTGTTCATTACTTTTTACAAAACTAATGAAAAATCGATGGTTTGATATTTTTCACCACTTTCCCCCCTTCATTGACAGCAAGAATGAAAATTTGCTGTCTTTCTCTTTGATTCTCTTCGATGCGCTTGATTTTTTTCTGTACTTCACTCAAATATTTTTATTGTAATAACTTTTTATTTACACTCCTATGTTCTAGAACGCCCTCTCTTTTTTGAATCACTTTAAAGCGGTCCTGTTATTTTTCCTGTATTTGAGTTGTTGTCATGGTTTATCTTTGAAAATTTCTTCATAACAGTTTGCACATTACTTTTTCCAGAACGCAAAACTTTTTATACAAACCTCCAATCCCCCAATGCTCTGAAGTCTGTGTCATTCGTTTTCTAATGAAAATTGCAGGAGAAATGATTATTTATGTAGCATTACTGATGGTTTTTATTTTTAATGACATTTTTCAAAATTTCATTTGAAAATTAGGGAGTTCTTTCGAACATTCGATTGCTTTTAAAATCAAAAGATTTCCAGTATTCACTGATTGTAATAATCGTACCAAGTTACATTCGAAACGTTCCATTCGTTCGTGAGATATCACATCCACAGACACATACACAACACAGGTATCACTTCAAAAACGTTGGATTCGAGTTCAGGAACGCTTGAAACGTGCTTTTCTGCCAAAAACTCGAATTTGAATTTTCGCACCCGTCACAATACATTATGCTATATATGTATGTAAAGATAGTAAAAACCTCAAAAAATTGTCCATCGAATACTTGTATTCACATTTTTGTCGCCATTCTAATACTAACATTTCTACTGACAATAAGAGTAAAAAAGACGTAAAAACATAATATGACGTTCTCATTTACTTCTCTAATACTGGAAATAAAGCACTAAAGCAAACACGCGAGGGAAGTCAAAATATGAATCTTGTACCGTAAGATATTTTTCTGTCTCAGTTATTTCAACCCTTCCAGAATTTTCCCCGCTTTTATCACAGAGTGCAAAATTATTTCTTCAATCTTCTGCAGCGGCACTTTGTTTGCTTTCATCTTCGACGGGCATAAAATATGTTTACGCTAACACCTCTTGGTTCTAGATGTATGTTTTTAACCTTTGGATATATATATAAAAAAATATACGTATTTCTCAAACAGAAGAAAAATGCGAGTTTTGAACTTAAATTCAGGGAGCGGGAACACCCCATATTTTGGGAACTTTTATTTACAGTGGCTTGCAAGCTTGCTGGAGGATCTTAGAGCTACTTCAAGTGGGTTCTTAGAAATGAAAAGAAATTCTGCAATAGGTAACAAAAAATTTGTCAGACTACTGTTTTTCTTCGGGGGGGGGGGATTTTACCTTGAAACATCTATTTCTCAGGATCTGCTATAGATAAAATTTCAATAATGACTGATATGGATTCAGCATCAAATTTTGGAGAAGGTAGGACGTGTACTAAGGATTTTACATTCGATTCTTCTTCGATTTCTGGTTCAAAAGTATTAAATTTAATTGAAACATCTATTTCTCAAGGTTGACTATAGATAGGGCTTAGTTGGTAACTGATATAGATTCAGCATTGGAGAAAATAGGATGGTTCACTAAAAATTATCCTTTCCGGTTCAAAAAATTTCTTTGAACCATCTAGTTCTTAGAACTGGTAATAGATAAAGTTTATATAACGGCTGATATGGATTCAGCATTACATTCTGCAGGACTCACTACAGACTTCTACGTCCGGTTCTGGCGATGTCATTTGATATTCAAAAATTTTAATTTTGATTGAGAGATCTATTTCACAAAATCTAATACTAAGATATATTTATAGTTAGATATATTTTAGATGATGACTGGTATGGATTCAGCATCAAATTCTGGAGGGGGTTAGGGGGTTTACAAAGGATATTCACTTCCAGTTGTTGTTTTTTTTTTCACTTCCGATTCAAAAAAATACTTGAAACGTCTATTTCTCAGGATTGGATTTGGATAGAAGTTAGATGATGACTGATAAGGATTTAGCATCGAATTCTAGAGAGAGTTAGAGTATTCACTAAGGATTTTCATTTTCGGTTCCGGAGATGGTCCTTCCGGTTTTCCCGAAAATTCACATGACTGTACGAAATAAGTATGCAAAAGAGAATAAAAATGCTTAATAGTTATTTTGCAAAAATATAATATTTTTAATGAAATTGCTTTTTAGGTGCAAATTTTTAGATATAACTTTATCATAGCTTTACTGTAAATGGATTTTACAAGCCGCATTTTTGCAAATAGATAACATCATTCAAGGTTGATCTTTTCAGAGCTTTTTAGAATTCTAATATTTTAATATATTTTTTTTATGAGGGAAAATATTCATGTCACCTGAATGGCATAGCCACGCTGAAGTGACTGTTTATATGAAACGGATAATTAAACAGCATTATTATAATAATGCAGCACACGCATTGAATCATTGAAAAACAACTTTTATTTTATTGTACCACAAATTAACTAAAATATTTTACAAGAAATAGTAAAAAAAAATTAACACAACATTACAGCCTATACACTAGAACATACAAAAATGAAACATTGCCACTATATCACCCCTGAAGAGTTTCATTCAGGTAGAACCAACCGTCCATAGGAGGGTGGGGGAGCGGGAGATACGGGGACCACTCAAATGGGGACGGACGGACCTCCAATATATTTTTTTGTGGGAGAAGACATGAAAAAATCACAGGAAGATGAAAATCAAATATGAAGGAAGAAGTCCATGATAAATGTTTGTAGAGGGCGTTTAATTTGTATGGGCAACACTACCTCAGGCTATTTCAGAAGAGCACAGTGACCTTTTTGCCTTTTTATTATCAAAGCAGCGCCCCCTTGCCTTTTTGTGGCCCTTTGTTAAGAGAGCAACGTTTTCCCACTGCCTGTTATCGCCCAACAATAAATAAATAAAAATAAAAAAATTAAGACCTGACCTAGAGTAAAAAAAACATCCCCCACCATACTTTCCTTCATAATAATAATAATAATAATAAAAAAATAAAAAAAACAAAAAGGGGGAAAAACTCTTATGCCAATACATTCCCCTTTTCATATGATTAAAACTCAAATTTTGTTAAATTATTCCATGATTGGTATGCATTTGGGGTAAAAAGTTCTAAAAATTAGAACTCTAACATTTTTGCCCTGAAACCAATATTTAAAGATATAGTTTTTCGGAGTATGGTTCTTTTGTACCATTTGCAGAAGTTTCTGTTAGTTTATGTTGAGACAGTCAAAGTCAAGACACAAGAAGATAGGAAGGAAATAATATGTTGTGTCTAGATGAGCGTGTTGCAGTAACTTCATACTTTCGCCGGCTATAATGAAATACAAGAAAACGTTTTTCTGATATTATTTACTAACTGCTTTCGGCGACCAGCACGGTTATTTTTTGAAAAAGGTCATAACTTGCAATAGTTTTCTTGCAATAACTGTCAAACGTGTACCTATTCTACGCGCATATGCCGGCAACTATTCATGCAGTAATTATTAACCGCGTACCCAACCGCGACGCGGGCGCATACAATCCGCGTAAATTATATACAATAACGATAACCCCGCTTCATAAAAAGCGAAACACATACTACGCGATGTAAATGCTTTTTTAAAAATTCTCGATGTAAATTCTGTATTAAAAACATGTTTTAATTAAAATATTTCATTCTGTATTAACAGATTTCCTTAAATTTTGCAGAAATTCCGATTCACGTTGTTAATGTTTTATTAAGAGGATGTTTTAATTGAAATATTTCATTCTGTATTAAAAAAAATTTCTTAAATTTCATTGAAATTCCGATTCATGATGATCCTGTTAGCGAAAACTACAGAAAAATCCTTAAAAGAAAAAAAAAATCCTACCATCATTTCAAAGCCGAATCGGCCATGGGTCATTTCACTCACGTAACATAAATGACAGTAACAGAGTTGATGTTTGTGTATGTGTTTATTCAGCACAGAAATCGAAACTAGCTTTTATATTGATCTATGGCTGACCAACCGATTCCTAGAATCAGTCAGGGAATGGGACCTGGTCAACACGGCGCATAACGTTATAAGGTGACATCTAAAATAAAATACTATACGATCACTTGTACTCTTCTAAAAGTATTACCTACTAATTATATCCTGAGTTAGACGGCAGTTGCCGATCTCTCGCTTATTTTCGACCTGTTCTTATTTACAAGACACTATCACAATTTATCTATCACAATTTGGTACTGAGAAAAATCTATTTCACAAGTGCATCCGGTCATAACCATGTGTTACAAAAGGATTTTATTACATTTGGTATGTTCATGAATGTCTAAGTTGTTAGTTTCACGGCTTTATCTTCAGGAGCACTAGATCTTCTTTGAGTTGATGTACTTCTGAAAATTGTTTCAGATTTTTCTCGCATTAATTTTTCCAAAACTGAGAAAAGTGAAAAAAAAGTGCCTTTTTTAGTGTTCTTTATCTCCAATAACAAGGAAAAAAAGTAATAATATTTTTATCTCGATGCACCTAATGTTTTGATACCCTACTAGGATACTTTTACCGTTTTTAACACTTTACAACAAAGTTGAAAAGTGTTTGTGACTTTGTTCATTCTGTCTGTCTGTCTGTCTGTCTGTCCGTTAGCACGATAACTGCCGTAAAAATGACTTAATCAAAATGAAATTTTAATATGTTGTTCAGACGGTCTGTAGGACCTATGGGAATATAAATGAATAATATCACCCAATTAGTTTTGGATTGAACCCGGGTTGAAAAAATAATATACATTGAACCCTATGGTAACTAATGTTTCAAACATTTTTAAAGTGAATATAAAATTGACAAATTGCTTTGAAAGTTTTAGAAAATATTCAAATTGTTCCATAAAATATATAAAAAAAAATTCAGCGAAATATATTCAGTAGTTTTTTAAATAAAAATTAAAATAATAATTACACCTCTTATATGAAACGATCACGTGACCATGATATGAAACGATCACATGACCCACTTCAAAATGATATATGGCATCCATCTTGTTTCAAAATCGTGATTTTTTTAAGTTCTTTTTAATTCATATTGAGTGTTGTATCCGTCCTAAAACTACTTTTTTTTTGCTTAAATTCTGTGCATCTACATACTGAAACAACGCAATGACAATATATTTGAGTTTAAATGCTCATCTAAATTTGATTATTTCTACAACTAAGCCTATTTTTCACCTATGTAAAATGTAAACAGCAAAATATGTAGAATGAGTTGTATTAGAATTCCTGTATTCTTTTAACACAAAATAATTTAGTCCATGGAGTCTGCATGGCTGATAGGAATGAAATATTAATTGATTTTATAAAGAGAAGGACGATTTTTTTCGATGAAGTTTTAAGCATAGAGTTTAATCATTTGTAGCTCCATGGTCTTAAATAAAATGTTTAAATAAAATAAATTATTATAGTATTGTGATGAATGAAATGAATGGGAGAAAGTTATGAATGAAATCCTGTTTTTATAGAGAGATCCAGGCGTGTTATTTTTTCTATGACGTCATTTGAATTAATTTCAGTTGTTTTCGGTGAAGTTTTCAAATATAATAAATTATCGTAGTATTATGATAATTCTAAAACTATTACCGAGGAATGTATAACATTTTAGAGATGCTTAAACCAGGCAATTTATATTTCAATGCCGTCATTTGAATGAAGTTCATTTTTTTCGATGAAGGTTTAAGTTTTCAAATATAATAAATTAATGCAGTATTGTGATAAGTTTCAAAATATTACCGAGGAATGTATTGCATTTTAGACTTGTTTAAATAAAATTGCATTGAAGTTGGAAAGTGTTTCATAATCAATGCTTTAAGCATGATTGATCCTTCTTGTTTTATTTTACACCCACCTCCAATTTTATTACTGTCCTCTCGTTTTGCAATTAATCTGATGAGTGTATGTAATTTTTACGGCGTTTGAGTTAAGAGGATGTTTTTCATAATGGTTTAATATCCAGCGGTATTTGTTTAAATGTATGTTGTTGTTTTTTTGACCAACTTATTCTCTGTCAGCCCTAGAATTTAAATTTTTCGAATATTAATTTTAATAAGTTTGTTATTATTATCTACATCTGCATACAAAATTTCAGGATTATCGGATGAATATGTGGGGAGCCGCACGATCCGCGATGGTGGGGGATAGGTTCGAACTCGGAACTTTTCGATTACTGACTCCCACACTATGCCATCTGGCCCAAAAGGATCCTCCCGAGCCGAGGGAGTAGCCGGCGAGTTTTTCGTAGCGATGTATGACGCAATGCTGCCCCCTCAAATATATTGCAGATTAGATGTAAAATATTGGTGGTGGGGCGGGGGTAAAGATGAATACAGGCAAACAGGATTCCTGTCTTTTTTTAACTACGGAACCCTAAAATTAAAAGCTTGGCATTAATCTCTAGAGCTTGAATGTAATCGAATTCAGCACCCCTTAGAAAAAATCCTGCATACGCCCATGCTTAGAGGCCTTTTATATTCTTGAACTGTTGGGGTGTTTAAGGATTTTCCTGGGCATCATGTATACCAAAACCCATTACATGTTGAAGTGTTGAAAACCCAGACCACACGACAGACCCGAAGGCTTACTGTTGCTAAGTGTGTGGCCGGGAACTTTATTATAGATTCAAGAAATTACATTACAAATTAAAATTGAATCACAACACAAGTAGTTACATCAAAACAAGCAAAAGAATGGCAACGACAGAACAAAACATAAAAACAATACAATATAGTACAGTACAATACAATGCAATACAAGTGAGACAAAAGGCAGAAAATTGTAAAGAGGGAAAAACCCCGAAGGTAAAAAACCCTAACACAAAATACAAAAGGGAAAACAGAAAAAGAAAAAGGACAAGGTAGGAAGACAAACCCATTACATGTGTGTTTGTCTTCCTACCTTGTCCCTTTTCTTTTTCTGTTTTCCCTTTTGTATTTTGTGTTAGGGTTTTTTCCCTTCGGGGTTTTTCCCTCTTTACAATTTTCTGCCTTTTGTCTCACTTGTATTGCATTGTATTGTACTGTACTATATTATAACCCATTACATGTGTAAAAAATCATGCATGCCGCACGAAGCAGAAGCAACTAGCAGATCTTAATCAAAAATCTTTAAGATCTGTTAATTGCTTTTGCTTCGTGGATTTTTTTGTTAAAAGTGATAAAAGAACTATCCGTTTTTTAAAGCATAAATCCCATTCACATAAATGCAAATGTATGGAAATAGAACATGTTCAACCACCCTCCACCCCCCACCACACTCCCCCTCAATTCTTGAATGCTTTTTGTGTGAATATAAGGCTTAAAAAGTCAAAAGTGTTTTCGTATTTAAAATGAGATTTATAAATTTTAAATCAATTATCAGAGCCAGCATTTCCTTCCATTAGCTACTAGCAACATAGATGTCATTAACGTAATGATTTTTGTTCAATTTTTCTTCAACAGATAGCAAAATGATATTTTAATTCCGCCTCAAGAACTAAGTAGATTGCAAGGAGTTAATCACATTACATAACGATATGGACTAAAGAATATTTAATGATGTTCTCTTCTTAATTAAAGATAGTCTTGATTGCAATAAATAAAATTGCATTTGGCACTATTTTAACAGTTATGTAACACCTCAGCTGTATTAAATTTTCGTTTCCTTATCGTAAATCTCTCAAACTGCTGCAAAAACAGCTTCGATCAAAATACAGCATTAAACAAATTAGTAACGGTGTCAACCGGTTTCGGAGACAAAAAGAATCTCCTTCTTCAGAATATAAAATTCTCACCAACAAAGATAAGTAGGAGTCTGTCAATGATAAATAGCTGCGTCATGTTATCCAAGTAGTAAATCGTTGGTAGAAGAAATACAGAAAAGATAACAAGAAGAAAACTTAGCATGATGAATAAAAAGAACAGCAAGAAAATTTAAAACACTTTCTCTGTCAATAAGACTACAAACTTGAGTGTCCTGGGATAAAAGAAAAAATAGGGGAAAAAAACAGTTTTTGAAGCTACATCAGCAACTAACTTCAAATAACATGCCTAAAAATTATCAAAATACTTGTGAATAAAAGACCACGAAATTATATAGTATGTAACAAAAATGAAAGAAACAAGCTGTTTCAGAAACTATCTTTTTCAAGAAGTTTAAAAACAATAACTCAAATAACTATAATTAATAACTCAAATAACTATAAAAATGCAAGTTTATAAAAATCTACGGAAATTAAAAAAATAACCAAAAAAAGGGGATTTGGGAAAGCTATATGAGCTATTTCATCAACTAAAGTCAAATAACGTTGGCTCAAACTACTATATAAATAGCAATGTATAAAAGCTGCAAAATAAAGAATAATATACTAGTCAAAAGTGAAATTACAATACCATGAAGGTATGCACGTAGCCACATGAAAATCACAGTACCGGTTGAAGAGAAAGTCATATACAAATAATTAAAAGAACATACAAAGATATGCAAAAATTCATTCAGTAAATAATGTGGCCCCTACGGGCAGTTATACAGACAGCTAAACGGCGAGGTATACTATCGATGAGGCTATTAATGGTTGCATGAGGTAATCCTTGCAAAGCAGCGTCCACTGCGGCAAGCAGTTCGTCTACGGACGTCAGGTGTACCGGTGGTTCCCGGTGCACCTGACGTCCAATGACACGTGTTCAATGGGAGAGATCCGGAAAGGCTGCCGGCCAGGAAAGACTGTAATTTCCGTTCAGGCTGTTGAGAGTTCACCGTGCGGTGTGGCATTGTCTTGCTGGAACACAGTGCCGGGGACGGCCTGCACCAGTGGCCGAACCACAAGCATCACAACGTGTGTGACGTACCTGTCCGCTGTCAGTTTACCTGCAATGTGCACCACAGCTATCCACTGATCGAACATGATACCGCCCCAAATCATGTTGCCCGGTTTGGGGCCGGTGTGACGCTAGGTGATATGGGCTGGCAAGAGGCACACCCATCCACGGCTGTCATTCCTCCACTGACAGAAACGAGATTCATGCGTATATAGTACCCGATGCCATTCCTTGGTCCAGTTGCGATGACGATGATACCACGCCAGACATGCATCCCTGTGTAGAGCGCTTAATGGCACCCCAGTGACTTGCCGCCGTGCACGCAGCTGTACTTCATGCAACCTGTTGCGAGTTGTTTGGGTGCACACAGGTGCAACCGTTGATTGTGGCAGGCTGTTTCGGATGTCACTTGCCGTTACGAACGGGGTCTCAACGAGCCGTTCGACGAATCTACCAATGTGTGCACTTTGTCATGCGCACTCCCTCTTCGGCGTGTTCTCTGATGTTCCTGAGTCCATCGTATCACACATCGCTGGATGGTACTCACGTCGTGCCCAACACACACAACACGCAATTGCACGCATCGACAAACCCACATCACGCAGCTCCAGGATACGATCTTGTTCCCCAGCCGTTAACTGCTGGTATACAGCTCGCTGACGTCTTCGAGGCATCGCTTCTTCACATTTTCGAACGTTCAGCTGCTGCAACTCGTTGCTGATAGCATTTACGGAACATGCCATCTGCTGGTATTTATGATCTGAAACTGGGTGTCACGTGACCCAATACGTACGAAAACTTAATCATTTGCATATGACTCTCTCTTCAACCGGTACTGTTATTTGCATATGGCTACGTTCATTCCTTCATGGTGTTGCAATTTCACTTTTGACGAGTGTATAACATAAAAAAAAATGAAAACCACTGACTTTGTAGTTTATATCAGCTAACTGCGCACATCGCTTAAATAAGAACTCGACGGGATGCATATGTGATATATCCGCAACGTAGAATAAATTTTGTCACACGAGTGTTTGCAAATGAAACAAAGGTTTATATAAAAATTTCATTTATTTCTACAACTGCCAACAGTGGTCTTAATATAGGAGAAATGAATTACAAAGGGCAAACACTTAACATCTAAGTATCTTAAAAACATCAAATCTAAACACGAGCCATCTGATATTGTTTGTGTAGTCTACAACAGGGTCGCATAAAAGGTGGAGAGATGGGCCACTAGAGTGGAAGGGTCCAGTTCCTGAGGCGAGGGGGGGGGGTAGATCAGTCTAACGAATTGTTTGAATGGTTAAACACACGTTTTGCTACTCTGGTTATTGAGTTACGACTGTTGGAATGGCTCAAAACGTGGTGATTTTTATCTTATCTCGCATTTGGCAGAATTCCTCTCTCAAGCACGTCGCCCCGATCAGTCACCCCTCATAACACGCGTACGTCTTCGGTCTAACACTTGATACCCCTGTCGTCCCTCTTCAACCATTACACGTCGAGCTGCAATGTTTCTAAATTTCACCATTTCTTCGTCACACTCGATCCGAGAGCCTGACTAACTCAGGGGCATGCGGGGCACCTGCCGAGCCCCCCGCATCAGAGGGGCCCTAAATTAAGCAATTGCAACATCGAAAAATTAACGACTGCTTCCTCAAAAAGAAAAATATATGTCATCGGAATAGGTTTTCCCAGCAAAAAAATCCATTTTGGAGATATATAGAGATTAACTACATTAATTTAGCATGTTGGCATCTTGGCTATGATAAGAAAACTGATAATAATTTAAATTCCATTAAAATGTGTAAGAATCACATTTTGTATACCTTTTTCTAGAATGCAATTATGTTTTAAAAAATAGTTTTGTTCATTTCATATGTATAGGAGAGGTGAAGAGAGGGGGGGGGGGGGGGTGCGGAGAAATGTCTGCCCCGGACATCGGTTAGACTAAGTCGGGCCCTACCCGATCCACCGGCAAGGCGCTCCATACCAGATGCGGACAAAGACGTATTCAACGTCAAAAAGAATTTCAAACAAATTACTGCAAAATATACCAATGAAGGAAAAATTACATAAATAAAAGAAATATGATAAAAATTGAAAGAAACAATCGCTTTCGAAAAGCTGCGTGAACTGTTTCATCAACAAAATTCAAACAACATTCGAACATACAATTTTTAAAATGCCAATGAATATGCTACGGAATTCAGAAGAATAGAACAAAAACTTTTAAAAAAAACTGGGGGGGGGGGGGGGGGGGGGCAACCATACTTCATCAACTAAAACATATAATAAGCAACTTTAAAAACATCAAAAAATAAAAGACCGTAGAATTAAGAATGACACAAAATGACGAAAATAACTGGTCTCGGAAGTTAAATGAGCTAACTCCAATGACTAAATTTAAAAAAAGAACAATAGTAAACAACAGTACGTGTTTAAAATTCTGCTGTTCTTTTCATTTCCTCTTAGGTTTTTACTTTCATCTCGTCAGGAATGGCCGTCAAATTCTGATATATCAATAGAGAGAAATAGACTCAGTAATAAAGTTCTAATTAACTTAATAATTATAAGCATTCAATCTTGCTTGACCAGGGGACTTTATATCCTGAGCATACACTCTAGGAAATCATTTCCAAATTTAGATGTGGCTAAATTTGCTATGTGAGCTGCTTTGGGAACGGTTTGCTGTCCGAAAATGACCGTCGTGTAATAGGGGCTTAGAGAGTCTGGAGGCTTCGCCTCCTACTCGCTGCGATCACAAAACCCGCTTCGCGAACTTGAAGCCAAACTAAAGTTTAAATCAGTAAATGGTTTATTTCTTCGTATTACTGTATTATTTCTTTATAAATATGCCAAATTTCATATTTTTGTATGCTATAGTTTTTGTGGTACGAGACAGAGAAAATCGATGGATAATCTTTACATGCACAAAACTCCATTTTTTTTTTCTTTACAACTGTTCAATATTATTACATGAATTTTTGGGGAGTGATTACATAGCATCACAACACATAAATATAAACTGAAAAATAAAATATCAGTGCATACGATACAAAACTAAATATGAAACAATTAAAATTGAAATAATGTGTGGCAAAGAAATTTTAGAGGGACAAAAATAAATAACAGCATGAAATCAGGTTGTGATGTGTGTATACGAGTTAGAGGTGATCACATTCCTTATTAATGTCAAAAATCAGCATTCCCCACCCCTCCCCCCAAATTATTCAAATTTTTATTAATCTCCTTGTCACACATTATTTCGATTTTAATTGTTCCATAATTAGTTTTGTAGCGAGCATATTCGATTTTTTAGTTTGTATTTATGCATTATGGTGCCTATAATAACACCCCAAAAAATTAACTCGATTATATTGAATAGTTGTTAGAAAAAAAAAACATTTTTGTGCAAATAAAGGTAATTTTGGACACCGGTATCCCTAGTATCATTTAATATTGGTCTAATATTGGACCAATATTATATATCTTGGCATTACATTAGAAATATTACCATTGTAATCCCAATATTGGGCAAATATTGGGGTCACATTGGTGGCCAATGTAACCCCAATATATGGGCTAAATATTTTCATTACAATATTAATGTTACAATGGAAATATTTCCAATGTAATGCCAAGATATACAATATTGGTCCAATATCAGACCAATATTAAATGTTTTAATATTGGTCCATAGTAATTAATAATAACATTTGACCAATATATCCGATATTGACGTAATATTGTCCCAATATTTTAAGCCAATATGGGGCCAATTCCGTCAAAATGTCCACTTTTTCATACTGGTCCAATATTTCCAATATTGACTGACAATATTGGGCCAATATTGGATTGCTAATTTCAGTAAAAATAATTTTGGACACCAGTACATTCATTTGTTAGAACTTAGGAATGCAGAAATTGGGTGAAAAAAGCGCTTACATTTTTCTTGTTCTGGTCCATAAATGGTTTTCTGTCCCTTCAAGTGCACCAAGAGCAATAGGATTTTTATTTTTCACATGAGTTTATTGTTTCACCTTCGGATCTACTACTGATGAATCCTCGCTGTTTCAGAACGCTTTAAGGATCCGTGATTGTCCATTTCCTTTTAACCACATGGCCAGAAAGTAAGTCAGCAGTAATTTAATAGTTTTTCATCAGGGAAATATCTCTGGATCCGCGTGTTTATCTATTTCCTGTTAACCAGAAGGTGGGAATAGTTTAATAGTTTTTCATCAGGGAAACATCTCTTGCAGCGAGGCATTTCCTTAAAACTAGTGCGAGCTTATTGCGAGCTTAAAGCTTATTACGAGCAGGAACAAACGCAGACCAGTAAGTTCCATCTTTCATGTTACCTCGAAGTGTTAATCGTCAAGTCGCAATTAATTAATTTCATTTAGATCCCCTTCCCTTCCATTCCATTCCCTGACTCCCTTCCATTTAGATTATCTTAATTCCCTCTTATTTAGATTCCCTTAATTCCCTCTTATTTAGAGAATCGTCGTCTTCGCTTTCATGACAAGATTGTTATGATTAATATTGTTACTTGCACTGTCGAACCGTATCCATAAAGCGTCACGAATTTATTTCGGAACATCTTATTACCAATCAAAACGTAGCTAACAAGTGATAGAAGATATAGCCGGTACTCAGAGCTGACCTGAAGAAAATTATTGAGAGTATGCGGTGTTGTTTCATTTATTGAAATTTCCGGTCATATTATTGAAATTTCGGGGTTTCAAGAAACGGAGCCCCTGGTGGGGGTGTGAAAGGGGAGCGCTGCCCCCCTTGAAAATTTTTGAATGATTTAGGCCATATAATTGCCATTTTTAAGTCCTTAAATCATTTTTTTCACAATATTAATAGCTTAATGCTTAACAGGACATATATTAATATACATATATATATATATATATATATATATATATATATATATAATAGCTTAATGCTTAATAGGACATATATTAATATATATATATTAGTCAGTAACAAAAAATTCACTGTAACCTGTTCTGAGATGATTGGTAATACACATGCTTTTCCAGCAGTACCACAGTACTAGGAGTAGATATATTTTCATTTTATTTTCATTATATTCTTTTAATATTACTTTATAATACTTTGCATCCTCATTTCAATAATTAGCCACAAGCTGGTGTAACAGAATATTTTATATTCATGTTTGATTTTTTTGTGTATTTGATCCACTTTGTCTTTTCTTCTACGTCGGGCCATTTACATTATTTCTGTAATACATTTTACAGTTATGTAAACAGAAACGTAGAATCAGCATTAATGAAACATGTATGGCCCTTGATAACGTACATGGTTTCAGAAATGCTTTTCATATTCATTTTATTCCTTTTATATTCACTAGATTCCATTTATTCAATTTCCAAACTTCTTGCATAGCTCATCGTGCTACACTAGGCTTCTTTCTGATTTGCAAAAACCTTCAGTTTACAAGCAATTTTCTTTGGTATTTCTCGGGTATATATATTACAAGTAATCATAAAAATCTTCAATTATTATATATATATATATATATATATATATATATATATATATATATATATATATATAATAACTTAATGCTTAATAGGACATATATTAATATATATATATATATATTAATAGATTAACGGATATGGATCATTTTGTAACTGGGAATGCTTTCTATTTTTTTTTCCTGCGCTTACTTTTGTTTTCTTGTAACTTTTCACACTTACTTTAATATTACCTACATACAATTCTCATTCCTACCTTAATACCCACTAATATTATGAAAAAGTTATTTCCATCAAAAGTTATTTCCAACATCAGTTTTCACTTTTATTAAAACATTAAGAAAAAAAACATTTACAACACAGAGAAGAGTGATCAAAAAATTATAATTACTTCGCTGTCAATTCTTCTACACGTTCACTTTCTAGCTAATGACCTGTAGCTGTAGTAACCTAGTAACTAATATAAAATATTACTAGAAATAAATATTTGGGGCAGGCAGCTTCGTTAGAAGGGGGAGGGATTTGAATTGATACCTTATACGGCTAAGGGCTTCTCAAATTTTTGAGAACGAAAAGGGAAATTCATTTAAATGATGTTTGAATAAACAAACCCCCGTTTCTATTTCCTGGCGCCGACTTCAGGATACCTCCGCGTCGATCATCAGCATTTCGGTGACTTTTCAACCATAACTTTGTATATGGTAACAAGTTAAAATAAGTAACATCTGGTCCGTTTAAATTAATAAAAAATAAATTTGACGCGTGGTGTATGGTTAAACTGCTTCTTAAATCTGTTATTATGGTGTTCATGACACTAAAACCTCACTCACATTCTGCAGTAGAACACGGAATTGATCGAATGAAAAAAAAGGCTGAACTTTTTGAAAGTTGCCCCAAAACCAGCAAATACAAAACAAAACAACAATGCAACCAGCAAATACAAAATACAACCAGCAAATACAAAAACTTTCTTGAGACCTCGAGAGTACGCTGCGCGTACTTGGTATTTTTCAAAATTTCTTGAGAGGACTCGGCGCATACAGCGCGTATCCTTTCGTACCCTTGCATCTTCTGCATTAGGAAGCGGGATTTTTACGCCACTACTCCGTGCACGATTTAAAAAGGTAATGATCATAGAATAGTGCGCAGCCTTCGAGCTGCCGCTTGAATCAATGTCCGCATTACATTTTTGAAGCAATATTTGCGTTCTGGTCGCTCGTTCACTGTGACATACCTGTACACGGTCACTTATTGAACGCTATGTTATGTCATTCTAAATTCCATTGGCTGGTTGTGGAGGATCGGCTTATTAGTTAAAGGGGGGAGGGGGCTCTCGGATGACCCTCAGAAAAACATTTGGAATTCGGCTGATATCCACGGCTATTGTGTGTAACTAAGCAAGGCCCCTTAATTCTTCCAGTACTGTTGAAAAGTGACATTAGTTTAGAAGTTTAGATGTCCGGTTTTGACTTGCTATCGGTTTTTGTGACTTGAAATTTAAGAATTCTGGAACATTTTTGTCCGTTTAGAAAAGTTTTAAATCAAAGTAGTTAGTTTCAACATGTGTGGGGAAGGGGAGAGGGCAGTATAATCCTGTCAGTCACTCTCTTGGCTATGCAGATGTTGTATCACTACTCATGTTTGCAGGTGTTATCCCTTCGTAAGAAAAGAATTTCTGTCCAAAACTTTGCGACTTTTTTTTTTTGCTTGTTTTTCTAACCGAACTAAAATGCCAACATTTTAGAAAATGTGCCAAAATGTGAAACGTTTCATAACACATGTTTTCTATTTTTTTGTTTGGTTACGATTTCTTTTCTGGATCACTTAATGCAACAGTTTATTGAGTGACACCTACTTATCTTTGTTAGTGAGGCTTTCTTGCCTTTATATCCTGAAGAGGGAGGCTGTTCTGCCTTTATATCCTGAAAAGGAAGGCTGTTCTTCCTTTATATCCTGAAAAGAGAGGCTCTTCTGCATTTATATTCTGAAGAGGGAGGCTGTTCTGCCTTTATATCCTGAAGAGGGGAGCTATTTTTTACCTCCAAAATCAGTTAAAACCGTTACTAATTTGTTACTTTCCCTGCACTACATGGTAATGTATAGGGAAAGTATTGGAATCGTGTCGAAAATCGCAACTCGAGTTTTCGACGGATCTACACGTTTCAAGACCTCTAGAATACGAAAAAACCATTTTTAGCGTGACGTCTATGTGTGTGTCTGTCTGTCTGTGCAGATTTTGTATCCACTCTAATTAAAAAACTAATGAACCGAATTTCACAAAATTCGGCAGATAAGTCACTTGTAGATCACCCTGGTGCTGATTAGATTTTGGTGCGATTCGAAAAAAAATAACCTGCCATTTTTTGCAAAATGGCCCGCAAAAATCGTCAAAATCTAAACTAAGGAACTACGTATCCTCAAATATATCCATTAAATGCTTGTTTAATGCGTATTTTTTAGCGAAGAAAAGAATAAGACCAACCCTATTACACTAGGATTAACCGTTCTGAGGATATTTTAGTTTTCCGTATTTTCTCTACACCACCTTTGAAAATAAGTCCGGTTACTGAATGAGAACGAAAATTGAATTAAAAGTGAAATAAATTTAATTAAAATAAAGAGAACGTAGATATAAGTCTGCAGGGAAAGTCATGTGCTGCCCACATCAGATTTTTTTATGCTGTGCTTTTAACGAAGATTTTACGTTTTAGTTTTCTTTTCTTACATTCTCAAACATATAGCATAAACCATAGCTGTCCTGAAAATTTTTTTAATTTGAGACTTTGGCGAAAATGCCCGTTTTTTAACCTTTTAAATACGTTATGAACACTTTTGGAATGGTGTCAATCTGTAGGTATATGTAGGCATGACTAATGACTATAAGCCTTTAACACGTTAATTCGAAAGCAAAGATGCATGTACCCCGCCATGCTATGAAATTTTATATTTAATAATATTCTATAAAAAAAAAAATAGAAATTGATAGAACTTTTGCAATTTATGTGACTAAAACGACGTACGTTATTCGAAATCCCAGATCTTCGAATAAGATTATTTTTTGTGGAGAAACATTGATAATTATTGGGGGAAACGATAACAGTAATCTATATTTCCAATTCATCGAATGTGATTCTATGATATAATTATAGGGAATAATTAGGTGCTATAATTAGGGAATATCAATTCATTAAATTGCCCGACTTGTTGACAACATTGGAAAATAGGTTTTGTAAGCAGATATTAGTGATGAATTAAATCTGGAAGTTCCTACGAACATGCAGTTTTTACCAGTAGTATGCTAAAATCCTTTTGCGTATAATAGTACGCAATGTATATACAAAATGGCGAGAAATAAATGACGACGAATTTCATTTGAGTCCGTTTCCTTTTTACTTTCCCTGCAATACATGGTAATGTATAGGGAAAGTATTGGAATCATGCCGAAAATGGCAACTCGAGTTTTCGACGGATCTACACGTTTCGAGATCTCTAGAATGCGAAAAAACTATTTTTAGCGTGACGTCTGTGTGTGTGTCTGTCTGTCTGTGTGTCTGTCTGTCTGTGCAATGTATGTATCCACTCTAACTCAAAAACTTATGGACCGATTTTCATAAAATTTGGTAGGTAAGTCACTTTGGTATGTCCCTGGTGCTGATTAGCTTTTGGTACGATTCGTAAAAACAGAACCCGCTAATTTTTGCGAAATGGCCCGTAAAAATGTAATGTATCCACTCTAGCTAAAATACTAATTGACCCAATTTCACAAAATTTGGTAGATAAGTTACTTGTACGATACTCTAGTGCTGATTAGATTTTGGTATTAATCGAAAAAGAACAGCCTGAATTTTTTTACGAAATGACCCGCAAAAATGTAATGTATCCACTCTATCTAAAATACTGATTGACCAAATTTCACAAAATTTGGTAGATAAGTTACTTGTACGATACTCTAGTGCTGATTAGATTTTGGTATTAATCGAAAAAGAACAGCCTGAATTTTTTTACGAAATGACCCGCAAAAATGTAATGTATCGCCACTCTATCTAAAATACTGATTGACCAAATTTCACAAAATTTGGTAGATAAGTTACTTGTACGATACTCTAGTGCTGATTAGATTTTGGTATTAATCGAAAAAGAACAGCCTGAATTTTTTTACGAAATGACCCGCAAAAATGTAATGTATCCACTCTATCTAAAATACTGATTGACCAAATTTCACAAAATTTGGTAGATAAGTTACTTGTACGATACTCTAGTGCTGATTAGATTTTGGTATTAATCGAAAAAGAACAGCCTGAATTTTTTTACGAAATGACCCGCAAAAATGTAATGTATCCACTCTATCTAAAATACTGATTGACCAAATTTCACAAAATTTGGTAGATAAGTTACTTGTACGATACTCTAGTGCTGATTAGATTTTGGTATTAATCGAAAAAGAACAGCCTGAATTTTTTTACGAAATGACCCGCAAAAATGTAATGTATCCACTCTATCTAAAATACTGATTGACCAAATTTCACAAAATTTGGTAGATAAGTTACTTGTACGATACTCTAGTGCTGATTAGATTTTGGTATTAATCGAAAAAGAACAGCCTGAATTTTTTTACGAAATGACCCGCAAAAATGTAATGTATCCACTCTATCTAAAATACTGATTGACCAAATTTCACAAAATTTGGTAGATAAGTTACCTGTGGGATACTCTGGTGCTGATTAGATTTTGGTATTATTCGGAAAAGAACAACCTGTCTTTTTTTTATGAAATGGCCCTCAAAAATCGCCAAAATCTTAAAAAAAAGCTACGTATGTTCAAATATATCAATTAAATGCTTGTTTTATAGTTAATTTTTGATGAGGAAAAGAATAAAAACTACTATATTACTCTAGGACTACCGTTCTCGAGATATTTGAGATTTTTCGCATTCAGTTATGTCACTTTTGGAAAAATGTCTAATTATCAAATAAAACCAAACATTGAATTAAAAATGCAAATTCAGTGTTATTTGGCTCAATTAAACTCAATCTAATGAATTATTAAAGCAATAAAGAACATATGAATTTGAGTCTGCAGGGAAAGTCATGTGCTGACCACATCAGATTTTTTATAACTGTTTTCAGGATGGCAACTCTTAATATTATTTTCGAACTCAAATTTAGCATTGAATCACAGTAGATTATATTTTAAAATTGTGTTTATTCTTCATATTTATCAACATGAATGCAAAACGACATGTGATAGTAAAACTACACTTGAAAGGCAAGGGAAATTTTGAGAGATTTTAAACATTTAGATGTATCAAAGAGAGTAAATTAAAAGACATTAAAGATGTTAAAAGAGACAAGTAATGTTGAAATAAGACGCAATGGTAGAAGAAAGGTGAGTGTTCGAACAAAATAATTAATAAAAACTGTAAGTGAAAAAAATTGTCGAAATCCTTCATAGTCTGCCTGAAAAACATCACGAGAGTTACATTTGTCAAAAAATACGGCTCAAATTATTATTGAAGATGATGTAAAATTGAAAACTAAGAAAAAGGTAGTTTATGGATAATCTGAACAAAAAAAAAAAAGCATGGTAAAAAGAGTCAGAAAGTGTAAAATGCTATAGTAAAGACAGAGAAACATGTTGCCCATGATATGGTTTTTTAAATGAAAAACTATTTTCTCTACAAGCACCTCACAACAATAAAAATGACATGGTTTAGATGAAATCAATTAAGAATATTCCTTAAATAAAGGGAGCGATTTAAAGGTTCAAAAACCCTTTTCCGCAATGGCGTGGGAGTGTATTAGCCAAACATGCAAACTGCTTCTTCTCTCCATTAAAACAGGTGTCAAATTCGATCAGAAATTCTATTTCGAAAATGGTTTGAAAGCTCGCATGATTAATCAAGCCAAACAAGTTGTTCTAGAACGATTTGCTTACTTTTCAGCAAGTTTTGACATCGGCGCACGAGGCAGAACGTGTACTAATCTAATGTAAGTTAAATTGTGCAGGTTTCGTATTTGCAGAGGAATGGCCAGCATCAAGCTTTGATCTAAATCCCCTTGTAACTGCTCTACACCCTTTGAGTGAGCTGGGCGGTCTGGGTAATAAATAAAAAAATGATCTCAATACCCTAGATTTTTGCATTTGGAGAGTAAGTTAAAAACCTAAAACTTATGTCAACAGAAAAAATTCAAGAAATTTCTACTGAAGATATGGAACGAATTCTGTTTCACATAGGCTGCTGCTGCAAAGGCTTTTCTAATGAGATCAGCATATATACTTAAAATCAAAGGAAGGATAATAGAAATTGATAATTAAATATTGATTAGCTATCCTTAACCTATTTAGAAAGTGTAATGCTTTTCAAAAACTACTAATACATTTTGAAATACAATCATGTTCATGCCGTCACTTATTTCAGCCTGTAATCTGCATGTAATAATCAGTCCTAATAAGTGGTTGGCATTTAAACATAAGCAGTATGTCCCATAAGCAGTGAAAAACTCGCTATATTTTGAATCAAGAATATTAAATTATTACTTTCCACAAAGCGATAGGGTGTACCAAAGAAATTTAATTTAATTTTTAAAGATATTCAACTATCGCCAACTTGGCGATATTTACCAAAAGTTGTCAAGTTAGCAATGCTGCGCCACATTTATCGCCAAGCGTTACAGTCAAATAAAGACATGACAGACAGGGATATTGATTTTTAACACTTTACAACATAGTTGAAAAGTGTTTATGACTTTGTTCATTCTGTCTGTCTGTCCGTTCGCACGATAACTGCCGTAAAAATGACTTTATCAAAATGAAATTTTAGTATGTTGTTCAGACGGTCTGTGGGACCTACGGAATTATAAATGAATAATATCACCCAATTAGTTTTAGATTGAACTCAAATTAAAAAAATGAAATACATTGAACCCTATGGGACCTAATTTTTCAAACACGTTTTAAGCGAATTTAAAATTCACAAATTGCTTCGAAAATTTTAGGAAACATTGAAATTATCCTATAAAATATATAAAAAGAAATTTCAGCAAAATATGTCCAGTAGTTTTTTAAATAAAAATAAAAATAATAATGACACCCATATAATATGATAAGGCCACGTAACCCGCTTCAAAATGAAATATGGCATCCATCTTTTTACCCAAAGTAAAAATCTCCATTTTTAAAATTCTTTTAAATTTATATTTAGTGTTGTATTCGTCCTAAAACCGCTTTATTTTTGCTTTTTTTTTCTTTGCATCTATATTCTGCGCCAACGCAGTTGCAATATATTTGAGTTTAAATGATCATCAAACGTTAATTATTTCTAAAACAAAGCCTAATTTTAATGAATGTAAAATGTAAACAAGTGATTGTAAGATGAATTGTATAAGAATTGCTTCTTGTTCCTCTTCTTCGACCCAGACCGTCCGACCTACCAGAAAGATATAAGGTTTCTGTTTGGACGGACTGGAGTATATGAATTGCTGATTTTTTTTTTCATATCAAATTATTTAACTCTGGAATCTGGAATAAAAGTGGATAAATGAAATATTCACGACTTTTACATAGAGAACCAGACGATTTATTTTTCGATGACGTCATTTGAAAAGGTTTGAATGAAGTTTTAAGCATAGAGTTAGAAAGTACTTTCACATCCATGGTTTTAATTTTCCAAGTAAAATAAATTATTGTAGTTCTGTGATAAGTAAAAAAATATCACCGCTGAATGTATAGTATTTTAGAGATGTTTGGATAAAATTACAGGTAAAATAAATTATTGTAGTTCTGTGATAATTAAAAAAACTATCACAGCTGAATGTATCGTATTTTAGAGATGTTTAAATAAAATTACAGTCGGAAACTGTTTTATAATCAATGCTTTATGCATGATTGATCTTTCTTGTTCTTTTTCTAAGAAAGTGCATAAACAGAAACTATAGAACATCAGTGTTTAACAGAAACTATATAACATCTAAAAAATTATTTATGTTTAAATGTGCTACTCCAGGCATTTTAGCAAGACAAAATAAACTGTTTGTACTCAAGTCATGGCAGAAGTTTGAAATTGCCCGCAGCTTTTTAAGTTTCAGAGAAGTTTGTCAAGTTTTCCTAAATCTTTGAAAAATCGCAGTCTATACTATTCTTTTCTCTTAAACACAGAGCGTGCAGAAATTTCTCTAATTATTTGCCATGATTACAATTCCGTGGCAATCCACTAAAATCATTTAAACAAAGAAATACGAACAACACAAACAGATGCAAACTGAAATACGTGCCTTTACATCTAAAGTTTACTTAAAACTATGCTTTTCACAAGCGCAAAAGACCACATATTTGCGGATTGTGTTTAACTTGGAAGCAAGATTGTTTATTCCCTTGCCTAAAGGTGCAGTCAAAATGGCAAGGGGGCGATTGCAAAGCGAAACTGTCAAACGCGGATTTGTTTTTCTCATGTCTTTTGTTCCTTTTGAGAATGTTAACGGTTTTAACGTGTGTAAATTAAGTTAAGAAATTCTTAATTAAGTTAAAAGTACCATAAGGAAAGTGATAATGTAAACAATCATTAATGGCATACAGAGTCTGTCCTGCAATAAAAATTAATTGCATTAAAATTCATGTATGACAATCAACCAACTAATATGCATTTCTAATCAAGTCTACTTTAATCAGATTTGCCTTTGAGGAGCTAAGCATTTCTTGATTATCTATCGTTAATTAATCAGCATATTTATTAAGTATAATTTTCTCGGACTGTGCGCAATCTAACCAGAATGTGTCTTTTAAGGGTTAGTATTTTTACGTAAAATTTACTTTTAATAGATATCGGTTTAACTGCAGGCATTCACCGAAATTTTTCCAAGCTTTGTTTCATAAATGGGCAATCTGAAAATTTAGGATTTAGCATAATCTGTCGACCCTATTTCTTTATCAATTCTCTATTTTACTAATGGTAGGTACATCTTAGCTATAGCGTCTTTCCTAAATATAAATATAAGCTAAAGATACAATAAATAAATAAAATACTTACAAGAGAAATTCCCTCTTTGAAATTCCTCTCCATTGACTTTTTATGAACTATCCTCCACCAATTTAACGCTGTTTGTGGGCTAATTATTTTAGTATTCTAATTTTATTTTCCCTGCAATACATGGTAATGTATAGTGAAAGTATTGGAATCATACCGAAAATCACAACTCAAGTTTTCGACGGATCTACACGTTTCGAGACCTCTAGAATACGAAAAAAAAAACATTTTTAGCGTGACGTCTGTGTGTGTGTCTGTCTGTCTGTGCAATGTATGTATCCACTCTAACTAAGAAACTACTGGACCGAATTTCATAAAATTTGGTAAGTCACTTGGGTGAGACCCTGATGCTGATTAGTTTTTGATAGGATTCGTAAAAACAGAACCCGCCCTTTTTTTTTTTTTTTTTTGTGGAATGGCCTGTAAAAATTTCATGTATCCACTCTAGCTAAAATACCATATGACCAAATTTCACAAAATTTGGTAGCTAAGTTACTTGTGGGATACTCTAGTGTTGATTAGATTTTAGTACGATTCATAAAAGAAGAACCCGCCTTTTTTTACGAAATGGCACGCAAAAATTTCATGTATCCACTCTAGCTAAAATACTAATTGACCAAATTTCACACAATTTGGTAGCTAAGTTACTTGTGGGATACTCTAGTGTTGATTAGATTTTAGTAGGATTCGTAAAAGAAGAACCCGCCTTTTTTTACGAAATGGCACTCAAAAATTTCATGCATCTACCCTAGCTAAAACACTAATTGACCAAATTTCACAAAATTTCGTAGCTAAGTTACTTGTGGGATACTCTATAGTGTTGATTAGATTTTAGTACGATTCGTAAAAGAAGAACCCGCCCTTTTTTACGAAATGGCACGCAAAAATTTCATGTATCCACTCTAGCTAAAATACTAATTGACCAAATTTCACAAAATTTAGTAGATAAGTTGCTTGTGGGATACTCTGGTGCTGATTAGATTTTGGTTCAATTCGGAAAAGAACAACCTGCCTTTTTCTACGAAATGGCCCGCAAAAATTGCCAAAATCTAAATTAAAAAAGAAGAAGAAGACTGCGTATGCTCAAATGTATCAATTAAATTCTTGTTTTATACGCAATTTTTGACGGGGAAAAGAATACAACACACTCCATTATGCTTTAGGACTAACCGTTTTCCAGATATTTGAGATTTCTTGAATTTTTGTTACGCCGATTTCGTAAAAATGTCCAATTACCAAATAAAAACAAATATTGAAATAAAAATGCATATTTAGTGTTATTTGGTGCAATTAAACTCAATCTAACGAATTATTAAAGAAATAAAGAAAATATGAATTTGAGTCTGCAGGGAAAGTCATGTGCTGCCCACATGAGATTTTTTATCTTCGAAGAATGGCGCAAACGAGCAGTTCGAAGTTCTAAAAAATTTAAGTACATTCTAGAAGTCCCTTTTCCGAATTAGCAATTATCTGTGATAGTGTCTGAATTTGCCGCGCTTTCCATGATGTTAATGATGTAAGATGTAAATTTCATACATTGAATAGGAGCCCAAGTTTAGCTACGTCTCTACCCAGCAGCGCTATTGAGCAAGTGTAAGCAGTGGATATTGTAAAACAATCTTTGCGGGCTTGTCAGAGAAGCTCATATCTCTTTCTGGTGTCTCGCTTGGCATCATTTTCGGTCACCTTATCAACTAATTTGTCTCAATGTCATTATAATTTAACGACTTTTGCCAAATGTCACAAACTGGCCGATAATTCAATATGTCTTAAAATTAAATTTTAATCTTCGACAATCCATCTATCCAGTTTTACTTTTCTTGAGACAGGTGAGTTTTAAATGTGTGTTGTATGGAATTTGAGTTTTGTTAGAGCTCGTAAAATAATGTCTTTCTGTTAGGGGTCGTATGGAAATTATGTTTTGTTAGGAAATCTCCTAGTAATCAATAACATTAGTCGGAAGTGGTGCATGGTCCACGGGCGTCCATGGGTTTTAGGAGCGCAAAATCTGCTAGCGAACTAAAGTGTTTTATAATTCTATGCACCCTGTCATATAACGAACTTAATACACCTAGTACATAATAAAAGTATTTAATCTGTTTATCTGTCACATTTGATGATACCTTTGGTGACCTTAGCGACGAATTTTGTGCAATATCTATCGCAAACTTGGGGACTTTTGAGAAATGCTACAGATGATACACTTGACTATCTCTGAAAATGATATGTTTTCAGATCCAGATGATACACTTGAATATCTCTGAAAATTAAAATAAATTTCTCTGGTTATCCCTCTCGATTTGTGGGAATGATCAATTTTTTGTCCTTATTCCAAATATAGCAAGTTCTACTGTTCGCAGAACAAGTGCGGTTGTTGAAAAGTCATATAAAATTTGCATTTAATTAGGGGGGGGGGGACTAAGAGGGCATAGACTATTTGCATTTCGTTGGAGGGGGGAGGGTCGTACAATAATTATATTTTGTTAGGAGATCGTATAGCAATTCATCAGGATAGATGTCCGCGTGTGTCCTTGGAAATTAGGACCGCAAACTCAGTAGGCGAGTAGATGGGAGGGAATATTTTATACAGAAATTTATGACTCGTCATATGACAGTTTTGACATTTGCTTAAATTTAATTTTATAAATCTGTATATAAAGGCATAATTAGTAAAATATAGTGGAGTACTACGGCCAGTATCCACTTAGAGACGCTACTTTAAAATAAGACACAGATCTTTAAAATCACCAAATATAAACACTTATGCTCGACGTTTCAAATAAACACTTCATACTGGCGAACACTTAAATGAAGTCATTTAATTGAAAAAATGTTGCATTTTAAACAAATTTAGCACCACACCCGTCCCCGTAATAAAAGAAATATATAAGCCATACTATCTCTGTCTGTCACATGAAGCGACATAATCATAAAGCAAGATTAATAAAAACCTTTCAAGATATCTCTTTGCTTGGAAAAATATTTTTCAGTGTAAGTACGACTTATCCCCAAGGCAAAATAGTCTTGTCATCAACATTCCATCTTATGTTGGATAGGATAAAATTTTAATATTCAGTTTTTAAAGTAACGAAAAAAAAAGAAGAATTTTTCCCATATTAAAAAATTATAAAGAAATTTTTTTTTCTAGTATTCCTACAGAAATAACACTGAATTTTAAATTCACTAAAATGTTGTTTTTGTTGCATATGGCTTTATTGGAAACCAATCCATTACACAACTGGCATCTATCTCACAATGATACAAAGAGAGATACCATAACCATTAGCCGTTACTCATTCAGCACCACCCAGGAGGCACGTGTGACTTAAAGTTTGTCACGGACGCGAGTAACATTGACAGAGAGTGGTATAATTACATTCAAAATCAAGTTACTTATTTATAAAAACATTAAAAAGCAAAATGAAATAACATTAAAATTAAAGAAACGACCAATGGCAGTTTCCACAAAATTCAAATAACTTAAAAGGAACAAGAGAGATCAATCATGCATAAAGCATTGATTACGAAACACTTTCCAACTGCAATGCAATTTTATTTAAACATCTCTAAAATGCGATACATTCAGCGGTAATATTTTTAAAATTATCACAATAATACATTAATTTATTATATTTGAAAACTTAAAACTTCATCGAAAAAAATGAACTTTATTCAAATGACGTCATTGAAAAGTAAATTGCCTGGTTTAAACATCTCTAAAATGCGATACATTCAACTGCAATATTTTTAAAATTATCACAATACTACAATAATTTATTATATTAAGTTTATTCAAATGACGTCATTGAAATATAAATCATCTGGCTCTCTAAGTAAAAGCTGTGAATATTTCATTCATACACTTTTATTCTATTCCTTTCATCCATCACAATAGTGCAATAATTTATTTTATTTAAAAATTTAAAACCGTGGAGGTAAAAGTAATTTAACTCTATACTTAAAACTTCATCGAAAAAGTCTGCTTCTCTAAATAAAAAGTCAATGAATGTTTCATTCATATCAGCTATATTGCAGACTCCAGAGCTAAATAGTTTTGCGTTAAAGAAATTCAGCAATTCTTATACAACTCATCCTACATCTTTATGTGTTTATATTTTCCATAAGTGAAAACTAGGATTCGTTGTAGAAATAATCAAAGTTCGAAGATCATTTAAACTCTATTGTAATTGCGTTGTTTCAGAATGCAGATGCACAGAAATTAAGCAAAAATAAAGCGGTTTTAGGACGGATACAACACTAAATATAAATTAAAAAGAACTTCAAAAATTACGATTTCGACACAAGATGAATGGCATTGATCATTTAAGCTCAAATATATTGTAATTGCGTTTTTTCAGAATATAGATGCACACAAATTAAGCAAAAATAAAGCTGTTTTAGGATGGATACAACATTAAATATAAATTAAAAAGAGCTTTAAAAATCACGAATTTGACACAAGATGGATGCCATATTTTATTTTGCAGTAGGTCACGTGATCTCTTCATACAATATGGGTGTAATTATTATTTTAATTTTTATTTAAAAAACTACCGAATATATTTTGCTGTATATATATTATTTACAATATATTATTTTTATATTTATATCTCATCCATTTTCTACTTTCTTCTACGGCCATGTGTATTATTTCTGCAATACAATTTACAGTAATGTACACAGAAACGTAGAATCAGCATTAGCGAACCAGGTATGGCTCTTGATAACGTACATAGTTTCGGAAATACTTTTCACTTTATACAATTTATTTATTTTTAAAAAAATAGGCCTAGTTCCACGTGCAAAAGATTTTTTTCTGTTTTGCAACATTTCATCTTATACACTATTCTTGCTTTACACCATGTATGTTTATGCAGGGAACAAGGGGATTAGTACTTTAAGTACCTGTATTATATATATGATTTATAACACAATAAAAATTTAATCTAAGGGTGTAGTTAAAGGATTATATTAACTAATCTTTACCACATGTCAATCATTTTCAATTCCTTGACTTATATATAGAGCAGGGAAAAAGGGGTAACCAATTTAGTACCTGCTTTATTTATATGTATTATTTATAATGTTTTATTTATAATGTTCTCTTTATCATCTTCACAAGCTTGTCGTATAGTCACTATTGATATCAAATAATCACTTCAGACCATTTTATTTTAATTTTTACTATACAGAATATTTCAATAAATGATCAATCTCTGGTATATATAATACAAGTAAATTAAAATTCTTCAATTATATATATATATATATATATATATATAAATATTTATATATATATATATATTATATATATATATTCTGCTACTTATAACTTATTCAAGCCTTTTAATCCGAAAATTAATCGGTTTGTAATTGCTTGTTGTAGTAAGAAAGTAAAACTGACAGACTCTTCTTTACTACATGGAACCGCAATATTCATTATTTTTACATAATATAATCAGAAGAAAATAAACTTTCAGCTAAGGAAATAAAAAAAAATATTGCAAATAAATTTTATACTGTTAGAGGTGAAATATGCTTTAATAAACAAGGATCACGGATTAAAACTCATGTTCACTGTGTCCTGTATTATCGACAAGCATAAGAAAATTGAGGTATCAAGTAGTTTTTAAATAAGTACACAAATAAACTTATATTGCATCCAGAATACTTATATACATAGAATATTGGTTTTTACTTAATGTATAGTATATGCTACATTAATGGTTAAAAAACCAATCCAGCTTAAACAGAAGCTTAAACATTTATGGTTCTTTTTAGTAGAGACATACAATGAATTTATCTATTAAAAAATTAAAATGTTACCTAATAAAATTTCAACATTTTATGAAAAATAATAGCTATCACCAGTGAAAATAAATACATTTACACACATTTACCTACTGTGCTATAAATAATATTTTATATAGTAAACTATTTTCTGTAAACTATAGATATTAAGTAATTGGGCGATTTAAGCGTCAAAATCAAAAGAAATACAGTTTAGAAACTGTTGTTGAAACCCAGACCGTCCGACCTACCAGAAAGGTGTAAGGTAACAGTTTGGACGGTCGGGAAGTGCCACCCAATTTAGACCGGAACCCAGTGGGGGAGGCATCCACAGGGACCGTACCCTCCTTCCCCTACCACCAACCTCTCGGAAGGACTTTCGGACCCACATGTTTAACGTGATCGTACTCCGCATGAACACGGCGGCAGTTTTGGCAGTGGCTGGAATCGAACCCGGGCCTACCGAGTGCAACTCCAGCGCGCTAACCAATGGGCTACCGCGGCCATTTTACAGTTTAGAAACTGTAAAATAAATTAGAAAGTGAAAAAAAAAGATGCAACAAAATTTGTCTCCTATTATTTCATAAAGAAATTCTTAAATAAAACACAAGATAATGCATGCCTTCATATTATTTTCTGAATATTCGAGAAGGATACAAGTAAATAAAAAGTAAACATAAGAAAAATGAAATCTTACCTTTTAACAAAAAATAAGTTGTTTTATTCAGTTAAGATTCGTCCAAGCATTTCACTTAAACTAATTTTTTAGAATATTTCTTATTGAATAATCATCAAATTCTAACTTTCTTTATTCCTAGTATTTTCAACTACGTTTTTACTAAAATATTTTAAAGGTGAACTAGATTAATAAAGAAACCAAAATCTTCCATATGACAATTGCAAAAAGAATAAAAGAAAATCTTCTCAACTTCAAAACTGGAACAAGTACTGAATTAAAGTTAGGAAACTTATGCAATGTTTTATTGGCAAAATGTTGCCACCGACATCGATTACAATTATTTAAAAGCAGACGATTTCTATTTTACTCAAACAAGAAAAAATTGATTTTCACTTTCGTCTGATTAAAATATAATGGTTTAGATTACGAGTATAAAATTAATTTATGCATTAAACAATCAAATGCCACATAATTTATAAAAAAATAACACATATCCTCAATGAAAAAAAATCTGATGTGGGCAGCACATGACTTTCATTTTATAATGTAATGAATTTACTCCTTTTACAGTCAAAAAATAATGTATAAGATCCACGGTACTGTGTTTTTAACATTGAATTGTACATTTTGCGATTTTCCGGATGACAACATGCAAAGCTATTTCAAAGTGCCCAATTAACTTATATTTTGCGCAACTCAAAATAAACAATTATCAATAATTATAGCATCCTCAATAAGAGACATAGTTCATATATTTATATATTTTAATAATTAATTCATCAATTAGGCGTCATTTTTGCAATTTTGACGATATTTGCGTCAACCTGGGGTGAAATATCACCAAATTGGCGATACGTCGATAGATTATTCGCCAAGTTTGCCAAATGCGTCAGCTAGTGTTACAAACAAATGGAGAGAAAAACACTTCTTATATACTATAAGGTATGTCCGTCATAAGATGGAAATCAGAATTTGCAAAACATTACTTCCCATTTGGCGTCATTTTTATCAATTTGGTGATATTCTTATCACTTTGGCAACATTTAAAAAAGTCGCCAAGTTGGCAACACTTTGCCAAAATCTCACCAAGCGTTATGGACGGAGAAATAAGTTATTATTCTTATAGCGGATAACTGGCTATTGGTGTTCCAATACAAAAGTATTACCCAAAGTATCTTTTCTCATGAATGAAACGAGCTAAATCCACAAGAATGATGTCATTAAATTTATCGCATGATATTACAGTTGATAAGTGAACATATTCCACAGAAGCCGACGTGGTGGTCAAGCGGTCAAGGCAAGCTTTTCCTTGCGCTCGTTCGGCTGCCGGGTTGTGGGTTCGAGTCCCACCTTTAGCCATGGATGTTGTGTCGTTGGGCGCAGTGTGTTCCGCCCCCACTGGTGCGCCGGGTCAACGTCATGTGACGGCTAAATGGTTCACGATTCTGGCCGATGTATAGGCGAATGATGAGTATCAAGTACCTGGCCATTTGTATATATATATATATATATATATATATTCCACAGAAGTTAATATTTATGTGATTTTTTGATACATTTATTTGAAAAATGTGCAATATTTCGAGAACGGTTCATGCTAGCGTTCTAAAGTTTATGTTAATCGTTATTAAGAAAAAGTTACATAGAAAATGCCTATTTCCATAACTTTATTAAAGATTTTGGTTTTTGATGCTTTTTTAAAATTTCATTCGAAAATTTAGAGGTGTTCTGAATATTCGACTGCGTTTAAAGGCAATAGACTTCCAGTATTCACAGATTGTAACTTTTGTACCAAATTTCGTTCTAATCGCTCCTTTCGTTCGTGAGATGTCGTCTCCACAGACTCACTGACACACACACACACACACACAGACATCACCTCCAAAACGTTTGATTCGTATTCATGGATGCTTGAAACGTGCTATCCCGTCGAAAACTCGAATTCGAATTTTCGACTCCGTCACAATACTTTCCTTAGACATTATATTATGTATATAAGGAAAGTAAAAAATATCAAATACAAAATCTAACAGTATAAATCCATGGTTCAAATTTAAATAATTATTCAAAATTATATTGTTTTTTCATATTTCAATTAAAATTTAATTGATATTCAAAAGCATTTCTGTTACCGTGGTAACCATCTAGTTAACATACGCATAATGGGTGTATGAAGACAAATCTGAGTCAAGTCATTCGTGACCTACAATGTGTATTAAAATTAAATCGTACACGGAATATGCTTTCGAAAACAAATAATTCGACGAAATAAAAATTAAATGCTTACATGCATGCAAAATCTTCAAGCCAAGAGGTGGTTTTTATCGACGTTACCAGCGGGGCCAGACTTGAACTGGGGCCCAGGGCAGACAGAGTCCTTCCACCACTCGATATACATTGACCTCGGCTTTTATTCCTTAAATATTGATCTAAAACATATATAATAAATTACAAAGTTGCGTAGAAAAAGGTACAGAATTTTATGAAATCGATAAATATTTTCCGGGGATTAAATTTGAAGAAATACAAAATTTAAATTTCTATACGGCCCCCGTACAAAAACATTTCCAATGAGTAAAATGTGCCCCATACACTAATAAGATGATGTACAAAACTTCAGCATTTTATCATAAAAAGTCCCAGAGATATGTTTAAACAAAGTTGGTGAAGGATTAATCACAAATTAAAATGTAAATGTTTACAGCAAGAGTGCAAATTACGCAACGCAGAAATGCATCATAGGCAAATAATATCTGACTCTTATCTTTAATGGATCTATGGCATGGATGGAAAATATATTGAATGAAATTTGTAATCTTTGTGTAAAGTTATTATTTCTACACAGTGCAGATACTTTTGTACCAATAAATAGAAAAATTATTATTTATTTATGTAATCATCGTTTTCTTTCATAACTTGTGTATGACCCTTGAAACGCGATCTACCGACATGATTTTTCCCCTCTAAGAACCCATGTGGATGCGATGCATCGAAAAGTGGTTTAAGTCAGCATTTTTATCTTTTCACATCTCTGGGACTTTTTATGATAAAATGCTGAAATTTTGTACATCACCTTATTAGTGTATGGGGCACATTTTACTCATTAGAAATATTTTTGTACGGGGTCAAATAAAAATTTAAATTTTGTATTTCTTCAAATTTAATCCTCTGAAAATGTTTATAGATTTCATAAAATTCTATATCTTTTTTTACGCAATTTTGTAATATATTATATATGTCTAAGATCAATATTTAAGGAATAAATGTCGAGGTCAATGTTTTTGGGATACCCTGTATATGAAATGAACAAAATTATTTTTCAAAAACATAATTCCATTCTAAAACAAAGTATACAAAATGTGGTTCTTATAAATTTTAGTGGAATTTAAATTATTGGCAACTTTCTTATCATAACCAAGATGTCCAACATGCTAAATTAGTGCGATCAATCCTTATGCATATCCCAAAATGAATCTGTCCGATGGTATACATTTTTTTTGGAAACAGCTGTTCATTTTTCGATGATGTAATTGTTTAATATGAGGCCCCCTCTGATGTGGGGATCCGGGGCAGCTGTCCCACTTACCTTGCTTACCAGGCATATTATAGGGCACGCCGATAAATATTAGGACATAAGGCATGACAGCGCATTTCATTTTTATGGATTCCTATACTTTTATCATTACTATAGCAATTACATCAGACATGAAGTAATCGCTAGAGGAATCGAATAATATACACTATATACAGAGTGTCCCAAAAAGATTGAAACGCGCTTTAATTATTTACCTGTTGGCGATAAGTGGGCAATGTAAATTGCAAAAATGTTGAAAGTAAGGGAGGAAATAAAACATCACAGACATCACATCAAAAATGTTTGATTCGTAATCAGAGATGCTTGAAACTTGCTCTCCCGTCGAAAACTCGAATTTGAATTTTCGATCCCGTCACAATACTTTCCTTATACATTATGTATATAAGGAAAGTAATATATATATAAAATTTCGAAGTTTTCGCTCGAATTTAAAAAAAATTCTATCTAGTTCTAGATTTTTGGATAACAAATATTAAGTTTCGTGAAAATCCATTAATATTTGTGTCTGCTATCATGTACACAAAAAATTAACGACAGACAGACAGACGGACACCCTTCCAAAAATAGTCAAAACGTGTTCAGAAGGTGTTGAAACATATATTGGCATCAAAATCTCGAAATTGAAAATTTTCGTGAAAAAATAATACTTTCTCAATACTATACGTATAAGAAAGTAAAATTAATAATCATGTATTTAAAATGTTAAAAAATATATATTGAACACTTTTTTTTTTATTTAAAAGTGAATGACATATACAGGAGGGGGTGGCCCAATAATTGGCTCAATATTATCAAGTGGCAGCATTTTGAGTGTCTACAAACGATCAGTGAAAGTTTGTCAATGTGGTTTGATCACTGATTTTTGATCAGCTGAACAGCTATTTGACGTATTTGTCAAAGTGTAAGGTCAAACATTTCTCTTGTAGAGCAGAGTCCTACTGTTTCGTCAAACATTGAGGAGTCAGTATGATTGACATTTGTATTGACCAATCGCGGACCGATTACCGTTTTGTGAATTGAATATAGTTATTTTCTATTTTGCCCATTTGTTACTTTCCTTATATACATAATGTATAAGGAAAGTATTGTGACGGGGTCATTTTTATCCATTTGGCGAGATTTTCGTTAATTTGGCAACATTTAAAAAAGTCGCCAAGCTGGCGACATTCCGCCAAATTCTCGTCAAGCGTTATGGACGGAGAAATAAGTTATTCTTATAGCAGATAAATGACTATTGGCGTTCAAATACAAAAGTATTACTCAAAGTATCTTTTCTCATGAATGGAACGAGCTAGATCTACGAGAATGATGTCACCCAATTTATCGCATATTACATATGAAAAGTGAACATGTTTCTCAACAGTTAATTTCTTTTTTTTTTTTAATTTATGGGATTTTTTGATAAATTTGTTTGAAAAATGCGAAATGTCTCGAGAACGATTCATGCTAGAGTTCTAAAATTTATGTCACTCGTTTTCCAAGGAAAAATTACACAAGAAATGTCTACTTGCGTAACTTTATTAAAGGTTTTGATTTTTTGATGATTTTTTTCAAAATTTCACTCGAAAATTTAGGGGGGGTTCTGAACATTCGATTACGTTTAAAAACAGTAGGCTTCCAGTATTCACGGATTGTGATTTTTGTACCAATTTCATTCGAATCGCTCCATTCGTTCGCGAGATATCGTCTCCACAGACTCACTGACACACACACACACACATCACCTCAAAAATGTTTGATTCGTGATCGGGGGTGCTTGAAACGTGCTCTCCCGTCGAAAACTCGAATTCGAATTTTCGACACCGTCACAATACTTTCCTTATACATCATGTATATAAGGAAAGTAAAAATATCCATCTAAAAATATCCGATTCAAATTATTTGTGCATGTTTATTGTCAAAAGTGCATTCCACACATATGTTAAATAGAATGTTTTAAGAAATAAACATTAAAATAATTGTTGCTTCTGCCCAATGCTGCAACTAGAAATTTAGTGCATAGGGCTAAAAGAATTTTGGTGCCCTTTTTCAAACGTATTTATTTTATGTATTATGGAAAAATAGTTTCTACTTTCAATTAATGTTTATTAAAATCCATTGTCACAATTATATGAAAATAATTCAAATTATTAAATTTTAATTTTGATGTATGCATTTGAGTCTTATTATTATTATTTATTGTAACGATTTGGGACACAAAGTATTGTTTTCCCGAAAATATTCTAATTCAAGGCATTTTAGGGGTGGGACAGCCCAGTGGTTAGCAGGCAGGGATTGCACTCGGAAGAGCCGAGTTCGATTCCCGGTTCAACCCAAACTGTCGCCATGTTTACTCGAAGCATAGGCGCGTTAAATATGTGGATCCGTACGTCCTTCCGAGAGGTTGGTAGTAGGGGAAGGAGGGTACGGTCCATATGGATGCCACCCCACTTGGTTCCGGTTTAAATTAGAGTCACTGTCCTGACCGTCTAAACAGTTACCTTACATCCTCGGGTAGGTCGGACGGTCTGGGTCAAAGACGAATTCGTGATTATGATGCAAATATATGTTTAAGGACTTCCTGAACACATTTTGACTATTTTAGAAGTAATGTCTGACTGTCTGCCTATCTGTAGTTGATTTCTTGTGTACACTATAGCTGCCACAAATACTATTGGATTTTCACGAAACTTTATATCCGGTTTTGTTATCGAAAAATCTAGAACAAGATAGAATTTTTTTTTACATTCGAACAAAAACTTCAAAATTTTATATATTCTTAACATGGCAGCATAGGACAACATTTGGCGTAATCATGTATAAATGGGGTTATTTATAACTTAATAGTTTCAATTATTGTTGTGAAAAGCCGCCAAGATACAATTTTTGTGCTCGTGATATCAATAAACCGTTGGGGAGGGGGTACATTGTCAAGTACGATATAAATAGAAATCTTTTTTCAAGCCCTTTAAAGTGATGGATAAAATGCTATAATTATAATCATTTGCACCAACATTACAGATTTATCAAAAAAAATTTATAAAATTAAAAAAAAACTTTTAAAAGATACATATAAAATGGATTCTGGTATGAGAAAGTCGAGTGGAGCCACACTCCAATTAATTTTAATTGTTGCTGTTTGAGTTCTGTGAATACATGTTTCTTCATGATTAAATTTGGTTATTGCTGCAATATTCTTTAGCAAACTTCTAGAATATATTTCATTAATTCTTAGCATAGAAAATCATTGGTGGTTAAGCTTTTATTATCGCACAAATTTGTCCTACATACAAAGGCATGGTTAGGAAGGTCAGAGGGGCATTTGTGCACCGGCACCAGTCAATAGAAATAATGTGAAACAACACAGTGGACTCCAATCTATATATTTGCGACCCTCACTCCCCCACCCCCCACACAAACAATTTAGAAACCCATTTACGCACCCCACGAAATTGCAGTTCAGGATTATGGTTGGAGTACTAGAAACTTTCATCTCATCTTTTGCTTCAGGTACATTCATTTTCATGAGAACACAATTCCCATTTCTTTTCAAAGACCCTTCACAGAAATTATCCAATATATGTTTCAAAGTTTGCAGTTGCAATACCTGAAAACAGAAAAGCACATAAATCTAACCAGATTTTGAGTAGAAGGCATTTTTTTAGGGTGTCTGATGATTAGATCTTCTGATGCAACATATACTATCTCTCCAACTTTCACAACTACACGACCAAAAGCATATTCATGAACAAAGGCAAGATTTTTCTTTTTTGTTCAGATTTTTATAATTTTTTTTTATATTTAATTCAGATTTACTACTTCACAATCATTAAGTGCCGGCCGTCCAAATAGGTGCTCTTAGTCCCCTGGACGAGTCGGACGGTCTGGGTCTTCTACAATCATTAAGTGAACAAATCAGGCGATTTGCATTGTACTAATACAAAATTCATAAATTCCTTGTTAAATCCAGACTATTAATAAATGTGGGCTCGTTATAAGTAAGTTTTACAGCATCTAAACCATTTCAAAAAACAAACATTCTATGCTTTTTTTTATATATAAATCTGAGTCTATGCCTTAAAAAACCTTTTACAGTGCTACTTGTTTGAAGAATAATATTAAATAATTGAAAACAGAAATTTAGAACATCGAATATTTATTTCTTTATAACACATTTTTAACTATAAAACTTAACTTTTCCAACTGAACTACTGTTATGCTAAAATAAGTAGTTTGAGCACCCTTAAATTAACATTTCTATGGAGAATGAGTATTGTGCAGGAAAGTTTCCTTCAAACAGTAAGCTAAGAAATTATTACAGGAATTGAAACTGGCGTACTTAATAAGCAAAAAATAGGCAAATTTGATTAATTCTAATTTTATTACTTTTCTATTTAAAACTATTGAATCTAGATTTGCAGGATATATTTCTAATAAGTTGATAAAAATTTAATCATTTTATAAATGCAAGCCAAAATCTTATTTCCGCTTTATAGAGTGTATGCAATAAATATATACACAAAACTTAATGCGTTTCATAATAAGTTTAATTTATCAACATAATAGAAACACTATCCACAAATATACTACAATTGACCTTTGTTCATCCTTTTAAAAACATTAAGAATACAGCTTAAATGAGAATGCAACAACAGGTTAGCAATTAGAACACATGCAATTCCAATTGTATCTATAGTAATATTTTTAGATCAAACAATTAATGCTTGCATAAAGCATGTACTTTTAAAAATAAACCTTTTTGTTAAAAATATAAATATATCAAAGGCTAAATTTGAATATATTCTTAAACTATATCACTTGCAAATGTCTGCCATTTTGTGAATGATGTAACCTGTCTGTATTCTAAAATAAATTCACGAAACTTTATTTTCTTTTGTAGAATTTATTAGCAGAAAACAGCTCAATTGTAACAATGGAATGTTTATACACTACTATATACATCTAATTCAAGAAAAGACAGAGCTGTTCTGTAAGGCATCAACATTTTATTTGAAGAACTATTCTATCAAACATTACAAATACAGACTAGATTCATACAGTTGTCTAAATGTGGTAGAATAACATCATTAAATCTTTCACCATAAAATATATAAAATATGGTAACAGTCAGATCATAATGCATATGGTAATAAATATAAAATACAGATCTTTCATAACAAGATATAAAATTTATACATCCAGTGTAAATATATATCAACACAAATTCTTTCTAGAAATCTTTTAGTATAACAAAAACAATCTCTCAGATTAAAACTTTTGAACATCACAATTTTTAAGACTAGTAGAATAAAAAAGAATATACAGTTCAATTTGAGGAAGCATCAATACATATTTCATCTTAACAGATAAAGAGCAATTCTGGAAAATAACCCAATTTCAACAGTAGTATTTCCACATCTTTTCGCGAAAGAAGTTATTTTACAGAGTAAAATTTTTTTGAAATAATCAATCTTTATTAAAACTCATGCTAAAAACATTACTTTGGATCTTTAAAAATTCCAGACATGAAAAAGATCCATTAAAAGTTATTGGATGGTTTTATTTTAGGAAAACTATAATCATCCCTATTGCCTTTTGAAGAAATTGGATTCAATTTATCCAAAACCAGCAACAGAGCATAAACGTAAAAAAGGTGACTTAAAATAAAGTTATAATAATTATTTTTTAAAAATAAAAATGTGAGTGATGCCACTGCTTAGTAAAACTTTGCCTGAAATTTAGTCTACAGCCATTCCAAACTGAATCTTGGATTATCTTCACAATTAACTGAACTAAAGCTACCTCATCAAAACAGGTTACTACAACTTACCTTTAACCTTCACTTCAATTTAATATTCTTTTAATATGATGCAAATAAGCATATTGTAAAAAATCCATCTTATCAATTACACGAATTACCACTATTAAAAAACATTATAGGCATATTAAACACACTATCGGACAATTTCTCCCCACATTTCACTTCTATGCTGCATAAAGTCAACTTTCTCTGCCCTTTTCTTAACATTTTTTTCGTTGATGTATCTTGAACAGTTGCATTAGAATTTTATACAGAAGTCATGATAGAGGCTCACAATTTTTAAGAGATTAAATAATAAAATATGCAATACAATACAGACATATAAATATCTAGATGGAAATAAGATCTGACTAAAAATGATGGCACCCTTATACCGAATCAGTGTTGCCATAAGACAACTGAAATTATCTTAATTTTACATTAATATTTATATGTATATTTCTCTGTACTTTTGCATTATTTAAGTATTGAATTTTATATTACCAATAAAGTTGTAATAACGTTTACAGTCATTTCTCCAGTTAGAGTAAGCAAAGTAGTGCTTTAATTTGCTATAATGACCTGTTATATGTAACTCCTTTTTATATTTATTTTCACGATTTAACAATTATCACAATAGGGTAGGAAATGTTTTAAAAAAAAAAAAAATACAAATTAAAGAAATCTGAAACATTAATCATAAAATCATAAATTAAATAAACCTCATTCACACACTCATTAGGAGTCTTATTACTGATTAGAATATCACAGAAATCAATTTTAACTGCTCAATTCAACTATGATTTAAATAAACTTTTGAAAACAAATATAACAGATCTATACAAAAGTATACACAATCTGTCTAAATATCAAGCTATGCAATCATACATTTTAGAGCATTAAACATCTGTTAAAATCAAAAGCATAAATTAGAAATAAAAAAATATATTTTTGGTAAAAAGTTTATATAGTTATGTCCATTGATTAATATGATACTTAGAAATAATATATTTTACAGATTTGTAAATAACTTTATAAAATATATCAATAAAATATAATACTTGAATGACAAAGGAAACTAATACTAAGATTCAAAATATCAAAGCAATGAAAGAAAAATGGAAATACTAAAAATGGCCAAGTTATAAAATGCATTATGTAAGCCAAATTTCCTACAATCAATATAGTTGCTTAGGCATGAACCAGAATGTTTAAATATGACTTACTGGGTGAAATAGTTTTATGATGCATTATATTTATTTAATAAAATTAAAAAAATAATTTAAAAAATGTATATTTACTTTTAATTTAATAAATACCTTCATGAAAGAATGTTTTTCTCATAGAGAAGATTCTTTGCTCATAGCTTGTCACATAGAACATAAAAGGGACAATTAAAATACATATTTTCAAATTCTTTAATAATAGTACTATTAAATGCAACACTGAAAAATCTAAGCTAAACTATTTTGAAAATATAATTTAAATATACCGTAATAAATGCTGGTATTTTTAAATGTACTGAATATTTAGCAATAAAATATGGAGCTGATTGCAAGGTATAAAAACAACACTCAGGCATTAAAATTTTTACAAAAACACTTAAAAATAAGACTCAATTTTTTAAATATTTACAATATTCCATAATTTATACTTTGATTTAAATCACTAATTTTCAGATCTTGTAAAATGCTACCATCAAGTATGCATAAATATTGTGCAATTTTTAAAAATGTTCGTATTATATTGAGCATGAATAAAAAATACTTTATGCATAGATAAAAAATATTTTTTCTTTTTCAAAAATGACGAGAATTTGTAGTTGCTGAACTAGTAGTTTCTTTCTTTGCTGTCCACTGGCTTGGACGATACTACAAAAAGAAAAGGATAATCATAAGTTTGGATATTCTAGAAACACAAATATTTTTAATTAACCTGTTTTTTTATATATATATACTTGATTTATATGCATTAAAAAGCACAAAGATTCTAAATATTTGTTATAACAATTGATAGAAAAATTGTGTCAAACACACTATAACCAGATAAGTAGATCCATTGAGACTTAACAAATGAAAGTTAGGTAGTTATGGTTAAAGTTCAGGTACTGAAAGTGATGAGGATGGTTAAAAAATGACTTAGAATGAATAGCTGGAAGATGAGGTACTGAAAGCATCCATTTTTACTTTCCTTATATACATAATGTATAAGGAAAGTATTGTGACGGAGTCGAAAATTCGAATTCGAGTTTTCGACGGGAGAGCACGTTTCGAGCATCCCTGATCACGAATCAAACATTTTTGAAGTGATGTCTGTGTGTGTGTGAGTCTGTGGAGACGATAATTGACGAACGAATGGACCGATTCAAACCAAATTTGGTACAAAAATCACAATCCGTAAACACTGGAAGCCTATTGTTTTCATACGCAATCGAATGTTCGGAACACCCCTAAATTTTCGAATGAAATTTTGAAAAAATCGTCAAAAAATTAAAATCACTAATAAAGTTACGCAAATAGACATTTCTTATGTAATTTTTCATTAGAAAACGGTTAACATAAATTTTAGAACGTTAACATGAACTGTTTTCGAGATATTGCACATTTTTCAAAAAAATGATCAAAATGTCATAAAATAAAAGAAAAATATTTCCTATTGAGAAACATGTTCATTTTTCACATGTAATACCATGCGATAGATTGGGTGACATCATTTTCGTGGATCTAGCTCGTTCCATTCACGAGAAAAGATACTTTGGGAAATACTTTTGTATTTGAATGCCAATAGTCATTTAGCTGCTGTAAGAATAACTTATTTCTTCGTCCATAACGCTTGGCGATATTTTGGCGACGAATTTGGCGGAACGTCGCCAGCTTGGCGACTTTTTGAAATGTGGCCAAATTAACGAAAATCTCGCCAAATGGATAAAAATGACGCTAAATCAATGAAAATGACGACCAATTGTCGAAAATTCCATATCTTGGAAAGAATATTAGTATCTACTATAAGAAAAAGCTATTTTTTTACTGTAAAAGTAGTAAATTCATTACATTATATAAGGAAAGTCATGTGTTGCCCACATCAGATTTTTTCTGAATGTACATAAGTAAAACATTTAAAAGTAAATATTTGATCAGTCAAACATACAGAATCATTTATAATAGCTGTTCTTAACCCTTTCGCTACGAACGGCACGCCCAGGTGCCAGCTGCGAACTTGCATTCAAGGACGAACGACACGCCCACGGGCCGGCTGGAGGAAATTTTACCCTAAAGGACGACTGGCACGTATTGGTGTTTCTACGTGGAACGTTTTAATTTGAATGTATTTGTCTCCTAGATGGTGTTAAATGCTCGTGGAAGCAACTTAAATGTATTTTGTAGATGTTTGACCTTGGCACAAGGAGAATCCAATGAATTATTTCTCCATTTGGAGCAGTGAAACACATGGTTCTGTAAAGTAAACAAAGCACTTCTCGTAGCATCAACAATTTTATAATTGAGTTCCGGGTCGCGTTCTGATTTTGTCTTTTATTGATTTCGTTGTTGAATTAGAGGAATATAAGAGAGGTTTTTTTTTTTGAGTGGGTGGGGGAGGGGGGGGGGGTAAAGGAATGTGCGGCAATGAAATGATTAGGTTATTTATGTTCTCATGGAAAGGAAGGCTGGGATTTCGTTAATATATCCCATCGAAAAGGTCCAGATATGGAATAAAAATATATAAATCGTCAGAATCAGAATGAGGCCATAAATGGAATTTCCTTGTGTATACTGGAAAGGACACGGGATTATCAAGCTCTGATGGTGGGTATGGAGAATGCGTTGTGAAAACATTTCTAAGTGAACTTTTAGGAAAAGGATATACTTTGTATTTGGATAAATTTTTTACCTCTCCTGTACTTACAAAGTATTTGTTGTCTAAGAATACGCATGTATGTGGTACAGTTTTAAAAAATCGGAAGGACATGCCAAAGAATTATCCATCTGTACCTAAAACATATATACACTAAAATTTTTAATATTTTGATAAAAGAAAATTTGTATAAAAAAATATACATCAAATGGAAAATAAGTATTTCCTTTCTTCCTGAAAAAAGTAGAATGCTGTGTTGAACGTGTGATTTTTAGTGAATTTTTTTCGAGAGTTAGGCTTAGCGCAAAAAAATAGCCGTCTTTTGGGCACATTTCGGAAACGAAGCGCTTCGTCCTTTGGGCCACAGTAGTTTCGGAATACCGCCGTCCCGAAAGGGTTAAAGCTACTTATTAGCTGTAGTGCCCACAGCCAGCAGTCATCATTTCTAGTGGTCTCTAACAAATGCACTAAACATATGCAATTCTGCAAAACAGTTAATTAGAAACAGTATTATACTTAATAATGTTTACTAAAAATACACATTTTTAGAAAAAAATTATAAATCACTTTTCAATATTTCAAATTCATTAAATAAATGGAATCTCTTACATGGGGAAGGTGTCTGTCGACTGTTAATGACCATTTTAGTAGCCAAAATTTTGGAAAAATAAGTAATAAATAAAAAATAATAAAACTAAAACTAATGGCACCTGAAACTTAACCAAACAATTATACTTACCTTTATCAAGAATTGACCGGATGAACTTTGTGGATACTTATAAGCATAAAATACCCAAACTGAAGCAGCTACAATGGCCACAAGGAATACCAATATTGTAGCTATAGCTCCTGGACTGATGCCACTTTCAGAGCTGCTACTTTCTTCTATTAAGAAGGTAGAAAAACTATTTTAAGCAGATCATAAAAAAAAAATTTCAAACATTTTTATTACTTTCACAAAATGTGATTTTTCTTCATTAATGATGTGAAGTGAAATTAATTTTCAGTACTATATTGTATTATACAATGAGCAGAATATAAAAGTAATTAAAATATCTTGAATATTTGTTTATATAAAGAAAATTTTTTCTTTTTTTATAAATATCAGAAAATAATATAACAAAATGCAGAAATTATATTCTCAATGTAAAATTAATAATAATAATAATCAGAATGAAAAAAAATGGAAAATTACACCTATATTACGATAAAACAAATATTTAATGAAGATATTAAGCCCGAATGTTGAAATATTGGTGGTATACTAAAAAGGATTTTAATTTATACTTTGGCAGAAACAATCATTTTACAGACAGAATGCATGAAAAAATCCCTCATGCTTTTCAAATACCACGAAATTTATAAATGCAAAATATTATATTTCTCTGTCTTTCAGTACAATTTGAGTCATATAACTCAAAATGAGTCAATTTCTTATTCAAAGTAACTTCGAAATGACATATACATAACTTGAAAATGTTTGAGTTTTACTCAAAAAACAATCATACACAGCTTTATATTAAAATTAGAAATATAATTAGTAACTGTTGATAAAAATTTTCTTTGGTAAATAGCATAAAACAAATATATAAGGATATAAATCACTTTTGGAGCCAAAGTATGCCTCCTTCAGAATAAGAGACAGTAATTACACTAGTGAAAGTAGGCAAGAAAATATAAAACCATCTGATATTTTCCTGCTTTTGCATACAAACTAGTTGATATCCTTATATTTTTATTTCACATTATTTACTCACCAAAAATGTTTATCCACAGGAATATTATTTACAGAAAAAGGTATTGTTGCACAATATTCAGTTTGGCATATTCTAACAATTTACTAAAACTTAAATTGAAAACATGCCATTGTGTTAAAGAAATATGCAACACGTTGACTAAAGAAGTAATAAAAGCATACCTTAAAAACTAGTTAGTACACAAATCCATATCTTGAAAAGGATAGCAAAAAGAAAAATGATCAAATTCAGTCATTAATTTGTTGTCTACAATACTGTAATTTTAATGTTAAGCATATCAAATAATCAAATCAAATAATTTTATTTATAAAAAGCACATTTGAAATAGAAGGATAATTATTCTTGGTGGCTTACCCTGGTTTAAAATTTTTTATAATGTCCCATAATGCCTAACCTGGTTAAGTTGTTCTAAAATGACATTTAACAGAAGTTAAATATATCTAATCATACTTTGCAATTTAATAGGAGCATAAAATAAATCAATTTCACCATCAACTAGTTTAAGGTGCAATAAAATAAACATCTTTCATCAAAAAATAAAACAGTATTGACTGCTGTACCAGAACAGAAACTAATTTTATTTCCAAACCCATTCAATGCTATACATACATATTTACTTCTTGTTAAGTTTTAGTCGCACATTTGAATTTCTATCTTTAACTTAATGACTGTTTGTTTGTTTTCCCAGTGGCAGTTTATATATCAGTATAACGAAAAAGCTTACTATGCATCATTGAAACTATTTCCATTCTTCAATAAGTTGTGTAATGAATTTTCAATTTGAAGAGAACAGTCATGGTAAATTCAAGTTTTTATTAAATTGAATTTTCTCCAAGAACAATAAAGGAATTTTTATTGAACAAGAGTCGATATACAGTCAAGTTGACAAAGAAGGAATGCCTTTTATGCAGTACTTTCCCAGATAAAAAATAAGATATTTACATTGCATGTTATGAAAACTATAAAAACAAAGTACAAGCAACCTAGCAATACTGTTAGAGCCACAAATTTATCCTACAATATGAAGTTATTTTTCCATAATTTAACATTACAACCACTATCTCATGGGTTGTCCTTATCTTAAAAAAGAAAATGAAAATGAAAGGGGGGGGGGGAACTGAAATGAATATTAAATTTACATTTAATTAACCTTAAAAATTACAGAAAGAAAATATGTATGGGGGGGAATATATATACATATATATATATATATATATATATATATATATATATATATATATATATATATATATACATACACACAGTGATCTCTCACCCATGCGTGGGCACAGGGGACAGCAGGAAAAACGTGCATAAGTGAAAGATTGGCATAAGCGAAAAACCACAAAAGGTAGCTTAAAAGTGAAACATCAATACATCGTACTACATTATATTGTTAATTAATACTATGTATACACTACTGAAAAATGTAAATAAGATTAGTTTCAAAATGCAATGAATTTATTTTTTAATGAATTACTATTTTTTAAGAACACAAAGAAAATGGAAATGCTTACATACTCAAATTTCGTTTTACTCCCATTACTGCTTTCTCACAAAATAATTTACAATCGAGGATTATTTTTGTTTTCGTGAATTTTCAAAAAGAGTCTTTTCAAGTTCATCAAGACGTGAAAAAGTACCTTCACTCCCGGAATTGAACTGAAAATAGTCACGCAGAGTTTCTAATGCTTCTAACGCTACTGTGTGCCACCCAGGCGGTGAAGTGGATAGCATCATCGGCTGCTGTCCGGTGGGCTCGGGTTCGAATCCCAAGTAAGGCATGGTTGTATTTCGAGGTAAAGTCAGACTTCCGCCTATGGGGTCCTCATCTAAAATGTGAAGCTGCACCCCCCTTTGACCTTCGTCAGTGATGCTTGTCTGTAAATAAACTTTGTTCTCTTGTATTGTCTTATTCGTTCTTTCCTGTGTCGGCAAAGTTTCGATTACAGGAGGTCATCAGCAACAACAAGCTACTGTGTGAGTTGGAGGAACTTTTGCTACATCTTCTTCATCATCGTCATCCACCTCTTCATCTTTGTCACCACCATTTATTTCAGCTGCAATGTCTCCAATTTCCCGCAATTGAGCTGTGATTAAATTTTCATCTACATCAACGAATTCGTTGAAAGTACACGTAGAGAGTCCACCAGATACAGTATGCCAATCTTCTTTGTTAATGTCATTTTCACAATTTTCACTTTCATTTTCTGGCTTCTCACATTCATTTTCTGCTGGAAACGAATATCCTGGTTTCTTAAAGCAGCTTTTAATACACTTGTCAGTGATGTTTCTCCATGATGAGCACAACATATGAATTGCATCAAGGACGGTAACTTGCTTCAATTTGTCTTTCGTTGCACATTTTGTTTCTAAAGCAGCTAGAAGTTGACAGATTAAAGTTGTTCTGTAAATGCATGTTCACACAAAGAATGACACTCAGATCCAAAGGTTGAATGTTGCTCGTGCAATTCGCAGGAAAAAACATAACTTTTGTGTTGTTGAAAGTTGGAAGATCTTGTGGGTGAGCAGGACACTGATCCATGAATAAGAGAACTTTCCGTTTTTCTTTTTACCATTTTCCTGTCGAATTTATGAAGGAAATCCAAGAAAACGTGCTATGTCATCCACGCCGTTTTGTTGCTAGTGTAGTCACAAGGAAGCTGTTTCACGTTCTTAAAACAGCGAGGTTTGTTTGATTTGCCAATGACCAATGGTGGAAATATTTCCGAACCATCGGCGTTGCAACACAGCAAGACAGTTAGTCTTTCTTTACTTTTTTCCCCACCATGGCATGATTCTCACTTGAATGTTGAGGTTCTAATGGGCATCATTTTATAAAAAAGACCAGTTTCATCACAATTGTAAATGTTTTATGGTTCGTGTCCATTTACTAAAGTAGCCAAGTCTTCTTTCCATTGTTCTACAGTTCCTTCATTAACACTCGCACTTTCCCCAGAAAGGACACGAGTTGCCAAGCCATGCTTATTTTTGAATTTTTCAATCCATCCATGTGATGCAGAAAAGTTTTCCATTTCAAAACTCTTTGACAACTGTACGGGCTTCACCCTTAGAAGCTTAACATTAACAGAAATGTTCGAGGTACGAGCTTCTTTAAACCATAGCACCAAAACTTTCTCAAATGCTTTGTACTTTCCGCCTTGAATTCTGCTTTTTTTCTTCGACTGAATTCCACATTCTTGATGAGCTACTATTATCGCCTCCCGATTTTTTAAAATCCCTCTCAATGTCGATTCTGGGACATTAAAATGCTCCGCTAAAGCTTTTTTCGAGGTGCAAGAATTTTCTTCGAATTTTTTAATAACATTCATTTTAAACGAAAGTGACAATTTCGTTCTTTTTACCATTTTAAAACGTAACCATCTAACCAAAACTCCAAAGATTGTTCTTTCGTTAGCAATCAATACCACATGGTACATACTGTACTAACCTCTCTAATTGGCTGCGACTTTTACTGATGTCAATCACAAGAACCCCCACGTACACCCCTGTGTATAAGGTAGAAGAATGTGTTCCTGGAATCTGAACAATAGGGGAAGGGCGAGGAGATACATTCTTAGAAGCAGAACAAAAAGGGTAAAATTCTTGCGATAAACAACACCTGACTACTTGAGGAACCTACTTTTTGAACTGAGACAATTTTTTTTTTTTTTTTTGGAACGAGCATAAGTGAGAGGTGCTTTTTTAGTGTGGCGCATAAATGAATAAGAGTTATTATTGTTTTCCTATATCCCTGGCCGGGACAGCGGAAAAAAACGTGCATAAGTGAAAACGTACATAAGTTCTTTATATATATATAAAAAACTGTGCTATTTCCGCAAGCAGACACATGCACTGAACCATGTTATTTATTCTAGCTTTCAAGTAATTTTTATTTACCACTCAGTGATAATAAAGATCAGGAAGAAAAAAAAGCAATTTTGATAAAATTATTTCTTTTAAATCTTCAATAATAGGAATGAAATATTGATGAAGTACAAAATCATAGAAGCAAAAGTTAATATTACAACTGATAAAGTGGAAATTATACAGTTAAACTTTTGGAAAAATTAAAAAAATAAATGTCAGATCTTAGGTGAAGAAGGAAAAGAAATTTAATAGCAAGGCTAAATGCAATGAACAATGCTTCCCGGAGGAATTTGACATGGAAATTTCACCATATTCATTACATGTTAGATGAATCACAAAAACTTAGCTAATACTGACAATTCATAATTAACTTTTTATAGTTTTCATATTTTATTTTTTTTTTCATCTTTATTTTTATGCCCATGCACAAATAGCTTTCACAAAAATAAACTATCAAAATTCTTTTGCAGCTAAATAAACTTGAGACCTTTTGGTCTCAAGAAGGAAGGAGGGGGGGGGGGACAAAACTGTTCTACCAGTGTTGGGACCATAATAAATCCTTTTTCCAAAAAGATAAAATATTTCTAATGCCATCAATAAAATTTCTGATAAGAAACTTTAACAATATATCCTGTAAAAAAATATGCTGAATTGGACATACCATGCACCAAGTGAGCTGCATCTTCAATTTTTTCAAACACATCATTGGAATGTGTGCTATCTACATTCGAATGTGTGCTATCTACATTGGCTGCATTATCTGCATTATCTACATTATACATGGAAGATGCAGATTTGGATGTAGAAGTTTTATCTGGTAACAGCTGCGAAGTTTCTGTTTCTTTACTTGTAACTATGCTGATTTCTGTTTTACCTGAAATAAACAATTACGCAGAAGATATTGAAAACTTTATATAACTAACAGAATCTAGCTGAACAGCCAATAAAAAATCTTGTTATAGATACACTGATAAACAAAAAATTAATACACATCAAACCAAACATAATAAAAAAATTTTAGCAATATATTTTGAATTAAAATCTAGAAAAGCAAACAGAGTGGAACAAGTAAATTGTAATTTATTCTGGTTGTTCATTTGAAAAAGAAAATAATAAAAATTGCCAAATTAGATTTTAAGAACATGTTGCAATTTCAGGAAGAGTTACAAATAATTTCCAATATTGATTAAATAAATTATAGTAGAAGAAATTATAGTAGAAAAAATTTTAAGGGCGTTTTCTTTAAATAAATCTGTAGGTTTTGACCTTTAGTTTAAAAAAATCATGAAATTCGGCCATTTAGACTTTAAAAACATTTAAAACTTTCAAACAACTTTTATGGTTTTGTCCATCACTAGCAGTGAGGTATTTGACATTTGTATTTCAGACAATCTTGCATAACAGAATTTGTCAAATAAAGAAAGTAATAAATAATACAGGAGAGATAATTTAATTTAAAAAAAACACATAAATAAAGCAACTTCCCGGCCGTCCAAACAGTTACCTTACACCTTTCTCGTAGGTCGGACAGTCTGGGTCTCAACAACAACAACATAAATAAAGCAAGAAATATATAAATAACAAAATTTACTGTTCTTGTAATAAATCTAAATATAGTAAAATTCAATTAAAAATTTATATGCTCCTTACCCGAAGTTGATGTTTCAAAAACAGGACATGATGATCCAATCTAAAAATACGAAATATCAAATATATTAATTATGAATGCAAAATTCTAAATAAGACAGTACTGTAAATAATTTTAAATAAGACAAGAAAACCTGTCTAGAAGATCACTCATGTTGGTTGTTAAAACAGATGGTTGTGAAAAAAAAAAAAAAGAATTTTATACATTTGGAGCAGTTTGTTTAACACTAGAATGACAGAAGCGGTCATTTTGGCCGCATAACTACTTTGAGAAACGATTCCTCCAAAACAGCTAATCTCAGTCCATTGAAATTTTATGACTTTTCTTATTTTCTTAAAGTAATAATTAAAATAAGAAAAGTCAAAATTTCAATGGGCTGGGATTAGCCATTTTGGAGGAATCATTTCTCAAAGTAATTATGCGGTCAAAATGACTACTTCTGCCATTTTAGTGTTAATAGAAAATGCGACTATATAAGTATCACTGTTTTGGTTTTAAATGCTCTAAAACTAGAGCATTTAATTTGTAAAATAATATCACGTTTAAAGATATTTTGATTTAATATATATTTAGCAAAACTTTTAAATTTAGTGCATTAACTTTTAAAATTATTAGACCAGGTACTGATTTAAAGCTTTCAGAAATATTTCAAGCAGTTTAATTTGATAATTAGATTTAAAAAGTTCCATGCATTGAAAATCCAGTATTTTTGTTTGTTTTTTAATTTCTATAGAAAATATTAGCATATTAAAAATACAAAAATTGGTAATTGATTGAATACAAAGCATTTGTAATAAATGTATATTCTGATGCGACTTCAACCAAATCAAGCCTCTATTATGACTTGTGAATTGCAAATGCCATAAGATCCTTCAATTAGCAAACTGGAAGGGACTGAAAACTTTCATTAAATCATAGTATTGATTATTTTATAAAAGGTTCTTAAATTATTTTTAAAAGATGTATTTTCAAATTTAAAACTTTATTCTTAAAATTACCGAGATTACTGGATTCACTCTTAAAATAGAAGATTATATGAAGGATCCCTTTTATAAATGTGGATATTTGTGAAAAGTGGAAACAATACAAAATATTTTCTAAAGTCCCATGATTATCTCAATATGTAAAGTAAGATAATCATGTGTAGTTATTGTGAAGGAGGAATTTTGAAAAAAAAAAGAAAGAAAAACTGCATTTAACATTTATAAATCAGTATAAGTTTTGTAATAACCCATTCAATTTTAATAACCCGAATTCTACCCACTCTAGCCTTATAAAATCATAAAGTTGCTTCTTTTAAATTTAAATATGAATAATTTAAAACTAAAAATCTGAAAAGCAAGTTAATAATATACAAGAAAAAAAGGAAAACACTGGAATTAGTAAGGAATATAAAATCCACATCAGCGCATATTTATTAAATTAAGGGTAAAAATTACAGCACAATTATCGATGTGTCAATCAGAAGACCTAAAGCATTGAAAAACCTCAATTGCTATACTTTAGTTAAACCAAATTAAATCTTGTCAAACAATTTCTGGAACACCTGAATAACAGAAAAACATGCCATATATTACAGTGCACAGTACTCACACATGCAATACTTCATGAGATCTAAAATAACCAGGAGAACGTCTATCTCCACCATAACACCAGATTCAATAAACAAAAATCAGGAAATTAATTGCATCCACTCGGGATTTTTAAAGCTGCTTTTTAAATGTAGGAATTAGGGGATACATTTCCTGAAAAGAAATTATACGTTAGGTCAACTTCTCATTCAAAAGTATTCAATATCTGGTCTTCCGATGGAGCCAGCCAATGGTATAATTCCGAAGGTGCCATCTTCCAAATTGAGCATTTTCCCCAATGCAAAGATATTTGAATTTAAGATTTCTGCCTACTTTCGTGAAAGACACAGAGCATGGCCACCAAATGAGTTTTAATTTTTTCTTAACATTACTGCTGAGAATGTCAAATTAAAAAAAAATGAAGATTTCATCCCAGACAGGTATTCCATCTCAACACAAAACTTCAACTACTTGCAAAAGAGAGATTGGTGGCCAACACCCAAAGATCAAATTTTGAAGCAATGCATTAAGCATTGTACAAGCTCAGTAATTTTATCTTTCTGCCAAAATGATTCAAAAATTAGTCTAGAGTTTATCAAGAATTCAAAACTATCAAAAGAACTCAACAAAGGTCCCAGTTAGTCCATATGAATCAGGGCCCACACTAGAAATTTCAAACTGATAGCCAACAAATTAGCCAAATTGAAAAATCATTGGCCAAATTTCATGATTATTAGTCAAAGTTATCGTCGTCATCGGCTAAAAAATTTCTACTTTGCCAATTTTAAAATGCAGCTAACAATATTAATTTCATTCTAAACAAGATATAAAGATAGGTAGATTTAATTTTTTTTTAATCATTAAATAGACTATTAGTAAATTAAACTTGCATTTACCAATGAAAAATCACAATGAGTTACAAAAATGACAAATTTATTCTATAATTCACATAGTTTCATTATCATATAAACCAGGCAAGCGTCGAATTTTTGTACCATTACACCAATTTTCAAAAGCTGCCTCAAAATTAAAATCCTTCATATCTGGCCCTTCACTATTTATAAGAATCAAGTCACTGAGATTTTTTACTCTGATGTTACTACGTAATGCAGTTTTTATAATATTCTGTTTACTAAAGCCTCTTTCAACATTGGTTGTTGTCATAGGACAGGTGAAACCAATTCTTGCTATATTGATAGTATTTTTATATGCAGTATCATCACTATATTCCTTTAAAATTAAGCACCAAAACTTTCTAAGGGATACATTTTTATGTTTAAACATAATAATTTTAAATAACTACCACTCCTCTAAAAGTTCATTTGGGTCTATATATCATCTGGTAGTATATGCATACATTTCGGATTTTAAAGCTCGCATTAAAAACATAGAAAAAGGGGTGTGATTAAAGAAAAAAAAACCAAAGAAACGTTTCATCGCAATCAAAAATGGCAGACAATGATTTGAAAATTGATTTAAAAATCATACACGATAAAGCGCTTTCCAAAATGGGTTTTTCTGATGAATTAGATATACACGATCAAAAATTTTCGAAATTAGTCATCGACAGAACCACAATTTTAAAGCTACCTAAGGAAAAAAAAAAATTAAATAGACTAAAAAATTCGAGCAGGCGTAATAATCGCATAAAAACCACAAAGATGATGAAGAAGAAGAAACGAAAACAAGCCGGGCAGGCTTAAAAAATCGTAACAAAAAGATAAATTATGATTCAACTTACGACAAAAACAGCAAATCGCAAGTTGGCATCCATGATAATCATCAACAGTGACCTTTTTTCAGTTGGTTTTAACTAAAAATAAATGCTTTTTCATTTATTTAAGAAATTTTTACGCTTCGCAAAATGTAAGAATTTTGGTTCCTAAAAAATCATTCGCCATTTTTCAAACTGCCAAACTGGCTTGCTTTCAAACTGCCATATACAGAAATCTCAAGCAAAGATGGGAAATTCCATTTCCAAAGCCTGTTGGTTAAGAGTGGAAACTACATCTACATTGTGGTTACAGTGGGAAAAAGAAATGGAAATTATTGCATTAGGTCTGCACTGAGACATTCAGAACAAAATGTAAGAATTTTGGTTCCTAAGTTGTTCCAACACAGAAATACAATAAAATCACATACATAGTATACAAATATGATACACAATATTATGGGGAACCTTAATTTAAATAATTTAGATGGAAAATTTGCAGAAAAAATAACAAAAAATAGAGTTGTGAACCAAAACCGGCCTCACACTATTATAAATGAAAAAGAAAAAGTGTATATATAAAGTGTATATATAGTATCACTGTCAAATATTTCATTCTTGTTTAGCAAACAGATATATCACTAAATTTGAACAGAATTCTGAAACGGAAAGAGTTAGGAATTGATTACATATATAAAAGAAATATAGATGAGTCTTATCTCTATTTATTCAAAAAATTAAAATAAATTATATATAACTCGTATATTATTACATATTTTTATGCTATAAAGTTGCTTCTTGAACATGAGGGCTAATTTTTACTAGTATCTACAGTTTAAGAATACTTTTAAAGAAAAAAATATGAACACATTTCTCATTGTTATAAAAATACAATTACAGCGTAATTCTGTTCATTTGATCTATCTGAAACAAAATTATTTTATTTCTTTTTTCCAATTCAGATAAAAATTTTGAATTTTTGTAAAATTTGTTTTAACAATTAAAATATACTTTAAATAATCTTGTTGCTTTAAAAAAACATTACAACAACCAGATCACGATAAACATTCGTTCGTAAAATGGGTTATATTTGTTTTATTTTAGGAATTGAAAATAATTCGAAAAGACATTTAAAATGAACTCTAAAAACTGTTGACTTAAAAATCATAACCAATTGAAATTTATACTTTTCTGAAAATAAAAGTGAAAAATTATTATTATTATTTTTTTAAGACAATCTAGATTTTTGATTTTCTGAAAACCACCTATTGTTTAATTCAATCTGGATAAACAAGATTTTTCTGTAAAATCAAGATTGATTACTAACACTAGCATGGCACCCATTTGATACCCAGCTTTGCCTTTGACGATCAATTCCATCAGAACACCTTTTAATAGCTTCACACCAGTTACAGGCCAATTTGACACCAGATGATACGCAAGAGATACAATCTTTGAAAGTGTTGCAAGCTGAAATGTAAAAAACAAATAGCTCTTTTAGATTAAAAGAACTTTGCTATTTATAAACATTACTTCAGAAGTAAATTATTCTATTGAACATACAGAGGGTCATAATTCAAGTATTCCTATTTATAGCTGTCTACAAGAGAATCAGAGGATAAAAACTATACAACCTTATACACCAAAAACTATACTTATCAATACCATATAAAACTAATTAAAAAAGTTACTTAAAGGCGTTAAAAAAAGTTACTTAAAGTGGTCCCTGTGAAAGAATGAAATTTCCTATTGTAGATATTCAAAATAAGGAATACATTGTAATTATATTGTCATAGTGACAGTAAATACACAATATCCTATGCCCAGCCACTCAAACAGCTGCTGAAGGCCTTTGTGCCAGTCGAGTGGTCTGGGTCTTCAACAATATCCCATGCATGTTTAAAAAAATGATATGCATAAGCAACATATATCGAAATGGCATTTTTCTAGCTTTACTCATTCACTTTATATTATATACTTGCTGTATTTCTGGTTCCTACCAGAGGATATTTTGTTAGTGTAACTCTCTAAACTAATTTTGTTTTGAAATTTTAAGATCACTTTATCCTAGTTTGAATCATATCAAGTTTGTTTCAGCATCTTCCTCACTGGTTTCCCTGTAGATAATGTAAAATAGGAATGCTTTTACTTAGGGCATTCATCAATGGATAATATTTTAAGCTTCAGAGTATGCCAGTGAGATATTTTAAACACTGTCACAGAAGATCACAAAATCTTAGTACTCAATTTTTAAGATCAAAGTTATACATTTCAGCAAAATCTGCTTTTTACACTATTCACAAACAAAATGATGCCTAAATATGAGAATCAGACTTTAAAATCTTAACTTTAAAGCCCTAATAGAGTTAGGAGAATGTCAATATTGATTTAACAAATCTTGTATAACTATACATCTGTAAAAGAAACGAGACTACCACATAAATGCATTAACAAAATGTTTTTCATGATTACTATTTGCTAATTAGATATTTAAAAAATATCAAATTGGTTTGATTAAATTTTGGCACCATTTATATAATAAATACAAATAAATAAAAAGATGACTATTACTTCGTTTAAAAAAAACAAATAAGCTTTTAATGTCCCTATTTCACATTTAGCATCCATTACTATGTATAAGGTGTATGATTTATCAACACATGGTTAAGTAACCAAGTTAGAAGCTAATGAACTACACCTGGAAGAACACATAGGTGACAATTTATTGTAAAAGTATTAAATAATTAAAGTAATTTAATTTTATTAATGTATTTTAATTAAGGAATACCAGGAACACAGGATACCAGTACAACATCCTTAATATACAGCATCATTTTTCTTCTGCACCTCCAGCTTCAGAGATACCAGCAAATGAAAAGACTAACTACATATCTGTTTTTGAAGATGCTACTCTACATCATTTTACCATAACTCCATCACTCTGGGAAAGTGTCTCCCAAACACTTACATGCCCTTTTTGAGATAAATAGTCTACCTGTATATCCCTTCTCTAATACCTAGCCAAGGCAGAGCTGTTTTTGACCATAGGCAAAGTAGGAAAATGCTAGGGGCCTACAAAGCTTTGGGGGTCCATATTTCTTACTCAACATACATTTTTTACAACGTACAGTTTTATGGGGAACCCTAGAATTTGCGTTTACCTAGGGGTCCTGGCAAAAATTAAAGCAGTCTTGAGTCATTGTGGGTTATAAACTCCCCATCCCCATTTACTGAGCAATTACATTCATTGGTTTGCCTTAGGGTCTACATTGGACGAACAAAATCTAACACTGTAACACCTCCTATTCAGTTATAAACCCTTTCTGAGATTCTGGCTATGCCTATGCTCTTCTCGGTTAAGAACTTTCCTTGAGAATGGAGTGATATGATGCATACACATTTCCTATTCTATTAATTTTGTATGAAATGCTTATTTGAAATAAATGTAAAAAAAATTCAGATTAATTACAATAGAAGTAATTAGTATAACACACAGAAAAACAATATGAATATTATATTTAAACAAATTTTGATTGTTTTATGCAGGAATGAATCTGAAAAGGGATTCTCAGACTTGACAGAGAAGCATATACATACATATCAGAATTCCAATGGATTAAAAACTACTTTTATACAAAGGAAAAGCTGGGGCGTGGTAGCCCATTGGTTAGCGCACTGGAGTTGCACTCAGTAGGCCCGAGTTCGATTCCAGCCACTGCCAAAACTGCCGCCGTGTTCACGCGGAGTACGATCACGTTAAACATGTGGGTCCGTAAGTCCTTCCGAGAGGTTGGTGATAGGGGAAGGAGGGTACGGTCCCTGTGGATGCCTCCCCCACTGGGTTCCGGTCTAAATTGGGTGGCACTTCCCGGCCGTCCAAACAGTTACCTTACACCTTTCTGGTAGGTCGGATGGTCTGGGTCTCAACAAAGGAAAAGATGATGTAATGGAAAAGAAGTTGTAAACAGATAAAACTTAGTTTGGGTTATGTAATCAGTTTTTAGATTATGCATATCATAATATGTTAGGAAAGTCCAATGCTTCACTACATGACAAAATTTAAATACTTGTGTCACTTAGGAAAACCTGCAGTAGCTTTTTGTTTTTCAGTTTTTAGTATTTAATCACCTGAAAATGTAGCCCTTCTGGCTATGCCCAAAAGGGCTACACTCCAGGATAAATCCTTCTTGTATACTTCAAGGTTATGCATACAACACATTGGGAAACACTACTCTGAACAATAGCTACCTGTCTTGACAAATGACATTGGAAAATGATTACTGGATTCATGTAAGAAATTTTACTAAAAAATAAATTAGCAAAGCACTGTAAATTTTATTTAGCACACATTATGAAGCTATCCTCCGAAAACTAGACCTATTTCAAACTGTTTCATAAGAAAACAATATTAAATCATTAAATCAAATATATATAGATGTATATAACTCACTTTGTAAAGCAGTAAAATATAAGGCAGTATTGTTAGAAATATCCCAATCAGTGATATGAATTCTGTTATATTCATAAACTGTTTTCCTTCGAATAACTATGGGTTGAAAAACAAAGACATTTTAGCAAATATGAAGCATTTTAAAAATCTAAATAGCAAGGTTAAGATACTTTGGAATAGTTATTGCTAACATTAGCTGAGCATAATTTATATCATTAAATTTAAAATACATTTCTGTTCAATACAAAAAAAAGGAATAATTATTACATACAGTAAACAGTTCTTTCCAGAATGTATGCATCTGATAAGCCAACTTTAACAGGATGTTGCGAATCAGAAATGCTGGATACAGGATAAGGAATCTAACAAGAGAAGACAATATTTTTATTAAAAGTATTATCCAGGATTCTTAAATACAATTTATGTTTATATTATACATTTATTTTCACTAAATGACAATATTTTAATTACAGTAAAAACACAGCTGGTGAAGGGTTTGTATTTTTAACACTTTATAGCCTTGTACATAAGATAACTAAATTCACCAGAACCAACGATTTTAAAATCGAACAGAACCACTAGTAATCCCCATGCAAACATAGAACTCTCTCTTACACTTAGGACTTTTGTGTGTGAGTTCAGCAGAACCAAATGGTCACTGATCAACCATATAATAGCTCATAACTGTTTATAACATGGAGTCCACAATCCTTTATCAAGGAATAGTACCCACATGTTACAAGTTCTTCTAGGTACAAAAATTCTGTTATGACAGAAAATTAAACAAATTAGTGAATAGCAAAAGCTTTATGGAGCTCATAAATATCTACACTAGTGTCCCAAACTATCTTTACATGCACAAAAACAATTTCTCAGCAACTGTTCAATATAATTGAATTCATTTTTTTGGGGTGAAACATACATCGTAATACACAATTACAAACTGAAAAATCAAATCTGAATGCATACTCTACAAAACTAATTATGAAGTAATTTGCCACTTTCACTACTGTGGCCATTCACTGAATTGAAATAGAACAAATGCACTACATTCTTTTAAATTCTGTCAATGAAACACTGCAACTTTCCACATAAGCTAATATTTCCAATGCAATAGGCAGTCGAATACAAATTAATATTGCTGTATTTTGAAAGCTTAATAGGAAACTTTGAAGTAATTTTATTTCTAAATAATTTCGTTTTAAAATACTGCATTACTTACATCTTTATAGGCAAAAATGATATCACCATTTTTCAACAAAGTGACTTGAAAAGTAAATGCACCATCTAAAAGAGGTAAAAAACACGTTTAGACATGGGCCAGGATAATTTAGCATACAATATACCTTTCTTAATCTATTTTATCCTTTCTGCACCATGGGGTTGGATACTTCGTCAGACAAACTAAAAACAGATTGATATTCTTACAAGCATCTCTTAAGTTGATTATTTTAAAAATAAAATGATCACGCTTTACCATAATTTTTTTTAATTATCTTAAGCATATGTCATTTAATAAAATTAAATAGTGCAGCTCAAACTGCTGCTAAAATGATACAACTAAAATAACTTCGTTAGGAGCATATAACACAAAATTAGTAGTATCATTTAGTAATTTTGTATTGCATGCTGCTGTTATTTAGTTGTATAAACAAATGTAATACTTTCTTGAGTAAACTTATTAACTCTAATGTCATTCTACACCCTTATACAATTCTTATCAATCCTAATGTAACTAATCAACTATAATGAAAAAAACTTGAAATCTTTGGTAAATTGCTATAAATATCTAGCGTAATAAGTAAAAATAGACTAATAATTTATACCTTTCAAAAGTACCCTGGTTTGTACCCCTAAAAATCAGATCAGTTTAATAAAACATTATATACTTTTAAAGAATATAACCTGTAACCATCCTTGATCTGGTGCATCCTTTAAACTGCTGTATGCTGTATTGTTTATTAATTTGTGCTCAAGTTTTCCTTATCTTTTGCACAAAGTATTTTTACATTTATTACAAGACTATGCATTTGATTTCTGTTTATTGCATCAGTCAAGTGATGGTTCTTTGCATTTTTACTGTTGTTTAATTAAAAAATGGCACATTTAATTAAAAAAAAATACTTTGCACTTCTAAAACTTCAATGAAATTAAACTATTTTCATACATCTTTTATATTTTATCCATTTTTTTTCACTAATGAAGGAACATCTCAGTTGATAAACATTTGTAATTTGCACATATTCTTATTTCTGTTTAATTATTTAAAAATGATTTTTGAATAATGTATCTTTGTTAAGACTTAGATAGGTATTTAAAATATATATTTCTTCTAATCATTTAGTAATACTAATAAAATAATAGAAATTCACTTACTATACCTTAAAATATTTGGTTTTACTGTACCTTAAAATGTACTATTTCCAAGTAACAAAAGGCGTTACATATAATTAAAAAAAACACTAAAAAATTTCTGTAACAAAAACCAATAATATAAAAACTTCATCAAAAGACAGCACACACAATTTTAGACATCAACCAGCTTTATGGGCAAGGAAACAGCCCTCTTCTTCAGGACAAACAAGCAGCACAACCTCACTTATTCAAGCAACTTGTCGAGCCTGCAGGTGGTTAATAAATGAGGTTCCGCTTCCTGTTTGTCTTGAAGAGGACTCTTATTTTTACTTATAAACTTAGTGTAAAATTTAGTGTATGTTGTATTTTGACAATTTTTTTTTAATTTTTGGTTTATGATAAGTATGGTTCTAAACTTTATATTTGTTAATTAAATAACAAATAAGTACAATATTCTTTGTGACAAGGATAAGGAAAACTTGAGCAATGTATAAAAACACAAATAATACAATAATGATGCATACAGCTGTTTTGAGGATACGCTGGATCCCCTTCATCAGTGAAGAGAACCAACAAACCTAAAGTCCAAAAGAGGAGTAGGCACAAAAGGAAAAAGCAGTGGGGATTATATACACAAGACCTAGATTAAGAGGGAGCCAATCAGAAAACAGCATGAAGAACTGGCCAGTGAACAAAATAATGCCTTTTAATATGGAATATTTAACTAGATGTATTTTCTAAGATTTAATATTCATTGATAAGTTTTATTATATGACACACAAAAAATCTCTCAACCTAACTTAAGTCACAATCCACAGGCTTAAGAACAAAGATATAAGTTATACATTCTATGGGTGTGAGATTTTATAAATTAATTATTCCTACTTTTTAGCTATTAAGACACTAGAAATACTATTTAGATAATGCAAGAAATTGATGGGGCAGTTAAATGCTGCTGAATTTAAAAAAAAAAACTTACCAGCAGTTCGATTTTGAATATGAACCTTATTCCACTGTACAGTAAATGCAGTTCCTGAAAGGGGGAAAAAATGACCAAATATTAGTGCATTATTCTAATTTATTAAAAAATAATCAAACAAAAGAACACTCCGAATGCAGTAATCAGCATTTGTGAACTAGTTTCATGCTTTTAGAACTTTATCATAGAATAACCCGATTTAACTGTATGGACAGGAAGACAACTTGCTATGTGCAGCAACTTTGTGGACTTCTGTAGTAATCAATGAAGTCAGTAATACCATGAAACTATCTTAAAGAAGATTGAACTTAACAAATGTTCATTAAAACAAATACAGCATTATATGAATATAATCATTAAACGTTTTCAAAAGTCAGAACTGTAAAGAGTAAATGTACTTATATAAAACTATACTGCACAAGAAATAGTCCTAAATTATTGACTCATTTTGCAAATAGCTATCTGCAATGAGAAAATTATCTCAAAGAAATCTGTGCTTTTTGTTTTTTAAACATACAATCAGCAGCATAATGAAGAATGTTTTCAGAATGAAGCATTTGAAGAACTAATACTACCCATAGTCTGCTTATATAAGTTTCACTGTACTTCAAACTAAAACAGTGATATTTTCCAAAGCAGTTGAATTAGTAAATGAAGTAGGGTGAAGTCTATAGCCGTAAAAATTACTTACCATTGTCTGCATATTTAATGACAGAATTAGTCGACATTCTTGTATCAAAATTGGCCATTAGAGGAGCCACATATTGAGTAGCTGCTATCCAGTTATGCAAATAATCTCCCATGTACAGAAAACCTAAAACAGAAAAGAAAAATGAAATTAGTGTAGAATTGGTGTAAATTTAGTGTACACAGCTGTCTTTTAAACTACATGTTATGTTTGTTATACTGGACACTAATACAAGAACCTGCAGAAAAAGATACAATATTTTGTACTTGTGTCAGTTGGCATTAGGACAAATCTTATAGTTCATGAAGTTACAGCATTTTTTATTTCTTTTGGAATGCACATATACTTTTCTTTCCAATACTAATTTTTCTTCCATAATTGATTAATAAATTGGAAGCTGTTCTATACTAATAAATAAACTAATGGCAAAGGTAAATAGATGGAATACACTTCCACTGCAGATAACAGCATTGTGTATTCCAAAGTAGTGGGAGTGTATTCGAAATTTTTTGATACCCCGTACAAGTGGATTCTGTGACTGCAAATAGATAGCTCTACGTAAGCTCAACCTGAACTGAAGAAGAGTTGAGTTATATTATTGAGAGAGATATTTCCATGATAGTCTCAAACCCAGTTCAAATAAGCTCATACAAAAAAAAAAAAAAAAAAAAAATCACTGAATTTAATAATAAAACTATAAAAATAAATTTATATACAGGCAACTACTATTTTATGCAGGAGGTGTGTTTTAAGAGATTTGCAAAAGAGCAAATTTCTGCATTAAAAAGTGGGCATATAATTCTTTTATATTTTTCAATTATTTGTAATTTTTTTTAATTAATTTTTAATAGTACACATAAATATAAATATTTCAAGTTTTAAGATACATTAAAATATTGAAAATGGTTTTTAAAACAATTAAAATTCATATCAGATTTTTTTTCTAAAATATGAATTTGTACATATGTATCAATTTTTACAGATATAAAAATGATTGATGTTTATTTAACATTATGACAAATCATAAAAATTCAGGAAGTTATTAAAAAGTGTATTTAAAGACAAATCATACACCATTTATCCTTGGAACACATCACCTGCATAAGTGTTCGGTTACTTTTGCTATTTAATAATTTTAGGAATTTTGTTTATTAGTCAAAACGAGTTCTGGAGACTTATTTACATATTAGTGTTCTCTTTTTTAATTTAGTTATCTATGTTCCATTTAGTTAGGTTTTTAATATTCTTCTGTTCCAAATGCATTTTATTCCATAGGTATTGTATTTCAAATGGTGAAAGTTCATTCTTCTTAGGTTTTAGCAATTTAAATTTATTTAAATTGGCTAATTTGCAATTTCTTTTATTCCCTTCCATTTGATACTAAATTTGGTATTTTCGGTTGAGAATTCATTAATTTATCACGGTTTTTCATTTAAATTCTATTTTCAACTAGTTTAATTTTTCAGAATCGTCCATCTGTAAAATCTTGCGGAATTTAATTATTCCAAGTCATTTCACTTCATTTCTTTTCATGTTCGTCTGCTTTAAATTGCTGTTCTCTTTAAAAATTTGAGTTTTTGATTGGTTGATCATAATATTAAAATCGTCTATAATTAATTCTTTTATCAATAGTTTTATTTACGATTTGCGGCAATAACCTTGTCACTATATAATTGCCGTTTGAGCCTTTTCCTGATGATTAGAGCTGAAAATATGAACCTATTAAGTTGCTATAGCACTTCGGTGCACACATCTTCCATGGGAGGCCTTCAGTGCCACCTTCCATGCCTTGGGCCACCTTCCATGCCTTTGACTTTGGGCCACCTTCCATGGGAGGCCTTCGGTGCACACACTTTCCATGGGAGGCCAATGGCCCTACCGTGCTGAAAACACCGGTTCTCGTTAGATCACCGAAGTCAAGCAGCATCGGGCACAGTTAGTACTTGGGTGTGTGACCACTTGGGAACACCGTGTGCTGTTGACACATTTCGGGCATGGTAGCCCAGTGGTTTGCAAGCTGGCTTAGCACGCTGCCGTGTTCATGCGGAGTATGATCACGTTAAACATGTGGGTCCGTAAGTCCTTCCAAGAGGTTGGTGGTAGGGAAAGGAGGGTACGGTCATTGTGGATGCCTCCCCCACTGGGTTCCGGTCTAAATTGGGTGGCACTTCCCGGCCGTTCAAACGGTTACCTTACACCTTTCTGGTAGGTCAGACGGTCTGGGTCTCAACAACAACAACACCTTCCATGGGAACAAAATGTTCTATTACCTCATATACAAACCTCTTTATACAATTTCTATTACCTCTTTATACAAACGTGTGAATATCTGCACTTCTCTACTTTCAATCATGTTCTGAAGATTGCTTATTCATATCCAGGGCCTAATCAAGCCAAAGTGAGGTCCAGGACCTGGAATTAACTCAGCCCCCCCCCCCTCATATGCATACCAAACACATGCAAAACATCAACCCAACAAATTTACAAGGATTTAATATGACAGCTCCGAAGACCCTTTTGTATATGTAGAAAACTTCCCCACTTTTTACTTCAAAGAAATATATTAAAACTTTAAAATATGTATAATATGTAAAACTATTAAATTAAAATAAAAACTTATATTACAAGTTTTATATTAATTAAAAAATTGCTTTTCTCTAAATTTCTAATCGCATACAAAATTTGGGGTCCGTATGTTAATCAGGTCCTGTTCATATTATGAGAAGTCTTGATCATTTTGACTCCTCAGTCTTGATTCTCTCTGGCTGTCTGTGAGGGAGGGTGTTGTTTTGTCTGTGAATTACTCACCTACTGAGGTCCAGTGTGATCCGTAACCAAAGTTTGTAAAATAATAATAGAGATAACCCAGGTTCAGGAAGACTTAATATAAAAGTCAATGTGTCTTAGTCTCACCAAATACAATTAAAATTAAAAAATGTAAAAACTGATAGAAACTATTAGAATAAGTATTAGAAGATATCACCCGGATGTAGACGGCATCACAGAGCACACTGGATGCAACAGATCCCAGCAGATGAAACCAAGATGGAAAAGCAAAGGTCCAATCGCAAAAAACAAGGAAAGCAATCCACTCCCGTCCATCAAGCTAGACCACTCACACGTCAGCGTACTTCATAGCATCATAACATAGGTGAAAATAATCTTGAAAAGGATTGATCAGCAGAAGCATCAATCAATGATTTTTCATTGAAAACAATGGACACTTCTTCATTCTTCTACACTGAATGCTGAGCATATAGTCCATTAATTAAATATATTAATGCCAACTCAATTCATCATTCAAAAAACGCACACTGACCACAAGAAACAATCGCTTAATTGGTGCTGTCGAGCTTCTCAAATTAGTAGTTATTATTAAGACAACAGGAGAGGCAGAAGTTCAAGGCCAAAGAATTGGAATCGAGCTACCGAAGACATCGTCTTACCCGGACGTCGGTAGGAAAGCAATTAGCAAACAAAACAACGCCCTCCCTCATGAGTCAAGATGATCAAGACTTCTTGTAATATGAATAACCAACATTATTGAGAACATGGTCAAAAGTAGAGAAGCACAGATATTCATACATTTGTATAAAGAGATGCAGTAAGAACATTTCGCATCCTTGGAACACACACGTGCCAAAGCGTAATCAGAGAGAAAAGACACGAACGGCAATTACATAGTGACAAAGTCATTACAACAAATCGTAAATAAATCTATTGATAAAAGAATTAATTACAAACAATTTTAATATTATGGTCAACCAATTAAAAACTCAAATTTTTAAAGAAAAGAACAGCAATTTTAAAGCAGATGGACATGAAAAGAAATGAAGTAAAATAACTTCATAATAAAATTACGTAAGATATTAAAAATGAATGATTCTAAAAAATTTAAAAAGCTGAAAATAGAATTTAAATGAAAAATCACGATAAATTAATAAATTCTCAACCAAAAATAACAAATTTAATATCAAATGGAAGGAAATAAAAGAACTTACAAATTAGCCAACTTAAATTGGTAAACCTTAAGAAGAACAAACTTTCGCCATTTGAAATACAATACCTATAGAATAGAATGCATTTGGAACAGAAGAATATTAAAACCTAAATAAATGAAAATATAGATAATTAAATTTGAGGAAAGAAAACACTAATATGTAAATAAATCCCTTGAACCCATTTTGACTAATAAACAAAATTCCTAAAATAAATAAATAGCAAAAGCAACCCAACATAAGCTATAATGTTTTGAATGATTAGAAAAATAGAATTTTAATGCATGTAAAATGATTTATACTTTCTAACTACATTAATCTTATGTGGTCTGCAATGCCTGCCAACATTTTGTTTGAAAAGTATATTTATATGCCTACATAATTTAAACAGATCTTCATTTTTTTTTTCTTGGATCTTTTGAGATATGATTGATGTAAGGTACACTGGCAATGCACATTCTTTTCCAATGCATGCCATTACAAACTGCAAAAATGCACTCAATAAGTAACTCACCTCCAGTTGCAATTGTCACGTTTCTCGTTGGGTTGCCATAAAAGGGAAAGTCGAAGGACAATTCAACAGTCTAAAGGTAAAGATACTTCACTTTAAATTTAAATATCAAACAACAATATTAATACAAAAACATACCTGATTTTAAAAAAACATGACAAATACATTTTTTTTTCTAATTTCCAATGATTACATTATTTTTATCTAATGTAGTTTCCTAAGTAGTAAGAAACACTTTTTAGTAAGAAAACAGATTTTTATGTTTCTTTCACATAATGACATAAAATGGCCTAAGCATAAAAAGAAATGCTGAGATCTTAAGAAAACTTTGTACTACTATCATAATACTGCTGCTCAAAATTAGCTTTTGCTACACTAATCTGTATCAAGAATGTTCTGAAACAATCTATAAGCATCATATTCATGCTTCACAATCATATTATAATCATATTTCTTAGCAAGAGTGAAACAGCTTCACAAAATATCACAAATCCCTAAAGAAAAGCATTCTGAAGATAATTTTGGGCAGGAGTCAGGAAATGTTTTCTATTCTAACCTGTGCCAAATCAACAGCAGGTGGAACAATAATCAGAATCTCGAATGCCTCAACACACAGAATTGCATTTAAGAATAACAAATTAATTATAATTTCTTTTTATAATGAAATATCATCATCATCATGGTACTACAGCCCTTGTAGGGCCAAGACCTCCTTTAAAGTTTCGTAACAAGAATTTTTTCCGGGGTGGAGTTGTTAGCCCCACACCCAACCCCCAACCTGGAGGACCAGTCCCCTGATATAATCCCCAGGGGCAGGGTACCTGGCTATCCCCCCAGGCACTGGAGCCCCATTTTTTGCCTTCTACAAAACACAGGAGGGTGGTAGAGTTATTCTACAACTCGCCCCTACACGGGGAAATAATGAAATATACTTCAAGTTATATCTTTTAACTAATTTTTTTTTATTTTATTTTTAAGGATTAATGTGGATACAATGTACACATACATTTGGATATCATGAATGTTGGGTAGGATATACACCTATTATAAACTATACTGTTCTGCATGCATTAGGTGCAAACATGACATATTATACACTAAATTAAATATATCAGGTATTTCACAATTGCCAACGGACTACACTTTCAATTATTTAGCAATAAGAATATTTTAGAATCAAGATGTCTGATGGATCTTTTGTTTGATAGCAGCTTCTAACTTTATTTGTATTTCATAATCATTCAAACAAACTTAACTGCACTTAAATTTTTTAATATTTCATTTGCTTCATGAAAAAACATGTTTTAAAAACATATAATGTGAACTAAATTAAATATAGCTTAAGTAATCTACAACACATCAATGTATTTGTATTTTTGGCCGTATGAAAATATCAAAATAATGAAAGTTTAGGTACAGAATACAGTATTGAAAATGAATTAAAAATATGACTATAAAAGGGTTCTATGGTAACAATACAAGGGATTAAAAGTTTTGGCAAAATGTTTGCCTTGGGTGCACTAGTTAGTAAATATAAATCAAACTCACTGTTGCTTGTCGATATGAATCTGATAACTTTTCATGTGAAATTACAATATTCTCAGGAAGTTGATCCAAGTTGATCCAAAATTTCTTTGCTTCAACAGGATTAGTGTAAAATGACGAATTATAGTAAAAATGGTGATCAGTTTTAACCTTCAGTAGATACAAAATGAGATAATTAGTAACTTGAATATACAAAAAATTTATAAAAATAATAATACATATCAAAAGAAAATTCCTCTTGCAGCATTGCACTGCTATTTTTCAATTCGTAAATAAATTACTTAATAAAATAAATATATTAAAGGGAAGGAGACTCAATGCACTAAAATATTTCGAAATGAAACTATAAGAGAATGATTTTACTTCATACACACTATCAACTTCAAACACTGTTTCACACTGAAGAATTTTCATATCTCAAAATACATTAAATATTTAGAAAAGTTATAGCTAAATAAAAACAAAATGTTAAAAGTTGCAATATCTGGTATTGCTATTAAAAAGTAAACTAGAATACTGCAAGATGGGGTAACTTGGACTCAAGTTTCTGTTATGCAATGCTCAATGGATTTATCATTAGGTATTTTGAACCCTCTAAGATGTGCTGATTATGACAATAGAGGTTAGATTTAATAAAAATTACCAAATGTGACATCTTAAAAAATTCTCCCCATTGAATATTATTAACACACAATTCATGAACACAAATTAAGCTATATTTTTATTTTTAGATTCAACTATTTGCATATTAAATGAAAAAAAAACATGCCTGATATAGTCTGAGTACACTAAAAATACTTTAAAATAAAAAGCATTAAAAGTTAATATTTTCATGATATTTTTCCATTTTTAAAACTTTACATATTCCACATGAATCCTTTATCTCTGGAACATTTATTTTTCTTTGATATCATCTATACCAGGGGTGGCCAACCTAAATGACACTGCGGGCCACTTCGGAAAAACATTATAATCCCGCGGGCCGCATATATATATATATATATTGCCAATGGCCAGGCACTTGACTCATCGTCATTCGCCCATAATTCGGGCATTTATTAAATGATCCATTTAGCCGTCCTAGGGACGTTGCCCCAGGCGCACCAGAGGAGGGCGGAACACACTGCGCCCACAACACAACAACATCCATGCCTTACGTGGGGCTCGAACCCACAATGTGGCGCTCGAGCGATTGCTTTGGAAACGCATGCCTTGACCACTCGACTACCACGTCGGCCCGAGGGCCGCATATAAAAATATATATCTTTATATTAGATTTGGACACATTGCAAACATTTATTGGAGTGAAAATTTAAAACAGAATGAATTATTATTATTGTTTTCATTATTTTTCATGTATGCAAACATACATAATATAATAATAATAATGCAATGATCGAATAATGTTTAATTTATTTAATTAGTGAGATATTTGTTTCTCAACTCTTTCACTTAGTTTTTGCAAGTCGATCTCAATGCGTGTATTTGCACATCGTAATTGATGTTGCAGGTTTTCGTCCGTTAAGTTCGAACGCGATTTATGTTTGATAAATTTCATTTTTGAAAAAAAACGATTCACAGGTGTAAGTTGATCCAAAAGCGCTCACAACTTTTTGTGCCAGATCTCTCAAATTGGAAAATTTTTCTTTTGTGACATAAGTGTTATAAAAATCTATTTTTGATTCTGATGTTTCAAAAATGTGTTTTAATTCATTATTGCATTGTAAGTCAATCAGTTCCATTTGGAGATATTCTGGGGCCGACTCGACATCGACGTGAAAGGGAGATGAATATATTTCAAATAATTTTTTGTATTTGTCTAAATTAGTGAAGCGACTCTCAAAAGTAGCTGCAAATTTGCTTATTTCTTTTGCGTATTTGATGTAACTGAAACATTTTGAATTTTTTAATTCTTTCATCAATGGCAAGTGTTGAACGTTATTATTTTTCAATTGAGATTCAGATAGCAGTAGTTTCTTCTGAAATGCTTTGATGTGATTAAATGCATCGATTATTAAATTATTCCTTGTAATGATGTATTTAATTGATTGAGTTTTTCGATGATATCTACTAAAAAGCATAAATCCAATAACCATTTATCATTTCTTAATTCTGGTACTGGTATTTGCTTGTCTTTCATAAACAAGTCAATTTCTTGACGTAACTTATAAAATCGCTGTAAACATCTTCCACGACTCAAGCATCTGACACGACTGAAGTATACAACGTCACCATATTTACAATTTAATTCTTTTACGAACTCCTTAAATTGTCGATGCTAGAGTGCATGTGATCGAATGTAATTCACTGTTTTTATGACTACTTGCATAACATGATTCATCGATAATACTTGGGCACATAGATTTTGTTGATGAATCACAATGCAATACTCCCCACTTCTAAGTATGTATAAAAACAGAAGCAACGTGATAAAATAGAAACAGTTATGGGATTTATCTGTTACAAAACACTACACTAAAAACAAAAATATTGCACAAAATAATCGTATTTTGTAAAGTTGTAATGAATCTCGCGGGCCGCAAAATTATTCAAGGCGGGCCGCATGCGGCCCACGGGCCGCGGGTTGGCCACCCCTGATCTATACTATACTATATATAATTTTTTTCTGGCCAGTGATTTCCAATTTGTCTTTCCCAGTTTTTATCATATTTGCACAATGCTCAAGATTATTTATAGTTTTGATAAAGCCTAGTCCTAGTGGCAGGTAATTTTATTGGACTTCTAGGCATTTTTAATCTCAATTTATCTGAAACACAATTAAAAAATGTGATTTAATGACTGGGCTCAAGTTATGCTAAGAAATTGTAAAAATTAACAAAATTAGACAAAAAAAAAATTTAAAACACAAGTTTATGAAATGAAATATAATATACTGTTTCAAACATAAATATGTACATGCTTTTAAGTTATGGTAGTGAAATTTAAATATACAAATATGTTATATATCTGAAGTAGATAGTTCTAAGGACTAATTTGGAGATGGTGGGGCATTTACAAATATAAATTTGGTGCTTTAGGTACACTAAACCTACATTTTATAATATAGAAAATATCATACTCAAATATAGACATGACAAAATTTTAGTTATTTCTGTAAATGCTTTTAAAATATGAGGTTGATTCATAATTTCCATAAGATATAGATTTAAGAGGATTACATAAGTAACCAAAAATATATCTTAATGCAAGTCACATGCTGAAAAATACTTCTTAAAGAACAAAATTCAAATGAAATATACCTTAAAAATTGTTTCTGTAAAGGTATATTTTAACAGCATGCAAAAGAATTAAAAGAGAAAGCAAACATATAAACAAGAAATATGAATAGTCATTGCAATTTTCCTTTTTTAATGGATCATTCAGAGGTTGGGTTTTTAAAATGATGTATTATGTGATGCAATTTCCTAAATAGTATTCTGGCTATTTCCAAAAGCAAGTTTTCAACTAAGCCTGTAATCAATAAACAATAAAATGTTAAGCAAGAAAAGAGCTTTTATTTTATTTTATTTTTTAGAAGTGTCATTTTAAAAGGAAAATTGTTATTAGAATTTCTTGAGGTTCATTTTATAAAGAAATAGAATTAGGATATTCTTTCAGATGGTAATTTATTCTTTATATTACACAATCCATCTCCCAATATGACCTTGAATAGTTCACTAGAACTCCTCACACTTGCAACAGGATATATATGCTGATATGTATATGCATTGTGATTTCTGCCTGTCTTGCTATGAATCCCTATCCAGCCTGTAAACTACAGGATTCTAATTCAAGTGCATAATTGTGGTTTTGCTAGGTTTTGAAATAAATAATAAAAGGATACAAATAATAATAATAAGTACATTTTACAGAATAAGCAATTACAAAAATATATAAACAATTAAAAATATATATACTTTGCATGAGTCAGCAAGGGAAGGAGAATTCTAATTTTGTTTTTAAATAAAATGTTGTAAAAGAATTCAAGAGAGTAACACAAAAAATCAAAGAAAAGTTCACTACTTTTGCTTAATTGCAATTATTTTAACTGATCAAAAATATTAGTATTCTTTTATTAATCATTTTGGTGAAGTTGATCAAATCTATGTGAAAAGTATCATATTTTTAAAAATGTTTTGTAATTTGAGTCATTTAAAATCCTGTGAAAGGTATATTTTTACATTAGAAATTCTGTGATCTGTTTTTTTAAAGCTGGTATTATAAACTTTAAGAGTAGAATAAAATACAAAATCTATTCAAATTTTTAATAACATTCTTACGAGAGAAGTGACCCCATTAAGCAAAATATTAATAAGTTAGAATCTAATAGTTAAACGACTCTCACAATAAAAAGGCAAACAGTATTATAAACGAAATAAACTGGTCTACTTTTCTTGTCCCAATGAAACAAGCTCATTTTCTTCAGAAATTGGTTAAGTGTTATAATTTTGTATTTTATGCTGTTTACTAATAATTTTTTATTCATGTTTACTAATTTGCAGCTAAAGTTAAATTTTAATTCTGTAATTTATTAGCCACTAGCTACAATACTATCTAATTACTAACCAATTTTAGCAAAAAAAGATATCACTCTTCAATACTGAAATTTTCATATATTATTCACACTTCCTCTAAAAATTCAATACTGAAAATAGTAACTAATGTAACAACTGCCTACCTATTTTATTCTTCAAAATGTTTAATTTGATTTATAACAGCATTTTATTGGAAGAATCATCATTAAAGTTACACTTGGATAATTAAGTCTAAGCCAAGTGCTACTTGACAAAAATTTGCTATCCAGTTAGGTAGTTGTTATCATACAATTCAAGCTATTTGCAATAGTACAAACAAGTATTCTGCACCAGTTATTAAGAAGCTAAAGCTTCTGGTTAGTCTTTCATTGGCAATGTATGTCATATATTGAAGAAAACTTTTAACTCTATTACATTCCTCCTAATTGTGATCACAAATAGACTTCACAGCAGAAAGTACTTGCAACTGTGATGTGCATAGCTCTCTTGCAAAACATTTTATTTTTCCTTTATCAGATTATTTTTATCCATTTTTAGGAAAAAATTAGAATTGCAAATTCTAAATTATGTTATGGTTCTTAGAGCTAAGCTAATTTACGAAGTTAAATAAAATACTTTTATTTCATACATATTTTCAATTTGTAATTTTAAGTTTGTTTCATTGTAGTCTGTAAAAGAAAAAAGGAAATTTTGAAAAGCTATTTATTAAACATTGTTGAGTTCCATTAATTGAAACAGCAATAATATTTAAATTATATGTATTTCAAATTACATTATGTGTGTAGCACGAATCTGCATTACCCAATATATAAGGCCAGAAGAAAAAAGAAAAGATAATTTTTGTAAAAAAATAGATTCTAATTATAAAACAGTTACACATGAAGCATGTCAAAAGTATGTAACTAAATAATAAATGACAATGAGTTTATATATTCAACAGTTAGGTATAGAGCACAATCATTGAGCTTTCTCATTGTTTGAGGAGGGTGATAGCAATACCAAAGTTTTTCATGCGTTATTTACCTGGACAGAATTTACAATCATAAGAAATCTTGTTAATAATCCTGCTACTAAATGAATTGCTATAAACATAAAAGGAGGCATTTTTTATTAATATTTATAATTTAGACTATAGAGATAAAAATGCTTCATTCTAGTTATCTCAAATAACTAGAACTTGAGAAAATAGGATTGCAAAAATCTGTTAAATATGAGAAGAGATTTCATCTGTGACAAAACCTACTTAAACACAATTTTATAACGTTTTCTCCCAGTAGAGTGCATTCCTTACATTAGTGGAACAGCCTCTAAACTTTTTAAACTAGGGATAAATATTATATGCCTAGTTGAGCCACAAACTGGTACATACTAAGGGAAATTGCCAATAACCATCCAAAGAATGAATGATCTGAAGAAATCACTGTTTGCATCCCTGAAAAACTTTGTGCATTTTGACAGGCTGTGTTCTCACTCTGCCAATGGGCGCCATATCAAAGCAGCCTCCCCTCCGAGCATGCAACCAGAGCCCCCAACCAGTTTATGTAAAAAATATTAAACATGTCAAAGTATTTATCAATTCGAATGGTATTTAACAGGTGAGAATTTCAGAAATTATGAAGAGTTTAAATTTATGTGTATTTGACAACAAAAATATTAAGAGTATCATTTTTACTTTCCTTATATACATATAATGTATAAGGAAAGTATTTTAATGGGATCGAAAATTTGAATTCTCAATGGGAGAGCATGTTTCAAGCATCTCTGAACACGAATCAGACGTTTTTGAGATGTTTATGTGTGTGTGTGAAAGTATGTGTGTGTGTATGAAAGTATGTGTGTGTGTGTGTGTGAAAGTATGTGTGTGTGTGTGTGAAAGTATGTGTGTATGTGAAAGTATGTGTGTGTGTGCGTGTGTGTCAGTGAGTCTGTGGAGATGATAACTGATGAACGAATGGACTGATTTGAACGAAATTTGGTACAAAAATTACAATCCATGAACACTGGAAGCCTATTGTTTTTATATGCAATCACATATTCAGAACCTCACCTAAATTTTCGAGTGAAATTTTTAAAAAATTCTCAAAATATGAAAACCTTTAATAAAATTACAGAAATAGTCATTTTTTATGTAATTTTTCATTAGAAAACGATTAAAACAAATTTTAGAACACTAGCATGAACTGTTCTTGAGATATTGTATATTTAAAAAAAAAATATTAAAAAATCATAAAATTAAAAAAAAAATGTTAACTATTGCTGAAATATATTCACTTTTCATAAGTAATATCAAGCGATAAATTGGGTGACATCATTCTCGTGGATCTAGCTAGTTCAATTCATGAGAAAACATACTTTAGGTAATACTTTTGTATTTGGACACTAATAGTCAGTTATCTGCTACAAGAATAACTTATTTCTCCATTCATAACGCTTGGTGGGATTTTGGCAAAATGTCGCCAACTTGGCGACTTTTTTAAACGTTGCCAAATTGATAAAAATGATGCCAAATCAATAAAATGATGACTAGATTATAAAGTAATTATTAAAGTATTTTAATATATGGACTATATCGCTTATTGAGAATGCAATCAATAATGATGATTGTTTAGAGTTGTGCGAAGTATAAGTTAATTGAGTATTTTGAAATAGTTTTACATGTTGTCATCCTGAAAATCACCCAATGTACAATTCAACGATAAAAACACAGCACCATGGATCTTATACATTATTTTTTTTGTTGTAAAACTAGTAAATCCATTGCATTATACAAGTATATAATGCATTGTATAAGGAAAGTCATGTGCTGTCCACATCAGTTTTTACTAATAAAATACACTATTAATATAAATGGAAAATTCTAATAAAAATACCCCAATATTAGAATTTTATTTCAGTTATGTGGAAAAGTGTCACAAATTCACAGTAACTCTCTTAACAACCACTAAGAACTGTGCAGCTAGTTCCTAGTGGTTGTTATAAGTGCACACTGTTTTTAACCCAAGGAAAAGGGCTCAAATTCCCTCAAAACAATTGTAGTCACCCAATTGTTCTATGTCTGCTTTCTTCAAGGAAGCATTAGAAAGTTTATATGATAACATGACCCTTGCACAATCATATATTAATTAAATTGAATACTCACAGTGTCGTTTATATCTTCAGGAGGTACAGATATTCCGAGATCTGACATGGAAGAAATATCATGGTCATCCCCAGTTTGAAGAGGTTCAGAAAGGGCTGGTTTAGCTGCTAATTCTGTCCTTGACAGTTTGGATTTAAAATTGGATACTTTTGAACTGCTTTTATATGATACATCTGAAATGAAGAAGTTTAATGAGATTATATATTATAAAAGTATTTTAAAACTAATTTTACAACCAGTAATACCCCCGGCTGTCCAAACAGCTGCTCAAGTCTTCGAACAAGTCAGACAGTCTGGGTCTTCAACCAGTAATACCCAACTTAGCAAACCTAATATAATAACAGACATTCTAACACCACCCTAATTTAGTAAATCTAATAGAATGATACACATTCTTGCCGCCTTTTGCTATTGCAGTTGCTCTGTCTCATTATACTGATGAAGGATGCTGATTTTTGTCTTTGAAACTAGTTAATACTTCTGATCAACTTTTTATGTTGTTATTAACATTTTTTGTGTCAATGTAATAGAAAAACTTTCTATTTCAAAAAACATTAAATATTGAATATAACGCAGAAAAAAACAGCATACTGAAACTCAGCAATAGTATAATGAAATTTAATTTTGTAACCAACTCTCATTTGCTATTCAAATTTTGTACCTATGCAGCCTAACTAAAGCTTTACCTAATTGGGACTTTTCAGCCTTTTACAGCTAGCCCACCTCTACTAAAGTGTTAATCCCTATTTAGAATAAAACTTAAAGGTAGAAAATACCTGTATACATTCCATATGAGATTCCTAATCTGAATGATACCTCCTTCCTTAATTCTACAAAATGAGGTGATTTGTTGGACTATGAGAAAATTCCTTAAAATTTCATCCTATGCATTACACCAGACAGAATCCTGCACCTGTTTTAAAAATTTAATATGATCTCTTCTCTCCTTCCTAAATAAAACATCAATCAGTCTAAGAAATTCCCTAGCAGTGTAAGGACATAATAACGAATAAAGATAACATAAGGATACATGTAACAAGCGGAAACAAATGCACCTAAAATTCATTTTCCCTTTTCTCTCCCTCCCAGCCCCATGTAATGTATTTTTAGAACCAGTTTTGTTTGGTATATTTGCCTGAAGATGCTAATAGTCACCAGCATTTTTTGTGTACTTTTAGCCAAAATATATAAGAATCTTATCCAATATACTGTACTATATTTTTAATTCTCAAATTTTATTTTTTTTTTTTGCATATTTCCTCATAAATAAATCAAAGACTCAAATTATGATCGTAAAAAAATTCATTACCACCAAAAAAAGAGCAAACTTAAGTAATATCCTTCCTATTGTTTGTTTATAAGTGCATTGTGCAGGTAGGAAAATTAGTTGTACAAAAGTGCACTAGTTCAAACTTCTTAATTATTGGATTTACAATTCTTGATAAATAGAGAAATCAATAACTATTGCTCATAACACACTCCTAGCCATAGAAAATAGCATTAGTGTTCCAATATTCTTGTTAGAGCTCAATAGTACCACATAATCTTGAAGACTAGAAGTAAACAGTGGTTCAGATTAGTTTATTTTTAAAGTACTGTTAATTAAAAGATATAAGCTTTCAAAATTATAATTTGATCTTAAATTCACCACCTTGCCTGGTTTTGAGGTCATTGTACATGTTGAAACAGCTAAATGCAAACAAAGTTAAAAACTGCATATATGCTACAGTTTTAATATTTTATTTTTATTCAGCTGAATCTGCCTATTGGAAATATAAAATTAAAAGGTCTTGTCTAAAAGTTTACTAGCCAATTTCACAGCAAAGAATATTATTTTTCAATACAAATCATGATCAACAACACAGTAGCTCAATCCATCTCTGGCCAACTCATGCACATTATTAAACTCACTTCAGTTAATTTCCTTAACATTTAGGCTAATATTTATTATGATGGATAAGCTTTTCATTTTATGATCCATGTTTCTGTTGAATTTTTTTAATGTCAACGTGAACACTTTTTTTAAGAATTCTGATTTAACAGTTTGATATGTATCAGTTATTTTTCCTTTATTGACAAACATGCTTGAAAAACTCTCCATAAGCTAAAAATGATATTTTAAAAAATAAACTTAAGTAACTGCTAGAAGTAGGTAAATAAGATCTCTGGGTCCCAACACCCAAAGGAGCAACCTTCCTACTCACCCCTTCTTAATGAGTGATGATTCTAATTGAACACAGGAATGCGATTCATTTTCTAGGAAAATTCAAGCAGAATAAATACATTTTTTTTTACATGTTACTGACTTACTTTTCACGTACTGTTTATATAGCCCAGTCCTAACATATTTGTCTTAATCTTTACAGAGACCTACCTATAAAGGTACTTGGTCCCTCACACACCATATCACTCTGTCTATATACTGAGAGAAAATAATTAAAAGTTAACTAAAATTGCAGATTTACAATGTCAAAAAGCAAAAGTAATATAACATTTTTTATTTTAGGAGTGGAGTAGACCCCCTTCTTAAGTAAACCACTACCATTTAAGGAAAATTCCTGTCAGGTCATGCATGTGTTTTTGGAAAACCCTACTCAATAAATAAAATTTTGCTATACACCTCATCATCTAAAAAAATTTTTACTTAATTATGCAAATTACTAAAACATAGAAAAGATTAATAATAAGGTGACCAATTTTTTTACAATGAAAAGGAGGACGAAAAAATTTAAGAAAAAAGTACAACGTAAATAAATGAAACATTTTATTAATTCAAACAAAAATACACTAATTATGCTTGCATCCCTTTTAATTATTTACTTAAACGAGTATTTTTCCATTGAATGAATATTTTTTGTCAATGTATCATTTTCTAACAGTAACAATATATTGGAAATTTCGGAGCAAGATATATCCTTCATATTGAATTTTATGGTAAGTGCTGCAGCTAGAGTATCAACATTCAATCTTATTACACGAAGTATAATATAGAGATAAAGTAAACAAAGTGAAGTGCGCAATGGTGCGAGACACGTGAAGTTCTCCTATGCACTGAGCATGCGTTTCATAATCGCGTCTTTCCGAACTGTACCCAAAGAATTTCTAATCTTGTCAAGCTAACCTTTCCCAGTTTGCTGTACCGTCACATGACACGTAACAGTTCAGCGCGGCATCTCTGAATACAGAGATTAACAGATTAGTTTTAAAATATGGAAAAGGAGGACAGGTAGGAGGACACTTTTCGAGGAAGGACAGAACCTACAAAAGAAGGACTGTCCCTAAAGGAGGACGATTGGTCACCTTATTAATAAGATACCTTTCATTGCGAATGAACATTATAAAATGAAATTTTCCAACACTAAAGCTCCTAAATCCACCTCATTAGTAAACACCTAAATCTATATAACTACCTTAAGCCCAAGTGCCACTTAAATACTTTTTCCAAATAAATGGGTCTTGTATTTCAAAAAGCTAAAAACTACTTTTTAAGACAATTTACTCACAAACACATTTTAAATATTTAGGTGTTTTTCAGTTAAACATAAAAATACATTCTAAACTTTTGAAAAACATATATATACTCATTAAAAGAGTAAAGAAAAGTATGTTTGCTGTGCTTAATCAAAGCTATATATAGTTTTAGTTCAGAAAAGTATTCAAGTGTGCAATTATCAGCACTGGATAAAGCAAGAAATAAACTAATTCTCTTAATCAAATAATTATTATATGTTAAACTGTGTTTCTGTGCAATAATTTATCAAAAGAAAATAAATTGCTTCATGGAACTTTTGTTCCATTTTATTTTTGCAAAATATTTCCTTGAATTTTGCAAGTTTCGCAATTCTATGCGAGTATTTCAAATGGCCATATTTTCTTTTATAAAGTTTCAGTATACTGTTGCACGTCGCCCTGCAAAATTTCACTACAACTAAATTAAAAAGTAAGTCAACCGTCAACTAAAACCTTGATAGATAGCCTCGAGCCTTTCGGAGAAAGAAAATAGAATATGTAATGATACAACGATTAACTTCAGAGCCGAGTGCACCTGCTGCTTTGTTTACACTACCTACATTTGCCATCTCTAATGCGCTGACAACACAGGAAAAGAATTTTAACGTGTACAGTAATGGAATTCAGTACAAAACATTCGAATTTACCTTGTGCTGAGGCACAAACACTTCCAAATACAAGCAATAATAAAGTTGACCACTTAAAGTTCATAATTAATCTGAATTACAGTCGCAGCTGCGAACCCACTTGTTGAATAACGAATTGCCGTCGTAACAAACGAAACAAACTCGTCTGCTGTGGAGTGGAGTGGAGTCGCGCGTTCGTTCAGCGTCTTTGACTCAACCCGGATATTGGTCAAGACCTAGATACGGAATATCCGGTCGTAGGAAATCGCGAAAAACGCGAATAGCGTTATCACGATCGGGAACTCGGGTAATCTGGTTTCGCTATCGTGACGCCGTTCTTTTCACAATTGTGCTTGTGGTAGCAATTGTTTGACAGGTTCCCCATAAAGTGTAATTGTGTGGATGCGATGACGTATCTCTCTCTCTCTCACTTCTATATATCCATAATGGGCTTGAAAATTGCCGATTTAAATTCCATTTTTCCGATGATTCTCATTTTTTAACAAGAATTGAATAATATACAATTCATTCAATAAATTTGTCATTTACTGAGTAACTTTCAATCAATTTAGAAGATTATTTTGATGATTTACGGTCATCGCGTGCACAACGGCAGAATGTAATAAATAAAAAAAAAGGGGGGGGGGGGGGAGAGAGATAATACAACTTCGTTTAAAATTTAACTAAAAGCAACACATTTGTATTTGTTTATGTTTGTTTGCATTTGTATTGTTTTGACTCTCTTGCAATTAACTGGTTTAGTCTAAATTGAAACATTCAAATCTCACATTCATTAAGTTATATTTACTGTAATTTCCAATTAAAAAAAACATAATACAACATGTTTAATTACTCCTACAGATTCAAAATTTAATTAAAGTGTTGATACAACTAGAATATGTAAATGATGCAACTGTCTGAACACGATAACTGCCTTAAGCAGTTGGGGGGGTTGTTCTCAACAAAGAGAGATTGTTTAGTAGATGGCCATGTACAACAATATCAGGATCCTCTGAATATTTATATATCCTTTAGTTATATTGCCTTTAGTTATCTTTTTAAAAATATAGATATTTCGAGTACAAAAATGTTAGGAGTGCATATTATTTTTATACTCTAATTTCATGAGCAAGGGGTATTTCACTGAAAAATAAATTTTAAGACGAGAGCTGAATTTGAACATGACCCAGTGGAATATCTTTCAGAGCTCTTCAAGATAAACTGCATCGTTTATTGCATACTAGAAAACCATTAAAATCTACAAAATCTAACACACTTAGCCTGTCAATACCATCTGAGCAGAGAAGCAAGCTAATGCCCTGCAGCTTGATGCCTTATGATTCAGTGGCCTACATTGAAGACACTCAGCAATGAATCCCCTTAAAATTGAGAGAGACTAGCAGTTTGCAGTGCTATGAATGCAAAATAAAGTTTGTGCAACTTAAAAAATATATTTGATGCCATGATCCTTTCAGGCCTATAGACACAGATGAAATATTTATTTTATAATGGAATAATTGAAACTGTTTCAAAAATTTTATCCTAACTTAACACCTAAGTAAAATGAAATGCAATATGGACAAAAAAGTTTGAATAACAAATAAAACTTGCTCAAAGTTAATATACCGAGTGCAAGATTATTATTATTATTATTTTTTTTTTTTTTTTTGGGGGGGGGGGGGGGCAAACATAGCAAGTGTTAAAAAAACATGCTTCCCAATAAAAATTTTAGTATTCATAATGAATTAAACAAATAAAGCTGTTATGAATTATAATCATGCTTGTTAAATAACTTTTAATTGATATGTATAGTAGAACATTTAATCTTACACGTGAATTTTCTGCTTTGAGCATAAATTTTCATTTGAACAATATACATTGATTTTAATAACTTTAATATGATAAGACTATTTTTCTCATACTAAAACTGAGAAGTGTGGAAATATTTATGTCTTTCATACTATAAATCTTTGTTATTTAGAGCTAAAACTAAGGCATAATTTATAAATCTGTCCTATGCCTATATTACAAGGAGCAAGGTATAAAGTGGAGCAAGGTCTCTGAAAAGATTAGTCATTAGGGAAAGAGGTACTTACAGACTGAGCTAAGTAATGAAAAACCAATTTATATTGATGTATTCAAATTCAAAAGAATTATGCTAAAAGACGCTACATACTTTTATATACCATGTCAATATTTAACATGCATTTTTCTGCACAGGACTAAAAACTTCTCATCAATAATATTTTTTAAATAAAATTTTTAAATAATTCCATCTGTCATATGCCAACATTGATATTATTTCCTACATTATAGGAAGAAAAATAGGTGCGAGGTCTCTGAAAAGATAAGCTATAAGGGGAGGATTACTTAATCAGATCGAGCTAAATAATGAAAAATTAATTAATATTAATGTGTCAGAACAATCAGACAAACGAATTCAGAATGATCATGCAAAAAACACTACATATTAGATGTCGAAATTATGTGATACAAGATGCGATTGATTAAACTAAATAATTTAGAATTAAATGGTTAAACTTTTAAGATCAACCAATTGTAAAACATGAGATTTATAACTCGTATGCTAAACCATAATGTGTATCTGTAACATTAAAATAATTTTTCTAATATTAATACTTTTGTTGCAATGTGAATCATCTGCAATTCACAATAATATTGTTATTGGGTATTATGGCAACCAGCAAAAAAGTGATAAGCCAAAAATATAAAAAATCATCTTTATTTACATAAATACATTTTTGTAAAAAAAATTATTGAGTTACATCCACAGTGAAAGCTATTTATAAACAATTATTTAGATTAAAAGTACTTATACACCAGTAATACACTTTGAGAAAATATATAGTACTATATATGGCTTCTCTCTCCTAGGCACTTCCAAACACACATTTCATAATCTACAATTTTTAGAAGGTAACAATTTTACACTTAACTATAACAAATATCTTAGAATTCTAACATTTAACAGCAAACACTAGGAAGAGTTTAATTATGGCAAAAATTAATATGTTTTCAAATAACATCGACACAGTGTTTTTGCAAAGATTATCACAGGATCAAAACATTACAAGTTATCAAAACATTACAAGTTATGTTGCCAATAGCTAAGTTTGAATTATCTTAATAAGAAAATGTTATAACTGTAGCACTATAAAAGTGTTATAAACATTTACCACAAAATGTACAATAGACTCTACTGAAACATGAATCAACTGTAGTACATCTTTACATGATGTCATTATTTAATATTATAAAAAATAGAAAATTCGTTCGACAATTTTGGATTTAAGAAAAGTCTAAATTTGGCACGATGATATGACTGCCGAATCTGATCAGCCTGCATGCTTTACTTTTATTATGCATTGCTTTTATTAGATTATATAATAAACTTGAAGACTATATTATAATACTCAAATGACATAATTTTTCAGATTGACAAAAATTCAAAATATTATTTGCCTAGTTAAAGATATGATGGTTCGAATATCACAAGTCTTTAGAGATTCATAAACAAATTAAAATGATCATGCCATTATTTTACTATTTCACAGAACTTATTCTTCAAATATCAAACTTAAAATATTTTCTTTTATACATTATAATTCTTTTTCCAGAAAATTTTAGAAGGTATGAATAAACTGATAAATTTTAAGCATATCAACATTAATCACGTATACTAGCTACAGAAATTACTCATTAACATAATAAATCGTCTTAATAAAAAAATATGTATTTAGGTAAATGCTGGGAGAAAAGTTAGTATATTCCACAAAATAGATGGCTGTGTCTAAATAATGACATGTAAAAATCCTCTACAGTTAAACATATTTATCCTTCTAAGAATACATCATGCTAAATTTATAAATTTAAGTAAGAGGTGTGCATCTGATGCAAAATATATTCTGATATTGCAAAATGTTATACAAATATATTTTATATAACTAATATTTATTTTACATGTCAAATTCAAGTATTCATTTTAAATCTTCATTAAGTTTATTTTATATTAATTTACATCAAATTGAGAAAGAAAATTTGAAAATTCTCCAGATTGCAGCCTCTAAGAAAATCTGATAATACCCGAGATTCTTATAAATTGAATTTAAAAACCTAAGAAATTGAAGCCAACACTTCTTTAGATGAATAATCTCAAAGACATTAGTATTTGCAGATTACCACACATGCTGGAAATTTTAAGTAGATTAGATGAAGTTATTCATCTAATCTACTTAAAATTTCATTTCTTAGGAGATATTTCTCAAGTAAGTTTATTCATTTCATTTTATCATTTAATTTGTAGTAATTTTAAAGTCAGAAATCACGAAATGTTTTTAAAAATAATTTTTGAATTTTAATTTTCATTTAAATAGCTAATATTTTTAAAATAATTTTAATTTTTCAAAAATAATTTTGAAATTTCAAGATTTTAAAGCTTTATTTAATTATTATATTCTATTGAATTTATTTGGCATGCCCAATGATTCAAATTTTAAGTTAAGAATAATAGAATAGTTTCATTATATTTTCCATTAGGATAAGAAAACAGATGAGAAAATTTAATCATTTATCCAAGCATCTGAAAGTGGTGTTACATTAAAGTGCCATATTTAAAAAAAATTCAGAGAATGGTATTTAACAATAACAAATATGTTGTAATTTATATTTATGATAATAGAGTACCCTTTTATTTCAAGGAAAATGATGTTAAAATTAGTTGCTTCAGTTCAGAGTCAAAATGAATGACGACGTAATTTTTGTTGAAATATTCAATACATTGTGTTTTTCATATAAGATCAAGATTATATATCAAAAATATACATTAGAATTAAATGTGTTTTTCACACTGATATATATTCTTAAAAATTAAACTCATCTAAGATCGGGCAAGTAATGCACAAAATAACTTTTTTCAAAAACACATAGTTAAAACTTATTGTTAAAATAGTGGTTCTCAATCTTTTCAGCTCACAACTCATGATTTCAATACATATTTACTTGGAAACCTAATGTATATCTCCTGAGAATTGACAAATTTCATTAAGTGGTTCATAAAGGTTCCCATGACTTAGCGGTTTGTGAACCACGATTTCAAAGGTATTCTACATAAAATAATTATATTAATTATATTTTGATAGCTGTTGCATAAAAAAAGTTTTGATTTAGATACAGGAATCTTTCATTTAAAAATCAGATACATTTCCATGCAGTTTACACAAGTTGAAACCTGACATTCAGACACCTTTCACATACATATTAATAAATTTATCACAGACACAGTAAAGTTAACACTAATGAAATCTACTTAAAAGTATTTTATGAGAATTGCAAATTCCAAGTACAGATCAATTTTACTTTGAAGAAACATGAGGGAGAAATGACTTTTGAAATTAACCCACCGTAAGTAACATAAGCATGAATAGAATACTTAAAATAGCTGCTTTGAAACTTCTGTATATATCAATATTAAAAATTATTTTAGAAAATATTTACTTAGAAATCTAGTTAATATATATTGATATAAAATAATGTGTACCTGAAATCATATTTCTCAAAATTTAAATTTTCACAACATATAAACTACAAAATAATAGTCAAATGTAAATTAAGGTAATTTCAATATCTATTAGCAACATTAATGATTTTGCCACTAATAGAAATTATTTTAATTATTGATTTCATCACAGAATTTTTTTTTAACCAGTTAAAACTATCATCATATTAATTAAATAGTAAGATAATTCTACATACTGATTTAATTAAAAATATTCTAATCACAGTTCAATGTTTAAATAATCATTGTTTATTCCTATTTAAAACTGATACCACATCCAAGTTTAGATTTAAAAATAGTTTCAATGTATAATAGATATTTTCTCACTGCTATATAAACCAATAGAAGAATTGCAATCTGTCACTAAAATTATTTATACTCCTGCTATATTACATAAAAATATGATATGCATGCTGTTTAAATTAGTTCAACGCTAATGCAGTAAATGCAGTGCTTGCTGACAAAATAGACATTTCCAATTTTTTACATAAATAAGAATGACTACCTTCTAACATCGATATTACCTGTAAGGAATGATTGAAAAGATTTTACGTTTCTACCGATTACATCAAAATTGATCCCATGAACAATGTAATTTTTTAGAACATGGTTCCTACGCTTTATCACAGAATGGTAATCACTATGGGGAAAAATGGCAAAAGCTCATTATAAAACAAATTTTGTAAATCAGCTGCATAACGTGCGACAAAATTAGTTCTTAATGTTACAAAACTGGAATGTTCAGAAACAAAAAGGAAAAAACATTTTTCGTCTCATATGAAAATGTGTCTAATTACAACTTTAACAGTTTAAAATTTAGAGATATAAAATGGTAAAAACTGTACAATTCACAGTAGTACCACTGCTAATTATACTTTTTAAAATACCTTGAGCATAAGATTTTTTCAATAACACAAAGAATGAAGTAATAACAGTTTAACATAATTAAGTAATTTGTGAAATAAAAAAATTGTACTAGAGTATTTATTAATCACTAAAGTCAAATTTCAGAGCAAATCAAAATACAGCAAAGCTCCATTTAACAAACGTATATTTTTTTCTTTGTAGAACACTGAACTTATATTTTATGAAATTTTCTTTAAAAATATTCTCTAAATAATATAGGGTATTCTCTATCTAACAAACTTTTTTTTTTTTTTAAATATAAACATTTCACATGACTATTCATGTAAAACACCCTTTTCTCCATAAATTATGGATATTGCCTTTTCCACCGTTATAAATGCACATACGTATGTATACAATTTATATAATTAAAATTCTTATTTTATTCTATATTTATATATAGATTATTGTCTTATTTTGTACAAACTAGTACAATTCATTTATAACTATAATTTTGCCAATTTTTAGAATTATTACACTCCATATGATTACTAGGTCGGACGGTCTGGGTCTCAACAACAACAACTCCATATGATTACTGGTCGGACGGTCTGGGTCTCAACAACAACAACTCCATATGATTACTTACTTAATAGCTCATTGAGACAGTAGTTTAGCATACATAATGATAAAAACAACTATCTTTAATGCATTTTCCAATTTAAAAATATGTGAAGTGAGATTCTGAAACTTATTAGAGGTTTGATTGTATAAATCCACAAGATTGCTTCAGTGACACCTCTAATCACTCACATCAGTGAAAATCTACAGGCTGAAAATGAACTATTCAGCCACTGATTTCAGTTTTAAGTCAGTCTATGAACAGTATGCTTTGTTAATAGAAATGACATTGGAGCTGTCTTTAACTTTTTCTACATTTTAATTTGCTCTGAATTTAGAACAGGGCTGTCCAACAACAAGCTTGTAAGACGCATTCAACCCACAAAATTTTTTTTTGCATACAACAAACAACTTGCTTAATATGAAATAATGTAACAACTTAAATTAAACTTTTATAAGTGATTAAATTTTGATGCATAAGCCTGATCAAATGCTTACCTAATCTAATATATGATATACTATTAACTCAACGGTACTAACATCGAAGTTTTGCATTGTCATTTGGTCCCAGAGACTACATAAAATTTCTGCCAGTTTACCAGTGTTACGAAATAGTTAGAATATGATACCTTAAAAACTTATCTGTAGCTTTGTATTCAGTTACTTTTTTATCACTCATGAAAGAATTTGACAGAAAGACAGTCTTAATGCTCATAAAAATTGGACAGCACCAAATAATAATTTTAAAAGCTAAATTAAGTAATTATGATCAGACATATAAGACATAGCACAAGAGCAAGTGAATATATGCAAGTAAATACATCATATGTCAAGATTCTTGAAGTATGGGTTTTAACTCAGGACTTATTGAAGTCATAAATCTGTAAATATGATATTTAGGGATATATATATTCATTTCAATTTTTATCCTTTTCAATATTGTTTGTATTTAAATAAGCTATTTTATTGCAGCGTCAACAACTAATAAAATAACCAGAAATAATTAATATAATCGATAATAGAGTTATAGCCTGAGTTGCATGCATTCAATGAAGTTTTAGTCAAATAAGTGATATGAAGACATAAATACCTCCTTAGAATGATGAAGAAAAATATGCTCATTAAAATTTGAATACAGAAAGTGGAAATTGTTCTAAAACAGTGAAGTAAGATGATTTTTAATAAAATGTAATCACTTCAATGAATTTAGCTGCACCAAAAAGCTCAAAGTACAGATTAAAATATAGCTACAATGTGCAATACCTTACAAAAAAAGCTCAGTAAAATTAAACCTATAAAAATAGAAATCTATAATTATAGGTAAAACAATGGAATGTGAGGTCAAATAATTATTCTTTAAAAAGACATCCCAATTAATAAAAAAAATTAAATTTCTATACACATTGAATTAAATTATACAGAAAATAAACCTTGAATGATTTTTTATTTCATTCCGATGTAAAACCAGATTTTACTAAATACTGAAAAGAGATCCTAATTTTGAAACAAAATTTTTAAAATAAAATACTTTGGAAGCCCCATTTAACAAAATGACTAAAATTAGAAGCTAAAAATGTATAAAATCTATTATATGGACGGAATACATGCTTCAATAAAATAAATTCACTCTAATTTTGTTTTGCCTGGCTTAACAAAGTGAACTATCTGTACAAACGTAATATCATACAATAAAATTATACAGATTAGGTTCTGTAAACAACATACTCAGAAGGCACAAGCGTTAAAAAAATTCAGCAGCATTTATAAATAAGTTTGCAATTAAAAAATGCTAAACAAAATTTTGTAATATTTACATTAAAAATAATTTTATTATGGTAACTTAGCATGCATTTTAAGCAACCAAATTAATTTCCACTTTTATAATGTTTCCTGCTACATAAATTTTTATAGCAAAAATCGATTTTTAAAAATTGCACATAGTTAAATAGCTTACATAGAATTATTATTTTTTGTATTGTTAATCCTGAAGCAAAATCAAAAGTACTTATACTACTTTTCATGGAAAGCAAAAGGAAGTTATTTTTTACCAAACTAAATATCCCAAAATTTACAACAGAATTTTATAGGAATTCTTGCTAAAATTTAAGATTAACTAGTCATTAAAAAATCTAATTTTTAAACTTACCTGTAGGGGGGAATATTAGATGAACAAGAGAGATGTTTCAGATATTTTATAAATATTTGTCACAGAAAATTCATTTTGATGATTGCAAAAAGATTTAACAAAAATCATAGTGATTATACTTATGTCAAAATGCAGATTAAAAACATTTACTATAGATATTTAAAAAAATAATGTTTTTATTAATCACTCTTTTTTTCCCAAAATAATATTTTCTGTTTTTGCATCTATTAAGAAGTCGATTTTTTTAAACAATGGATAAACTCATATAAAAATATGAGAAGTCAAATGCTTAAATTCCATTAAGCAATTTTTATCAATTTTAATCTATTATTGCAATCTATAGAATATTCAGATGCAATCTTTGGGGTTTAGAATTTATTAGAAAGTTAAAATTTGAAGATTGCATTCGAAGTGTAAATATTGAATTCGATAAAAAAAAAAAAAATTCGTGATTGAACCATAGGTGCATAATCTCCCCCCAAATTTATGATTTCTTAAAATATTAAAACTTCTCAGTCTACATTTTAGTATTATAAAAGTAATATTTTGAAACATTTTAACAAATACTCATGGCTTTAACCTCTAACAAGTTAAGAAAGTTTAGGCAATTATAAAATGATAGTCTCTTGCTGAAAACTCTGTTTAAAATATATAATGAAATTCCTGAGAATAAAAACTTTGATAAGTTTATTTAAAACAAAGTTGTAGCTTATAATTATCCAATTTCATAATGGAAAATATGTAATTAAAATGCTGTAAACGATAATATACCTTTAAATGCTGACTGATTAATTACCTCTCCTGAATGCTTTTACACACTAAAATGCTCAAATTACCTGAGAGTATATTGCCCACAAAACCAAATCAATAAAACTCAAATGAAGAAACGTAACTGAAAGTCAGACTTTAGAGCCTGGAACAATATGAGAATACAGTTTGTTGTTAGGATAAAAGGGATGTACATTCATGTGTCCATAGTTCCCATGATCGTGAGACTCATGCATGAAGTAGGGCTTGTTCACAGAAGTTTTGGAATGCGCCAGCGCTTGATCTGCTGAATGAGCAGAACGAGGAAGAGAATTACAACTAATGTCTGAACCTTGTGTGGAGGCGTGCCTCTGAAGATGGTGCATGCTTTCGTAGTCGATGAAATTGGCTGGTGGACAGTCAGTGACAGGGGGTGGAAGGATTTTGGAATCAGTTTTGACTTTTGTCACTGAGCTTCGCATATGGTCGTGATGAACTCTTTGATTAATGTGCTGCTGAATTTCTTTATAGTTCATGTAATGGCTATACCGATTTGTATCACCAGTAAATGCAGGCATTTTCAGGCTTCTGTAAAGTAAAATAAGTAAATAAATGTTTTGGGAGAAATTTTCAGTCATTTCTAAAAAATTACTTAAATATACATGAACTCTGTATTCAGAAAGTATCTAGCAATAAAGGCCAAATTGTGTGTTTTTTTTATACTACATAAAGTAAGTAAAAAGTTTCCTTTAAATTTCTCACAAACTAATTTATAACTGGTGGAATGCCCCCATACCACTGAAAATAAAGTGTCACAAAGTAGGAAAAACCCAGTCATGGACAAATTGGTATAGAATAAGAACACACAGTTAAATCACCCACATAAACTGTTCAACAATAATTTAAAAAGTAGAGTTATCACCAATATGATAATAATTTATTTGATAATGCAAATAAAAACTACAAGACAAATAAAAACTACACATAAATGTATTTTTGAATTTAAAAATTTGAAAGTGAAGAGAACACAAGTAAATTGCCACAAGTAAATTGCAATGCAATTAAGGTGTTTAAATAGTAATAACTTAATTGCAATTACGATGTTTAAATAGTAATAAAAGAAGTATATTTGAAAATATAATACATTATGGTAAGAACTAGGTTATACATGTTTCATTTTTAAAACAGTTTTTGTTCAACAACAAACCAGGGTTTTAAAAATTTAATATAAGACATAAAAAGAACTTAATGTACTTATTAGTGAAGAATTACTTACGGAGCAGACTCTTTGTAAATATCCAAGCTATGTGAACGTCCATGAATAATTTCAACAGGTACAACCTAAAAGTGTACAAAAATATCTAAATTTATTTTATTTTTGCACTCAAGAAAATACTCTCAATACCAAATAACAATACCTATAAACAGAAGTTTTGATTTTAAGTACAATAGGAAAAAATACTTTCATCTTATGAATTTTTAAAATAGTAAAGAAAAAATTTCTATTAATTATTAGTAAGGTAATAACTAAAAATGTTAGATTTGAACAGTACCAAAATTTTGAAAATTGTATTATTAAGATTATTATATTGCTTCAAAACTCCTGAACAACTGATAACAAAAAAGTACTGCCAATATTTAACATATTTAAATATTTTTTATAAAAAAAAATCATTGAAACTGCTTAAATACTCTGAAATTAAAAATAATTTTTAGTTACAGCATAAAATAATTATTTAAAGATATCAACTACTTTTGGGGGTAAAAAAGAGCCTCTTTCACCAGGATGATTGATAAATCAGTCACTTCAACAAAGGAAATAAAATACCTGTCCAAATGAAAAGACGGCATATCACCTTTTACCATTACACAGTAATCCCATGCTACTTAGTAGTGAGGTTTCTAGAATTTACAAACCCCAATTGCTAAGCTGTAGATTTTAGCAAGCTCTGATTGGCAATCTGGCCAATCCAAGAAATTCATTGCCCGGCAATCTAATCAGACAACCAGAATTGAAACTAAATTGCAATTGTGAACGTCATGTCATAGTTATTTACAGCTGTAGGCTGCAATTTATTATACAAAAATGAAATCCATCCAAATGAAGTTTCATTATCCAAAAATGAAAATATTTTTGGATAGCTTATAATGGTGTATCAAAATCTCAATTTTTGAAACAATATGGACCCTTCTGTATTGGTGCATATTTTTATAATGTGGGTGATGAGCAGCATCTTAGCTTTATATTGAATTTTCAGCTGCATCCTGGAGTCACAACTTACAGTCGAGGTTGATGAAATCTCTTATCACAGTACTCTACTTGTCACAATCCTTGATGACATATGGATAATAGTTCACAAAATTATAAAACAAAATTAGCAAAAACGTGACATTAAAATCATGAACAGCCTCTATTAAAGGCCAACGTGGACCAAAATTTCAAACTTGTGTCTGGTTCAACAGTACCAGTGCCAAAACCTGGCACAAAAAATATTTTACATATATTCTGAGCCTGGCTCAAAGACCCTTGAATCTCAGCCTCTCCTAATACCATGTTTTTAAAAATGTGTCAAAAATACAAATTTGTCAAATTATTGTAATCAGAATTAAGGTAAATATTAAGATTATTAAAACATTTATTTCCCGGCCAGTAATTATTTCCCAGCCACCAGTTCAATAGCTCTAAACCTTAGGGTGAGCTCGGCAGCCTAAAAAAACATTTATCTTCTCAAAATAAGTTCAAGTAATCTTATTAAATCTTATGTTTCAAACATTTTATGCTTATACATTTGGTCTAACAAGACCCATTTTTTTAAAAGCAAAGCCCCAGCTAGACTCAGCCCAAAATCATCCAAGAGAAATCTGGCTTGACCCAACCCACAGATCTGAGGCTAAGCCAATGAGCATGGCTTAAGTCTGTGCCAGCCTCCACTCTGCGACCTATTTCGTCTTTTTGATTTCGGATTTGTTGGTCTGTTTAGCATTAAAAATGGCAATTTCAACATATACTTGAAACAGCTGTATGCTACATTGTATATTCATTTGTTTAATTATGTTGCTTAAGTTTTCCTTATCCTTTGCACAAAGTGATTTTACATACTGACCCTTCTACTTTTTATTTACCAAACAATACATTTTACAAAATTAATTGGCCGAATTTTAACAGTAACGTATTCTTTACAAATTCCCCTTGTAAAACCCCATTAAATTACCTATCAACACAAACTTACATATTTGCTCTCCTTTTCTTTCAATTCATTTTCATAATACTCTTCTTTTTGATCGAGTGGGTAATGTCCCTGGCGTTTTTGATGCATACGTTGATGTTGCTCTCGCAAACTTTGCATTCTTTCCTGGCGATTAGGTATGCAGTCAAGGTTTGGTGCTGAAGTTGTCTGCAAGGGTATCTGAGGTAGTTGCCTTTTTTGAACATCATTTTCTCTATATGAGACATCAGAAAGTCTGAGAAATATACAAGTTCATACATAAGCCCACTTGCATAAAATGCAAACTTTTTGCAACAGATAAAAATGTTAAGTGAACACACACATAAAAAAATAAAAAGAGCAGCATGTACTGTGATTTATATTGAAAATGAATTATGATGAAAACTACACTACAGTAAACTTCTCTTAATCCAACATTCAATAGTTCGACATGCTGGATAGTCCGGCATGCCTTTCAAACAACATTCAGGTTTATTCAACTGTACTGAAGTACATTTACTGTAATAGACTAAATGGTTTTATATGTAGATTTCTGTTCATTGAAATTACCTTTCTAAAAAATAAGTTCAAATGTTTTTTCACAAACTGTGCAGTGCAATTCAGTAGGTGCAAAATTTTAGGCAAAGAGATATCCCATTTATTTCTCTATTACATAGCTGCCAACTTATTTGGAGTAAAAATCAGAAGATTTTTGAAAAAAAATCAGAATAGCGCGTAAAATGAGTTTTACAGAACAAATCGACATAAATCTGATTTTCAAAGGACACAATGTAAATAATGCACAAATATGTGAAACACACAACTGTTTTGAGATCTCTTTGGAAACAGTTGTATGCATGTTCATTTGTACATTATTTACATTGTATCCTTCATCTCTCAAAATATTTTGACAGAACGTTACGTTATGTAATGATGATATAATTCGTTATGTAATGATGAAAAATGATATAATTCTATTATATTTAGAAAATGCAAGTTTGACAATTGCGTTTAAGAACAGGGTTGTTTAAATACATGGGCAAATTTAATTTTAACACATTCCTTTATATTAATTCTAAACTATGATTTTGTTATCTATAATAACTCATGCTTTTATTTTGTCAGTTTTGTTGAATTTAAATCATTACAATAGTCAGGATTTATGAACTTAATTTCACAAAAAAAATTTTTTTTTACAATTGGGAAGACACAAATTTTTTGTTCTTAAACTGCAGTATATTTTTAAACACATTCATAAAATTATCATGTATTATTAAAATGTGCATTGTCTAGTGTCTACACATAAATAAAAATTGGTGGCAGTATATTTTAAAGAAAATGTTTATTTTGTTCAAAAATATCTTTTCATAAAAATGTGTCAGAAAGGGCTTCAGATAGAAAAAGATTGAATTTCATGATCGTACTATTTATATGAAAATAATTAAAAAATTAACTTTTATAATCAACCAAACTATGAAAATAAGCTACTTTAGTCCAGTTAATGTGCAACAATAAGGAGAAGGAGATCGATGGAAAAGGATAATTGCGTAATCTCGGAAACGCCCGCGAAAAAAAACTGAATTTCACGATCGTACTATTTATGTGAAAATAATTAAAAAAATTTGCCTTTATAATCAACCAAAATATGAAAATATGTTAATTTAATCAAGTCAATGTGCAACAATAAGGAGATGGAGATCGATGGAAAAGGATAATAGCGTTCTCTCGGCAACCGCTGCAGAGATGAAAAAAAAAAAATTACTATTTATATGAAAATAATTAAAAAGGTGACTTTTATAATCAACTGAAATATAAAAATAAACTAGTTTAGTAAAGTTAATGTGTAATAATCAGTGGATGGAGATGGATGGAAAAAGGCAATTATGTACTCTCAGCAAAGCCTGAAAAGAAAAGACTGAATTGCTCATCTTAAAATTTAAGCGAAATATAATTTGCTTAGTAAAATAATTCTTTATATTTATTCGCACTATAAAAATAAATTAGGTCTATTGTTCTGATATGAAATCATTAGAAGAAGAAAATGGATGCAAACTGGTAATTTTGGACTCAACAAAAAGGGGTAAAAGTAAAACAAATATTTTCAAATGCTGTGCGAAGTTTTTTCTTCTGCTTCCCCTTTGAGTCCAATGACAACATATGTATTAATGATATAAATGATAACATACATCACGGTGATTACGGAAACAAAAATCTACAACTTATTTTTGATTCCTTTCTGTGGGGGATTTTATGCCTACACTTCCGGGTTAGAAAGACGAGCATTGTCTGCCGTCCGTTTCTTGAACGCTGCGTGCTGGAAGTACCAGAATAAATACAGCTTGTCACACGAGAACGTCTGCGTTCATTGCCGCGTTCATTGTCTGCGTTCATTTGGATTGCTTGTCACACGAGAACGCGAACAGTCTCGTGTGACAAGCAATCCAAATGCTTGGCGACATTTTGGTGTAAAAATATAAATTTGGCGATAAATCGGCAAATTGGAGCGATTTTTAGGCATAATTAGTAAAAAATATTAAAAATCGTAAAGAAATTGATTACGCGCGTAAAATCGTAAAATAAGAGAATTTTCGTAAAAATTACGAAAAATTCGTAAAAGTTGGCAGGTATGCTATTATATTGTTTTAAACTAATTTTTTTCGTATTATACCCCATTTTAATTTGACATCTGAAAATGTAGCAAATTTGGCAATCCAGTCCCGCCAAAGTCCCAAATGTGCCGGATTATCAGAGGTTCACTGTACTTAAAAAAGAAACTAGTTTTCTCAAGACTTACAAAACAAAAACATGTAAATGTGAAGAAAATGAATAATAGGTTAATTATTTTTTTTACCTAAAACGTATCTATAGGTATATAACACATGCATGTACAAAAATATTCAAACTAATTCAAACTTTTAAATATTAGCATTTTATATCATGTAAGCACTTAATAAATAATTTTATGATATTTAACACAATTTGAAATGAATTTATAAAATAAATACTGTTAGTATTCAATTTTATCTTAACTATTTTACAACAATAAATCACATTTAACTAATTACAAGCCAACCTAAAATAAACAATTTTAAATTTTTCAAAATTAATTTAACTGAATACATGGTTAAGTGTTCGATCACTGTGGTATATAGATTTAAAATCAGCATTACTTTAACGATGAGCCAATGCATTAAACACTTAATGAGGAATGTATCAAATTATTTATAAACCCAATAACATTACCAAAACAAATCATATATTTTTTTTAATGTATGTATATATATAAATATATACACAACTACCAGTTAATAGATTTATTTCTAAGATTCCCAATTTCCATCACCTTGCCATCAAAACAAATTCCACAAAGTAACTGGCTTAGTCTGCCACTTCCTGTTCAAGTAATATTAAATTTGGTAATTGAAGTTTGCATTTGGCTGGCAGTTGTGTTAAAAAATAATAATAATAATAAAAAATCTGAGGAATATCAAGACAAGCATTAATCTGCTTTTCTGTACAGAAAAATGAATGTAAGTAACAGTGGACAAAAGAGACATGTTACTTACTTATTTCTAAAAAAATAAAAATAGTAAAAGAGCATTTCTTATTAAGAACAAAAGTGTTATATTCCAAATGAGCAACAAAAAAAGGATTGAGATATCAAGTTGTACTAGTACTATCGCTATTACTCCAAACAAATGACACACCTATTAACACTGTCATTCTTAAACTGGTGGTTGTGAAACTTTTTTAGGAGTCTCTGAAAATTTGAATAAATATATATTTCGCTAATTGCTTATTTTGAAATTTAGTTTGTGATATTTTCTTTTGTTACCTTTTGCCCAAAGATGTACCAAAGATACATTCTCAATTTTCGTTATAAACAGTATATTTTATACTAAAAATAAATTTGTTAGTAACCAGTATTATGAATATTTAATTTAATTTAAATATTATATTTGTTAGTACTGTTACATATTGTTATTATATACTGCTTTAGCATACCTATCTTGATCTTTGCCAGAAGTCAAATGACCCTGAAAAACATCATCTTGCACAGAATCATCATCCTTGACTTTCAAATCTTGAGAATGCTTCCTATTTTTACCAAATCTGAAAATAAAAATTATCTTCAAAACAAGAAACCTTAAAATTTTACAGTTCATTTGCCAATAAAAGCTATATTGAAAGTTTAATAAATATTTTGAAATTTTTCATTACAGTAGAATCTTTTTGAGGATACTAAAAAGAACTAAAAAAGACATGGCACCCTTTGTATACATGCAATATCAGTATGTACTTTGTACAAAACTTTTATCAGTAGCAATATTGGTATGTACTTTGTCTAACCAACATTAATACGTCTGATTAAGGAAATGTTGGGTTCTAACCAATGGAAACCACAGCTCACTGGATGTGTCCAGTTTTGTGTATATATTATACTTATTTACTGTCATGTTACAGAGATTATGGTAACTTTGTCTCTAAAAAATGTTTAATAATTTTTAAGCAAGAAATAACAGTCAATTAAATAACCTGATGAACCAAGACATTGAATTGGTATGAAAGTTAACTGACTCACTACAAATACCCAAGGAGCTAAAATAAAAGTTATGATTTTTAATAAGCACTAATTTATACTAATCAAAATAAGCACACACACACACACACACACAAAAAAAAACTTTAGTAGAAATTTGGTCTTTATTTTTAGTAAGTAAATAAATATTCATAGTCTTGGGTAATTTCTTTATAAAATATGAAAAATATATTTAAAACTCCAAATTGAAAATTTTAAAAATAAGATAATATAGTGGCTCCCAAAAGTGTTCATACACTTTAAAAATTTGTAGAAAAAGCACTGTCACCTGGAATTAAATTCGAATATAAAGTTCAATATATATTCATATCATCTCCATGTGATTCTGAATAAAACCTAACATATTTTTTTTTAAATATTGACTCATTTTTTTTTTTATAAAAATGAAAATGCAAGGAGGCAGAGAAAGAACACGTCACAAAAGTGATCGTACACCGAAACATTTTCGGATGCATTCATAAATAAATTTATTGTCTGTCACTTTTATTTATTTTTGCATTGTGGTGACATTTAAAAAAGCATTTGGCTTTAATCTTTCTTGCTTCCTTCATAATATTTATAGTATTATTTAAAAATGGCTCGTAGTCCCAAGAAAACAACAAACAGCATTCGAAAATTTATTATTTTTCATCATAGTAGTGGTAAATAAGTTCACAATATCACTAAATCAGTAAATTTATCCTATTCTACAGTGGATTATGTGATAAAATGCTTTAAAGAAGAAAATCGGATCGAAAACAAGGTAAGAAAAGGTTGTCCGGCAAAGATAACTCAACATGATCAGAGATTTGTAGTTAGAAAATTTGTGAAAAATCCATGTTTGAGTGCTGTAAAAATTTCTACAGAATTTACTATAAAAAATTTTCTACTTCAATTTCACCTAAAACTGTTTGACGAGTGCTCAGATCAGCTGGATTACATGGGCATTTTGCCCGAAAATTTTTTTTTGTAAGTACAAAAAATAGAAAGCTTAGGCTTTCCTTTGCAAAATCAATGATAAATAAGCCTGAAACCTATTAGAATCATGTCTTATTTGCAGATGAAAGCAAATTTAACATTTTTGGTTCCGGTGGGTGTATAATTGTATTGAGAAGAAAAAATGAGGATCTTAATCCCAAGAACTTAGTTGGAACAGTAAAGCATGGTGTTGGAGGTGTCTTTGTGTAGGGGTGCATGTTAGCATGTAATTTGCTATTTATTGATGGCATAATGAATCATGCTCTTTATTTAAATATTTTAAATGACAATTTAAAATTATCAGCCCACAATTTGGGTATTGGAAACAACTTTGTTTTTTATCAAAATAACGATCCTAAGCACACGGTTCTCAATGTTTACCTCTGGTGTCTCCATAATTATCCACAAGTTCTGAAAACACCACCTCAGTCGCCGGAATTAAACCTAATAGAACACATTTGGAGAGAACTGGAGGTTAGAGTATGAAGACAAGACATTAAAATGAAAAGCAAACTAAAAACGATAATGATCGAAGAATGGAGGAACATTGATGCATAAATTACAAAAAAACTAGTAAACTCTATTCACAGATGTTTAAAAGCTGTTGTGGATGCTAGAGGATATCCTACTAAGTACTAATTTACAGAAATATTACAATATTTACTGTATGTAGATATTTTTTTAAATTGTACGAAGACTTCTGTGATGTAATTTTTTGGTTACTTTTTGATTATTAATTTTTCAAAAAAAAAGTTTTACTATGTTTTTAAAATATTTTATGTAGTTTTGTTAAGAACAAGTTATAGATATTATTAAAAAATTCCCATTCTGAAATATTAATTTTTATTAATGGATAGAACAGTATTTTATTGAAATTCGTAAGTATACAAACACTTTTGGGAGCCACTGTATATGCATAACATATGATTTGAAATGTATATTAATAATTGGAATGTTTTTCATTTATTATAGAAGGGCATAGATTTTTTTTTTTTTAATATTTTTTTTGCAAAGTTTAGTGACATTTGCATAAATCTAACCAGTAAATTGAATTACTGAAACTAACAAAAAACATAACATTTTCCCCCACAAATGTAAGAAACATACAGAAATAAAAACACATTTGTAATGTTTGTAAATACAAATACAAATTTATAATATATATTTAAACACTTATTCATGATCATGGACATCAGTAGCAAAACTTTAAACCCTTTCAATGGATTCGATCACATCATTTCAGGTGACCTTTCTTTCAATTAACCGAAAGCTTTAGCAGCCTATTTTTCAGCAATACCACATGCTTTTGAGTATGAATGGTATTATGATGTGATTACCAAAAATCTTCACAATTCCTAGTTCTGAGAGCAGCTTCTATGACCTCCCATAACACTTCTAAAAGCACTTTATATCAGTGTCAAAAGGGAAAATGTTAGAATGTTATTACGATTGCTAGAAATTGTAGATTTGTCTAACTCAAAATGAATTTATCATCAAATAATTTATTCTAATAATTTTAAGAATTCTGACTGAATAAAACAACAGACCGAAAAGAAATGAAAGCCCCTCCCTATATTGTTGGGTCCATAGCAAATATTCAACTTGCTCTTTCATTATCTTTTCGTTATCTAGCACTCAACTCACTCCCTCATTACCTTTTTCTTCTTTTCATTTACACTATTTTTTTTAAAGGTTTAGCAGATTCATAGACCTTAATATAAAAGAAAATTTATTACTATAAAACACTTTCAAAGTCAGCAGGCATATACATTTCTAGTTCAAATACTAAGTTACATACTTGGTAAATACTATATGTTTGAGGATACAAGAATTAAATCTATAAAATTATTCAGTACAAGAGAGCATTTACTTAACAAATACGAATAGCCAGTACTTAAGTTTTCAGAATGTGGCAATACCCCCCCCCCTCCTCCACAGAAGAAAAAAAAAAGCTTTCTGTGCAGACGTTTTTTTAAATTTGAACTTTCATGTGAACACTGACTGTTAAAGAATGTGAAATGATATAAAATTATTTTTACAGCATTGTTTGACATTCATAAGGTAGTGACAAAACATGAATTTAAGTCGAAGGGATTTTCAAGCTATGATTTATTATGACTTTCAACAAGGGTTGACACTACAGCATTTCGATCAAATGAATTCGATTTTTGATGATGAAACACCATCCCAAGCAACAATTTACAATTGACGTAAAGAATTCCATCTTGGGCGTAGAAGTCTCAGTGATAAATTTTGGAAAGTCGACCAAGAACTGCTGTGACACCAGAAAGCATTGATACAGTGCAACAAATGACCACTTTAGATTATCCCATATGATGGCATTGGGGCATCTTTGAAATTTCAAGGATACAAGCGCATTCAATTTTACATGATCATTTAAAAGTCAAAAAGGTATGTGTGAGTTCGATTCCAGACAATTTAACTCAAGCTCAAAGGATACGTGTGTCAAATGGTGCAAGGAAAATCACAAAAGATTTAACTCTGGTGCCTCAAAATATATCTTTGACATTGTAACAGGTGATGAAACGTAGATATATTTCTATGAATCCAAAACAAAACAATATACTGTTTGGTGCTCCAAACTTAATCAAATCTGACAAAAGTTGTTCATGCACAAAGTGTTTCAGAGTATTGCTTTGTTTTATGGCAAATCTGACCATATTGCAACCATTGCTTTACAAGATCGTAGAACAGTAAATGCTGATTGGTATACAACAGTTTGTTTGCCAGAAATAATTGCTCAAATAAGAAAAAATAATGTGAAACATTGCATCATTCTTCATCATGACAATGCAAACTCACACACTACATTTCAAACTATCAATTATTTGAAGCATGAAAAAATTGATTTGATGAGTCGTCCTTATCTGATTTAGCACCCAATGATTTTTTTTTCTTGTTTCCAACAATCAAAAATAAAATATATGGTCCACGATTTAACAGCTCAGAAGAAGCAGTTGAAGCTTATCACGTGTCTACTATACATACCAACTTCTGAATGGCATACCTGTTTGAAAATTGGTTATTCAAATGAAAAAATGTATTGATGCTAAAGACGAATATTTTGAAATGCAATAAAACAATTTATTTCCATACAAACGCATTTTGTGTATTATTTTCTAAAAACTTAAATACCAGCCTATATAGCAGCGTATTTCCTTCTAATAATACACTTACTATTACTAATAGCAATAAAACAAAATTTAAATACAACAAAAGTGAATAAAAGAATATCATTTAAATAAAAGAAAATACGTACTTAAAAACATTTCCAAGGCCTTTAAGTAAGCTTTTTTTCTTTGAAGACTTGCTGTTTCTGCAGTAAATGCCTAACAACTCATCATGGAAAGGATCAACATTTACATTTTGATTAGTATCTGAAAGTTCAGTACTTCTTGCAAGCATGTGTCCAACTGAACTGCCGCTTTCACTCTCTTCATCCACTAGAAAAACGTTAACCAGATGTAAAATTAAATTTTTAAAACAATCACAAAATAATTGTACAAGCAAATTTTGAAAGTACTTGAAAATTTGATAAATAAACAAAATCTGTACAGCTTTTAAATTTTTATTGGAACAATTTCTATTAAAATCTGTCAAAATGCTTAACAGCAAAGTTTCAATTGATGATACAAATGGAAGTACTTGATCTGAAAAAAACAACTGTATCAAATTCTTATTAGCAAAGAGCTATTGAATTTAGAAACAAACCAATTGTTACAAAGCATAGAACTGTGGACAGAGTCCACCAAAATGCGAATTTTGACTGCATTTACCAGAGAATTAATACATATGCAGGGTGTTCAGAAAGTCCCAGAATGCACGAATAACTCTGTAAACGTGATGCTAAAGTTATAAATGTTTTAAAAATGATTGCAGCCTGGTGTTATATTTCACAATTCAGAAAAACAAATTCTTAAATATTTATTTTAGCTCATTATAGTCAATTTCAGATAAATTATTCTATAAAAATGTTGTGAACATGCAATATTCCCTTTGGCGAGTCCTCTAGTCTGTCTCGAAGGCCAGGTGAAGAAAACCCAGTTCATGACATCAGATTGACATGAGGATGACATGAGCCCAGGGTTTCCAGAATTTCCCAGTTAGAAGAAGGGTTGCCAGATTTGGTGATTTATCGCCAATTTGGCGACTTCTGAAAACTTTGAGAAATAACAATTAATTAAAGTTGAAGAATTGATGTTGACTAATTAAAGTTGACGAATTGATGTGACATCAGCTACATTGGTTACAAAATGTATCCTCTAGAATCGTGGGTGTAAACACAGGATACAAGAATGAGTACAAGTTTCTGGATAACTTGCATTTATTCACAAGCACAAAGTAAACAGGAACAATATACAATCAAACAGCACTTAAATGCTCCACTAATTTCATAGAATAACAATATTATTCTCAAAATACTGACAAAAACAATTTCACAAAACAGCAGCTACTATTATCAAAGCATTGACAGAAATCACAGTTCAATGTAGCTTGTGCCACGTCAATTCGTTAACTTTCCTGCAACGGAGGGACGAGCTCTTTTATAGCCTCTGTAGAAATTTCTGGGAATCTCTTCATATCTCCTAGACTAATCATTATTTCTCGAAGTTTCCAGAAGTCATCAAATTAGCAATAAATCATCACATCTGGCAACCCTTCTTCTAACTGGGAAATCCTGAAATCCCTGGGTTCACGTCATTGACTGTGCTTTCTTCACCTGGCCTTCAAGACAAATGAAAGAGAAGGCACCAAAGGGAATATTGCACGTTGTTCGCAACAATAATTATGTTCAAAGATGTCAATTGTGTTATTGTACCTTTAAAATTTATTGAGATGTATATTTCCTTATTATTATCCCCTTTTCCCTATTATACCATGCATTGCAGAAATAAATTCCCTTGTTTGTTTAAGACATTAGATATGGCACCATTTTAAATCAACTAAATGTAGTGTGGATGATTATTCCCGCAACATGCACTGATTAAATCAAACTTGTGAATTATTGTTTCAAAAAAATTTTAATCTGCTTATTTTATTCTTAAGTCAAGAATTTAGTTAATCATTAATATATTTGTTTAAAAAAATATTCGTTAATACAACTGTATTTTGCAGTGTAAGGAATAACAAGAAAATTTTGAGTTTTAAAAACATTCTATAACTCAATTTTAAAGGTACTATAACATAATTGATGTCTTTGAGCACGATTTTTATAAGGCAACAACTTTGTAATTGACTATAATGAGCTAAAATGAAAATTACAGAAAATAATTTCAAAATATTAAGTTAAAATTTAGTTCTGAAATATAACACCAGAGGCTCTGTAATCACCTTCATCAATTAATACATGTCTTTTAGTACATCCTCATGTAAAATTTATAACTCCAGCATAACTATTTACAGAGTTATTTGTCCGTTCCAGGACTTTCAGGACACCCTGTATATCAAACACTGCAAATTCCTCCCATAGCTAATTAACTTGCCTACTTATGTGTTGTTTTGAAAAACCAAAATAAAATTTCATTGAAGATTTTTTGTTCTTGATAACTAAAATGAAATGAATAGATATTAAAAAAGTATTTAACACTTTCTACTGTAAAGATTTTTTGAAATCTTTTGAGGACTATAGAAAAATTTGTAAGTACTGGGAAAAAGTAGATAAAACTGAATACATTTTAATATTATTATCAGAAACATCCCTTTACTTCAAAGTTATAAAATAAAACTTTACTTGTAAATACTGGGGAAAAGTAGATAAAACTTCACACATTTTAACATTATTCATGTAGTTGCATACCTATGATATTCCAGAAATATCCCCTTACTTTAAAGCTATAAAAAGACTTTATTTTTTCTGCTCTGGAGAATTTTTTAGTGTATTTATAAAATGGAATACTGGGTGAACAATGCTCCTGAATTTATGAGATTTCAATCATGAAACAGCTGTTGAATAACAGTTAGGTACGCAAAACTTAGAAATAACTATTACACTGATAAAATTTCCCCAAACTTGAGCAAAATTTACTTGGATTTTTCATCGCCAATTTGAAAATGTTTGAAAGACTTCTGATGATATTTTAGGTGAATGATCAGACGTAAGAAAAGTTGCAACTTTTACAGTATATCAGGACGCCTTTGGGCCAGTCGAGTGGTCTGGGTCTTCAACAGTATATCAGGACCGGCCACCCAAATTGCTGCTCTATGTCCACGGATGAGCCGGAAGGTCTGGGTTTTCGACAGTATATCAGGATTTTTTTTACAAGTAACTCATAAAATTGGAATAAAGATTTGATTGGAAGGTCAGGCACTTTTGGATATGATTGCAAAGAAAAATTAAATTAAAATGTTGTACAAGGAGTACTAGCAATTTTTCAAGGAGACCCTGATTATGGATGCTCCAGGTATCCATAATCAATCTCAAGAAATAAGTGAAAAAAAATTAATAAACCAGAACCATGAAATGTGAAACACTTTGACCTCTTTTCCTATGAGGCAGCAGAAAAATAATTGTTCCAGCAGGTGGCAACCTAACAATTACTCTTGGATATGGGATAATTTTCCTCTTATTTTGTACTTTCTGAACTGTGCTTAGTTTAGTATAATACCACTAAGAAAATTAAGCACTTTGGTACAAATTCAAGCAGTTTTAAGGTCTTTATAAACAGAAATTAAGAAATAAGCATTTTAAAAAAACTTCTTAAGGACAGCAAACGCCTGGTATTTATTTAAACATAAAAAAGAAAATTTAACAATGAGAATGAGCAAAACGAATCTTACATGTTTCCATGGTTGCTGAAGCTGGAGCATCATAGGACCTATCAACTGCAGCTCTGAAGCTTTCATTGCAACCTCTGCTACGAGAACTTCGAGATGTTCCAGACTGATAGGCTCTCTTCATAGCTTCATCGTCTTTGTTCAGCTCTTGAATCATTGTTTGCAAGCTTTCTAAGCTGCTGGACTTTCGAAGACCCAAAGATGGTCCAAGCACTTCTTCAGAATCAGATCCTTTAGTGGTAGATGATGCTGAAAAAATATTGTAATTAAATTACATTCCTAAATATAAAACATTTTAATTTTATGTAACAAAAGCAGTGCTGCGATAAGTGTCATTTTGATCTGAAAACTTTATATTTAGTGAGAATTTTTGGATCTTGGGTTTTCTATGAATATATGTGTACTTTTATTATAGCAGAAAATCTAAGTAACATACAACTATGAAATTTGATACAGGGATACTTTCAGACAAATCAAAAAATCTTGGATAGTTTTTTTACTATCATCTATGCTTTTTAGTTATTAATATTTAAGCAAAATTTTGAGCAATTTCAATCATTTTGCTTCAAAAGAATGTGAGGGGGGAAACAAATTTCAAAATAATTCAATTTTTTAGACTGACTGGTAAAACATATCATACCAAAAAACTAGCAGTAATAAATAGATTGAAATTAAAAGTATAAAATTCTAACTTTTTCATTCTTATACCTATATGCTTCAAATTGAATATGCAGGTGTATTCTATTACTACTGATAATCTGTTCAAAAATTATGCAATTTTGATAATAATTATGCAAGGCATTTTCTTGCAATGGGGAATTTTCACTTTATTTTGTTGGATTCTTGGAAGAGGATTCTTTTTCCTAATTAGCTACCATCAAAGATGACTAATTAGAAAATAATATTGTATTTAATGACATATGATAGTGTTCCCTTTTGGATAACAGAGCCATTTAAATGTAATTACATTAACATCATAGATAAAGAAGACATAATTTACTTTATTGCACTATTCTTCAGGTGATACCATCTACTTACTAACATTTCTGGGGTGAACAACAAGACTGACAAACCAAAATAAATGCAAGGATATGAAAAGACACATATATAGAATTTTAATTATTATGCAATTAAACATGTAGGAATCTCACCTAAGTTGGTTCCTTGATCCTTATTCGGTAAATATTCATCATCAAATTCTTGGCGATGACGATCTTTATCCTCTCTAGCCTTTTTTGTTCTTTGATAAGTATCTGTGTTTCGAGCGTCAAGTTGGGCATGTCTTTTTTCAGACATACTTTGTCGACCAAATCCATCACGAGCAAAACCAGGATTAGTTTCATCTAATGACAATCTAATAAGATAATATTAACTAAATGAAAAATGCACAGGAATTTACAAAAGTGAAAATTCATAAAATAGAAATTCAAAAGCTTTTCAGGGAAATAAAATTCATGTAAAATCCCTGAAAATGGGGATTATCTTGACACCTAATACAATAAACAACAATAAATATTAAATATGCTGTAATAAAAACTATTAAGTGATGAGACCCTTTTAATAATCCAAGCAGTTACACATTATGAGTGAAACAAAAACATATCAAGTTTAAAACAAACACGAGGCCCAGCAAAAGTGAATCCGAAATAGTTTGCAATAATTTGTGTGAGCTAATTTCAAAACTTTTCAACAGTTTCTGAACATGTCTTTACAATCAGTCCCAAAGGACTATTAAAAAGCAATGAGAAACAATATGGTGTAAACAGTGGTCAATGCATTTGAAAACTCACAAACAGGCTATAAGCCCACTGACAAGAGGAAATTTTGGTTTAGACTAACAAGTACCAGATTCTAAAAACTTTTATCTCATTTTTCTTCTTGGGGTCTATTCCTTTCCTTGTGGACATATTTTCATGCACAGGAATTCTACCCAATATCTACATTTATAACCCTGAAGCCACCATAGCCAAAGACTCTGTATTTATGTGATTTTCGAATTGTGGGGGAAGACATTTCTTTGGGGTGTCTGATGATGTCCCTTCTCCTCTCCAAAGCCAAACCATCTTTCTTACTTCAACATCCATTTATGAACAAAGTAATAAAAAAAAATTTCTCTTGATATGTTTTTTTATCATATTTTATGACATCTGATACAAGTTTGTATACTAGTTAATTTCAGAAAACAAAAAAAAATTTGATCATTAAAAACAAATATATACGTGAAACTTCTAATACTTACAGACTGCTAGCAGGAGCCACATTGGTTGGTTCTGAGACACCATTGGTCAGCTTATGGGAATCTTCTACTTTCTTAGCCATTGGATCATATTCACCTTCAATAATAACTGTTTCATTTTGGCTAGAACTCAATGTGGCACTGTATTTAACCTTCTCACCCATCAAAAGTTTAGGATCATGCTTGGAGTATCCATAAATATCCTGCAAACCCCCTTTCATCATGTCCACAGAAGCCTGGCCTGTTAACCTTTCGATAACTGGATTGCAGCCTGGAAGGGAAGCCCCATTTGTTTGACCATCAAATTGCGCAATTATTTGACTTATTCCTGAAATGTTCGTGGAGACATTTCGGAATCTTTCTTTGGCATCACCATCTATGGAAGTCTTTCCTTTAGCATCAGAGGCAGCATCAGGTATCTGTGGTAGATTGTTATTTTCACCATCGGAAGGCTGGAAGATGCGGCGTGCTATTGTTAAAATTATTGCATTGCGGATAGGACCATCACATTGTGTCATAGCATTTCGAAGCGTTTCCATTGCATTGCTATTGCTCATTCCAAGGAGAGATATTCCATTGATATTTACAAGCTGATCATTAGTCTGCAAACGACCATCCTAAAAAAGATTCAATATTTTTTTTTTATTGATTTAGGCAAATTACAATCAGCAAGATTTATATTAAAGTAACTAAACATGTGAAATAAGCAAAACATTATATACTTTGTTTTTTATGCATTATTATATCACTACTAGATATAAATTAAGAACAAAATATTCATATAGCAATTCCTTCTTAGGACTCCAGCCTAAAATTTTGACACTATTTAAGCAAAACAATCAATGAGACAAACATGTGGTACTATGCAGTGATGCATAGATTACACTTCAAAACTGCAATCTTCAGTCAAACAATTGGGACATTTTGAATGTTGACTTTTAATCACTGATGTTAAACATTCGTAAAAATTATGTAATTTAACAATATAAGAAAAGTTATCTTTCATGACCCTTGTAAATATTTGTTAATACTAGCAAAACTATGCATTGAGTTTTAAGTACTAAAGTTAAACATTCGAAAGAATTATGTAATTTAAGTGTATCTTTGTTATAGTATTGTAACTGCATAAAAAGGAAGTAAGTGCTTTGATGTTTTATATAACACATTTTTTCAAATTTTATGTATAAAAAAAAACAATACCTCAATCGTTAATTTGCTCTTAACATGCTTAATTTAATTAACATTTCATATTTCCCAATCTATTAACCACTACTGCAAAATTAATGCTACTATTCAATTAATGTTATATTATCTTTATTTAATTTCAATTTTTTAAAAATAAGATAATGATATGTTTTATTTTAGTTTGAATATGGCACATATGCAAGTATTGATATATGCTAAGAATATTATGCTTTTAGTGTAAATATATTTTTTACGGTGTATTTCATTCTAAATCAAACATATTTTTCAATGGATCTTAAATGTTTCAAGAATTATGAATAAATGAAGAACAGCAAATATGATAAAATATGAAATGTAAATCAATATAAAATACAGAAGTAATCCCAAATAAATCAGTTGTACATTTATACATATTTACTGAATTACAAATGATAACAATAGAAGCATAACAATAGAAGAAAAGTTAACTTTCATAACTCTTGTAAATACTTGTGACTTACAAAAATACCCAACACTACTCAGAACATATAGGTTTAATGAAATAGAAAAGTTTCTCTATATATTATTTCACACTTTTGTATCTTTCTCCACTGCATATTATTTTATTTTATTTATAAAGTATTTTCAATTTCATTAAACTATACATACATGGTGTTTCAAAAAGATTGTACGATTAAAGCTCTTACATAATTGATTGTAGAAAAGTGGTTCCAATTAAGGAAAATTTTCAAATAAGGAGGACTTTTAGACTATGACAATTTTGGTTACACTATGACCCTTAGTTATGACTCTCTACTATGCAAATTTGAGTGTAGAAAACCCAGACCACACGACCAACCCAAAGGCTAATGGTAGCTTTCTGTGTGGCCGGCCAAATTTGAGTGTGAAAAAATTGTCAAAATTATAGAACTTAAACCATTAATCTAATTAAAAGAAACAGCAAAAACATAACTTTCAGGGACTGTACAGAAAGTGAATTTCTGTAGATAAATTTTGCATTTGAAAATTTCCATGCGTACCTACCTTTAGTAAAAGTTTTACACCATCCCCAATTACCCATGAAAAACATTAATTAATGATATTTCTGGTAATTTCAATCGTATGATAATGGAACTTTTTTTGTTTGATTAACTGGACTATGGAAAATATTCTTATAATTGAAACAGTTTTCTAGGGGTCCATATAAAAAGTTACAGTCCATACATTTTACTAAAAAGGGGTCAGTCACATCATCAAAATTTGCATATGATGATATGACTATGCATATGACCTTAATTAAAGCATTTCTCAAATTGGAACGATGGGTCTATGACCAATTGCTCAAGAGATATTTTGTCACACAATATTTTTCAAGCACCCTGTATAAATATATTAATTTTACAGCAATCTGTGTATTTAGAATGCTGTTGAGCCACTATAAAAAAAGTCCTGCAATGCCAGATATTTTTAATAGATGCAGAAATACCTGATCTTTAAATAGAATTATGTCAAGTATTTCTGATACTAACAAAAACATAAAATAAATAAATAAAATAATTTTAAAAATTAAATCTCTGATAACTGCAAGGGAAACAGAAAATCAATACCATAAATACATTTATTCAACATCATCTGAAATACATTTGTTATAAAATAAATGCATCTACTTTAATGAAATAAAAAATAGTCAATGAACAGACTTGAAAAAATGAATACCAATATTAACTAAATTAAATTAAAAGTTATTCCCTAGAAAAGTAATTAATTAAGTTAAAAATTTTAGCACAGAAAAGTAACTGATTAAAATTAAATTAATTAGAAAATTAAGTAAATTTAATTAAAACATTACTTTTGTGATTCAGATTTCGAATTTAAGTTTCACAACACAATAATCTTTCTGATCAATAACTACAAAATGAATCAATATTGAACAAAACTTCAAACAACTTGCATTTTCAAATGTTTATCTATGATTTATCCTTGTCAAGTGCATAAGGTTTCTTCCAGTGTAAAACACATAAAAAAGTAACTTAAACTGAATGATTTAACTGAATTTTTGCTACTTTTTAACAAAAAAGTAATTAATTAAATTAAAAGTTAAAAAAAGTAACTAAGTTAAAAATTAATGTGAAAAGTAACTTTTTAACTAGCATTATTCCCAAATCTAGAAATAAAAGCAACAAAATTCAATATATCATAATGGAAAGTGTCAACAATAAGTTTAATTTAATTAGGCTCCAAGTATTTGTTTGTTTTTTTAGCAAAATAAATATTTAAAAAATAAGATGTGTTTAATATTAAAATTGTTAAAGTTTAAGTAAAAATAATTTCGACGTTAAAGAAAATTTTCAAGTTTTAAAGTTCGGTACCCTCCCCCTTCTTCATAAATAGAAAAATCTGATGTGCGCAACACATGACTTTCCTTATATAATGCAATGAATTTACACCTTCTACAGTTAAAAAAATGTTATTCTTATAGTAGATACTTATATTCTTTCCAAGATATTAAATTTTCTTCAATTAGACGTCATTTTCATTGATTTAGCGTCATTTTTATCAATTTGGCGAGATTTTTGTTAATTTGACAACAATTAAAAATGTTGCCAAGTTGGCAACATTCCGCCAAATTCGTTGCCAAAATCTCGCCAAGTGTTATGGACGGAGAAATAAGTTATTCTTACAGCAGATAAATGACTATTGGCGTTTAAATACAAAAGTATTACTCAAAGTATCTTTATTCATGAATGGAACGAGCTAGATCCACGAGAATGATGTCACCCAATTTATCGCATGGTATTGCATATGAAAAGTGAACATGTTTCTCAATAGGAAATTTTTTTTTTCATTTTATATAACTTTTTGATAATTTTTTTGAGAAATGTACAATATCTTGAGAACAGTTCATGTTAGCGTTCTAAAATTTATGTCAATCGTTTTCTAATGAAAAATTACATAAGAAATGTCTATTTGCGTAACTTTATTAGCGGTTTTGATTTTTTGATGATTTTTTCAAAATTTCACTCGAAAATTTAAGAGGGTTCTGATCATTTGATTGCGTATAAAAACAATAGGCTTCCAGTGTTTACGGATTGTGATTTTTGTACCAAATTTTGTTCGAATCGGTCCATTCGTTCGTCAGTTATCGTCTCCACAGACTCACTGACACACACACACACACACACACACACATCACTTCAAAAATGTTTGATTCGTGATCAGGGATGCTTAAAACGTGCTCTCCCGTCGAAAACTCGAATTCGAATTTTCGACCCTGTCACAATACTTTCCTTATACATTATGTATATAAGGAAAGTAAAAAGGCACACTCGTAGTATACATTAACTTTTATAAATCTAGATAGATTACCTTGGAAGCGGCTCCTCCAGGAATGACAGATTTGATGAAGATACCTAAATCCACAGACCCATTGGCTGTGGAAGTACTCTTCCCCTTCACACTCACACCAAGTCCAGCTGAGTGGGAGTCTGTGAGGGGTATTTGGAATGTCAAAATTTCTCTGTGTTTCCAGGGAAATATGCCGGCCTCCTCGTCCAACTGAGATGGAGTCTAGGTGCAAGAAAATTAGAATTATTTATCTGATGAGTTTTATTACCTTTAAAAGAGGAAATTTATAAGTTCCAAAGATTTAGCTCGAAAAGAAAAAAAATATATATATATATATGCAGTAAATTCTCGATAATGAAAAATTCATATATACCTTAAATTTTAGGCACCCCCTAAAAAAACTTTTGAAACTATTCAATTGTTATTTTAGTTACCATTCTTCAGTGCATAACAGCTTTATCACGCAATAGCTTAGAATAAATATAATAATGAAAATAAGATAAGTGGTAACTTCTAATAGAAAAACTGTCTTCTGTTAAAAGAATGATACAAAAGTCCTTAAATCTAATTACTTCACAAAATTTCCACTCAGTTCTCACAGCAAAACTTGACCTCTTATGGTCCTAAATTATATTTCAAAGGATTTTTTAATTATATTTACCAGCAGACCTTATCCGCCAGCAGTCCCTAAATAAAGCAACCAGTTTCTAGGCAAGTTCTGTGCCTGATGTATGGTATTTGGCAGCCATTCACACCCCTTCTCACCATCCCACTCCTTGCATGGTTGTGAAAACAGCAAAGCAACAAAATTGGGTACAAGTTGAGCGTGAACAGGCCGAGTGGGTCCATTGCAGAGTAAACAATACTACATGAAAATTGCATCAAAATCAGGGCAAGCACCGCTGAAAAGCAAATTGCTATAATAGTATATCCATAATAACCATAATAACCTACTCCATCACCCACCCCTCTTGCAGTTGTAATGAACCATCGAGAGCACAGATTTTACAAACTAAACAGTCATTCAGGATATTCAAGGTGTCCACCTCTATTCAAAAATCGGAATATCCTAAATCTTCCGTGATATTCTGCCTCAAAGCTTTGCTGTGTGAGAATTTTAAAAAAAATTATTAAATGAAAAGTATTTCGATAACAACAGTTTTATAATAATCAATAAATACAAAGGGTGCTTGAAAAAATGTGTGAACTTAATTTTTAAAAATTCCAGCTTCTAGAGAGTCCTGCAAATGTATATATCTACCATTAAATTTATCTATCTACCATTAAATTTATCTGTCTACTATCAAATTTATCTGTCTAACCCATTTTTTTCCCCGGGGGGGGGGGGGGGGGGGTAGCCTGCCTTTACCCACACTTTTTACCCTAATTTATATGGCTTTTTTTACAAATATTTAAAAATCTACATTTTTCAAATTTTCAAAAGTTTTGGAACTCTCTTCAGTTCAATACCTACGTTTAAGAAAAAAAGTGTGAACTTCTAGGCCAAGTAGAGTTTTTGGAATAGTTGCAATATATATACATATATACATACATATAAGACTAGCTTTTAATGGAGTAGATGTATGGAATTTGATACAATAATGCCATACATAATTAAATTTAACAAAGCGAGAATCATTGTGAATGTAAATGATAGTAAATTTAGATATTTAGATGGAAGTGGCCAATAATGAAAAAAGTCACTTTCAGTTAAAAAAATAATCCATACCAATCCCTGAAATAAAGTACTCACCACATTTACTGTTTCGTTTTCATTTTCTGTTGTAACCTCAGATTCTTCGATATTCTGCCTTGAAACAATTAGCTGGACTGCATTTCCAAGAGGTATGTTGCGTAATATTGTCACAGCTTCTGACTGAGTTTTTCCTGTCATTGGTATACCATTCACCTAAATAAAAAGATATTATTTTTCAATCATTTTGCATGCTTTTGCAATATTACTCAGATTAAAATTTACCTCTTTTGGCAATTATCTCACTATGGACCAATAATACAGTTGATGTTATATAGAACAACACAATCTTATGTTTTTCTTAAAAAAATGATTTCTTAATGACATGATATTGCTTTACTTTATTTTTAATAATTTTCATATAAACCCCATAAATACACGATTTTAAGCAAGGCTGTGGAATCAATACCTCAAACTTTCAACTCCAACTCCTCTTGTATTCTAATATCTGACTCCGATACTGATATAAATAACAATTAATTTTTACTTTTTCATATCAATAGTTTTTAACTGCTAAACATTTTATGTTTTTTTTAATTTATTACCTAAAAACTATTAAAAAAAACTATTAAAAATTAAAATATTGCAAAATAAAATTATTTATAAATAGTTTTATTTAGGAGTCGGAATCAGTATATTTTTACTGACTCTGACTCTACCCCAAACTGCTTCTGACTCCAACTCATTATTTTAAAAGGTTCAAACATGAAAATGAATACACTAAATAGTCCAGTGACTGATTTTTCAGCTAAGATTTTGTTGAGTACACTGACTCATTTAAGTGGTATATGTATTCAAGTTCACAGACTCTGAAATTCAGGTATCCCTTTTAAAAAGGAACATTTGCATTATCAGATTCCTGAAATATGAAAATCCACAGAAATCTATATTGAATTGTCAACATCCATCAAAATACTTTCTCAATGCAAACTATATATTGCAAAAAAGGTAATAATTAGAAATACAAGCTTTCAGATGCATGTATTTTTACTTTATACTGGCTTTTCCATTTTATATTATTTATAACTTTAAAATAAAAAACGCACAATTTTGGTAAATTAAGACAAAGAATAATACAAACTTTCTAAAGAAATAAAATTATATTCAGTAATTTTATAAAATACTAGAACGAATTATGTGACATTGCCAAAATAAGGTCCTCATAATACAATATCCAGTCTAAAATAAGTGCCCACTACTTGAACACATTTACAGAATACTACATGCAGTAGTAATACTATATTTACAGAATCGCCTCTTGAAACTGCCACCAAATCATTTCTTGGTTTCAAACCAAATCCCCATGTATACTCTCCATAAATGTGGAAAGCAAAACAAAAAATAAAAAAAATAAATCATTTCTACAGGAAAGAAGGTATGGCTTAAAATTCACCTAAGTTCCAGGGCAGGTTTGCGCAGGAAAGACCAGAGAAAGAAGCCCTTCACGTGTGGAAATCAAAAATCTAAATTTTTATGCATTTGCTTGAAAAATCACAGAAAATAAAATAATGTATTAATTACATTTTTTTTTTAATTAGAATTCATAGATATATGCACAACTTTTTCCAAATTATAGAATTATGCTAATCTTCCTTTTACAGATGTGGCAAAATTAGTAACAGATAACCTAAAAAATGCAAATTTCAATGTAATCAAAAATATAAACATGAAGGAATCATCCTAAATTTTTGGTTCAAACACTATTGGAAAGAGCATTCTTTTATCTTTTTGATGGTGTCAAGATGGAAATTGTATAATATTTTCGGTCACTAAGGAACTGATTTGTGTGAAAATCTCTCAAAATCATGCTGAATTGTGCTGAAACATAAAATAACTCAAGAAATAATTCAAATTTAAAAAAAAAAATTCTCACAGAGACATATTTTTCCAGGTCTTAAAATACCTCTGTACCAAATTTCATCGCTGTCCGATGTTTAGATTTACAAAGAATGTCCGATGTTTAGATTTAAACAGACAGACACACACACACAGACAAATATCTTCTCTTATTAGATAAGATTAATACAAGCATTGTACTAATGTTAATATTCTGATGTGACTCCCCCTCCACATCCAGTTCAATTCCTATTTGCTTTTACTAGTCTCTTATATACTTTGTCAATTATCTGCATAATGCTAAAGAAGGAAGATAGTGACTGAGTGTAACTGACTTTTGCAAACTCCGCTCCTAGCAAAATAATCTAAAGTGTACTTATTTTCTCATATTTCTTTTTGTGTGAATTTTTCATTGTTGCCTTTTTAATTAATTCCTCTGTTAATTTCTTTTCCGCCAGGTAACAGGTAGGTAACGCAGGCAATACATTTCTCTCAGAATGAAAGAAAGTGCTAGATAAGGTATTAAAAGCTGCAGGCACATTAGTGTAATATATTGATCCCTACCCACTTATACATAAAGAAAGAGGGGAGGAAGTAACTAAAATTAAAATAAAAAAATGAATATCATAAACAACTTTTTATAAACTTTCAATGATAATGATAACATATAATTAAAAACATAATTAAAATTATGAAACTTGTGAAGAAAGGATACCTCAAGAAGTCTGTCCCCAGGTTGCAAGCGACCATCTTCAATAGCAGCACCTTTAGGAAGAACATTCTTTATGTAGATAGGAGAATTCCCTCCTGCAGGGTTATCTCTGGTTGTTATACTGAAACCAAGGCCAGATGACCCTAAAAGTAATTTAAATTACTCCTGCAACATTACTTGCTACTTTTATTCTACACTTCTGAAACAAGACTCAAATATTCACATTTGCACTCAAAACATGAAAAATGTTACTTGCAGTGAAGTATAGAGAATAACAATATAAATTTCTTTTTAATCTGTCAGAAATTGTGGATGTGCATAAGGAACAAACAGACTTTCAATATATATATATATAATTTAAGCATCAACAAAATACAAAGATTATTTAAAAGGAAAAACTTATTTCCTTAGACATATAAGATCCATAAGATTTTGCAAACAAATAACTGTTTCATTTCAGTTATCCATCACCTACCTTTAGTTAATTCAATGGTCAGCATTCTTCCTATTCTTCTTGTGTTTGCAGAAGCAAGTCTCCGAGTCGCAGAGGGAGGAACTTTCTTTGTAGGTGTAACTGTTGCAATTTTTGTGCTGACTCCACCTGCTGATGAGAAGATAAACTCAAGAATCAATAAAAACCAATTATGATGCAAGGAGAACAAGATATATTTTTTAAAATAAAAGACAGTATTTTTCACACGGAAGTAAATAACAGACATTACCTGCCTTTATATTTACAACAGTCATCAGTAATTTACAACAATTTGGCCCATCTAAGGCCAAAACCTTAATAAATTGACAATTTTATGTTGGTAATATATAATAAGTGCCTAAATTTCTGGAAAAGCTATAGTAATATACATACTTACCAGTGATATAAATCCACATAATTCTTCCATCAATTAAGATTAAATTGGATAACGATAAAGCACATTGCATGGTTAAGTACTTTCTCTAAAACAGTTGACATATGCTTTTAGTTTAAATCATCCAGATTTATCTGCAGTAATAGTGGAGGAGGGAGACATAATAAAAACAACATGGTTAACCTTTTAAAATCCTAAATATTAGGGATTATAATCTGGAAATTACAGTAATCTAGATAATATGTAGTTATAACATCCATTATGAATAGCTTAGTGATGTCACAGAAATATTAGAAACATTTTAAACATTAATTTATGAACATGTATCTCACAGAATTGTTCAAATTTGTATTTATAACTTGATAGTCTGCAAAAGCAATTCGATTAGGTAGTGAATATTAGTTTTATTAATTTAATAAAATACATCATTGTACAAAAAGAAAATGTTTTGGTACAAATAAGCACATATGCAAGAAAACACTTAAAATATAATACCTGTAACTTAAATATATTTAACATAAAACTGCGGGACTGCCACGAATTAAAAAAGAAAAACCATATTCTATATTAAAAGTATCCAAAAACATATTGTACGAAATTTTGGCTCATTTTCAGAAACCTTTACTAAATATCTGTTCTCAGAAATAGATCCTTCACAAAATTTATCTTTTTTAAAATTGGACTCCTCATAAAATTCTTAAATGTAAAAATATACCCTTAAAAAAATTCAAATATGAAAAATGGATCCTTCACAAAATTTAAAGAAATAAGCATTTTGTAAAAAATAAAACTCTAAAAATAGACTCTTCATATAAGTTTGATCAACCATTAAAATAAATAATTTATAAACACTAAAACTAGTATAAATAATTTACATTTACAACATTAAAACTAGTGTAATAATTTACAAAGTATAAATACTAAAACTAATATAAATAATTTGTATAGAATAAACACTAAAACTAGTATAAATAATTTATATTTACAAAACATAAACACTAAAACTAGTATAAATAATTTTCATTTACAAAGCATAAACACTAAAACTAGTATAAATAATTTACAAAGTATAAACACAAAAACTAGTATACATAATTTTAATAATATAAACTTCGATTACAGCATTGTTATATTCAAAGTGAATGTAGTGAATTTTCTAGACTTTGCTTATCTGTCACACTCTTTTGAGTTTTTTACAAAATTATATATGCATTTTTATTTTTTATTTTTCCCAAAAATGTAATTGAAAAATTGTAGACAGATCTTGCAAACACCTGATCTTGAACCATCTTTCTTAATTAATAATATCACACTGTCAAGTTTCAATACAAATTTTAAAAACTAATTAAGAAAACAAAATGCTTAATTTCAATTACCTCTTTCTTCACCTTCCACCAGGGCAGCTTCTTCATCAGGTTTTTTCTGTGGTTCTGCTATGCTTGGCTTAGGATACACTGGGGGAGGAGGCTTCTTAGGTACAGCAGCTATTTTGGATCTGGAATGGATATTGCCCCGGACTAGTTCCAATTTGATCTGAGCAGACTTGAGCGCATTCTTAAAAATTTCTTGAGCTGTTTGGAAGTTAACATTCTGTAAGCTCTTTCCGTTAATTTCTGTGATTCTGTCACCAACGTGAAATCTCCCATCCCTGTCAATTCTACCACCAGCTTCTATTCCCTGGATTACTAAGCCAGTATCCCTAAAAAATAAAAACAACTTAACAATACATACATAATATAAATACAATTTGCTAGAGATCAAGATATTGGAGAAAAGGTCTTGATAAAACAACATGCACATTAAAAAAAAAAAAACTACAGATTGATATCTTTAAAATAACCCTACATTAACAAAATTTAAATGAGTAGACCAACCAACTTAATAATGCTTCTAATCTTAGGTGTCTCAGGTTCTTAAGTTAACAGAAGATGTAATCTACTTACTTTTACGGTCTACTGGTCCTATTTGGACATGTTCTAGTATTTTAGACACATACGATAAATATATAATTCTTTCAAATTAAAATCCAAAAAATGCATGAAACAGTTTAAATTTTGTGGCATTCTTTTCAAAGACCAGATCGACAGTTGGCAGAGTGCATACCTCATGCAAATAGCAGATGCAAATTCTTCCTTGAGCAAAGCTTCATAATTTCATCTGAGGTAAAGTATATGAGGGTACTGTGAAAACAAGTTTTGTGGATCTGTTAGAAGAAGGAATTTCCATGCTGGTGACAAATAGAAGACCATGACTTAATGATTTTTAATTGTTATCTCCACATACATTGAGACACTTATCGTGTACCCGGTGGCCAATGTACAGTGTTGAACAAATCCTCTCATAAAAGTGCATGCCCTGCATGTGAACAAAGTTGAAAATAGCACATATCATGTCAACATAACTGGTGCAGTAGTCCAACATGTTGCAGATGATGTGGTGTGCTCGGGCATATTTGCTCTGCAATGTTGAGGCAAGCATATCCACCCTGATACATCAGTTGGTGCAAATCATAGCATGCAAACATTCAATGTTTACCTTTATAGTTGATATTCTTCCAGGTTGCTGTAACACACTGTTATGCCAGACACAATGTCTGAACCATAAACCTCAACAAGCCGTTTATGGATCTTTGTACCACATGTGCCATAGGTCCACTCATAATGGACAACTACCTGCACCATCTATTCCTGATTATGACTCAACATCTTACGATGTGGGTATGCTTTGAGAGGTAGTCACTTCTGCCTGCTCCTACTAATGTGTTGCATTGACCCAGCAGACCAACCATCGTTTATTGGAGACAGAGGAATGCTAGTAAACTGCAGATAGCACAGTTTTCCCCATCCGTAAATCACTTTCGATAATATCAATATACAAAACTTATTTTTGGACTACCCCTTGTATTCATTAACACAAATGCAAAATTTGCAAATCTAAAAATGCTTGAAAAGAGAAATAAAAAACACCAAGCCATTACCTTCCTTTACTATCATAATCAGGAACAACATGAATCCCCAAAGGACCATTTTCATTCTTGAGAATCACAGTCCTTTCCCTAAAAATAAAAATACACATAAAAAGGCTACAATATAAAATTAAGAATACATTTGCAGCAATAAAATAGGTATAACATAAATGGCTAAAATGAATAATGAGGTTTCAGTAACATAAAAATAATGCTTAACCTAACATAATTTTTACCATTTTTTTACATTATCACCAGCTTGTCAAATACTGAAGGTTATAGAGTTGTCCAAAATGTGCACATGCCTTCAGAGCAATGATTCCCAACCAGTGCTATGTGAGTCCATGCCAAGGGCTATGTGTGATTCCCAACCAATACTCTGCGAGCTATGCAAGAATTTGTAAAAGCTTTAAAAAAAATTTTAACTTACCACCTTTTTTATAATTTAACATGATCTATTAATAAAATAATGAAGCATTTTGAAATTAAACTTGGTTAGATATCCGAATGATAGTTAAAATTTAAGCAGCAAAAATTTTAGTTGGGAAGAGAAATTTTGTTAAAGCGGGAAATATTTGCAGCAGCAAGGAGTTCAGTTGGCAGTACTGAATATTACCAACAATCCCACTAACTGCTCTTGGGTTTCCAGATAAAAATTTAGAAAAAAAAAGTCAAATATAAAAGGAAAATGCCAAACCAGTTATAATATATTTTTCTTAATCACATCTCACAAAAATGTGAATGTATCATAAAACAATAAAATGTAATATGTCTTTTGTTAACAATTATATGGGAAGCATTTACATACACACAAGATCAGTACAAAAAATATATACACAATTTTTGTTTATAACTAGTGAGCCAGATGTAAAACAAAAATTTTATCATATTTTCATTATTGGTTATTAATACATAGGTGATAAATACTCTAACAGGCTTCATATGGCTCTAAAAAAAATAAGAAATTTTAAGAAAAAAGTAGGAAATTTTAAAACAAAAGTAGAAAAAATAGAACATCTTTTGAAAGAAGTAATGGCTAAGACACAGTTCAAATGTCCTTTAATATCAAATTTTATGACAAATTTAAAAAGAAAGTCCCCAACCAAAAAGCCAAAGTTTCATATTTGTAGCAATATTTTAAAATTTTATTTTATCTAGAAATTTCAATATTTTAAATACAGATTAAAAGATGAAAGCCTCTTAAAAATAAAAAGGATATTTCTATTTAGCGACCTCTGCAATATGTTAAAAAAACAGCCGAAAATTTTCAATGTGGAGATGGCTTGTTTGGGTACTTTGAAATCAGTCTTACACAAAGATTGATTTCAAAGCAAGTAGATGGATGACAGGATATTATATCTGTTTGCACTTATGCTTTTACAAAGAAAGAATTTCTCCCTTAATGAATAAAAAGCAGTTTAATGCAACTTACTTTTTTTTTCAACTGAAATTGAATATTCAATTATAATATAGTTTGTCAGAACTTTAAAAAATAAAATTATTTTGTTTTAAATGCTATGCAATGACAAGGAGTAATGACCCCCCACATAGCAAAGAATATGAAGCAATGACACAAATTTTCCTATACAAGAGCAGTGACTACAAAAGATTAGGAAATACTGAGCTAAACCTGTCAATACATATATTTTATGAGATTTATAAAAGACTCAAACAACTGATACTATATAATATGATACATGGTTACCCAGAATATACATATAGAAATTGTACAAATTAGATAACCAAAACATTTTTCACAATAAATAACTTGTTTGAATAATATTTAAGATACCTAAAAAATATATAGTTTTCAAATACTGAATATCTTGAAAATATAGAATAAGAATTAGGAAACACTGATTTTACGGTTTTAATTTAGGACAAAAATTATAGAAACTGACAACGGGTGCTATTCCATTTTATGAATACGAATCTTGTGTAAAGTACTACATGCCATTCTATAAAGACATGAACTAACCTTTCATCACTCATACTAGATGTATCACTACCAGCATCATCGGCATCACAGTTTTCATATGATATGGGTTTCAGCGTAAAATTTTCATTAAAATCCTGCAATATTAAGAGATATTTAAGTTATAGTACACAGAAATTAGTTTAATATATAACACAGTAAAACCCACATATAAGCACATATAATATTTAGCAAAAATCTGAATTTAATAAGGAAATTATGAATTTTTAATTGGAACAATGTTAATTCAAGCCTAATCCACTCCTTTTTAATGATAAAATTTTTATAGTTACTCGGAATGTAAAATAGTAAACCTGAATGAAATGTTAAAAAAAAAGAAAACATCTCGATTTTGTTCACAGATAGAAAAAATCACATGGGTTGGGGATCGAATCAGATATCTAAACATCAAACAGCCTGGTAATATGTCTTTACCACAACCTGAAAAACACACAAATAACAAACCTTGAACTATGGTAACTACCAAATTAAAAGTAAATATATTAAATAGAATCCCTGTGATAGAGAAAAGGGTCCAGCAGAAAGGTAATGGGAACCATACTTCCAAGGGAATAAATATACAGAGGAAAATTAACATAAAATATCATAAAACTGAAATTTATTTTTGGAGGAGATACATAAGTCAGTTTCTAGGTTGTGTAGGGCATACATAGAATTGGTGTATACACCAATAGTATACATACTATCGTGTTTTACATTGGTTTTATAACTCTCTGTAAATTATTATACTCATATCCCACCTGAGTATGAATTTACTGACTGCCCTCCAAATATACATGAGAAAGACCAATATCGCCCTCATCTATCCGTCTGTCATGCTTGGCGGCAAATTTAGTACACTGGAAATAATTAAATATCTCTAAATAATAAAATTAATTTTTAATATTTTCAGCATATTTTGTTAGGGGGGTAGTATGATAATTATATTTTGTTAAAACGGTCATATAATAATTATATTCTGAGAGGAGAGCTATAGAGTAATCAATAATATTGATCGAGAGATCGCATATTTTGTATAATTTGGGGATGTTAGGAGCTTAAGTGTGATAGACAGGCAATATATAACTTTATGCACTTCATCATATGATAGACTTAACATGCAGTTTAACTAGTATCTTAGAGGAGACACACAGATCAAAGGAATGTCTTCCATCCACAACTCAAATACTAAAATAATAGGCCTTCAGCTATTGTAACTGCACAGTTGAAAACAGAGATACTGGTAGTCTTGTGCTGAAAGGGAATGGAAATGATTTTCCCAAGGAAAGAAATATACCCTAAAAATGAGATAGATGTCCCTTGAATGACATGAACCATTAGCCAGAAAAAAAAATTTCTTCTTGAGGAGAGGGAATACATCAGTGGGCTTTTAAACTGTTTGGAAGTCAAGCACAGACTGGTGGTTATGTTTCTTATCACTTTTATAGCCTTCTAGGAAAAGGGAGAATGGTTTCATTTTCCTCTTGAGATGGTCTTACTGACTGTTCTTCAATTTATGCATAGTTTTGTTTCAATATGAATTTAGGGTGGAAATTAGTAAGTCCCAGGCTGCTCATTGTAACAAAGTGCTACTGTAGATCCCCTCCCCCCTTCCCCAAATTAAGACATATGACTTAATTTAGCACATTTGAATTTTATAAATATTACAAATTATTGTAAATTAATGTATCCGAAAGTATGACTTCTATTGAAAAGTTTAACTTTATTGCAAGCACATAAATCATTGCTACAAACCTAATGAAATGAAAAAGTGAGAAATTTACAAAATATCTATTTGTCAAATCAAGGAAAATGAAATGAGCAGATATAAATTTTGCAAAATATATAAGAGAAAAGGGGATATTTTAGTATGTTGTAAATGTTTATCACTTCTAAACAAGTCCCAACTTTCATACATTTAAACACTTACATTGTGTATTGGTTATGGTTAGAATTTAACAGTAAAAAAAAATAATTCTGTGTTTGCTCAGGCTTCACTGAAATTATGATATAGAATTCAATTATTGACAGAGCTATAGAATGTAGATGTGTATGTGTAAGCAGTATATGCATACTTTCCTAATTGTAGCTAATTTAGAGAATACTTTTCAGGCAAGTGAAAAACTTAGGTTTTTTATTGTTGCATATACAATAAGTCTTATTTTGTTGGAACCTATAATGTTCAAATAATTATTTGTTTTAGCAATTTCCTTAATTATCATGTTGTTAACATAAACCGTGAAGATTAGCAGCAAATTTTATTTCAATATTTTTGTAACAGATACTTTTCATTTTTATTTAACTCTGATTATTGGATTGTAAGATTTTATGTTTATATTCATTAGCCAACACTTGCTAGTATCAAGCTTAGCAAACTTCTTATTTATTCTATACACTGTGTACAAATCTATGTTTTACCCTTTACAGCTACTTAATAATTTGATTTGGAGTGAGATTAACTATAGCCTACTTAGTTGAAACTTTTGGGTCAAGTTATTGTACTGAAAATAAACAAAGAATCTTATATTATCATTAACATCAATATCGCTTAACCATTAATATCAATGTTTAGCAAGTCACACTTTATTTATCACAAGATTTTGTTTATAAGAAAAGGCAATACTATACCAGAAAAGTCTTTCTCAATCTCTTAACTATCTGTCCCACTTGATAACAAATTTGGCAAACTTGGTGACGAATTTGGTGCAAAATCATTAAATTAACAGTCATTCAATATCTCAGAAATTAAGTTTAATTTCATTGATAATCCCTTTTAAGTGCAGGAATTATTAATTCAATATTCTTGATTGGAGTGATAACCGCATTTTGTTAGGAGGTAGTATAGTAATCATGTTGAGTTGTATGATAATGAATAATATTGATTGGGAGAAGTGGATGAGTCTGAATACTGCAGACATGCAAAGGGAAGGGAATCTGTTACATAAGTTTATGAACGCAGTCATATAATGGCTTCACATCTAGTACTTAAAAGAATTTTCTGAAGCTATTTATTTCTATGTAGGAAAACTTTAATTCTGAATTAGGTTAACGAAGTGCTCAAAATAAAAAATGAAGTGAGTCAAATTTAAAGTGCACAATGCACCTGTTAATTTTGAACAATCATAAATCAAAAAATGTTACATTTTAACAAACTGCCAAGTAAGACATAAAGTACAGCAAAACCAAATTACTTTTATTAACTGTCTATCAGCGGCTTCCACCCATCTATAGGTTTCAGCATTATTTCCTAATATTGACAACCGACCAGAACCTCGCAAAAAAGCCATCTTTGATTCTCCATTTGTCTCAGGGATTTCATGTGGCGAGGCAGTATGTTCGTCCCTTCCATTCTCCTAAAATAGTGAAAACGAGAACTTAAATCTATCATTTAACAAAAGGATGAATGAAGTACTGCTAAACTCAAAAGATTATTATAACATAATTTAAATATACAACTATCTCATGGTAATATACAGAGACTAGTTTATAAAAACACAGGCTCATAATATGTGCTTGATCATTTTATTGAAAATTAATAGGCCTTGTTGTTAGCAGTTCACATAAGCATACCAAATTACCTATAATTTGTTGGTTAATTAAAAAAAATATTGTATTTTATGTGAAAAAGTTAAATTTCCAATATCTCTTTTAAACACCTAAACAAGGGTATTCAATAATTTCTGCTTAAAAGAATGTACAACAAATTTACACATTTGATAGTATGGAGTTATTTTATTTTTCTAAATATTTCCATTTTAAATTTAAAATATATATATTTTTTTTTTAAATTTAATATATATATATATATGTGTGTGTGTGTGTGTGTGTGTTGTTGTTGTTGAGACCCAGACCGTCCGACCTACCAGAAAGGTGTAAGGTAACCGTTTGGACGGCCGGGAAGTGCCACCCAATTTAGACCGGAACCCAGTGGGAAAGGCATCCACAGGGACCATACCCTCCTTCCCCTACCACCAATCTCTCAGAAAGAGTTACGGACCCACATGTTTAACGTGATCGTACTCCGCATGAACACGGCGGCAGTTGTGGTAGCGTGCAAAACCACCGGGCTACCGCGCCCGAAACGTGGCAACAGCATGCGGTGTTCCCAGGTGGTCATCCACGCAAGTACTAACCGCGCCCGATGCTGCGTGACTTCAATGATCTAACGAGAATCGGTGTTTTCAGCACGGTACGGCCGTTGGCCCTGTGTGTGTGTGTGTCAGTGTTCTATAAATGTTGTCAGTCGCTTAGAAAAACATATAGAATACCTATTTTCATAATATTTTAAACCATAATTATGTTATTATGATATTTTTATGATTTTCTTTAAAAATAGTTAAAAGTATGGAAGACCTTCCCGTAATCCCCCTGAAAATCAATAAGGCCCTGACATTTATAAATTAAAATAATAATATCAAATGTAATATGATTTGCTCCATTCTTTTTTTAGATATCGTTGGAAAAATGGTTAATTTGTATTCAGGAATGCCCAAAACTTGCAAATCTATCCAAACCTAAAACTCATATTTTTGACCCTGTCAAAATACTCTCCCTTATATTAAGTTATAGGGGGGGGGGGGGGGGGAACTAACAAAAATAACTAAGAAATTGGCATTCCGTTTTCTACAGATTTTTGATAATAAAACAAATACAGCCAATTTTCAGGTAGCATAAACCATTCTCAAGACATCACCATTTGTTTTTTCAGCATTTTTAAACCATTTAAAAATACATCATTGGCATAGAAAGAAAAAATACATTATGTGAAAATGAAACTGATATAACTTTTAATATTTATATTATTTTATGTAATACAATGAATATATTAAATTTAAAAAAATAATAACAAGAGAGAAAAATCATGTCATAACAAAGATTTTTATTGCTATGACATTCACTATTTTAATTTTCATAATGCAGAAATTTTTATAATTATATATAGTTACAAAACTGCAACACTTACAAGAACTTCAGGAGAGCTTTCTCTATTATCTGCAGTATTCATAACAACAGCTGTGGACCACCTTTTATTGGGATCTGTAGTTGGTGACACTGGAAACAGACAATTGAGAGCTGGCTCACTACCTCGCCGTACTTGAAGCGGCATCACACCTAAAATACCAATGATATAAAATTTAGTATTAGCGTAATACTAATAGTTACTAAGTTAGTTACTAATAAGGCATTAGAGATACATTTATGTACACAGGGGTGATTGCAATACTGAATAAATTTTCCGGAAGCGACTCAGAAATAAATAATTATAATTATTCAAAATAATAGGGTCATTTAACCTATTTTCATGTTTTTACTGATTTAATAAGAGTAAATATATAAGAAAGGGGGAAAATCAAAAGAAAAATTAATATTTTAGTGCTACAAATAGTAATGTGATTTTTATGTAACTACTAGTCAAATTTTAAGGAGTAAATATGTATTTCAGTGTGTATTAAATTCTTAAAAACATAATTACACATTTCAGTAAACATAAGGATATGTTATGTGGTTTGATTAAAAAAAAAAAAGAAAGTGACTAATAAAAGAGCAAGAACTTGACTAAGTTCAGAAAAGAAATTAAACCAAACTATAGGTTATAAAACCTACACTAGGAAAACAAGCAGCTTGAAAAGCCAGCAATGTTTTAGACAGACTCATGCCTGAATAAATAACTGGCTGGTTAAACTGCTGTCAAAAGATAATTAAAATGTATAAAAAAAATATGCCATTTAAGTCATCTGTACATCTTTGTACATAGAATTTTTTTTAATTAAATTTCTTTGCTTTAAACCGCACAGTGATAAAAACTAAATTTCAATGCATATACTAAAAGAGCCTGAAAATATGAAGACTCATTTAAGTTATTTGCACAACTTTATACATAGAATTTTTTTTAATTAAATTTATTTGCTTTAAACCGCACAGTGATAAAAACTATATTTCAATGCACATAATAAAAGAATCTGAAAATAGGAAATCTAAAATACTGTAAAATGTATATAATGTATAAAGAGAAATGTCTATTGTAAATATATATTACTTAAATATGTAGTAATTTCTTAAGTATGTATTAATTTCATTAAACTAATTTATTAGAAAAGTTTACAATAATGGCAAAATAAATATATTATTTTCTAGATTACAAGATAAATTAAATTAAATTTAAACTTTAAAATTCTTACCCAAAGGGTGTGGATCTTCGGTAATTTCTACATCACTAGGGTTGTATGGAATGCTACAGTGAGATCCAACCTCCACGCTGAAGAGATCAGGGCTTCCAGTACAAACTGAGCTGGTACTTGTGACATCTCCACAGTTTAATTGAGGTAAAGGAGAATAATTTTCTTCAAACTCAGCAATTATCTAAAATACCAAGCAGATGAACACATTAGAATTCAAATTATGCTTTAAAAATTCTATCAATACCAATACAATAAAAAAATATTTTTGCAAATGAAATCGAAATCTAACAATAAGTATATATGTTCACCACTGTCTATAGTGAGATGAAAAAAAAAAAAACACAGTTTGTTATCTGTTCAATATACCATTATGTTTTAAAAAATAAAAACACAGAAATATGAATAAATTACAAAGAAAAGTTCCATAACACAGGACTGTCAAACTTGAGTCCAACATATCTAATGCAGCCTGTGAATAAATTCTGATGGTCCTCAAAAAATACAGCTTTAAATAAAATATTTTAATGTAAATAAATTATTAAAATCTCCTTCAAGAATGAGCAAATGTTGATACTTACTTAAACCTTATGAAATAGGTAATTCAGCTAAAATTTGATGTAAACAGTCATGTTACAATATTATGACCACCTGCTAATATCCAGAATAACAGGCTCTGCTCTGATAGAATGAACAGCAACCATATGACGTGGGAGTGACTCAATAAGATGTTGAATGGTTGGCAGAGGTACTTAGAGCCGTGCAAACTGCAATGCATCCGACATTTACCGACAGGTGCACGGTGCTGGATTCAGTCGTCGAACATGTCGATCGAGATGGTCCCAAATGTGCTCAATCAGGTTAAGATATGAGGAATTCGGAGGCAAGGGAAGTACTTGGAAATCATGGTTGTGCTCTACAAACCAACTCGCAAACAATTTTGGCAGTATGACAGGTCACATTGACCTATTGAAAGATCCCATCAGACATAGGGAAGACAGTCTACACAAACTGTACTTGATCAGCAATGATAGAGAAATATTCAAATCTGTCAAAAGTGCCTTTTACAGGAATCAGGGGACCCAGAGCAGACCAAGGAATCATTACCCAGATGATAACGCTGCCGCCACCAGTTTGTTTACATCCAACATTGGTTGCTGGGTGCTTGTTCTCACCAGTTTCATGCCTCACACACCAATGTCTATCCATTCGTTGGAGTTGAAAACGTGACTCGTCAGAGAAAGCAGCCCTTTGTCAGTTGATGCAAGTCCAATTTTGGTACTCCTGTGCAAATTTTAATCGTTGTTGACAATAAACCTTCATGAACATGGGTGCAGTCACCAGCTGTCTACTCTGCAGTCCCATTTGCAACAAGGATCGCTGCACAGTTATTTTGGACACACATCTGGAAGTCCCCTGTTCGTTTGTATTGTGAGTTGCTCCAAAGTAGCATGTCGATCAGTCCACACCAACCTGCACAAGCAACATTCACCTCTCACTTAGATGGCTCATAGTGCTCCACAGTTACCACGTCGAATCTTCGAAATTGTTCCATTCTTCCACTCACGGTATATACATTAACCACACTAGCCTGTGAACAGTTTACAAACTCGGCTGTTTCTGAAGTGTAGCCATCCTTGGCCAGGTAGCTAATGATCATGACTTTTTCCATGCCTATTTACTCATGACAGCCACAGTTGTTATCCTGGCAAGTTACCCACATCCCACCTTATATACCCCCGAAGTTTGACCTTGACACATGCATTCATTCATTGGATATGTGTTCTTGACATCAGAGGTAGAAGGCGGCATTCATAATAATGCGACTTGAAGGTTTATAACTCTAAAAGATACAGTATTAGTCATATTATTTTTAATGGCGAGTGAAAGAATTTTCTTTTAGTAAGATATATCCTGAAAAAGAATTTTGACAAAAAGTTTGGCCTGGTGGATTATAAAATCGAATAATACTGAATAAAGAAGATTCTAATTTCGCCATAAATGGTGGCTACTGTACTAAAACGTGTACAAAATATATATAAATACACTTAATTACTAAGACTTCATTTAAATCGAGGATTTAGTGTCAAACAATGTTAACTATAAAATCATGATTTTTCAAAAATGAGAAAGAACAGTTTTAATTGTATTTTATCTTTTTTATTTCTAATAAATCATACAGAGTATGGACAAACAAAAGTTACATATTATATAATTATATTAAATGATATGTACAAACATTTATTATTGTATTGTTTAATAATTCTGTAATAAATAATTAATATTAAGATGGTGCAGTATAACATTTATTGACATAAAGTTTAAATTGGCTTAAGCAACATTATAGCCTTTTTGTTATGATTTGCATTGGTATTTGTCAGTTTTTACAATATAAAACTACTGTTATCTCAAGACCTCAACACATGCAATTTTGCAGTTAACATTGTTTGAAAATAAACCCTTGAAATGTTACCTCACTTGCATATATTCAAAGATTATTATAAATAAAACTAAACATCAATAACAAATTTAAAAATAACAATTAATGATTTTTATCTACTTAACAAAAGTGAGTGAGGGGAGAAAAGTTGTTAACAACATTAATCACCTGATTTACAAAATATTTTGTTCCGTTTAAAAATCCATATGAGCATTTTTTTTTTCTCCATGAATATTAAAAAAACGGAATTAAAAAATATACATAATGCTAAATGGCAGATAATTGTTGTATTTTAAATAAGTAAAGAAATAAAAATAATACAAGGGCCCCCAATGATAGTTGTAGGAATCAAAGAATGGGGGAGGATTTCAAACAATAAATGTACTTATAGCAAGACTAAATGATTGTAAGAAGGAATACAATGCATGCATACTGAAGGATTGGAAAGCAACAAATTTACATATATGGCAAAAACATATTGAAGTCAATCACCCATTACTATATTAGTCAACCCCTTCTTTTATCACAGAAGAGTGGACAGTGAGACAATGAAGATTTGTAATACCTGGGGATGTTATATTTCAAAATTTATTATTTAACAATTAAACGTATCACACTCTGAAAATAACTGGCAGTTACCTTACACCTTTCTGGTAGGTCGGACGGTCTGGGTTTCAACAACAACAACTCTGAAAATAACTTGGATTTACAATGATTTTACCATTTCATTTGAAAGGAAACTATTATGTAAAACAAATAGATAAACTACTGTTGCAATATGAAATTTACAAAGCATATCAAAATATATAAAACAAGCTGATCTATTTCAAAATGTAATACCTGTTCCCGGTCATCTGCTACATCATTGAGCTGGTCATCTGGATACAAAATACCATCATCTCTTGAACTTTTTAAATTATGAATAACGACCACAGAAGATTGAGACTGAAATAAAATGCAAATACATAAATGATGAAATCATTAAACTTGCAAGACATTAAAAGCCAAATTTGCATCTTCAGCATATAAAATAATTTTTCAAATATATGAAATAAATAATTTTTCAAATAATTTTTAAACAGCAGAATTTTTCTAACAATTATTATTGAAACACCTTTTGGAAAAAAAAAAAACAGGGAAATGATGAATAAAAAAAAATAATAATAATTAATCTAAAATAAACAAATAGTGGGAGAAATGATAAAAAAAAAAAAATGAAGCAGTAAATAAATGAAAAATATTAAACATTTTTGACAACAATTTATCTTGCTATTTATTTAGCACCGTATTTTTATTTCATTTATAATTAAAAATTAAGAATTTTGTTTTATAATATAAGCAAATCAAACATAACCAGAAAATAAAGATTTGGGTTTAAATTTAGATTTCAAAAGAAGCCCAACCATTTTAAGGATCACAAATTTTACTTAAAGTTGCATACAGTCCTATTTTTATTTCATTTATAATTAAAAATTAAGAATTTTGTTTTATAATATAAGCAAATCAGACATAACCAGAAAATAAGGATTTGGGTTTAAATTTAGATTTCAAAAGAAGCCCAACCATTTTAAGGATCACAAATTTTACTTAAAGTTGCATACAGTCCTATTTTTATTTCATTTATAATTAAAAATTAAGAATTTTGTTTTATAATATAAGCAAATCAGACATAACCAGAAAATAAGGATTTGGGTTTAAATTTAGATTTCAAAAGAAGCCCAACCATTTTAAGGATCACAAATTTTACTTAAAGTTGCATACAGTCCTATTTTTATTTCATTTATAATTAAAAATTAAGAATTTTGTTTTATAATATAAGCAAATCAGACATAACCAGAAAATAAGGATTTGGGTTTAAATTTAGATTTCAAAAGAAGCCCAACCATTTTAAGGATCACAAATTTTACTTAAAGTTGCATACAGTCCATACTCCAAATATGTAACTAAAAAATTCTGTTTATAGCTCCAATCTAAAATAATTATTGTTGCATATTTAATGGCGCCCACTCTTTTTGACTTTCTGGTTTACAGATGATAAATAACAGTGTGCATTAACTATTTAAATACTACAAGTATCATCTCAGTATTGCATAAAACATTTTAACAAAATTATAAATTTTACATATTTTGTAGATATATAAATATATAACTCACAAAAATCCTGCTTATAGCTCAGACCTAAGGAATTGAATTATTGCATTTTTTTTTTCCCTCGCCCATTCTAAGACTCCCTGGTTTACCTTAATTAACCTGATTTAAACAAAATTAATACAAAAGTGTATTTATTAATTGTTTAAACAAACTAAAACTATAATCTGATATTGCACAATACATTTTAAAGAAATCTTAAATCAAGTTTTAAATAACATGAACTGGTGACATAGTTAAACAGATTAAAAAAACATTAAAAGAGTTTATTTGCGCAATTAAGGACGAATTTTTGTATAAGAAAACTTATGTATTTTTGCGTCCTTAATTGTGGAAATAAAAGCAATTTTTAAATATTTTTTATACACTTCCTCTTACTTAATTCCCCCTTTGAAAAGAACAGAGTCAAGAATCTCTGAAATATGCCAGAAAACCTTCGTTTTGTTTATTTTTCTTAACGCCGTCCTTGAATTCCGGCACCCTACATAGAGGGAAAGGTTTGTCGGTAACGCCCGGCGGTAAAGGAATAGCGCGGCCCATCTTTAAAAGCTGACCTTAAAAAGCATCCAATGATGCTTTTCCAACAGGTGGGCTACACTCTCCGTTCAAGTAGTCTCGGATTTTAATTCTAATTAGGACCTTTCTAAAACACTTTTAACTCGGTGTTTTCAAGCAAACAAGAACATGCATTTTGACTCTTCAGTTTCAATATAACGCAATTAAAAGTAACTGTTCTGATAAAATCAATAGAAAGTTAATGAAAGAAAGGGAAAAACAGATTTAAAGGAAATAAAAAAATATTTATCAATGTGCGCATTTTTTTTTTTAAAGTTTTGGCAATTGTACAATAAAAAATAATTGCAATGTCAGTTCATTTCTAATCGTCATTTATTTTAATCACAATACATATTGATGCAATTTTTACTATTTCCAGTATCATTGGTTATAGCAACTAATTCACAATCCAATAGATTATAATTTGAAACAGAGAAATAACAGGGCTGCAGAATATAAACAGATAATTTTTTCCAATGCCTATATACTAAAAAAAAAATGCTTCTAACATTTTAAATAACCACCTAAAAATGTTTCTCGGCTTAATTGGGGTATTTTTCAGGGGGTGCCAATAGTTAAATAAATTTCTAATGTACAAAACGATCGCTACAGCATTCAACAAGCAATATTTACAATTGTTTCCTTTTATGTCAAACGTTTCCTTTTCCTCTTTTAAAGGAAGAGATAAGAAAAAGAGCTTTTTTTCCCGTGTGAACCATAAAACGATTATTCGAAATAATGTCACATAAACATTTTATCGTTATTAATGATAAATTAATATCATATTTCAGCTAATGAAACGCCCTCATTTCGGGAGGACACGTACTTGCCGCATTCAGAATCTGAATTCGAAACCACCTACCGACTGATCGAACTTCTGCTCGGCTTTCCGAAAACTGTATTTTCTGGCATGTCCCAGCAATCGTCCCAGGGTGTCCGACATGGTGACGGTGGCTTCATGTCAAGTCCACCGGTTAATCCTGGAGGTTCCATGGCTTGTTGTCGTCGGGCTTCATGTCAAAATGGGAAAAGCATAAATCGCGGTCATACCGATGCAACGGCGAAGAAGGGTTATCTCTAAAACGCAGCCAACCAGCGAAAGAACGCCAACCAAAGTGCGGTGCTGCGTGTTTGCGAGGATTGATGCAGTCCTTTACAAGGACGAAAGAAATGCGACTGGGTCAGTTCAGAATGTCAGTTCCAAATAATGAGTATGCAAAATAAGAGCGAATCCTACACACGCGTTGGATAATATAATAGTCTCGAACTTATCTGTTAACACTATCAAACAAGCTAATATAAAAGTAATTTTAAATATATATGTAAAATAAAAGTCATTTTAAATATATATGTAAAATAAAAGTCATTTTAAATATATATGTAAAATAAAAGTCATTTAAAATATATTATTACAAATTTGAATTTATGGAGTTTATGCTCTATATATTTCTGAAAATAATAAACTTTAAAAATACATTTTATTAAAAAGCAATGTTAAGCAACGCCCCCACCCAGGCAAGTAAGGAACAAATTATATAAATTGGGGCCTGCGCAGATTATTTGAAGCCCTTCTTTCGTGTAATTAGCAAGGGTCGAGCATTTTGCGAAAGAAAATTAAATTTGAAAATTGATATTTGGCGACTATGAATTCTGGCGATGTCAAAATAAAAAATCTGATGCACACGATTTTCCCTGCAGACTTATATTCACGTCCTCTTTATTTTGATTAAATTTAATTCACTTTTAATTAAATTTTCGTTCTCACTTGGTAACTGGACTTATTTTCAAAGGTGGCGTAGAAAAAATACGAAAAAACTAAAATGTCTCGAGAACGGCTAGTTCTAGTGTAATGGGGTTGATCTTATTATTTTCTTCGTTTAAAATTACGTATAAAACAAGTATTTAATAGATATATTTGAGCATACGTAGTTTTTTTATTTTAGATTTTGACGATTTTTGAGGTCCATTTTGCAAAAAAATGCAGATTATTTTTTCCCGAATCGTACCAAAATCAAATCAGCACCAGGATGACCCACAAGCGACTTATCTACCGAATTTTGTGAAATTCGGTCTATTAGTTTTTCAGCTAGAGTTGATACAGGCTTTTGCGGGCCATTTCGCAAAAAAAAGACGGGTTCTTTTATCCCGAATTGTACCCAAAACTAATTAGCACCAGATTCGCCCACAAGTGACTCACCTACCAAATTTTATGAAATTCGGTCAATTAGTTTTTCAGTTAGAGTGGATACAAAATCTGCACAGACAGACAGACACAGACTTTACGCTAAAAATGGTTTTTTCGTATTCTAGAGGTCTCGAAACGTGTAGATCCGTCGAAAACTCAAGTTGTGATTTTCGGTATGATTACAATACTTTTCCTATACATTACCATGTATTGCAGGAAAAGTAAAAATCTTGGTATGCTAATCATAACGTGAAGTACTGTATGTCTTTTCCAAAATGATCATCTGTGGAATTTGAGTATTTATTTATAAATCAAATCAAATTTTTCAAATGAAAAATCAAAATAAAATTTGACAAATAAAAACTCCATTTGGCGAATATGTTGGCAAAAGTAATCAAAAATCCAGAGCAACCCTTAAATTAGTTTTTCTATTTACTGCAAAATGTTTATTTAAAGGCAATATTTCCATTATTAAAATATTACCATTAGTGGCGACACGTCAAACTTCAAATCACTGAATCAACTAATTAAATGACAAATTCATTTAATTAGTTGATTCAGTGATTAAAATATTTTTTACTTTTGGCTTTATATAAACTCAAATAAGGAGTTAAAACAGCGGGTTTTTTTTTTTTCTCAGTGTGTTTCGCATATCCCTTGGGGAAAGTTTCATGTATTTTTTTTTTTTTTTTTTTTTTTCTTAAATTAAGAAAACACGTAAAACTCGAATGCATAATTTGGACTACGACGGACATCTCATTTTGGGGTTCAGCCATCAAATTAAATTTCAATAGGGTTCCACAACCAAAAAGTTTGAAAAACACAAATTAAAACAAAAAATCATAAATGCAAAATCGCATGATATATTAGAGATATCATTGTGCTGCCACCTTTACACAAAATAAAAATTATTATGAACGCAAAATATGATCAACATCATAAAGATTTCTATAAAAAGAATTCCTCTCAGAATCCAAGAGTCTCCGATTTCATTACTTGACAAATCGTATGAATTGGAAACAAATCTCTTGATTCTGTCCCATAAACTAAAAAAATCTGATGTGGGCAGCACATGACTTTCCTTATATAATGCAATGAATTTATTCCTTTTACAGTAAAAAGGAAATCTGATGTGGGCAGCACATGACTTTCTTCATATAATGCAATGAATTTACTACTTTTACAGTAAAAAAAAAAGATTATTTTTATAGTGGATACTTATATTCTTTCCAAGATATTGACATTTCGTCAATTAGTCGTCATTTTCATTGATTTAGCGTCATTTTTATTCATTTGGAGAGATTTTAGCTAATTTGGCAATATTTTAAAAAGTCGCCAAGTTGGCAACATTCCGCCAAACTCGTCGCCAAAATCTCGTCAAGCGTTATGATATAAGTTATTCTTATATCAGAGAAATAAGTTATTCTTATAGCAGATTGCCGTTCAAATATAAAAGTATTACTCAAAGTATCTTTTCTCATGAATGAAACGAGCTAGACCCACGAGATCACCAAATTTATCATTTATCATGATGTCACCAAATTTATCACATGATATTACATACGAAAAGTGAACATGTTTCTCAACAGTTAAATTTTTTTTTTAAATTTATGGGATTTTTTTTTATTAAATGTATTTGAAAAATGTGCAATATCTCGAGAAAGGTTCGTGTTAGCGTTCTAAAATTTATGTCAATCGTTTTCTAAGGAAAAATTACATAAGAAATGTCTACTTGCGTAACTTTATTAAAGGTTTTGATTATTTTGATGAATCTTTCAAAATTTCACTCTAAAATTTAGGGGGGTGGGGGGTCTGAACATTCGACTGTGTTTAAAACCAATAGGCTTCCAGTATTCACGGATTGTAATTTTCGTACCAAATTTCCTTCGAATCGCACCATTTGTTGGTGAGATATCGTCTCCACAGACTCTCTCTCTCACACACACACACACATTATCACACACACACTTACTTTCATACACGCACACATACTTTATCACACACACACACACATCACCTCAAAAAAGTTCGATTCGTGATCAGGGATGCTTGGACTAACAGCAATGTTAGTCATTTATTTGAATTTCGCATTTTCACGATCTTTGCGGGTCATTTCGCAAAAACGGGTCGGTTATATTTTTCCAAATCATGCCAAAATCTAAATCAGTATCAGAATAATCCTCAAGGGACGTAACTACTAAATTTTAAGAAATTTCATTAAATAGTGTTTTCTCTACAACGAAAAACGTCTTCATGTCCCCAAAATTAAAAATTTTAAATATATCAATAAATAAATGGAGAATGGTCATTCTTAGAGTGATGGGGTTGCTCTTATTCTTTTCGTCGTTAAATATTAGTATATATAAAACATGCATTTAATTGATGAATTTGTAGTATTTTATTTTAGATCTTGACGATTTTTCCGGGCCATTTCGTAAAAAAACGCAATTTTTTTTTCGAATCGTGCCAAAATCTAACCAGCACCATGATAACCAACAAACAACTTATCTACCAAATTTTCTGAAATTTGATCAATTATTTTTTCGGCTGCAGTGGATACAAACGATTTTTGCGGGCCATTTTTGCAAGAGAAAAAAAAAAGTCCTTTTTATTCCGAATCGTACCAAAATCTAATCATCACCAGGGTAACCAACAAGTGACTTATCTACCAAATTTTGTGAAATGTGATCTATTACTTTTTAGCTAGAGTGGATACACAAAAATTTTTGATGCCCATTTCACAAAAAAAGACAGGTTCTTTTATCCAGAAACAAAAAAAAAAATTATAGTTCTAAGTGCAAAATATGCTACTATCTCGAAAGCTAAAATATCAATATTTGCGATAACGAATTCAGTATCTAGGAATGAAAGATGTAATACTTAAAGATAAGGCTTAAGATATAGATATATATATATATATATATTAGATTTATTTATATATTATATATATATATTATATATATATATATATATTAGATTTATTTATATATTATATATATATATATTAGATTTATTTATATATATATATATATATATATATTCGCTAGGACAGAGATACATAACGCGATTCTCGAGCATTAAAGCGCTTGCAAGTATAAACAATGCATTTGCCACACGGGTTCCTAAATAAATTTAAAACCTATTATTACGTGGGTACTCATTCCCTGATGGTGAAAAGTTGCAAGCCCTTAATCTAGGGCAATGTCTGTTAAGTGTGGGAAGTGGCCAACCAGTGGGACGTAAGGATGCTCTAAACGTGGGCTGCGAAAGGGTAGTATAAAATATAAGGTCAATCCAAATTCATTGTTGTGTGTCCCTTTAAAATAGAAAATACATATTAAATGAAATTTAGAAATGCACTCCTATCTCTAATAGTACATTGGAGATGGAGGACGTTTCAAATTACTTTCGACAATGAAAAATATTTTTACCGATTGATTAATCAAATAACTCTAAATGTGTCTAAATTATTTTGTAAATTATAAAAATATATACAGGGTTCCTAAGAAAGTCCTTATGCACCCCAAATAATTTTGTAAGGAAAGATCTATAAGTGTACACGTTAGGTTTAACTATAGTAAAGTGACCATTTCCGATCGAGTAAATGTGATTGTAGCGTCCCCAGCGGATAATTAAACAAGAAAGATCAATCTTGCATAAAGCACTGATTAAAAACACTTTCCAACTTCAATGCAATTTTATACAAACATCTCTCAAATGCGATACATTCCTCGGTAATATTTTTAAAATTATCACAATACTACATTAATTTATTATATTTGAAAACTTCATCGAAGAAAATGAACTTCATTCAAAAGACAGCATTGAAATATAAATTGCCTGGTTTAAACATCTCTAAAATGCGATACATTCCTCGGTAATATTTTTAAAATTATCATAACACTACAATAATTTATTATATTTGAAAACTTCATCGAAAACAAATGAACTTTATTCAAATAACGTCATCGAAATATAAATCGCCTCTATATAAAAGCAGCATTCATTTTTCCAATCGTTTAATTCATCACAATACTATAATAATTTATTTTATTTAAAAATTTGAAAATTGGTATCTACCATATTTATTTTAAAATGTGAAACCTTTCTCATATATAAAATAATTAAACTCTTGGAAAGATATTTATTATATAATATATCTCTTTTTTCTTTCTGGAGGATATAACGAGAGGCAGATTTTAATTAAATTTGTTTTTCTCCCTATATTAAATAATTTTTATTTAAAAAACTACCTATCATATTTTACTGAAATTTTTTTTATATATTTTATGGGATAATTTGAATATTTTCTAAAATTTTCGAAGCAATTTGTGAATTTTAAATTCGCTTAAAAAATGTTTGAAAATTAGGTCCGATAGGGCTCAATGTCAACCCGTGCCTTTTTTCAACCCGTGTTCAATCCAAAACTAATTGGGTGATATTATTCATTTATATTGTCATAAGTCCCACAGACCATCTGAAACACCTACTAAAATTTCATTTTGATAAAGCTATTTTTACGTGTGATAAAGCTATTTTATCGTGCTAAAGGACGGACAGACAGACAGACAGAATGAACAAAGTCATAAACACTTTCAACTATGTTGTAAAGTGTTAAAAAATTAAGCGGACTAGGCAACAAAGCTAGAGAGACAATTACAAAGTGGTAGAGCATTGTCCAATAAGTAGGAATTGACGTCATGGTCGTACAAAATGTATATAGCACTATGCATAAATGTCTAATGTATCTTTGTCGTTCTAAACTCTCCAGAAGCCCCCGTAAGAAAAATAAGAAGAAGAGTGGCCGGCATACAGAACCTAAACTGAATTCGGGAGCGGAAAAAAGATAAATATTTGAAATATCTTTCCAGACTTTCAGAAGCCACTCCGTTGACCGAGAAGGCTAAATCTGCACACGTATAGTATCGACTACGGTATTATAACTATACAGTATACGAATACCATACAGTAATACGACTACTTCTATTTATTCAGCAATACAGCAATAGATGCTTATTTAAAAGGGTAATGTTTAAAATAGTCTATTTTACATTTTTTGTATTTTTACCATTTTTTATACCTCTTTATATCTTTAAACTTTTATCTTTCCTTATAATTGTATTTCTTCTTATTTGCATTTTTAACACTTTACAACAAAGTTGAAAAGTGTTAATGATTTTGTTCATTCATTCTGTCTGTCTGTCCGTCCGTCCGTTAGCACGATAACTGCCGTAAAAATGACTTAATCAAAATGAAATTTTAGTATGTTGTTTAGACGGTCTGTGGGACCTATGGGAATATAAATGAATAATATCACCCAATTAGTTTTGGATTGAACCCGGGCTGAAAAAATGAAATACATTAAACCCTATGAGACCTAATTTTTCAAATATTTTTAAGGGGATTTAAAATTCACAAATTGCTTTGAAAATTTTAGGTAATATTCAAATTATTCCATAAAATATATATAAAAATTTCAGCAAAATATATTCAGTAGTGTTTTGAATAAAAATTAAAATAATAATTACACATTTTATATGAAGCGATCACGTGACCCACTTCAAAATGAAATATGGCATCCATCTTGTCACAAAATCGTGATTTTTAAAGTTCTTTTTAATTCATATTGAGTGTTGTATTCGTCCTAAAACCGCTTTATTTTTGCTTAAATTCTGTGCATCTACATACTGAAACAACACAATGACAATATATTTGAGTTTAAATGTTCATCCAAAGTTGATTCTACAACGAAGCCTATTTTTTACTTATGTAAAACGTAAACAGCAAAATATGTAGGATGAGTTGTATAAGAATTGCTGTATTTTTTAACGCAAAAGTATTTAACTCATGGACTCTGCATAGCTGATATGAATGAAATATTCATTGATTTTACAGAGAGAAGGACGATTTTTTTCGATGAAGTTTTAAGCATAGGGTTTAATTACTAGTAGCTCCATGGTCTTAAGTTTTTAAATAAAATAAATTATTATGAATGGGAAAATGTTTATTAATGAAATGCTGCTTTTATAGAGAGAGCCAGGCGTCTTATTTTTTCTATGACGTTATTTGAATGAATTTCAGTTGTTTTCGATGAAGTTTTCAAATATAATAAATTATTGTAGTATTACAATAATTTTAAAAATATTACCGAAGAATGTATCGCATTTTAGTGATGTTTAAACCAGACAATTTATATTTCAATGGCGTCATTTGAATAAAGTTCATTTTTTTCGATGAAGTTTTAAATTTTCAAATATAATAAATTAATGTAGTATTGTGATAATTTTAAAAATATTACCAAGGAATGTATCGCATTTTAGAGATGTTTAAATAAAATTGCATTGAAGTTGGAAAGTGTTTCATAATCAATGCTTTATGCATGATTGATCTTTCTTGTTATATTTTAACATTTTTTTTTATATAAGGTAGGTAACAATTTCAATTTTTTAATAAATATATTTTCGGAAGATAGAGCTCTACAACCCCTTAAAAACCATTCTTTGCGTCTCTACTCTCCCAAGTAAAAAAAAAAAAGAAAGAAAGAAAAAGTACTGACTATAGTACAGAAGTTATTCGAAGCCGGATTTTCGATGACGGAAAAAATGAGGGTTCTCAAGAAGTATTTTCAGACTCACCAAAAACACCCCTAGGCTGAATACGCACTTATAGTATCGCCCATTGGATAGAACTTAACGTGGCCGGGTTTTCAATTTTCCCCCGGAACTGGTCAAAATGGAGGATGGGGGGTAAAGAATCTCAGAACCCTCAAGTCTCCCCCCCCCCCCCCTTCACACACAGGAAATATAAAAGGCTAAAGCTCAACTACGAGGCAGAATCTAACTGGGTCGTCAATGTTTGTATACAAAACACTTTCTGTACATAGTAAGTATAGTAAAAATTCATCGTGGCGATCCCTGTTATAGAAATGATAACGCCATGGGAAACTAAATAGAGAAAAATACACTAAAGGATTCTGTTTTTGATAGACACTCTCGTGTACGAGGCTCTCTGGTGGAACACAACCAAAGCGAAAACAATCGCGGCAAATTTGAAAAAACCAAGGCACGCGATGCAGTGGGCGCTGATTTCACACTAAGCCAAGTGTAAAATTGTTTTTTGTGCGGAAATGCAATAAAATTAGAACTTGTTACGGAAAGTAGGCCAGCCGGGAAAACGAGTCGCACGTATGTTTGTGACATGTGTTTCGAACGCTACAAAACAAGAGCGAAGGACCCAAAACTAGGAAATCATTCATTTACCCTCGAATTTTCATTCAAAACGAGCTTTAAATTTATTTTTGCTTTCTCACACCATTGCAGATGATATAGCATTTTCCAGAAATTTCTCTAATTCGAAATTTTGATGGATTCTTTTAACTTATTTTATTTAACGAGAAACATTTTTACAACATACATGGTTGCATTTAAATTATAGAAGCATGTTTAAATCTGTGGTTAGTAATTAATCAAGTTTGACTACTAATAAAATAATATTTAATTTATTTAAATAAATTTTCATTGAAATGATGATGATTATTATTACATTAATATTATATATTAATATTAATTAAGAATAAATTACACAACGTTGTCCGGGTCCTAAATAAGCGCCCGCTACGGAAATGATACAGATACAGATAACATAACTCAATTTCTAAATTGCCTATTTTGAACCAAAATCATTCTCACCTTTCGTTTTGCATGTGTAAGACACGCGAAACAATTTGGCACGCATACGCACAAACGTCCACTGCTACCGGAGAAAGATAAGCGAAATCGAATATCTCAATTTTTATGTTTTTGTCTGAAAATTAACAGAAAATAGAATAATTTAATACAAAAATTATTAGAATGCGAAGATACACACCCATATTTTGGACAAACTAAACTATAGAATTGTGCTAATTTCACATTTTGAGAATGCGGCAAGATAAGAATCAGATTACCTAAAACATGCGTATTTTGAAGTATTTAAAAATAAAAAAATAAATATGGAGGAATTGACCTACGGATTCGGTTCAAAGATGGTTAAAAAGAACGCTATTCGATCTTTCCAATAATGTCAAGATGGAAAGTCTTTGATAATATTTCCAATCGTTAAAGAACCGATTTGTGCGAAAATAGTTCAAAACCGCGTTTCAGCACAAAATAAATAAGTAAATAAAAATATCATTCGGATTTTTTCAAAATCTCGCGGAGCCGTATCGTATCCGGAGACCTGAAGTACCTCTATACCGAAATTTGCCACTATCCTAAGCTTACATTTTCCGAAACACACACAGACAATTTTTATTATGCAAATAAGTTAATGTAATAAGATAATGCAAATAAAATAAAATATCAACTGTTTCTCTAGCGAAGCGGATTTTATTTATCGCTGTTCTAATTTTGCTAATTTAGAATATATAATTCTACTTTCTTTTTTTTTTTTTTTTTTAATATGGTATTATATTACCAGCAGGATGCGACTACGCCTTTCGAAAAATTGAATGAATTAATTCGATTAATCCCTGCTTTAAATCGTAGGCACACTTTCTACAAGTAATACAAATTGCATAATTTAATAATAAATATAGTAATAAGATGTATATTTAAATAAAAGGGTAAATGTTCTCTAGAACCCATTTAAAAAAAATCTGATGTGAGCAGCACATGACTTTCCTTATATAATGCAATGAATTTACTACTTTTACAGGTGAAAAAAATGTTATTCTTATAGTAGATACTTATATTCTTTCCAAGATATTGAATTTTCTTCAATTAGTCGTCATTTTCATTGATTTAGCGTCATTTTTATCCATTCGGCGAGATTTCTGTTAATTTGGTAACAATTAAAAATGTCGCCAAGTTGGCGACATTAAGCCAAATTCGTCGCCAAAATCTCGCCAAGCGTTACGGACGGAGAAATAAATTATTCTTAAAGCAGATAAATGACTATTGGCGTTCAAATACAAAAGTATTACTCAAAGTATCTTTTTTCATGAATGAAACGAGCTAGATCCACGAGAATGATGTCATTCAATTTATCGCATGGTATTACATATGAAAAGTGAACATGTTTCTCAATAGGAAATATTTTTTTTTTATTTTATATGACTTTTTGATAATTTTTTTGAAAAATGTGCAATATCTGGAGAACGGTTCATGTTAGCGTTCTAAAATTTATGTCAATCGTTTTCTAATGAAAAATTACATAAGAAATGTCTATTTGCGTAACTTTATTAGTGGTTTTCATTTTTTGACGATTTTTTCAAAATTTCATTCGAAAATTTAGGGGGGGGGGGATTCTGAACATTCGATTGCGTATAAAAACAATAGACTTCCAGTGTTTATGGATTGCGATTTGTGTACCAAATTTGGTTTGAATCGGTCCATTCGTTCGTCAGTTATCGTCTCCACAGACTCACTGACACACACACACACACAGACATCATTTCAAAAATGTTTGATTTGTGATCAGGGATGCTTGAAACGTGCTCTCCCGTCGAAAACTCGAATTCGAATTTTCGACCCCGTCACAATACTTTCCTTATACATTATGTATATAAGGAAAGTAATGAAATCTGATGTGGGCAGCACATGACTTTCCTTGAATGCAATGGATTTACTACTCTTACAGTAAAATAAAAAAAAATAAAGAATAGTTTATTCTTATAGTAAATACTTAATCCATTTGGCGAGATTTTCGTTAATTTGGCAACATTAAAAAAGTCGCCAAATTGGCGACATTCCGCCAAATTCGTCGCCAAAATCTCGCCAAGCGTTATGGACGGAGAAATAAGTTATTTTTATAGCAGATAAATGATTATTGGCATTCAAATACAAAAGTATTATTCAAAGTATATTTTCTCATGAATGGAACGAGCTAGATCCACGAGAATGATGTCATCCAATTTATCGCATGATATTACTTATGAAAAGTGAACATGTTTCTCAATAGTTAATATTTGTTTTTAATTTATGGGATTTTTTGATAAATTTATTTGAAAAATGTGCAATATCTCGAGAACGGTTCTAAAGTTTATCTAGGGTTCTAAAGTTTATGTCAATCATTTTCTAATGAAACATTACATAAATGACTTTGATTTTTTGATGATTTTTTCCAAAATTTCACTCGAAAATTTAGAGGGGTTCTGAACATTCAATCGCGTTTCAAAGCAATAGGCTTCCAGTATTCACGAATTGTAATTTTTGTACCAAATTTCGCTCGAATCGCTCCATTCGTTCGTGAGATATCGTCTCCACTGACACACACACAGACATCACGCCAAAACTGTTTGATTCATGATCAAGGATGCTTGAAACGTGCTTTCCCGTCGAAAACTCGAATTTTCGACCCCGTCACAATACTTTCCTTATAAATTATATTTATATGTATAAGGAAAGTAATAATAATTAAAAAATGTCCACTCAGCATAAATATAATGTATACGGTCGCATGCAGTTTTAGAAACTGTAAAAATCTTAAAATCGATCTTTCTTTTCCATCTCCCCTTTAAATGATTTTGAATAAAATTTCCGAATTACTTATTTGTCAATTGATTTTTCTTGCATTATACCCCCCCCCCCCCACACACACACACACACTGATGACAAGTTAACACTGTCCTTGTTATTTATTTTTAGTCGTTCGTTAATAAAATCGTGTAGAATAAATAGATCTAAAAGTTTCTTAAATTTTCAGATTTCAAGAGGGACAAGAATTCTTTGGACAGGAGCACCGGTCGCAAAATTTTCAAGAATAGGAGCAAAATGCGTGTCACCCCTCAACTGAAAGGGAAAAAATATTTCCCTTTCAACTGGGGTCTGTATCCCCCCCCCCCCCCCCTCCATACGCCCGTATTGCCCCTTCGAAAGAAATGTTGTACAGGTCACAAAGTTCAAGGAATGCGACGACAATTTCGCGTCTTTCAAGAGTTGCGTTTTTTTTCTTGCGAGATTCTGGGTCTTTATATTATTCTACGTATGGTACATTATTACGTTAGGATACCAGGATACTTTATAAAGATAAGGACCACAGTACATTATTATTCCACATCAAGTGTCGATAGAAAAAGAGAGATGCAACAAGAGGCTTCAAAGCTTTACTACTAACAAAAGATGGTTGGAATATACAACTTTCATACGGCAGTAAAATAAAAAGAAGTCTGACGTGACCCACACTAGTAGTGTCGCCAAGGGGAGGAGGAACCCATTGAAGTTCGAAGAAATGATATTTAAAGAAATGGGAAACAATATATTTGGTTACCAGCTCCCCCACCCCCATCCATTTTTCCCCCTCCTGGCGACGCTACTAGTCGATGCATATAGCTTCCCCTACAAAATTAACAAATTTTGATTTTGTGGATAAGCAGTAACAAATATTGAAGTGTGAGTCTCCACTAGACTTTGATACATTAATATTCCATATTGTTTAGGGCCTATTTGCCTCATAATCAGTATCAGAATGACTAAAAAAATGCATCTTTTCATCAGATTTTGTTTACGAGTTATTTTTTTTAATTATTATTTTTTTTAAGTTGGCAATAAGTTTGTCACGCCAATTTAGTCGATGTATTTAGATAATCTGTGCTTATACATACCATTTTAATAATACACTTTATAACCGTGGAGTAATTTAAATCATAGGCGCAGAAGGTGAGAAGGGTATATATATAATATATATAATCTCAACCATTGGGTGAAAAATTACATCGAATATCTATAAGATTCATATATTGGAAAAAGAAATCCCCCCCCCCTTCCCCCCTAGATCACGGACACGCCTATGGGTCAAAGCAGTTTCTGTCACTGAATATAAATCAATAGAAAATAATGATACGAAAATCTTAATATACGAATCATTCTAAATCTAAAATTGCAAATTAAAAAAAATTCTATCTAGTTCTAGCGTTTTACATAATATATTATTTCACGGCAGTACGTAAAATCGTTATCATGCATACACACACGTTTCAGATATTGTTCAGAAGGTCATAAACTAGCTTTTGGAAATTTTCAGGAAAACAATACTTATCTGTACAAAATTACACAAAGAGAAAGCATTGTTTTCCCGAAATATTTCTAATTTGATATATTGGCGGATAAGCACGGTTTGAGACCTCCTAAACCTATTTCGAACACTTTTGGGGAAATGTCCGCCTGCGTGTGTAAGGTTGCGATAACTGAAGAGCGAATTCAGTAATACTTACTGCTATCAAATTTACGGAAAACTTAACTAAATAGAAATTTTTGTCATTCTCATTATTAGAATTCGAATTACTGGAATATTAATTTTCTTAGCATTATTTCTTATGTAAAACAGTGATAGTTCCCATAACAAAGATGGTATTATTTACAGCGATGAAAGCACCTAAAACCAGTTTCGGAAAAGTTTTTATGAATTTTTTTTTCTTTTTCCCCCCAGCAAATTATCAGACATTTAGAGCAGTGAAAACATTTATTTTAAATAAAAAATCTTAATAAATATATCCCAGCACCATTTCTGAAACGATCCATTAAAAAAAAAAAATATGAATAAATGTGCAAATCAAAATAAATATATCGCCAAACTAATGTGTCCCGATAGTTGGATTGGCTTGAAAATGCATGGAGCAATTGGAGCAGGTCTGTATTTATTATATGAGGAGAAATGGATGATTTGAATTATGTTAGAGATATATTATTGGTTTCAAAATATAGTTTATATTAAGACAGTTAAAGCGAGTGCATCCTACTCTTTGGGTGTCTTTAAGTTGTTGCCAACTTGAAATAAGAAACTTTGAAGGATTATGTTTTAAGAAATGTTTATTACGAAATCTGAAAGTGATGCATCTTTTTTTTTCGTTCTGATAATGCTAGAACTAAACTCTATGGAATATGAATAATATGGAAAGTCGAGTGGAGACTCGCACACAAGATATTTTTCAGTTACCACGTGGCAAACTCTGCAGTCACTTTCACCATCACGAGCAAAATAGAAACTTTGTCTCCTCTCAACCTACACATTCCATTTCTGGACAATGCACTTGCTGAACAGACTGCGCGCAATTAGATCCCATTGTGAAGAGCACAGTCACCGAAACAACTGCAAGAAAAGGCCCGCCTACCAAAACAATCGCTTCAAGGACGCTAATATATAATGAGAAACACATCTGGCGAAAACATATTGACAATTTCTTGCCACTTGTCGCAACAACTGCTGCTATTACAGAAATACAAGTCCACCAGCCCATTCTCGGAGTGATAAGTATCTTAAAATTCTACCAGCTAAATACAGTCAACAACTAACAGTACACCCGTTCTTCGTACGGAATATATATAATATAAATTTCAAATTCACTATGAACTTTTAATATTTGAAATCTTTCTTTTTTAAATTTTATAATGATTCTAATAAAAAGGAAAGAGGGAGATCTCTTGTGCTGAAATGATAAACAGAAAATAGAAGCGCAAACTTACAATTTTATTTATATAGATAATTAATAGCAGATATACCCAACGTTGTTCGTAATTTAAAATATTTACAAATTCGTGTAGTTTTCTAAATGACATTGTTATTCAAAACATTCTATTAAAATATTTAATTTATTTCTCCTAAAAAGAAATATAAGAATCTCTGTTCTCGTTATACAAAATAATCTTCACAGGCAAAAATGAAAAATAAAACGTCCAGGTCCCGTTTGTTGAAGACCCAGACCGTCCGACTCATCCGAAGACTTGAGCAACTATTTGGACGACGGGGAAGGACAGGTCCCGTTTGTAAACAAATTTACAAAAAAAAATATATAAAATTGGATCAATATATGCCCTCGTTAAAATGGTATTAAAAAATACATCCGTACCACTTTTATGCTGTTTCAACAATTGGCTAAGGACAATATATGAGTTAACTAGTTAAACACAATATGAATTTGAAAAATATCTGCCAAAATAAAACAGATGACGTAAGAAAAATTGAAAATATCAATAATTCCCGTAAAAGAAAACAGTCAAAAATACAATACCGTTCATTTATAAAAGTGATTTTTAGGATATTAGAATAGGAAAAAAAATTAATAAAAATCGTCTACGGTATAAACACATTTAATTTAATTGTGATGCTGAGTAACATGATATAACTTTGTTCAAATAAATTTGCGAAAAAAGCATCATATCTGCATAATGCTATTTTTATGGAATCATTTATAACTACTATTTCAACAAACCCTAGTACTAGAAATTCCAAACATGGACAAAATTTTAAGTGGGACTAATTCGAAGGCCAAAATTTCATGAAATTCGATGCAGCCGTTCTCCCATGATGGTAAGATAAACACACCCACGCACACAGAGCAGACAGGTTTTCAGTTTTATTTATATAGATGAAAATGAAAACAGTAATTAATTTCAAATTAAATTATCTGATAATCTAATTATTCAGTTACTTAACTTCAGTGACACAGCTTCAGATACTGCCCTCCAGCCCTATCTGGCGAGATCCTGACTAGGCCCTCTTACTTATAATTTTGTCAAGATCTAAAATATTTGCCTGGCATAACTATAACTATCTCCACCTACTATTCACAATTAAAAAAACTGCATTTTCATTTCCAACAGTATTCTAAACTTAAGTTAAAATTTGCAAGAACGAAAAAAATTATAATGTATTTCGTTTGGGTGGGCCCCTGAAATATAGATACCCCCTCCCCCCCATTTCTATATTAACATAATTGTGAATAAAATTGTCTGTTTTGGGATCCTCTAAACTTCGAGGCCCCTGGATACTCCTTGAACTCCAGGAGTATTCAGAGAAAGACAGAGATGTCCATATCAGCAGCAAAAGGCCTTCTGGAGGTCACACCAAAACTGTTTAAAAATAATTTAATGGAAAGAGGTCTACTTCTAGTGATTTATTCATGCCTCTTAAGCTTTATACAAGAATGTTAAAAAAACGGATTTTATATACACTCTATAACAAAAAAATCGACGCACCAAGAAGGAGTTTCCCGGCCGTCCAACTAGTTACTCTAAGTCCTCTGGACGAGTCGGACGGTCTGGGTCTTCCACCAAGAAGGAGTTGTCCGATTGTAATGAAATTTCGTATGCAAAGACATTTAATCTTTAATGACGAGTTCCGTTTCCAACTGTGTTCTGACGACAACCGCAGACGTGTCTGGAGACGTCCATGGCAGCGTGGGGATCCTGCCCTTACTATCGCACGCCACACATGCCCACAACAAGGCGTTATGGTCTGGGGTGCCATCTCCTTTGATAGCCGGACCCCTTTGGTAGTCATTTCTGACACACTGACAGCACAGCGGTACGTAAACAACATTCTACGACCGGTTGTGTTACCGTTCCTTTTGCGACACCCCGGACTTACTTTTCAACAAGATAATGCCCGGCCGCACACGGCACGTGTTGCTATGAATTGTCTTCAAGCTTGCCCAACTCTTCCTTGGCCAGCTAGGTCTCCTGATCTCTCTCCAATATAGCACATTTGGGACGTTATGGGAAGGCGATTGCAACCATCCGGGAATGTTGACGATTTAGCCCGATAGTTGGAGACAATTTGGCAAGACCTTCTGCAGGACACCATCCGTGAACTTTATCTGTCTATGCCACGCCAGGTGACATCTTGCATCCAGGCCAGAGGTGGACCAACGCCTTATTGACTTCCTCCCTTTGTATACGGCTAAACTTTAAATCATTAAATTGTTCTGAAATTTTAATCGTTTCTTTTTCTATGTATGTTCTTCACATCCTCCAATTTTTATCACAATCAGACAAGTCCTTCTTGGTGCGTCAATTTTTTTGTTATAGAGTGTATATAAAGGGGGGGGGGGGAAACAGTAGAAAAAATTTAAAGGAAAATATTAGCACCAATCTCTTGTGAGAAAAAAAAATTTCTAAAAAACTAATCATTTTCACTTTTGTATACGTTATTTATTCTTTCGAGTCCCCAAACAAATCTTCCCCACCAGTATTGCGGGGTTTCGTGGAAGGGGGGGGGGGGGGTTAAAAAATTGATTCGAAAATGGGGGGGGAGGGCTTCCGAACATTGGATAGCGTTTAAATTAATAGGGTTCCAGTATTCACTGCTTTAATAATTGTTTAAAATTACGTTTGAAATGCTCCATTCGTTCGTGAGATATCATATCCACACACACACGCACCACTTCAAAAACGTTCGATTCGAATTCAGGTATGCTTAAAACGTGCTCTTCCTTCGAAAACCCGAATTTTCAACCTCGTCACAATACTTTCCTTATACATTATATGATGCATGTGTGGAAAGTAATAATTCCTATACGCTCAAAGCATTGATCACAAATAGCTTGTCATTCATGCCACCAACTCGAACCGAAAGAGACGAAAACAAACGTCCTCCTACTGCTATTATATATTCCTTCAAGGACACAGAAAACGCAGAATTAATAAGGAGCGAAACGATGCCAATTGTGACAGGCAACACATAATCCGCGACATCTCCCTATCTGGATTCCGCGGGTCATAGGCTAACAAGAAACTCAGCCTCTCGGTTTGTGCGGTGTATGACGCAACAGAAAGGAAAGGGCGGCTTCGACGCATTTTGGTACAAAATTAACAAACCGTCGGAAGACCTTGACATTCTGATGTCAACAGGTACATGGTACATGCTAAAAAGACATAATTATATTAAAGCGAATTTTCGCAATAGCATTCTCAAACAGAGGCGGAACAACCGTACGGCGGACATTAGGGGGGGGGGGGGGGATCATAGACTATGGGGGCAAACGCTGGGGCCCACGAATATCTCTGGAGGCTCCATATTTCCTGCTCAATGTACTTTATTTTTCTTTATAAAAGTTACCGGGGACTCTAAAATTTGGGCCCGACAAGAATTAAGGCAGCTCTGATTCCCAAGGGCAGAAACTCACGGGATGGGGGGGGGGGGGGGGGGGGGGATATCTGAATTCAACCACTGCTCATAGGAAGCGGGAAGAAATCCGATTTTCCGAAGTGTTCGTTTGTGAAAATATTTATAAGCCTATATAGAGTAAATGAAATTAATTATGAACGGGACAGATACGGCCATTCTGCCACATTTGGTCAAATCAATTTTGAATAATGTGTTAATATTATGTGTAATTAATACACGAAATTAAGTAACTTTGATTGATAATTACATCTTATAGTAAAAGATATAATGCGTAAAATGATATTTGAATTTATATACAGAAGGCTTATATTACATACATTAAAATGAATATTTGTTTATATAAATAAAGTATCTGGAGCCCACCTCAAGTCGTTTTATTTATCTGGCATAAATGTTTATTAACCGAACGAATGAGAATTTTTTTAGGTAACAGTTGCTGATAAGTTTATTTAAGGAAAACCACTATCAGTAAACATTTGATCACAAAGCAAAGACCATTGAAAATAAGAATTACTTATTTTTCAATTATTGATACTTGTGCTCCATCCTTGGTCGTTATTCTCTTTTTCATATGTCAAAAAGATAACGGCCTCACCTTTCTGACAAGAGGGTGCATTTCTTTGAAAAACTGTATTATATTTAAATTACATGTTAACACTAGAACGACGGATATTTTGAACTACCTAGAACGCCGGGCAGCGGTCAATTTGACCACCATAGAAAAATACAACATACTTTCAATTCAAAACATCATAGTTACAGCATTTAGGACGTTTATTCGACACATTTTTGCAATAAGCGTTCTTGATACACCGTTCTTGGCATGCGGAGTTGGGTCAGCCTTTTTTTTTTCCCCACGACGTTTTGAGAACCAAATCTCCCGGAAATAGCGGTGCTTTGATCCAATATTTTCCACTCAGTGCCATTGGCACAGAAATTTGTTGAAGTAGAGGTAATGCGTTGAAGGCGAGTTGAATTGGGTGTATCGTTACCGTCAGTCTGTTTGCTCCTCTAAGGAGCTGACGCTGTGCTCTACAATTTCATTTTCATCAGAAACTACAAAATCTGCATTACTATCATCGCAGTTATCACTGGAATTCTCGCTAAGTTGTAGCAAAAGTGCTAGAAAAGCAGTAGTCAGTCGCTTCCCACGAGACATCGCGCCAAAATTTTCTGCAATAATTTACATCCAGCAAGGGTACAGTCGTTGCTCGTTCTTGAAACACGCCGAATAATGCTAAAAAGCTGATGCAATCATTCTTACGGCTTACAGTAGCGCAACGCCGCAGTTGAATTGCATCATCGTGTGAAATCTCTCTAGCGGTCATTTTGACCGCTGCCGTCGTCCTAGGAAGATCGTTGATTTGTTTGTTCTCTTATTATAAAACCTAGAATAATTTTCTTCTGTGTTTTTAATAACTTTAAGAAAATAAGAAAAGTCATAAAATTTCAACGGGCTGGGATTAGCCGTTTTGGAGGAATCGTCTCTCAAAGTAGTTATGCGGTCAAAATGACCGCTTCCGTTGTTCTAGTGTTAATAAAACCATGGAAACCCAGATCGCCCTGCCTGTGCAGAGAATTAAATATACGCCACTGTAGCTTGCACTTCCAACATGGGCGGACTGGCGACAATACGGAAATCCCGGTGCAATACCAGCAGTCTATGATGACTAGTCGCAGGTTCAAAACTGATATTTTCCCTTTCTCAAAATAACCGGACTGATTTGGATGGGTCCAGTCTGCTCGACTAACCCTTATATTTGAGCTCAGTTAGCGGTCATAGTCAGCCACTAGTACTACGCCAAAGGGCAGCTGTAAAACTATATCGGAGAATTGAGAAATGTAAGCAAAATTCGCTAAAAGAAGTTTTATTGTATTACCAGAAAATCGAAAACAGAACATTCAAATTAAAATTTAAAAACGATTATTTATATTAATGCTACCACCTATTCGATTTAAAATAGTTAGGATTTTTTTTTTTTTAACAGGTTTGTGTACCTTTTTTCAAACGCAGCATATAGAACGTTAGTAAAATTATAAAAACAAATAATTTCAAAATTCGTATGAAACCCATCTAATAAATATTTAAAAATGTATTCACCCAATATTACTGCAATGGCGTTACCGTGACAATTCGAAAGAAATTTAATTGTGATAAATAATTAAACATTTTGTGAAAGCATTTATGGGTATATATGGCTTTAAATTGCACAGTTTGATTCCACATCAAAGACATACGTCTGCAAATGCGATTTGAAGTCATTTAAAAGAATATATTTTTCAGATATTATCCCATGCGGTGCATAAACACTGTATATTAGTAGCTACAATCCCAAAAATTATAACTTGCGCGGCAATAACCTTAGAGCAGAAAGAGGTGGTAAAATCTCCCTAAAATAAAATCTAACTAATCCTAATCCAAAATAACTGTCCTTGCAAGATAACATTCTAAATTAATGCGAACTAAAGAGAATATTATGCAATTCTCACTTTTTAAAAATACGTCAATATTAATTCAAAAATCTCCATTTTATTCCGGGAACTCAATAAATGTCTGAAAGAAATGCCAAAACAATGTTATCAAAAAGGCCAAGCATGCAATCTGAATCACGTTTCTTAGAGATAAGTTTGCAAGGAACTTACTACACCAGATTTATGACATAATCGGGTTTATCATTCTGCAAAGAGAAACACCCCCTCCTCTTTCGTTGAGCAATGAATGCAAGCAGGGTCTGGCGCACTTAAATTGAGGTTCATATTTGACATAGCAGGTTATGATGTTTTGCTCAGAGGACTAGTATTTCACAGGACAGGGGAGAAACAATACTCTACCAAAGATGCTCCTCGAAGTACTCTACCGACTGGACTATCCGGACAGTGAGAAAACCTCGCTAGGCCGGGGATACATGGCTCCAACGAATGCGAATACAGTTCGATTTCCATAACTTGATTGATAAACAAACCAATACTGGCCTGATATGAGTTGTTGCCTTAATTACTGGACTATGTGGTAAATAATGGCCATAAGTATAGTACTGTGCAAGCAGGGCTTTCTTGATTATACCCCTGGCCAACCAATCATCAGGTCACTATTGGTTTGTTTATTGGTCAGGTTGTAGGAGCCAAAATGTGGTTCGTTTTTTGTTATACTGCGTTCCTCTTGCTTTTTGTGTCTAAAATACTTTTTAGACAAATTTAAAAAAAAAAAAAAAAAAATTCTAAAAAACACGATTTTTTGTATGATGTTCTTGCGATAAAACTTATAAATGATGGGCCATATGAAAAATATCTGTAAATTACATCTATCGTTAAAACCGATAAGTTAAAAAGGTGTCAGTACATAAGTTAATTTAGTAAATTTTACTTCAATACATAAAATAAAAAAATCTATCTCGATGTAATTATTAAGCCATGTTTAGAAAAAAAACATCCTTGGTTTTTATATATAAAGATGGAGAAACAATAAGAGTTAGTTTAAGTTGCATTGACACTCTTCGAGTATCTAATATGAAACAATGGTAAAGCTTTGCTATCGGAGTCCTCAATATTCTTATCTGCAGCATAACAAATCTCCTGCTCTTGCTCTGAGTAATTAGAATCGTTAATTACTTCACAAACGACAAAGAATACTGACCTACTGGCTGATATTTATTCGGTACAGCAGAAACGTGCTTTAAGCAGAAAAAACCTTATATGTGAACAGCATCACGGTACATTTCCTACAGACTCAAACTGATTTCTCTTTTATTTGTTATCTACATTCATTGAAATAAGAAAAATTCGTTTTATCGCGCAAAATATAGACTACTCAACTTTCCCATGGATTCCATTCTGTTTAGTTTCAGAGTTATTCTGTTACAATACTTCGTACAAATCCTTTAAATGCTTCATTTTTTCAAGTTGGCAACAGCTTTGTGCGGACGATGAATAAATGCAATTACTTTATCTGTGTTAATATAAACTAATTTGATTTGATACCATTAACGTCCATAGCGTAATCCGAATTCTCAATTTCTCCCATCATTGTTTTTTACAGACAATAACGACGTAAAAATCTTACAATTTGAGTTCTAATCATGAAAAAAGTTGCATTGAGTTCTAGTTCTTGTATCTACACATAAAATTTAATAGCAGTAGGAACAAAGGCAAAACAGACGCAGGGACAGCAGCCAATTTTTCCAAAAAATAGTGAGGAAAATAGTATCAAACTCAGAAAATAAGAATGATAAACCCCTAAAAATAGAAATGACAAACCCCTAAAAATAGGGGAAAAGAACTACGAATCCTACAAAATATAGAAAATTAGAATATAGAACATTCAGAAATCCCAGGAACCATCAGAAATTTAAAACTGGGTTCGTATACTTACTAAACCTTGAAAAAAAAAATCGGCAATCCGATGGTTCCTTTCTTTGTGTGTGTATTGTCTTCTTTATCCATATTCATAACAGTTCAAAATATTAAAATCAGAACCACCTGTTCAAAATATCGGATTTATAACCACTATATTTCAAAAACTAGGAACCTGATCAAAAATCCAATTATATATCTTTATAGGGCTTTCAAAGGGCTACAGATTACATGCAATCTATTTATTGCTGGTACTTTAATTTTTCGCTCCGATTTCAGCCAAATACCCGACCATAGATTTCCCGTCAAAATATCCAATTATTTTACTAACTTGCTTTGTGGTATATAAACTAAACTTGACCTGTGACAAAACTTAAGATTTAAAACTTGTCTGGTGGGGCATAATAAATACGTACTAGAATTTCATACCGTTCATTCTTATCTTCAAAACTCATCAAATACATTTAGAATCCCTAAGTTCACTGCACAGCCTAATTCCTTCAAAACAAAACAAAAAAAAATCTGATATGGCAGCATATGACTTTCCTTATATAATAATGCAATGAATTTACTTTTTTCACAATGAAAAAATTATGAATAAGATCAGGGCACAGTGTTTTAAGAGTTGAATTGTGCATTTGGCACTTTAACAGATGATAACATGCAAAACTATTTCGATGTACCCAATTAACTTATATTTCACGCAACTCTAAATTGGCAATTATCAATATTGATAGCATCCTCAATAAGTAATATAGTCCACATATTAAAATATTTTAATAATTAATTCATAAATTTGACGTGACTTTTGCAATTTTCGTCAATTTGAGGTGAAATATTGCCAAGTTGGCGATATTTCGCTTGATTATGCACCAAATGTATCGCCAAGCATTACAGACAAATGGAAAGAACATTTCTTATATACTAGAAGGCATATGCCCGTTATGAAGGAATTTAAAATTTGCAAAGTATTACCTCCCATTAACGACATTTTTATCACTTTTGTTACTAAATTGACGAAAATGTCACAAATAAAAAGTCGCCAAGTTGACGACATCCCGCAAAAATTTTTCGCCAAACGTTACGGCCAGACGGAGAAATGGGTTATTATTTTGATTCTTATATACTTTCCAAAATATTATTAGTTGTCGTTTTCAATGATTAAGCATAATTTTTATCAATCAATTTGGCGACATTTTCGCCAGTTTAGCAACATTTTAAAAAAGGTGCTAAAATTTCACCATGCGTTACAGGCGGAGAAATAGGTTATTCTTATAGCAGGTAAATGACTCTTGGCGAATTGTTAGGTGTCAAGGTACAAAACTATTACTTAAAATATCTACTCTTTTAAATGGAACGAACTAGATCCACGAGAATAATGTCAACAAATTTATCGCATAATATTACATATGAAAACATATCACAATAGTTAATACTTGATATAATAATAATTTTATGTGATTTTTTGATAAATTTATTTGAAAAATGTGCAACATCTCCAGAACGGTTTAAGCCAGTATTTTAAATTTTGAGTCAATTGCTTTCTAATGAAAAATTACATAAGAAATGAATATTTGCGTAACTTTGGCGGTTCCGAACATTCAATTATATTTAAATACAATAGGCTTCCGGTATCCACGAATTGTAATTTTTGTACCAAATTTCGTTCGAATCGCTCCATTCGTTTGCGAGATATCGTCTCTACAGATTCATGGACGCATACTCAAACACAAACAGACAACACCTCAACAACGTTCGATTCGTATTCAGGGATGTTTGAAATGTGCTCTCCCGTCGAAAACTCGAATTCTAGTAAAGCTTAAATTACTCCTTAAAGGTTGTTGTTGTTGAGACCCAGACCATCCGACCTACCAGAAAGGGCTCCTTGAAGGTTGAAGACCCAGACCGTCCGGCTCGTCAACAAGGACTTGAGCAAGGGCTCCTTGAAGGTTAACACTTCACAATTCATGAAAATTTTATTCACCCAAATGAGGCGAGATGAAAGGGGATGTTTTGCTTCTTTCTTTTTTACTTTTGATAAGTCCAATAAAGTACTGATTTTGAAGTAAAAGAAAAGAAAAAAAAACATTATTGCTTTGATGAGAAGATAAATTCCACAGATCATCGATTTATAACTTCCTTTCTAAGATCGTTAGAAAAATAGGAAAAAGTAAGATTAGAAAAAATATAAGAAAAATAGGAGTGCTGCGGTCTCTGCAAACACCTTCTTGCCTTTGTTGGTGTGGTTGCTCTGTCTCTAATTCTGAAGTAGGCTGTGAAGAATTATTTAATTCTGAAGTAGGCTGTGTTTTGAGTTTGAAACCGGTTGATACTTTTAATAAATTGTTTCTGGTTATAAAGAAATAGTTTTATTGCAGACTAATTTAAATCTTAGATTGTGAATCTTTATATTTATACACTGAAACATATTCTTTTATTTCAGTCCTCCCCCCCCCCTCGATTTATTCTAAAATTAAAGTAACACATAGCACTGCCAAATTTCATAAAAATCGGACGAATAGATTAAAATAGAAACAATTTCAAATTAACTAATATATTTTTTTTATTCACTTAGGCATGAAACAAAATTTTCGAAAATTTTTAACTATTTCCTCGAATCGTTTGTGAAGAAAACTAAAATACTTCTTATATTTACACAATGGGAAATGAAAATTGCTTACTGATAATGTATTGTAGAGAGATATCGTGTGTGCCGATAAAAACACATACACAGGCATTTCAAAAACGATTAATTCGTGTTCAAAGATGCTCAAAATATGTAGATCCATGTAAAAATTCGATAGACGAGTTTTCAATTCAAACTTTTTCCTTCTGTACATGTATTATAAAAGTAAAAGAAAAAAAAAATCCCGAAAATTCTGCTGTGAATGCCCTTTAAGTAAAGCATAGTCTCGCAAAAATTATGCATTGATTTACAAATATTTAAACATAACCAAATTTAATTTTAAATTGACCCCCCCCCCTCCCCCAGACACACACTTCAGTAAAGTTACGACTGAAGAGCTATAATCATGATTGGAAGTTGAATGAAATGTGACATCATGCAATGAAAAGAACCTTGTGAAAAATGCTTTTCCCATGGATAAGCTTTCCACATGGGCAAACAGAAAGAAGGAATTTCCAACAGCAGTGTTTTGTTTCATTCCCGAAGCCTCATCCCTAAACATGCAGTCCAATGCGTTTCAGCTACATTTATCTAATACAGAAAGAGAAAATGAAATGGCGTTTTATAACTATACAGAATAGTTTTCCCATAGATACACACAGACTTAATGCCCAGAACTGAAATTACAAAATATAATTCATTTAATACGCGACTTTCTATACAAACAAATTACAATTTTCTGTAAACACAATACCAAATATCTTGCCAAGACGTGACTCTCCCTACAAATTAACGAATTTGGATATTGTGAGAAACAATAAGGCTTTTATTCTTATTGTTAATACTAACTGCAATAAGACCATCCAATTTTGTGAAAATCGCTTTTTTCCTTTTGTGCGATATAACGATTCCTGTGGAAAAAGACATTTTTTAATATCTCGAGAAAAGTGTCCACTTACTTCCGGCTAAAAATAATTAACTCATTTGATAATAGTAAGAATAAAGCTAAAATAACTTCGTTAAAATCAGAATATAACACAATAATAGCCCATAGCCAATAAGGATATTGAGATTTGCCGATTTCCCGATAGGCATATACTATACGTCCCCCCCCCCCCCCTCCCTAACTGCAGCAATTTTTGATGTGAATAACCAAGATTCGTTGAAAAACATCTGTGCTTGGGGTATCTGTGGCGAATTCAGATCGTTACGAAAAATGTAAACACTTTGGGCGCTTTTATCTTCGAACCTAATAGATAAAAATGTAAATATTTTTTTTTCCTTTTGCCTACTTTCACTCGAAATACCCTTGAAACTATAAAAGATCTATATAAATAGTACGAGATAAAAATATGCATTAGGAAATCTAGTTTCTAGATCTATAATTTGTTTCTACAAAGCTCTATTATTTTCGAATAATCGTCTTGTCAAATTCAAAAAGATTGAAATTTTTTGGTAATTTGTAATTATATCTCAAAAACAGTAGTTATAATTTCGATATTTTAGTATTTTAACCTGCTGGGTTTTCCAATGGGTGGGAAAACTGTGGTATTTAAAATGTCATGAGTGTTGTAGCTCAGTGCGTTTCCTTACTCATTGATAAAATATTGCTGCACAAGCACAAAATATTTTGTTTTGTTTTACAAAAATTAAGAGGTTTAATGAACATGAGAATTTTAAAGATGTTTAATGATTGATAAGGTTTGAACAAAATAGATGAAAATATATGTATTCAAGTATGCATTTATGTGCAGTCAGGCAAGTTTAAAAATTAACTTCTTAAATCTAAAATCTTTGTATAAATCTCATTCATATACTGCAAGGCAAGTTAGTAAAGTAATTTGATATTTTGATGTGAAGTCTATAGTCAGAGTATTCAGATGAAATCAAGGTTAGAACTAAAAGGGCTAGCTATAAAGTATAACAGTTACCGAGTAATTTGCAACCCTTTAAAAGCCTGTAAACGAAACAAATAGATCTGAAAAATTTGAATAAACTAATTTAATGTTATTGGAGTTTCATTTTACAAAATGTTATTCATGCAAAATTATTTTGACTCCATCAGACTGGAGCCACTGCCAATTTTCTCTCTCTCTCTGTGTTATAGCTCTCATTAGGTAAGAGATAAAACCAACTGCCCAGGGAAAATGTAGTACTCACCATTATCAACAAATTTGCTACTGAAAAGTTTTCTTTAAAAAGTCAGTACTTTTAAAATTATAATATAAAATATAAATTCTGAAAATATGCCTCCTTGTTTGAAATGATTTTATCTATTTCAGTGGTTGGTAATTAGTTTACTCATGGACCAATAAATCAGTCTTATACCAGAGATTTATCATCAATATCTTTAACATGGCTGAGTAGTTTAAAACATGCAACTAAAAAAAGCTTGCATCAAAAAAAAATCAGAATTTTTATGTATTTATATGACAGGGAAATTTAGAAAGAAAATGTAGAAAATCTGTAATGAGATTTGATAGTTCCATTTTTTGTGCTTTATAGCAACTCTATTGCAATTTTGTATGAAATCTTTCATATTTCATTCATTTAATCATTCATGTCAATATGTTTTCATTCCATCACATACAACAATTTAAACGATTTGGGAAATCTACCTTCAACATGGAATTTTACCCACATTTTCTCATTATAATGTACAATCCAATGAATCTATGGGGGCCATTATGTTCTCCGATTTGGTTTAATTTCCAAACCTAATAGAAATTGTAATTTTTCATAAGTTAAGGAGGAACAATCACAGTTATACAGACATATGTCCTTAGAAATGTTTTTTTCAACATAAGCAGTCAACCTTCATTATAAGGTCACCCAGCATATAGGGTCACATTTTAAAACTCACTTCCATAGACCTGAAAATAGGTACTCACTCGCCTCAAGCTGATTAAACAATGCAGTTATGGCAATTAAATGAAGTAACTAACCAGCCACCACTTTTCCCCTCTATTCTGTTTTTATCAGAAAACTGCCTAGAAATTTACTGTGTATTTCTTCCCTCCCCAATTCTCATTGCCTGTATGTGTATATATATATGTATTTAAATTACATAATAAGTTAAGTATAATAACCATACTTACCAATTTTGCAAAAAATCTGTGATAGAATGGCTACTGTTGGGTTATACTTTTGGATATTTAATATTTTAGGTATTTTGTTTTTAGTTTAAATGTGTTCAGGGGTCTTGTTTACATAGTCATTCTCTTTTAGTTATCCATTTTCCAATTGTTTAGGTTTTTGATATTCTTTGTTCAAATAGGTTCTATTCCATAGGTTTTGTGTTAAAAACGGCGAAAGTTCGTTCTTTTTAGGTTTTAGCAATTTAAATTTATTTAAATTGGCTAATTTGTGATTCCATTTATTGCCCTTTTTATTCCCTTTAATTTGATTCCAAATTTATTGCTCTCTGTTAAAAATTGGTTAATTCATCGCAATTTTACAGTTTTATTCTATTTTCAGCTTTTTAAATATTTCAGAATCGTCCATATTTAAATTATTGCCGAATTCGTATTTTCCAAATCGTTTCACTTCATTTCTTTTTAATTTTCGTCTGCTCTAAAATTCCATTTCTCTTCTTTAAAGTTTCGAGTTTTTAATTGGTTGACCGTAATATTAAAATCGTCTGTCATTAATTATTTTATCGTTCATCGATAATTTTGTTTACAATCTGTGGCAGCGATGTTTCGCAGTATATAAGCAAATCGCGCACTTTTTCGATCTCTCTTTGCTCTTTTGCTCTTTTGATTGGAACTAAAATGTAGTCTTATAGAGTTGTTGTTTTCAGCGCCTCGGCGCGAGCCGAGCGAAATGCGTTCTGAGGAACGAACGCCTTATTTCCCGGCCTGCCTGTAAATGTGTGTGGAATCCTGATATCAGAGTGTTTTTTTTTACTTGAAATGACGTTGCGAGCGAAGTGATTGATGTCTACTGAAGTATCGTCGGCGCCTTTGGAATAGTTGTTTACTTCCGGAGGTCAGATTTGTTCTTTCATAGTGAACTGAGTAGTTTAAATTTTCCGAGTCTTAGGACCGGACCTCCAATTGTTTACTTCACGGTTTTGATGATGGAGCTGTCTGTTCTTTTGTTCCGAGCGATGTCCACTGGCGCTCTGCTACTCTCGGCTGAGAATTTTATGATGTGAAGGAGCTGCCCGTTTTTGTGCAGATCAGGCCTTGGGAGTGTTCTTTTCGCGGAGTTTTGGAACACCATATTCCACTTGAATGGTTGGACTCACTTGATGTACCGATGCCCTACGGGAGGTACTTCTCCGTTTGGCCTCTTCTGGAGCAGGAAGGGACTGCACCCAAGCTGATGATGACTGACATCAATTTCGTCCTCGGGACTTTATTACTGCCGTTCAGCGTTTTCCCGTTTATGGGTGATATCTTTTCATTAATTTTATTCTTTTGCAGTATTTAAAGTTAAATTAAATTGGCATGACTAAGACCCCTTTCACTTATATATTTTAAGTTGCGAATCCTGTGGTTATCTTTTTAACTTTTGTTCTAAATTTCCCTTTTGGCTAACTTATGTTCTTTTTATTCCAAATTCTAGTTTTGATAAATAATTGAATAAGTTTAATATTGTTAACTTTAAAATTTATTATTCTAACGTTTTTTTCTACCACTATACGACCGGCCATTCCATTTATTATTTAAGTTGTTTATTTGATTTGTTGAGTTAATGAGATGTAAAATATTTTGAAAATTATTTTAAAAATGAAGTTTAAAATTTTAATAAACGTTAGATTTTGAAAACCTAAAATCTGTGTTCTCTCTTTTATTTTAATGTTTTTATTTTTAGGAAAGTTCCATTTAATTACATGTAGAGTACATATTTGTACACTTAGGGAAACTGGTCAATAGGTCCACATTCAGTTTATTTCTAGAATGTTTTCAGGTCAGAGGAACTTTAGAAGTTTTAGAACTTTTGCAAATTTCAGATATTTTAGAGTGCATTTTCAGATGTATTTTCAGATGACTTTTAGGTTTTAAGAACCATTGAGTAAGAAATTTGAGAACTTAGAATGATTCAGAATGTTCTTTGTTTTTAGTATATCATAAATGCACTTTTTCTACCGAACACTACTAAACTAAAACTGCCTACTGATCACTTGCTACTACGCAAAAATTCAAATTGTCAGGTCTGGCTGCTAAATTAATTGAAATATAATTAACCTCACTAGATATAGCATAAGGCCTGAAATAATCAAACCCACTTAGAGTTTTAAATTATATTATCTTTTGCAAGTGAACAAAAATAAATGAAAGGTTTTGCTAAAAAACATTTGGAAAAAATTGGATGAAGTCGGGAAAAAAAAATATAGAATTGTACTCCAAAATAAAATTATCTAAATTTTATTTTGAAATATTTTATTTTTTAATATTATTTAAATAAATTTTAGACAACAGATAAAAAAAATCCCATACTTATCAATTACAAACAATTGATATGAAAAATTAATATTTTAATAAAATATAGAGTATTCACAGAAACATATTTTGATGAAACAAAAGTTATGCTTGTGTGAAATAAAATAAAATGTATGTACTTCTGAATTAATAATACTGTATGATACATGAAACTCCAATCATGCAATCACTGTATTTAGTATTTAGCACACAACAATGCAAAGTTTTTTCATAATCACACAAAATTTGCTGATTTCAAAAATTTTTACATTGCCAATGTAGAACATTAAATTAGAATTTTTATATTTTATGGCAATAATTATGACAGGTACAACATTTTCAAGTATAAGGGCTTTTGACCAATGAATTGTAAAAACTGAATATCCTGCAAAAACTACCAATTAATAAATACAGTTGCTATCTATAAAGGAGTCAGAGTTAGATAAAAATAAAGAGGAATTGGATTCGGATAGTAGAAAAAAAAAAGAGGTGCAAGTCAGATAATAAAAAAAAGAGGTTTGAGTCGGTCAGCAGGAAAGAATGGTGTTAAGAGCCAAAAGTTTGATCCAACGGCCTCCACAGCTCTGCAAAAATACCTATACTCAATTTGGGCACAATACTAACAATTTTCCTTTTAAATCATATTGTACAAGGATAAGTGAAACTATTGCAAGATGCAAGAGCTTTTTTTTAAAGCAACCGTGCTGATTGCAAAAAGTAGCTAATGAAAATACTGTCCTCTGGAATGTTCCACATTGATTATATTTTACTATCACATATACATTTATGAAAACATTTCAATTTTAGCATACTGTTAGTTGTGTTCTTTTGAACTTTTTTTTTTGACAACTTTTTTGTCCAAGTTAAGCATTTTATTTATCTCTCTCTAGTATCTTTTTTTTAGTATATAACATACACCATAAAACCTGCCTGGCATACACCATAAAACCTGCCTGGCCACCTACTCTGTTTATAACACAAGTAGTGTAGAAATCCTCTTAACGGCTTAATTGGGACCAAGGGCAAGCTGTTTAGGAGAAATCCGGTTATAACTGTGGTGTTTAAAAAAATCTGATGTAGGCATGTAGGTTTTGCGGGTCATTTCGCAAAAAAGTTTTTTTTATCCCGAATTGTATCTAAATTTAATTAGCACGAGGGTCACAAGTGACAAAATTTTATGAAATTTGGTCATTTATTTTTCGAGTTAGAGTGGATACATACATTGCACAGACATATACACACGCACACACACACATATAAACGTTATGCTAAAAATAATTTTTCGTGTTCTAAAGGGCCCAAAACGTATAGATCCGGCGAAAAGGAGTGTTGAGTTGTGATTTCAACACGATTCCAATACTTTCCCTATACATTACCATGTAGTGTATGGAAAGTAAAAATGATAAATTCATTGCATTTCTTCCTCGGGTATACTCTATAATAAATATTGTGCATTATGTATATAAACATATTATGACTTATGACTTTGAGCTGGGTGACTCAAAGAGAGCCTAACACAGCGACCAGAGGTCTATTGTACTATCCCCAAAATATAAACACATTACTAGGCAAATAAATTATAAAAAAAAATTATTTTTAGCAGACTAACAAGAAAGTTATAAAATTTACACATATAGTAGTTTATAAAATGATTACATTACTTTTCTTTCAGTTATTATAACTTTTAATTTCACTTCCTTGAAGAAAGCAGGTATGGGTCAATTAGATGACTACAATTATTTTGAGGGCAACTCAGGTCAAACTGTGTCTTGACAATGAAATCGAGAACATTGAAATCATGAACGCTGAACATTGAAATCGAGACCTCAACCATAAACATATCACCATAGAGAGAAAAGGCGGCCTCACTCTAGTCTACCCCTTATGCCAAGTGAAAAAAATTGAACAGAAAGACCAAATTGATATGAAATTTAAAATAAAACCGAGGGAGAAAGACATTAAAACCTTAAAATTACTATAAAAAATAAGCGAATCGCAAGAAATTAGAATGAGGAAGAAATTGACAAATCTATATAAAGGGATAAAGATAACAAATTTGTGAAAATAGTAACTAAACAGGTGTGAAATATGATGAAAGCATAAGAGACATAGATATTGGGACAACCATATTCCCAAACCAAGAAAATATGTAGTAAATAACAAAATGAAGAAAACAAGCTATTTTACGAGTTAAATGAACTAACTACCTTCATCAAAACACAAAACTTTAAAAACCTGTTAAGTAAAAGATAACTAAGAACATAACAATAATTAAGGAAATTAGTGAGGCCTGCAGGTATACCTGCAGGCCTCACTAATTTTTTTAATTACTTACATGCAGTATACATACTACATGTAAGTAATTTAGAAAACCGGTTTATTTATGGAATATTAATAAAAACAACATGATCATGGTTTGCATAGCCACAACACAAAAGGAGTATTAGTACAAATAAATTAAAAATGAGTTCAAGGACGTATCCAGAAATTTATTTCGGAGGAAGGGGGGGGGGGTCCAAAGTATAGTGAACTTTCAATCCAAAAAAAAAGTTTATTTCACACACATACACAGACCTATCTATATACAGTCGAAAGCCGGAAATCCATAACATTCGGGACTTCGAATTTTCAGGATTATGAGTCATGTTTTTTTAAACAAAAGGAAAAATTATTTTTATTGAAATCTTCAAAGAATGCAAAAATGTAAATAAACATCATGTCCTTACAGAAATATAGTGGAAATTCGTTCAGAGAATTTGAAAACACATAGGTATTGAAAATTTTCTGGACAGTTATCGATAATTGCATCGCTTTTTCTGGAAATTATCAAAAATTGAAACAATTAATCAGAATCGTTCAGATTTTAAAAATTTCCAGATTATAGATCACTTCCAATTTTTAGGCGTCCGGATTTACGGCTTTCCACTGTGTACAATATATTATGCAAAAATGATGAATCATGTTTTTTTAAACAAAAGGAAAAATTATTTTTATTGAAATCATCAAAATATGCAAAAATGTAAATAAACATCATGTCCCTACAGAAATATAGTGGAAATTCGTTTAGAGAATTTGAAAATTTTCTGGACAGTTATCGATAATCGTATCGTTTTTTCTGGAAATTATCAAAAATTGCAATGATTAATCAGAATCACTCATCTTTAAAAAATTTTCAGATTATAGATCATTTCGATTTTTAGACATCTGGATTTACAGCTTTCCACTGTATACAATATATTACGCATGTAGAATAAAAAGAAAAATGATTCAGAAAAATTCGAAAGTTAATTATTTAGTTTTAACATCATGACATATTCTTTAATTTTTTCCGCAAAATCTCTTATGTACTGCACTTACACTTATGCGGGCGCGGTAGCCCATTGGTTAGCGTGCTGGAGTTGCACTCGGTAGGCCCGGGTTCGATTCCAGCCGCTGCCAAAACTGCCGCCGTGTTCACGCGGAGTACGATCACGTTAAAGATGTGGGTCCGTAAGTCCTTCTGAGAGGTTGGTGGTAGGGGAAGGAGGGTACGGTCCCTGTGGATGCCTCCCCCACTGGGTTCCGGTCTAAATTGGGTAGCACATCCCGGCCGTCCAAACAGTTACCTTACACCTTTCTGGTAGGTCGGACGTTCTGGGTCTCAACAACAACTTACACTTATGCATCACAAATCGCATCATAATCAAACACCAAAGATATATAACCAGTAAGCACGCATATACAGTATACAATATGTTTTTTCTCTCTTTGCAACTACGAGAAATTTTTAACATTAAGTAATTTAACACCTATTCACTGTCTCATAATAATAGATTAATTTTTCTGGCTTTTAACACCATCTTGTTCAAAACTTCGTCTGCATTTATACTCATGCTTCTATGCACTGAAAGTAATGTTAAATTTGTCAACTTCTCATGACCAGTTCTATTGCGAAGGAATGTTTTGACTCTTTTCATGGTTGAAAACGATCGTTCAACACTTGCAGTGGAAACTGGTAAAGTACATAAAATTTTAATTTAATAAGTTTGTATATATTAGGGGAAAAATTCTCATCACAGGACGCTAGAACGTTCATTGCACATTTTGGCCTCAACTTTTCTTCAACGCATTTCCATTTTTGACACGACAGAAAGTCTTCGGCTTTTATTGCAGAATCTGAAGTAATATCATCAAAGTATATTTTTAAGTTATCAAGTAGATCAACTTTTTTGGGCGTCGCATATTTTGGTATAATAATTTCAATAGATGAAAAATTTTTGTCATTTTCATCAAATCGGATTTGTAATTGTGAACTTAGTTCATCCAAACATAGTAAAAATATTGCACATCTGTAGTACTGTTCTGGTGTATCAAATGGATGATTATCTTGAGCCGTTCGCTTTTAACAATCCTCGAATCTCAGAATCAAAACTTTTACTCATTATAACAGATACTGCTTTAAATATTTCAGTGAAATAACTGTCAAAGGATTTGTTTCTTATATTTTGCAGTTTTTGCCTAACACTTTTTGCATAATTTAAAGGCGATGATAGATCGTGAGATGGATTTTGAAGATAAAGTGACAAAAGCAAAGTAAAACTAAGAAGCTTTTCGCACACCAAAACAGAAACTAAAAATGAGCCTTTTTCAATTGCTGAAAGTAAGAGTTCTGCAGTTGTTGAAACACTTTTATTTGATTCGGTTATTTCTTGTAAACTAGGAACAATTGCGTCGAATAATTCGACGAAAACAATAATCATGTGTCTTTTCACAAATCGTGTTTCACATAATTTAAGTCCGGACTCACTCTATGAATACGCCCTTGAATGAGTTCAATATCCTGCTTCGTTTTCAGTGACTGGTATTATACGTAATGGAAAGCTCCAGAATCCTATATTGTTGTAAATAAGTTAAAAACGAGTCCATTATCTAACTTTGTTTTCAGTATCTGATGTCATACATAACATAGAACTCCAGAATACTGCTTTATAATAATATAGATAACAAAAATTAGAAAAACAACTGTTTGGCTCACCAGTGAGTTTAGAACAACTAATCAAAGAATATCTGCAGATAAGGTAACAATAAAATAAATAAATAAATATCTGCAGATCATGCAGCAAAAAAACTCCCATTAGAAGGGATGATTTTTAATTTTAACAGATAAAATTTAAAGCCTGTTTAAGTGGAGAGCGAACTAGTTAAACGGAGGCGGGTAAAGAAAAGTTCCACTATATATGAATTTGATCTAGTTGCAGAATCTAGAATGGTTATTTATTCTTATTTCCTTATATGTATACTGACCATAAGAAAACGAGAAAAAACAACCATGGGATTTTCCATTTCATTTCAGCCAGAGAGCGATTGCTGAAGTTAGTGTCAGCTTTTATTGCATTAGTTTAACCACATGTTACATCCTATTTCCTTGTGTTATGTAACTTATGCCTGGATTTCATCTTTAGCAGTTTCATTTTTGTATGCTGTTTCTGTATGTGATTCTTGGGAAGGGCGATTGAATGATTTTGTTTCAGATTAAAATAGTGCTAAGAATGTGTTTGAGAATTTTAAAGATATTATAATATATAAGTAGCAAAGTTTACATGCATCCTACCATATCCAACCTAAACAAATCAATTAGAAATTTATGATGTTTTCACCTTCATGCAACAACTTCTTTGTACCTAAATTGGTTTCATTCGGTTAAGCAGTTTTGAAGGGAAACCAGTAACAAATTTGTTCTTTAAAGATTAATAAAATATGAAGTTTTTAAACACCACTCCTTAAAACTCATAGCTGAAAAGCATTTCCAAAATTAAATGTACACTTAAAAAATCACTAGGAGAACTATAAGGTAACTTTGGAAGTGATTACCCATATCTTTTAACTCCATATTAAAATCAATTAACCACAATCTTCTTAGAGGGGGGCGTGGCCTTCGTAGTTTAAAAAATAACACACTGACTTTTCTCATAAAAAATAACTGTAACTAATACTACTTAATAAAAACAGATTATAACAAAGATGACAGTTTATCCATAAAAAACATTTTCCAATGCAGAATAAAAACTAACAATATTCCTGGGACACAAAATACACACTTGCTGAAACAGATATTTTTAAGCAAAGAGAATTTTTTTTCTTTCAACAAATAAAACCTTAAAATATTCTAATCGATCTCTTTTTTTTTTTTAGTTCACACAAACATTTAATGCAGTTACAAGGCTCAAATTATATTGGTAGAATATGAACTTACCTTTCCAGTAGCTTTTTTGTATCTGGTTATTGCCAAGTCCATCAATTCGCGAACTAGTATGTCTCCTTGACCACAAGGCACAATTACGCGCACATTTCCAAAATATACAGTAACTTTCATTTTGTGTAGGGACAATAACACCGGAATGTAAAGAAATTCAATTCATCTAAAAGTAGCTTGAGCACAAAAATGAATCATTTTAAAGTATATAATCCATTAAAAATTGCAACAATGCAATTGACTTTAAATACTGATAATATATATGTGGACGGAATTCACACATAAGTGGAATCGAAAGGCACCAAACAGTTTTCTACTTTTCAAATATAGTTCTTGAATCATAGTCAAAAATATTTATCACAGGTAAAATAAATGATTTAACTTTTCTAAAATTTTAAGGTGAATGAAGCCTGTGAATTGACATGCAATCATATTTTTATTTATTTGAGCACAAAAACATTAATTCATGTAATTAATAAACAAGTGACAGTTTTCCAACGACTGGAGATATTTTATGTATATTTTTGAGCAACTAAATCACAGATAATCAATTATAAGATATTTTCTTCGTAAAACACACTTCTGATCGTTGTAAAATTTTATTTTTCATGTAAATATACACATAATACACACACCGAAATTAAATTGCATACACTTCAGTCCATTTCATAGCGTTTTTCGCAGCTTGTCACACTTCTTGTTGTCATCTTCTTCTTTAAGGAATGTGGATTATGAATTCATGGATGTGGTGAATAGATTTCACAGAAAAATAAAGTAATTATATTTTTGAGTTTTTAAAAGAATACGTAAAATACCACATATGGTATATTTATATATATATAAAAGCAAATTAATCGTATGGTCAATCAGTTCGGAGCAGGAGGTCACCATGGATGCTTTCATTTTCTTTTCGATCACTTCATAGTTAGAAATGATCTTGAGAAACGTGATCAGCATGGAATTACAAAAAGAAACCTAGAAATTGTATTTATAAAATGAAAGAATTGATTTATAAAAGGTCCTTTTATAAATCCATGGACCAAATGTCTACTTTTGTTTGGAGAATTGACTGGACGACCACGAAATGATGGATAAATAAAAGTAGTTTTGAACGCTGAATGTAGTTTTGAACAAATCTTGATTTTTTTAGTAAGTAAAAAACATCTAAACACTACACTGTCACTTTTTATTTAATTATTGTTTGTTGTAGTTGTTTGATCTCCAAATTTTAAAGGTTCTTATATCTGTCATTAAATTTCTTCAGAGTTCTTTGTTCTGTATATATCTTCTAAAAGTTTAGATGTTCTGACAAAAAAGAATTATATTCGTTATCGTTTATTTTGTTTTAGTTTGCTATAGCTGCACATTTTAAGCCTATTCGTGCAATACAGAAAGTTTCTTAATGCAGTTTTAAGTGTTTAAACAAGCTTAAACAAATATTTGTTTTAAGGTTTTTCTTTTACTTTTAATTTATTATTGCAGCATTGACTAGTGAATACAAAGTGTCAGATCATCCGTGTATCTACGCCTGCGGCAATACAAGTTTTAACTATTAAAGCTAATACCGTTTATAAATAATAATTTAATTATTGCATGTCGTAAAACTATTAATATTACTACATTATATTTCGGCATTATAAATATTATTTTAGTATGCCGTTAATCATCCTTACTTCAACAATTTTCGCCATTTAATGGTTTACATCTTAAACTTAACGATTGGTTATGCATGTTAGACAACAATTTTCTTTCCTATAATTAAAACTTTAACTTATGCATGACTTATTAATTCACTCCAGTTTGTGCTGGAATTAGTTTTGTAGGTTTTTTTTTGTTTGTTTTTTAGAAAATTTTATGTGAAAAATTATTTCTACTGAAAATTTTAAACTTATGCTTAAACATAACATAATTATGTGCATTAAATTAGGACAACAATTTTCTTTCCTATAATTAAAACTTTAACTTAGGCATGACTTATTAATTCACTCCAGTTTGTGCTGGAATTAGTTTTATAGGGTTTTTTTTTGTTTGTTTTTTAGAAAATGTTATGTGAAAAATTATTTCTACTGAAGATTTTAAACTTATGGTTAAACATAACATAATTATGTGCATTAAATTAGCATATTTTACTGCTTATAATGCTTCTTTTTCCACAAGGAATTACTTGTAAAGGGAAACAACATGTGCAGTTTAATTGTAGCCTAACATTTAAAGTTGTAAACTTTTGTTCATAGCAAATTAAGATATATAATTAGTATAACTATTAAAATCAAATCACTTACCACTAAATCTGTTAATATATCTTATTATTAGTATGGCATCTATGTAGTTTTACCACAAAGTTTCAGTTTGGGATTTTCATATTCTTTGAGTCATTTAAATGAGAATGATATTTATTTTAAAAATGTGATATTGCTGGATTTCACTTGCATTATTAATTGAGCTTGTGTCTTTTTTTAGCCAGTGCTTTTACTTTCATGGTCTTTGTTGTAGTAGGTATTTCATTTCCACAATCTTTTCCTTTTCTTCCTGAGAAAAACCATAATCTACTAGTAATTAAACTAAACTATATTGAGAAAGATGCAAGAAAGAAAATAAATAAATAGATCTCAACCTAAAATTCAAAATTCGATTACAATATATTTCTGCAAGAAGCATACCAAAATATAAAGTTTTGGCTGGTTTTAGAATGTTTAATAATTTTGCAAGACAAAGTCACACCAGTATACAATAATAGTTGTGTAACAATACAACATTGTCACAAAAATAACAACTTTGTAAATGATTATGATATGTAATGATACGTTTCATCAATGTCATGAATGTAAACTAACATCAGGTCATAAAATTGTAAAACATCTATACTAGAATACAGCTATTTCTTTGTAGAGGACAAGCCAATTTGAACTAAAAATAATGAATGGCTGGAACCAGGGATGAAAGCCAGACTTCTTACTACCAGTTAATCAACTCTAGTCATATAAGGAATTTCCTTATAACGTTTGAATGAACATTGAATAGCAGTATTCTGTAAGAATTGATGATAATGGGAAACAACAGTTATGTGATAATACAACAATATCATAAAAGTGACTATATAAAATTACCAATATTTAAAGCTGAAACATCATAATACCATCACTCTTAAGTGTTAAATTAGGTCACAAAACTGAATAGTAGCTGCATTGTTATCACCTCTCAAAAGTGATGACAGTGTGAAGTGACAATTTGGCATTGTAGCAATTTCACAAACGTGATAGCACCAATATACCAATGCAACGTGTTATTAAACCAAGTCACAAAGTTGTAAAGCAGTGACATTGCTTATATCATAAATATGTGACCAGTGGTTGGAAGTAGCAAAACTACAGTAGTCACTACTTTTTCTCGTAGTTTGTAGTGTAACACACTACTTTTAAAAATAAGTAATGTAGTGAGTAGCATATTACAATGAATCACTAGTTTGTCTCGAGTTTTGATGCTACCTTTAACATTGCTTCAGTAAACAAACATTACAAGGTGCTATTCTACATATCATGTGATCACTCTTTCTTCTTTTGTATGAAATTTAGTTTCTGTGTAACGATGTACAATTTGCAAAGTGCCAAGTGCTTTGAAACAAATCAAAAATTTCAGTTGTTTAGCTGATAAGATATCTTCAGAACTAAGTGCTGTTTCATAATACCAAATAAGATGAAATGGAACTCGATGCATTCTGCAGTCGAACTCATATACTGGTTCCTAGTGTTTCCCCTAGGCATTTTCAGGAGGGCGCAGCACCCTGCCCTTTTTTTTTATAGTGATAAATGCACCCTGCCCATTTTTTACAGTAGTAAAATGTGCCCTGTCCGTTTTGTACAAACATAAATGCCTCCTTCCCTACCATTTTTTAATAGCAGTAAATGCGCCCTGTCCCTACCGTTTTTTAATAGCGGTAAATGCGCCCTGCCCCCGTTTGCTTAAAAAAAACCTCAGGACTCCGCGAAAATTTCCGGCCTTCCGCTATTGATACGTAGGAGCATGACTCCTTATTTTCTGGTTCCTGGATGATCTCTTCTGGATTCTTCATGCGGAAGAAACACCCTCGGCCCCTTTCTCCTTATCCGTACCTTTGTTGATGAACGAGTTGATAAAACCTCAGCCTTCCTCCGAACACGTGCAAAGAAATCCTTGTTTTTTATATGGCTCTATGCTATTTGCGTTACGCGAGCGAGTATTACCGTATATACTTGCGTAAAGTCGACTTCGCGTATAAGTTGAACCCCTACTTTCAGAGAAAAGAAGTCCAAAACTCACATATAAATTGACCCCCCTTTCAGAGGAAAATAAAAAATTCAAAACTCTCATATAAATCGATCCCAAAAAGAGAAAATAAAATTTTCCATAAATTATTCAAATACACTTGAAAATAAAATATATATATATATATATATATATATATAATGAAATTTAATTTCCATAATAAAAACTTCATCAGAACTCTTTAAAATCCGATTCCAAAGTCCTATGGCATATGAGTGTTGTTTCCCATCCGTTTTGGGGACACTCATTCTCTTGTGACGAACTCTAGGCATTCTTTTACTCCCAGCGCGCAGCGTCTTCAAAACGGACGTGAAACTGTGCATCCCTGTCTCTCGAGCGCTGTGTTGTTTAACTCACCGCGCAATCAAACAATATCTGGCTTCCGCTGTTTTTTCCCTGCATTTCAGCTGTTTTTTTTGTTAACTCCCAACACAGTAGAAATTAGAAACTCTTTTCAATAAACAGAACAAAAAAAACACTTTCAACTTAAAATCCTGCATTATAAATTTTAACAATCCGTGTTACAGAATTATTTCTGAAAAGAATCATTTTTTCCTGAAAACGATCGGCAGTAATCCGAGAAGCGAGTGATAAACTTCGAACGAAAATGTATGCATATTTTTTGATGACGCGATACACTGGTAGTCGAAGCATTCGGGAGGACAGTGACTCGCATGAGAGTTTTGAAGTGCAGAAGAATTCTGAGTGTTTTAACATGTTTCTCAACAGTTAATATATTTTTTTTTAATTTATGGGGTTTTTTGGTAAATTTATTTGAAAAATGTGCAATATCTCGAGAACGGTTCATGCTAGCGTTCTGAAGTTTGTCAATCGTTTTCTAAGAAAAAATTATGTAAGAAATGTCTACTTGCGTAACTTTATTAAAGGTTTTGATTTTTCGATGATTTTTTCAAAATTTCACTCGAAAATTTAGGGGGTTCTGAACATTCAATTGCGTTTAAAAGCAATAGGCTTCCAGTATTCATAGATGGTGATTTTTGTACCAAATTTCATTCGAATCGCTCCATTCGTTCGTGAGATATCATCTCCACAGTCTCACTAACACACACACAGAGACATCACCTCAAAAATGTTTAATTCGTGATCAGAGATGCTTGAAACGTGCTCTCCCATTGAAAACTCGAATTCGAATTTTCGACTTCGTCACAATACTTTCCTTATACATTATATATATAAAGAAAGTAAAAAAAGTAGTTTTCCCAACCACTCTATTTGACAATGCAAAATATATTACAAAAATGATGTTGCAATGGCTGATATTTGACTTGTTAGTATTTTTTACTACAATTTTTTTCTAATATTTTTACATATGCATGGAGATTTTTTTTTTTAAATTTACTAATTTTTTTTTAAAGAATAAAATAATTTTGTAAAGAGCCACCAGTGTTTTGTCTCCAGTGTTTTGTCTGGTTTAGTTGAATTTCTATGCAGCAAAAGTCATTAAAAATAAGTAAATATCTGTATCCTGGGACTTTTTGGTATCTTCCTAACCAGTTCATTTAGATTCAATCAAAGTAATAAAAAATGTTCCTATTCTAGGTATTTTGCCACATTACAGTCACTTATTTTCAATGTCTCAAAGTGATGTTCCTGCAATCCAACTTTGATATAGCATCAAATCAGTCACAATAGTGCAATAAATGACGTAATGTCTAGCTACGCTATCTGATCATAGTTGAATCTTTGGATAATTTTTATTATATTTTTACAAAAACGTATCCGCAAGAATTGTGGGCGTATATGCAGAATACAAGAACGAGTCCAAGTGGATAACTTACGTTTATTCCAAAGCAAAAAGTAAACAGGAACAGTCCACAGAAAAACAGCACTTAAATGCTCAGAATAAGCAATATTATTCTAAAAATGTTGATGAAAGTGATTTCACAAAACAGTAGCTACTATTCTCCAAACATTAACAAAATGCTTTCATCTCGTCTTGTCCAGCTTTCATCATGTCTTGTCTAGGTTTTATTGCTTCAATATTGTCTTCCATACCTTTCTGTCTGGCTTTCATAAAAGCCATCATCTTTTTCAACTGTTCTTCCATCGCTTTTCTAGTTACTACCATATGCACATGTCAAGTTTCCGGAAATCCCACTTCTGACACCCGTTGTTACAATATGTCCTTTATTATTTTGATTGAAGTCTATGTCCTATTTTTCCTCAGATCCAACACACCAGACATTCGCTTGTCATTGCTTCACTTCTGTAGCATGTCCTTTATTTCCTTCATGGTGTGCAGCATCTTAGATTCTGAAGTTCTATAAAGGAAATAAAGGACATGCTGCAGAGACGAAGCAATGACAAGCGAATGTCTGGTCTATTTGCAAAAGGACTGGTGTGCTGGATCTGCCGAAAAATAGGACATATGAGGAGAAACTACCCATTTTTCAATCAAAATAATAAAGGACATTTCGTAACAATATTTAGACTTATTATAATTTATATCAGATCATTTTCAAAAATTTTTCAAAACCTGAAAAGTCTATTGATTGCTATTTAAATTACTCATATTTTAGTATGTTGAACCCCTCTAATTTATATCATTGTTTCAGACTGATACAATAACTTTGTGATATAAGTGTCAAATATTGGAATGTGGTTAGCATATAAAATATCAGGCACTGCTATTATTATGAAATAATCACAATTTAGTCTATAACTTGCATCCATATCTTCCCTACTCTTTATTATAATATATTGATCTATATGTACAGTTATCTGGTTATTTCATATGCCTTTATTTTGTAATTATGGATTTATTTATTAATTGCAGTGTTGGTTTAAGGATAATATATCGTTTGAAATATATCAACCTCATTGAAGAACCTGAAAAATATCAAACTTTTAAAGGACCTTGTAAGTTATTTTTAAAATCATTATTTTAAAATTGTTTCTTTTTATTCATGATGTTAAATATGAAAACTTTTTAAGTGAAACAAGTTCCGAGCTGAGCTTCCTTAACACCGAATCAAATCTGATTATGTTGTTGTTGTTGAGACCCAGACCGTCCGACCTACCAGAAAGGTGTAAGGTAACTGCATATGTGCCAACTCTACTGAATTTAGCGGGAGACTCCCAATTTTTTAGCGTTTCTCCCGATTTCCCGTTTTTGAAGACACATCTCCGGATTTTAACAATTTTTTGAAAAAATCCCTACGTTTAGGGATAATATCCCAAAAAATTTCCCTATAAAAAGGATTTTTTAGCTAAGTGGTAAATTTTTCTCTATTAGATCAAAAGTACGTCCGTAAGATTACAGATGCAGACGTGAAAAACTCTGGATTTTGGCCTGAGACTCCGGATTTTTCATTACTTCTCTGGCTTCCGGATTACTAATGAAATTCTCCACCTTTTTTTTGTTTGAAATTTATCAATTAACCAGACATGGTATAATTCCTCGGAAACAACGATTTTCCGCTTTTTTAGCACTGATTTCTACTATTCCCGGGATCATAGCAAATCCATAATAAAATGCAGGGTAATTAATGCCAGTCAAATTAAAGCAGATTTACGGCGACGTGTAATGTAAATTAAGATCTCGATCGCTTATTTTATGAAAGTAATAAATATACTTCTTCAAAGGTTGTCTAATTCAGCATAAATCACTAAAATGTTAATTTGTTCATTAATTTCGCATAAACACTGCGATTGCGCAGTTTGGCTTATTTTCATATTCTGATTAATTATTATGGTTAATTTCTTTATTATTTTTGCATAAACAGTGTGATTGTGTAATTCAGTTACTTCGCGTGAAATGCCGAGAGTACGTTAGTATCTTTTCCCATCCATCTCCATCATTTAAATGTTGCATATCAGATCGACTAAACCAGTTTATTTTCATATTATGGCAAATTATTAAGGTTAATTTTTTAATTATATTTGCATAATACAAAGTTTTCTATTTTGAAAAATGGGTAGAACTCTGTGAAGGAATATTTTAATATGAACTCTGTGAAGGGATATTTTAATATGAACTCTGTGAAGGGATATTTTCCGAAAAATGGCATTAAAGCAATGATTTAGGCAAATAAAAGTAATGCGGAGTGTGAACGTATTTTTAGCCACCTATGAAAAATTAATACTAACTTCCGCACCTCAATTTCTGATGATAACCTGGATAACTTGATCGTTATGAAATGTAATTTAAATGGTATAAGCAGCAACTAGATAGTAAATTTTTATTAAAAGTCAAATCTGCAACTTTTATAAAGAAATAAAATGTAGCTGTCATAAAACTAGTCTTCTTTATTTCTTGTGTATATGTGTATTTATAAATATGTATATAATTCAAATTTGGGGGGGGGGGGGGGGAATGGAGATGAGAAAAATCACTATTTTTCCATAAATATATGTTATTTTTATACTGCAACATTTATTATGACATTGAAATGCATGCTTTAAGAAATCTACTGAATTTTCTTTAGTGAGAATTAGCAGGTATGTAACCGTTTGGACGGCCGAGAAGTGCCACCCAATTTAGACTGGAACCCAGTGGGGGATGCATCCACAGGGACCGTACCCTCCTTCCCCTACCACCAACCTCTCGGAAGGACTTACGGACCCACATGTTTAACGTGATCGTACTCCGCATGAACACGGCGGCAGTTGTGGCAGCGTGCAAATCCAGCGCGCAAACCACTAGGCTACCATGCCAGAAATGTGCCAACAGCATGCGGTTCTCCCAGGTGGTCACCCACCCAAGTACTAACTGCACCCGATGCTGTGATTATGTGTAAATCTGATTATGTTGTTGTTGAGACCCAGACCGTCCGACCTACCAGAAAGGTGTATGTTAACTGTTTGGACGGCCGGGAAGTGCCACCCATTTTGTCCAGAACCCAGTGGGGGAGGCATCCACAGGGACCGTACCCTCCTTCCCCTACCACCAACCTCTCGGAAGGACTTACGGACCCACATGTTTAACGTGATCATACTCCGCATGAACACGGCGGCAGTTTTGGCAGCGGCTGGAATCGAACCCGGGCCTACCGAGTGCAACTCCAGCGCGCTAACCAATGGGCTACCGCGCCCCAATCTGATTATGTACAAAGCCCAGACCACACGACCAACCCAAAGGCTAATGGTAGCTTTCTGTGTGGCCGGCCAATCTGATTATGTGTAAAAGTTTCATTGGCATAAAAAACCAATTCAAATGAAATAAGCTTGAACCAATCATGTTTTAGGTAAACTGTCTAGTACATTATTATTTAATATTTTGTGTGGGTTTTTTTTTTTACTACTTTTATGATATAAATGCCGTAGTTATCAGGGTTCATACACCTCAGGGAGTACAGGGAAAACTGGAATTCTTAGAATTATTATTCCTAGAATTTAAATCCAGCTCAAAATCTCATAGAAAATTACAATTGTTCATTAAAAACCAGAAAAAATTCTACTTAAGCCTGGAATAAACCATTGATTTGCCGTCTTAAAATATTCAAACTGTTTTTAAAAGGATTCTTTAACATTACTGTAATTGAAACCAAAGTTTTGATTTTTACAAAATTTAGTTTCATGTTTTTAACGTCAAATTGGCTAATTTTTCATGTTACATTTTTTACGTATTACTGAATTTAAATTTATCAACTAAATAAAATTATTATATACTACAAAATGTCATGATTCATACAATAGAGGTTTGTAAAAATTCTTCTGGAAAACACAAGGAATTTCATCTCCCAAGTTTGAGTATGAAACCTGTCTAAAGATGTAGTTAGATACCCTTACATCAGTTTTAAATCAGGAGAAGCGTAGTATATATTTTCACTTCTTTACCTACTTGCGGGATTGTAGTCTATTTCTAGATTCAGATATCACAGAAAAGGAACTCTTGACTGTGATAAAATATACTTAATCCCATAAAATATTAAGTTTAGATATCATTAAATATTCCCAAATTTTTATACTAAAGTAATACTCTGAAGTTATGCCATGGGTGGTTCAGACACTGGTGGTGTGAGTCAAAAAAGCCAAAGTCATTTTTAAACATTTCCCATATAAATCTATACAATAGAATCCTGATAATCCGAGTTAATTGGAACTGTCACCAACTTGGATTGCTGAAAACTCTGATTAAGCAGACTTTCCCATCACAAAATGTTACATCCAAAAGTATATACTAAAATCCATGACAAAATCAGTTTTAACAAAAAAAGAACGAGCACACAGAATTGTAAATGAAAATTAATTTTAAATAACATCACACTTACACGATACGGGCCAACGGCCGTACCGTGCTGAAAACACCGGTTCTCGTTAGATCACCGAAGTCAAGCAGCATCGGGCGCGGTTAGTACTTGGTGGGTGACCACCTCGGAACACTGCGTGCTGTTGGCCATCTCGGGTGCGGTATCCCCGTGGTTTGCGCGCTAGATTTGCACGCTACAACAAAATGCCGCCGTGTTCATGCGGAGTACGATCACGTTAAACATGTGGGTCCGTAAGTCCTTCCGAGAGGTTGGTGGTAGGGGAAGGAGGGTACGGTCCCTGTGGATGCCTCCCCCACTGGGTTCCGGTCTAAATTGGGTGGCACTTCCCGGCCGTCCATACAGTTACCTTACACCTTTCTGGTAGGTCGGACGGTCTGGGTCTCAACACTTACAAGATACATTGGTGAAAAAAAGAGTCTATAGTTGTTTGTTTTTGCATAGAAATTCTCTTTCTCGCAGCGTTGTCCATCAAGTTTTTCAAAAATACAACATCCCTTGATAAAGCATCTGGTTTCTGTTGTAGTGAAGGACAACATCTAGTACTGCCGAAATAATCAATGCATGCTAAATAATCTTTTTCATTTCAGCATTTGAATCTTCAATTTCATCACTTTCTTCTTCTTGTGTAACCAGGTGAATTATTTCATCATCGGTAATTTCGTCCTCTTCATCACCGTAAAGCCATTCTTCAACATATTCATCTGTTACGTTTTCACAGCCGGGTAGTTTCAAAACTTACATCTTAAGTTCAGCAAAGTCTTTAGTTGTCAGGATATTGTGCCAGCTGTTCATTAGTGTTTTGGGTTTAATCTTTTCCCATGATTCAGCAAGCCAATAGATAACATCTTTGATATTAATTTTTGTAATTTGTTCTGACAAAGATTCATTTGTCTCTTTTTCCAAAACATGTATGAGCAACTTTTTACGATACTTCAGTTTAAGATCATTGATGACATCTTGATGCATTGGCTGAATAAGACTAGTAACGTTCGGTGGCAGAAACATGGCTTTAATATTTACACTGCTTAATTCTTCTAGTTCGGGATGTGATGGAGCATTATCTATCAAGAGAATTGCTTGACGAGGAAACTTCTTTTCTTCTAAATGACTTTCAACTTTTGGTACAAATTCATTGAAGAACCATTGTTTGAAAACATCTCTAGTCATCCAAACTTTTTTTCCATTTGTATAAGAATCTGGTAATGTTTGAATAATGATTTTTTTTAATGCACGTGGGTTTTTAGATTTTCCAATCACCAATAAGTGTAGTTTGTGCATCCCCTATGGATTGGAACAATACATCCCAGTTATTCTTTCCTTGCTTTGTTTGAAACCCGGAGCTGAATTTTCATTTCTGGGGACTAAGGATTTACTAGGTAGTCTTTTAAAGCTTAGTCCCGTTTCATCACAATTGTAAAGTTGTTCTTCACTGAGATTTTCATCTAGCATTAAATTCCTGATTTTAATATGATATGCATCTGCAGCCTCAAAGTTAGCTGAAAGTTTCTCTCTGCAAATAGTCACCTGACGAACTCCATATCATTTTTTCCATCTGTCTAATCAATCGGTGCTGACAGAAAAATCGTCGGCTTCTTTCATTTCTTGGCAAAAATATTTGGCTTTCTCCTGCAACATCGGACCAGATATCGGACTGCCTTTCAACTTCTGTTGCGAAAACCACATAAAAAGGGCCTCACTTCTTTTATCATAATCACTTCTGCACATTGTTTTTCTTTCTTTAAAACAATCATCATGTGCTAAATTTCCGATACTCCACCTTTCAGTTTCAGCACGTTTCTTCTCCAGTCACCTATAGTCACTTCTCCAACACCTAATTCCTTTGCAATTTTTTTAATACTTTCACCCGATTCTGGCTGTTTTAAAGCCTTTATCTTAACATCCAAAGAAAAACAAACAAGTGTTTTCTTTTTCTGACCATTTTCCTGCTCACAAATTTATCATCTTACTTCTATGAGTTCTGGAACATAATGCCACACTTGTCAGACAGGGTCATCTTTCAAAAGCTGAAACTAGCTATGCCCCTCAGAAGCAAATCAACTAGCCCAAACAGATGTTGCAGGCGAAGAAGAAAAGTGAAAATTTCAAGGGAAACACATGTGCGGGCGGTAAAAAAGTTTTAATCACGCACAGTAAAAAAAATCGCATCTGAGCCTCCTCGGATTAAGCGGAACTCGGTTTACCGGGACTCAGATTATCTAGACTCAACTGTACATACTCACCTGAGATAATTGGTTTCTGATAGCAAATCTACAAATAAACTGCTAATTTATTGATAATTAAAACTATTTTATTCTATAACATACATGTAAAAAAGTGAGTTGTTATATAAAAAATAAATGAGTTACTAATCTGAAGTAGATGGCTTCCTGAAGTCTAGCACATTTGTCTGGCAGAAGGAGCAACCTCTTTATTGGCACTTGCTGCCTCTCCAGTTCCTGCAATGCTATGCCAATCACAGCATTTTTTAAAGTGATTAAACCAACCATTACAGATTACAAAATTATCATCCTTCACATCATCTCCAGCTTCTTCCTTCAATCTTACAATAATTAGTTTGGCGTCCTTGCATATGCTGTTTTGTCAACTTGATAATTCTTCACTCTCACTTGATTATCACACCATATTTTTAACAATGTTTCCACTTCAGTAATGATACTGTGATGCATACAAATTACACATGAATTCAGCGACTGAACATTTTTTACATCTTCAGGAATTCACTGTTTTACTTTTATTATAATTATTCTCACAGTAGACTGAGAGAGGTCGAGCTTTTGCACTATCTTACAAATTTTCATCCCAGCTTCAAAATCCTTCACCATGTTTAGTTTTGATTCTGAGTCACTGTTTTTTTGTTGAGTTGTTTTTTCCTTGAGTAGAAGTTGAACAATCAGATTCTGCACAAGCTTGATCTCTAAAATCTTGAATCTACACAATATGTTAAAGAATGATCCTCTGGAACCTACTAATTATAGACCTATTTCTAATTTTTAAAGATTTTTACACTTATCATATCCAAAAGCTTAACTCTTGGATCGAAGAACATGGTATACTTCCTGAGGAACTTTGCTTCGTGCTATACTTCTTTCCTGGGAAGAAGATGCATGGATCATATTTTACATCTCCTACAAACATGCTTGCACTTAAAGGGAAGAAAAGCTTTCTCTTTTAGTCGACTTCTTGAAGTCTTTTGATAGTGAATCCCACTGACTTATGTTTCATAAACTTGGATCGACCTCAAACTTAACCATTGCAGCCTTAATACTCATTTTCTGACTTTCCTTCAAACTTTCCATACTGAGGTAACTGCATGTATTTCAACAAATGCAGTTAATTTTTGCATGTATTTCAACAATTGCAGATAATTTTTGATTTAAAATTTTTCCAAGAGTTATGTAGGGTAAAACCTTGAATCTGACTTTATTCGGCTTATCGTGCCAACCTTTCTAACATACTTTCTCTGGTTTCTTCAGGTATTTCTATAAACTCCTCTGTTGACCTTCACATTCTCAAATATGCTGATGATATTGTATGATTACCCGACATACGGATTGGGCTTCAACACAAAATTAATTTTATGTTTGACTATTTCATAAATCTGAGACTCACTGCTAGTCTAAATAAAACTAAAATTGGTATTTTCATCAATAAAGGTCATGTTTCTACCCATTTAAAATGGTTTTGGAATGATACAACTTTAGAAGTCATCATACACCTATCTGGGAATACCAATTTCTAGAAATGTAATAAAATTTACTGAATGTAGGAATTAATTTTTAAATAAAGTAACAAACACTGTTAACTAACTCTGGCCTATCTTTATAAATGGCAGAATAAATTCTTTGAAAACTTCAACTTTATGATTCTCTGGCCACTTCCTTTCTGCTTGCTCTATGTCTACACTCTATCTACATTAGTACACAAAGCTTAAAAAGAATGCAATCACTTTTTATTAAAAAAATTCCTAGGCATTGAAAGCCAGGTTACATTCTGTGAATTAAAACTAGACATTGCCACTTTTCTTTAAATATTTATGGAAGTATTTTGAAATTTTAGATGAGTGTTTTGAAACACCCTAATACATGTTGCACAAAAAAAGAATTGCTGTTATTACATTACAACTTGATTTCCAAAATGTCTATAACTCTCAAACATCCTTGATACAATTCAATTAAAACTTCTGTCTTACCGAAAAATTATTTGGAAAACCACATTATTCACCTGATGCATTTCACAGCTCAGCTGAGAATAAATGTAAATGGTTTATATATTAAAGATATCTCCTTATCTATGTCAAGTTTGACCTCTAACTGTTACAGTAAAAAATAGCTCTGGTGGAAAAGCATTTGTTCTGGAGTCTGCATGAACTACACCATAACAGATAAGATTTATTTGGGTTTGTACTCAACATGAATGAAAACTTTGACCCCTATCACTTTCACTTCATTTACTATCAACTTGAACTGCATTAAATTCAAAATTTCTTATGCACATTTCAATAAATTAATTCATCTATACAATGCAATTATTTTATTTACTGCCTAAAGTTTTATAATATATTATCTTAGATAATTCATTGCATTTTTATATTGTGTAACTTCTATCTGTTCTTACTCATTAGTGTTGGTTGCCATACCTATTGTTTTGACTTGGCCAGTCTTAAAATAAGATTTTGATTTATTAATAGATAAATATATTTTTTCCTTGTTAAAGAAAATTTTTGTCATATTGAAAATTTAGATGTTGTAAAGAAATACTGATTAATTATGATAAAACATTTTTTAGCATTATATTGGTCTATCTACAAATTTATCTGTATCCTAAACTACTCAATTGAGTTAAAATTAGCATTTTCCAAAGACAATTTGGTGCATAAATGTTAAAACATCTTAACCTTTTTTTTAATTCCTTTTTAAATGTGTATTAGCCACAATTTTTGCATCTTAAAAAAACCTATTTTGATATATAATTTGATATAGTAAATTTGAAGTAATATTATGTGGTATCTACATATGGCCTGCACAAACTCCATGCAAATTTTTAAAAATTATCTCATATATACCAATTTTAATACAACACCAATTATTTTTAAGTTACGATTAGTTGATTAGGTACACTTTATTGAATCAAGAATGGAAAGCCTAAACAAACAGTTGAATTTCATTCTGAAAAGGAATTATGTGGACCTAATTTGGGGCCTCCCCCTCTGAGTTCTGTGAGTATGGAGAATAAAATTTTATAACATATAATCTCAAGAAAATAGTCTTCAGCTATTAAATTGAATTATATTTGGTCATATATTTTAGTATTGGATCCAAAGTACAGAGCACAAAAGTATTTTCTCATAACATATTTTAGTAAATTTTGAAAAATCTACTCAATAGAAATAATAATTGAACTGAAGTCACATAATAGTTTCTAAATTAATTTGATTTTGAAACAAATGTTGCAGGTAAACTACATGAATGAATAGAAGAAAGCTACCTTCTTCTCTTTTATTTTTCAAAAAATCAGTTACTGTAAAGCTCATTATTATGCTTTAATGTGAGCACCAGTTTAGTGTGACCCATCTATTCTCCTTTTCAAGCAATCAGAAAATATGGTGTATCCGCATTTAAATCAAATCACCTTACTGAGCTGTAAGAATTCTGTCCAAATCTCATGGATAGTCCTAAACCGTATTTTGAGGAGAAGAACTGACGGCAATAAGAATGAGTCTGGTCTGATACAAAATAGCTAATTAAAGCAGTAACATGTTTTCTTAAATTTTTCATGAAATAAGAGGTGTTGATAAAAATGTGTAAATTGCAGACTGGGTAGCATATAATTATTTTTTCCTATAAATATATTTTTGTACAAAAGCCAATGGCTCTACCATGCTGAAAACACCGGTTCTCGTTAGATCACCAAAGTTAACCTTTTCGGGACGGCGCATTCCGGAACTGCCGCATCCCAAAAGACGGAACACTTCGCTTCCGAACTGTTCCCAAAGGACGGCAATTTTTTTGCACTAAGCCTAACTCTAAAAAAAAATTCACTAAAAATCACCTATTCGACACAGAAATCTACTTTTTACAGGAATAAAAGAAATATTTATTTTCTATTTGATGTATATTTTTCATACAAATCTGAATACCAAATACTCGTTAGTTGCTCCCATTCTTTTATCTGAAATAAACTCATAATTTCACTGCCTCTAAAACCCCCAAAAAAAAAAAAAAAAATACTCTCTTATATTCCTATGATTCACCAACGAAATCATAACTCTGAAATAAAAACAAAACCCGAAACTCAATTATAAAATTGTTGATGCTGCGAGAATTGCTCTGTCTGTTTATATTACAAAATCATGTTTCACCGCTCCAAATGGAGAAATAATTCATTGGATTCTCCTTATGCCAAGGTCATGTATCTGCAAAATACATTGAAGTTAGTTCCACGGACATTTAACGCCATCTAGTAGACAAATTAAAACGTTCCACGTGAAGGCACGCATGTGTGCCACTCTCCGTTTATGGTCAACTTTCCTCCGTCCTTGAATGCAAGTTCGCAGCCGACACTCGGGCGTGCCAATCATCCCGAAAGGGTTAAGCAGCATCGGGCGCGGTTAGTACTTGGGTGAGTGACCACCTGGGAACACCGCGTACTGTTGACTCATTTCAGTCGAGGTGGTGGCCGAACGGTCAAGGCGAGCGTTTCCAGCGATTGATCGGCCGCCATGTTGTGGGTTCGAATCCCACGTAAGACATGGATGTTTGTGTTGTTAGGCGCAATGTGTCCCCACCCCTACTGGTGCGCTGGGGCAACGTCATTTGATGGCTAAGAGGTTCACTGTTCTGGCCGATGTATAAGCGAAGACAAAAGAGTCAATACCTGGCCATTGGAAAAAATATATATATATATTTTTGTTCAAATTTATAAAATAAAAATACAGATTTACTCATGTTCATGTAATGCTATATGCACAAAAATTTCCTATAAACCCTTTTCGGGAACTTTTTCTTTTAGTAATAAATCCACCACTGCTTATTCTTTTAGATAAGCAGAGAAGTTTGTCTTTGTGTAATAATAGTCAAGCATTTATTTTTTTTTATTTTATTGTCATGATATCCTATTTTAAATTGTGTAGTCTCAGATTGATTTAAGATTTTATATAGCATAATTAGTTACATAAAACATATGTCATAACATTACTGGCAATAAATTAAAATCACCAAATGTTTTCCAAATAAAACATTTGCATGAAAAATGAATATTTTAATAAAATTGGAAACACGACAAAAAAAGAAGAAAAATCATGAAGCGAATGTTATGCTAGTTATAAAATTAAATAATTTGAATATAAATGTGCATAGAAATGGATGCTTCCAAATTCATGGTACTGTATGGGACATGCAGCCACACCCCATACCTATTTAACACAAAAATTGTTACTTTTATTATCAACAATGTGAATATTCACCAAAATTAAACAAAATTTACCAATTTCAACAATGTGAATATTCACCAAAATTAAACAAAATTTACCAATTTCGGTAATGTTTGTTTAACAAGTTTTACAGAATTTTCACAATATTTTACAGCAATTACCCTGATAGACCCTGTATTTCATGAATATGCTAAGGGATTTTCATAAATGAATCATAAAATCTGTTGATCCTGCAAAAACTGCTTATTGATATATTATGTAGTCTGAGTTACAGTAGAAATAAAAGAGGAGTTGAAGGTTTGTTTTACCCACTCCACAGCCCTGAAAAAAAACACATTATAATTAAGTAGCATATTCTTTCTATATAAACAAGAAAGATCAATCATGCTTAAAGCATTGATTATGAAACACTTTCCAACTTCAATGCAATTTTATTTAAACATCTCTAAAATGCAATACATTCCACAGTAATATTTTAAAACTTATCACAATACTACATTAATTTATTATATTTGAAAACTTAAACCTTCATTGAAAAAAATGAACTTCATTCAAATGACCGCATTGAAATATATATTGCTTGTTTTAAACATCTCTAAAATGCGATACATTCCTCGGTAATATTTTTAAAATTATCATAATACTACAATAATTTATTATATTTGAAAACTTCATCGAAAACAACTGAAATTCATTCAAATGATGTCATAGAAAAAATAACACACCTAGCTCTTTCTATAAAAGCAGCATTTCATTCATAACTATTTTCCCATTCATATCATTCATTACAGTACTAAAATATTTTCTTTTATTTAAAAACTTAAGACCATGGAGCAATAATAATTAAACTCTATGCTTAAAACTTCATCGAAAAAAATCGTCCTTCTCTCTGTAAAATCAATGAATATTTCATTCATATCAGCTATGCAGACTCCATGAGCTAAATAATTTTGCATTAAAGAAATACAGCAATTCTTATACAACTCATTCTACATATTTTGCTGTTTACATTTTACATAAGTGAAAAATGGGCTTCGTTGTAGAAATAATCAAATTTGGATGATCATTTAAACTCAAATATATTGTAATTGCGTTGTTTCAGTTTGTAGATGCACAGAATTTAAGCAAAAATAAAGTGGTTTTAGGACGGATGCAACACTCAATATGAATTAAAAAGAACTTTAAAAATCGTGATTTTGAGACAAGATGGATGTCATATTTCATTTTGAAGTGCGTCACGTGATCTTTTCATATCATGGTCACGCGATCGCTTCATATAAGAGGTGTAATTATTATTTTAATTTTTATTTAAAAAACTACTGAATATATTATGCTGAAATTGTTTTGATATATTTTATGGAATAATTTAAATATTACCTAAACTCTTTGAAGCAATTTTTGAATTTTGCTGAATATTTTCGGTTTTTGAATTTTTTGAAAAATCTGCTTAAAAAATTTTTGAAAAGTTTGATCCCATAGGGTTCAGTGTATTTCATTTTTTCAACCCGGGTTTAATCCAAAACTAATTGGGTGATATTATTCATTTATATTCCCATAGGTCCTACAGACCGTCTAAACAACATACTAAAATTTCATTTTGATTGAGTCATTTTTATGGCAGTTATCGTGCTGACAGCCAGACAGACAGAATGAACAGTCATAAACACTTTTCAACTTTGTTGTAAAGTGTTAATAAAAAAAGAGATAAAAAAAGACACAAAATATTGTGTTCAACATGGATTACTCAAAATTGGAAAACAATGAAGTTGTCCTCTCCTCCTTGTTTGTTTGGATGTACTTTACACATAGTATTACACATTTCCCTTTAAATACATTGTGCATATACTTTATAATGTTACTGTGAGAAAATATAACAAACAAATTAAATAGCCATTGTTATAAATCATATATGTAAAGTACTCTGCTTTTATTTATACATATCACCTTACTCTTGTAATAAATTGACATTCTTTTTAGAAAGTCTACAAAAGAAATGGGAAGATCATAGATCATTTTGTGGATAAAAATGTGTGACGTAAGTCTAAATTTCACAAATTTGATTTTGTTTTGTGTATTAAAATTATATTTATTTATAAGTGGGATTTTTAAATTTTAAGTGTTTGCATGACATTCAAAATGACAAAATGCCATAATGTATGATTCCTTTCTTGCGATTGTTACAACTTAGTATATCCTGTGATATTCTTTTAACTCAAGGAAAACATTCTTTTCATGTCAAAAATAATTTTCCACCAAGCTGAAATTTTACTGCTTCATTTGAGTATCTAAAATTAAGAAAATCTCTTTGAATACATTTCCTTTGTTTTACAATGTTTGAAACTCCCACTGAGATCACAAATTTAGTCTTTGATAGGCTGGCATTTAATGAATTGGATTTGATTATACGCTGTTGGGGGAGAGATTTCTACTCCACCTTCTTGTGTTTGGCCTTTTGCTATAGCTATATAAACTTATAAAATTCTAATATTTCTTCCTAATCTTTTTTATTTGTGCTTTTGACAATTGAAGTTTTAATGTGTTTCTTCCAAAATCTAATTATAAGATTTAAATTTTGAGTTCTCAAATCAATTTTCCCAAGAAATATATAAATATGGAAATTTTGCCATAAGATATAGTAAATACAATAATGCTTTTATGATTAAATTTAAGCTCTTAAAAATAAATATTTATAGGTTTAGAAAAAACTTTATGTATTTTTAAAAGGAAGGAAGTAGAAATAAGTTTCGAATGAAAACATGTTTGAAAACAAAATCCTGCACATATTTGTTATGGGTGTTGATTCATTTTCCATTCTAATTTTTTATAAATAAACAGTCTAAATAAAGTTTTGTATGTGTGTATAAAACCAATTTCATGGTATTGTGTGTATAAAACCAATTTCATGGTATTGTGTGCATAAAACCAATTTCATGATATTGTCAAAGAATAACATCCTTAATTACCAGAACAGCAAATCATAAGTAGATTGCTTTGTTGACCCTTTCTACTTATTTTTTCCTATAAAGGGGGGGGATGGGAGGTCTACAAAGAATAAGATCTAAAAGATTTTTGCTATCTTAATAGTATTAAATAAATATTGACAAAACTTTTATTTTATTATTTTCAAATGAATTCTTTCTACAAATTGTCTACTTGAAGTTCAACAATTATTAGCACCTAACCATTTTTCCTCAGTTGCCAAAATGTTCTACTTGGGTGCAATCTCATATTATTTATTTTATTTACATTATTCGGCTCGCCTGCTGCATGGGCACTTGAAAATGGTATATGATGTATTCAGTTTAATGCCAATTACATACAACTCAAATTACTGCTAAATTAATACAACTAAAATAATGCATAAAATTTATAGTATTAACTGGTTTTGGAGGCAAAAACAGCCTTCTTCATCAGAACACACAAGAAGTGCAACCTTCTTTCATGAGAAAAAGATCAGCATCTGTCACCAATCCTCTCGCGAACAAAGGCTGCTCTTCTTGTGTGTCTTGATGAAGACTGGTCGATACTACTAATTTTGTATTGTGTGCTACTCTTAAAGTATTTTAGTGGTTGTGAGAGTCCACTCCGGGTATGCTGCCAGACTGTGGTCCGTCGCCGTTCGATGAAAAGCGAGAGAGCCTAAATTTGCATCGACCTCTGCGCTGAGAGCTCACGATTTGTGATGAGCGCTAAATCTGATCGTTCGATCTAAAAAAAAGCCTCGGCGACTAATCAGAGAATTCTCTCCACGGATTTTTGTTCCATGGGAGTGGAAAGCCTAGACTTCCCTGCGATGACATTAATGGAAAACATCGCCAAAAGTAACGCCTCTTCGGTTTAACGTAGAAATTCGAATCGTGGACCTGCAAGATGATATCAATTAAAAATACTTGAGCTCGATATATGAAAGACGCTTAGCTGATGATATAGAAAACATTTATTGATGAAGAAACGATGAAGAAACAATAGGAAAATCTTTACAACTGAGTATGTTACAAAATTTAGTTTGAGACGCGCAACAAACGTCCTGCTACCTCTAGATCTTAAAGTGCGTCTCTCGATTTTGGCCCAGAATCAAGTATATATTCAGTCCAAAATCCTGAGACCACCCCAGATACAATCTGAGGAATATTCCCATGCCCTTGGGTGTCAAAGACCCCCGAACTGCACATCGCGGGAAAATCTGCCCTCTGCTCTGATGACAGTTTTTATTGCTTGATTTCATGGAAATCCGAGGGATCTTTATGACTTTGTTTTTCTCGAAGCAAAGTTGGAGGTCTGGGCACAAGAGGTGGATGATCTCAAGGATTTTCAAACCAAAATGGCGAGCATTCAGATCCGAAAAACCCTGAGTTTCTTACAGTGGTACAGTAACCCCTCGTTGTATCGCACCTCAATATATCGCGCTTCTGTTCCCTTTTTTTCTAATTTTTCGTTTACATTCTTTTACTTTCCCAAGACTGGAGTGTTACAACATGAGTCATCAGTGAAGTGGGAGTGAATGAGGGTTTTATTATTATCTTTTTTATTATTGTACTTTCGCTCTTAAATTTTTATTGCATATGTTCATAAAAGTATAATTTTTATCATATTGCCCGATATATTGTGCATTTTGCCGTGTCTCCAGGCAAGCGCGATATAACGAGAGGCTACTGTATTAATGACTATTGTCAGTCATCATTCAGTTTCATTATTATCAATCCACTATCTCAAAAACAGAATATTACTGGAAATTCATCTTTATGACTTTGGTATCTTTATGACGTCTTTATGACATCTGGTGAATTAAAGCACTATTTATGTAAAATATTTCATGAACTCTTTAAAAATTATTCTTATTTGATGAAAAATTTAAAGGTGAATTTAAGCAGCAAAGTATGCACAGTCAAAGAGTCATAAGTGTTGGCTGGGTCATTAAGATATACGGATCCAGTTTCAAAGAAAAATCATCGTTCACTTTATTACGTGAAAACAAAACTAGACAACTTACACATTCCAGGTAATTTTAATGCCACAAAACATCAAATAATACTATGTACAAAAGTTTGTAGTTGCAAATAATCTGACAGAAATTTCTCGAAGCATTGATCGTAAATAACTATACTACCTATATCACTTGCGTGTATTTGCAGCCACCATCGAAAGTATCACACTTGGCAAAGGAAAACCAATGGATAAGACATCAGCAAATTTTAACGTGACTTCCGAACATATGTAAGTAAATTTAACGTTCAATACGTACAGGTCTAAACTGACCACATCTGTGTCCGTCTCGACTAAAACCGTCGCCTAACAATATCTCACAGTGCCTCTGTCTACTCAGTCAATCGATCTGGTCTACAGGGTTCCTGTCTATCTGCTTCAAGAAACCTCTGTCCTATATATCCGAAAATGGATGGTTCCGGAAACGCCCCTGAATATGCAAATCAGATGCGTACGCATTGAGAACTGATTTGCATAAAACCTCATGTTGGAAAACGTCACGGTTCACGCCGGTGAACGGAAAGAGTCGTTCATATTAAATTTGCATAAACGTCTGTTCACTGGAACGTGAATCACGATGTATTGATTTTTTCCAACATTATTGTGTTATAGTGTTATTACACAGGTCAACTTGATTGCCAAACCTCGGCAATTCTGCCTGTCAATCATACTTTAATCTCTTCCTCTTTAACAGACTCCTTCTCTCTAATGCCACCGATTTCATTCCAAAAAGCATTCTTTGGTGTGTTGTTCGTATAATATGAATCTTTTACATCCCAAAGATGTCTGTAATTTGTCAAAAGTTCTATTATTATTTTTCCATCGTCAGACTTCAGCAATTCCTCCTAACAATGATACTTTAGGCCCCTCCTTTCTAACTCGCCCCTCCTCTCTAATGTCACCAATTTCATTCCAAGAAGCATTCTTTAGGTTTTTTTGTTTGTTTGTTTTTTGTATAATTTGGATCTTTTATACTTCACATATGTCTGTAATTTGGTAAAAGTTCTATTATTATTATTCCATTTTCAGACTTCAGCAATTCTGCCTCGCAATGATACTTTAAGCCTCGCCTTTTCTAACAGGCCCTTCCTCTCTAATTCCGCCGATTTCAGGAAACATTCTTTAGTGTGTTTTATCGTATAATTTGGATCTTTTATATCCCACAGGTGTCTGTAATTTGATAGAAGTTCTATCATTTTTTCCATCTCCAGATTCTAACATAATTGAGCTGCTTCGATGTACTTGCATTACAGTCGTCATCGCCATCTTGAATGCAAATGAGGAGAGGAAAGGCGGAGTGGAGTGACGTCCAATTTTATTGTCCTCTGATTGATTCGCCGCTCAGAAATTGAGCAATTTTTATTATCAAGTACAAACGAATTGCGGCAGTTCAGCGGCAAGATTTCTTCCCATTGAAACGTTGCTGAAAAATTGCTGGAAAAAATTGCTCCATGTAATAACACCATTAATATCATGTGTTGGTCAGATCCTATTTTGCTCTAGTCTTAGTCTTACAAATAACTATATCTATATATGGTATAAATGGTATATCTATATAAATAAAATTGAAAATCTGTCTGTTTGTCCCATCATCATGGGAGAACGGCTGGACTGGATTTTATGAAATTTTGCGGGCAGCCTTAAAATAACCCCACTTAAATTTAGTCCAAGTTTCGAATTTCTAAAACCAGTGGTTTTCGAGATGAATGAAAAACAAAATGAATGATTAATGAATGATTAATGAAAAACAAAACTTTTTCCTAGGAGTACTATTCTCTAACTCCCAGCTTCCTCCAAACGAAAAGGTTGGAATTTGTTTGTTTAAAATGTGAAAGTGAATTAAAACTTTATCTTTGAGTTTGGTGGGAAATTTTTGCACACTAGTCACTTTTTGAAAACATGAATTTAAATGAAAAATCTATCACCATGGTTTATTTTTCACAAGCTTTTTCTCAACAATGAAAAGTATTACGAAATCAAAATGGTTATTTAATTATTAGCATTTTATGAAGATTCTATCTTATATCATGTTGCTTGGCAATTCAGGTAAATTAAATGTGTTTGTTAATGCTTATTATTATTTTTTCAATTTGAATAATAAATAAATAGATATAAAAACGTATCTTATAAATGAATGGTTGGATTTTTCTTTTAGTTATATTAATTGCAGACTGCGTATATCAGTTTCATTTATTTTGGCAAGAGCTTATATATTGTGTTTAGCTGATAAACTCATATATTGCGTGTAGCCAGTGAACTGATTTAGCCGATTGTTGACACTGAATTTCACTCAGTGTTTAGCTAATAAACTCATATATTGTGTGTAGCCAGTAAACTCATTTAGTCGATTGTTGACACTGAATAACACTCAGGCATATCTTCTAATCTACGCCATAAGTAGTATGGATATATCTTCCCATATAATTTTAGCATTTTCATTTTGGCATACATTGGAATCAATTACTGCTTTCAGGTTTAACCCTTTCGCGACGAACGGCACGCATAGGTGCCAGATGCGAACATGCATTCAAGGACGAGCGGCACTCACTCAGACCAGAGGAAATTTTACCGCAAGCGGATAGTGGCACGCATAAGTGCCAGTACGCAGAACATTTTAATTTGTGAACTAGATGGTGTTACTTGTCCATGGAACTAACTTCAATGCATTTTGCAGAGGCATGACCTGGGTTGAAGAGGATCGAATGAATTATTTCTCCATTTGGAGCGGTGAAAATCATTTTGTAACATAAACAAACAGAGCAATTCTCGTAGCATCAACAATTTTATAATTGAGTTTCGGTTTTTATTTTTATTTCAGCGTTATGATTTCGTTGGTGAATCATAGGAATATAAGAGAGTATTTTTTTTTGTTTGGGTTTTAGAGGCAGTGAAATTATTCGTTTATTTCGGATAAAAGAATGGGAGCAACTAACGAGTATTTTGTATTCAGATTTGTATGAAAATAATACATCAAATAGAACATAAATATTTCTTTTATTCCTGTAAAAAATAGATTTCTGTGTTGAATAGGTGATTTTTAGTGAATTTTTTTCGAGAGTTAGGCTTAGCGCAAAAAATGCACCGTCTTTTTCGACCAGTTCGGAAGCGAAGAGCGTCGTACTTTGGGCCGCGACAGCTCCGGAATGCCGCCGTCCCGAAAGGGTTAAAGATTACGGATTTATTGATATTTTCAATTTATACATATAATCTATTAATACTGGTTATATCTTCTAATATTCACTTATATAAGTAATACGGGTTCCATACAATTTTAACGCTTTTATTTTGCATATATTGATTCAATTCCATATTTTTTGTAAATTTACTTACAAAAGGAGCCAGGATGTTTTATTCTTCAGTTCTGCTGTGAAGATAATTTTGTATAGCCAAAACAGAGATTCTTAAACTTCTTTTTAGGAGCATTAAATTAAATATTTTAGCAGAATATTTTGATGAACAATGTCATTTAGTATATTATAGGAATTTGTACATAATTGTGAATTTTAAGTTTCTTTATATTGTATACTCCGTACGAAGAACGGGTATGCTGCTAGTCATGCATAAATTTTGTTGGTGTCGCTGGATTCATACTGCATTTTAAAAGTCTATAAATTTGGTTTTATATATTAAGTACCTTTAACCATTTACGGACGGTAGATGCATCCACGCATCGACTGTGAAACTGAGTTCAAGGACGACAGTCAGTCATTCGCATCCAGGAGAAATTTACCCTAAAGGGCGAGTGACACTGTGCGTTTTCATATAGAATGTTTTCGTTTTATTCTTTTTTTAATACTTGATGGCACCAGGGTTAGAAAAATCAAAAAATTTCTACATGCCCTTCAGGCATAATTAAATATGAAAATTAGAAAATTAGTTACTTTTAATGAAGTAAATATATCAAAAATAGGAATTGAATACTATTAGTGGCTAAAATAATTTTAAAAATAACCGTTTAGCGATTTATGCCAAATTAGACTAGACAACTTTTGAAGAAGCATATTTATTACTTTCATAAAAAGGTGATCGCGATCTTAATTTACATTACATGCGGCTGTAAATCCCCATCGTCATGATTGACATTACCATGCCTATGGCCATAAATTTACATTGTCCTAGACAGAAGGGAATTTTTTGTAGGAAACTATGCAAATTTTGTACATAGTATGAGGATTTTACTGTAGAAACTATATGGAGATTCCATAGTAATCGGCATCTCTGCTTATCAACACCTGTGCACGTCCGCAAAGCAAAACTACACGAGGAATCAAGCGCAAATGAATGAGAAAAAGAGAGAGAAGAGGATGAGGAGCTGCTTGTTTCTTTTAGTAGCGTCACTGTCACCCGTAAACTGTGAAACTTTGTTTTCTCCCCACAGTTATCAACTATCGCACTGCGAAAGCCATTCATAGTCCATCGCTGAATAATTACTGAATAATTCAGACTTTTCTTTTTCATCCTCTTCTCTTATACGGCTTTAAATGTTGAACATAAAATATTTGCAGTGGAGTGCTGGTTACTCGATTTCGGCTTCCGATTGACCTAATCAGGTTAGTATCGAATAAATTTTTATTGCATACCCGGTTGGGCATGTAATAAAAATTAATGCATGACTGATTGGAATTTTTATATGCCCCGGGCAATAGATTTTTCGAACCCTTGATGGCACTAAATGTCCATTCTAACACTTACAATATATTTTGCTATTACTTGACCTTTGTATAGGGGGTCCCTATGAATCATCACTTCATCTAGAGCAGTAAAATGTGGTTTTGTAATATAAACAAACGGATAATTTCTGGTAGACTCTGCTATACTGTATGTGTTCTCGTTTCGATTTTAGTTTAATGATTGCGTTGGTGAATTATCAGAATGTACGAGAGTATTTTCTTTCAAGTTTGGGTTTTATAGAAATGTGTGGTAGTGAATTTATTAGGTTATTTCGGATAAGAGAATGACTGGATCAAGACGTTTTTATGCATAGAAGAATATACTAGCATGGTAATCGAACAGGATAGTTATGAAAGTAATGCAGAAGAGACATTTGGATTACTGCACGACTAAAGCCAGAAGAATCTTCTGGTCTTGTAGGAATGCTATTGGAAAAACCTGGGGTTTAAATACCAAAGCTATCCATTGGATTTACTCGATAGTAATCTGTCCTATCATTTCCTATGGCTCCATTGTTTGGTGGTCTAGAATAAGATGTGAAACTGCTAAATTAGAATTAATTAAACTTCAAAGGATGGTGTGTATCGCAATCTCTGGATGCATGAAAACGACTCCCACTGCAACTCTTGAACTTTTACTTGGATTGCACCCCCTCTATATGCGTATAGAAGCAGAGGCACTCATTTGCATGAACAAACTTAAATATCTGAAGCACTGGAAATATTACTCAAGGTATTTATCTTGGATCGAACTTAACAGTAATGTTGCTAGTCATCCTTAATGCTGTATGCCTCCTGATGGCATTCATGTCAAATACACGTTTGACAAGCCTTATGAAATTCAGGTCCCCTCGCTGGAAGAGGACTCCCACCTACAATAAACAGAACTGTATTGTATGGTACACGGATCGCTCGAAGATTGGCACAAGTACTGGTGCTGGTGTGTGCTGCCTGGATGATGGCACAAAGCTGTCTTATCCGCTTGGCTGCTATGCTACTGTCTTTCAGGCCGAGGTCTTTGCCATTCTTATGTGTTGTAGAATTTTCTATGACAGGAAGTATAAGAGCAGCCAAATATTTATCTGTTCTGACAGTCAAGCTGCTCTCATGGCTCTTGGAAAGTTCACTATGACTTCTTCCCTTGTATGGGAGTGCTATAATGCACTCTGTGAAATTGCTAGCAATAACAAAGTCATTCTTTACTGGGTGCCTGGACATTCGGGTATTCCAGGTAATGAGTTGGCTGATGAATTAGCTAGAAAAGGCTCAAGTACTCCTTTTGTTGGCCCTGAGCCGGCCTTGGGTATCCCCAATGACCTTGTTAGAAGAATTGTTTGACATCTTCAAGAAGCTTCAATGTAAGAACTGGCGTAATACTAAGGGTCAAAGGCAAGCGAAAATTCTCAACTGCAATTGCCCTAGTATACGTCAAAAGGAACTTTTCAAGCTCAGAAGAACCGGCATCAGGAGGGCTGTTGGGCTCCTTACTGGGCACTGCACCCTCAAGAGACACCTTAACATCATGGGCGTCACCAAAGATTCGCTTTGCAGGGGCTGCAAATACAGCGAAGAAACTGCCGCTCACATTCTTTGTGAATGTGAGGTTTACTCTGCTCACAGATTCGAACACATTGGTCGACATGTGATTGAACCCTGGGAGCTGAATGACATTCCTGTCAAGTGCCTGCTTATCTTCGCATCGGCTACTGGTCTCTTTTCGTAGGGATCTGTTCTGTTTGGGGTAGTACAATAGACCTCTGGTCGATGTGCTGGGCTCTTCTGGAGCCACCCGTCTCTCATTTCATTTCATTTCAATTCAGATAGTGACAATTCATGGATATTTGGTATTTCTGATGAGTGCACGGACAGTTTTTATGAATACAAAGATTGCAATGTTTGTCTGTGCGTTAATCCATGTTTTGAAATACATTATACGTAAAAGGTGTATTAATTAGTAGCAAAGCTATTTTCTTCCTAAAAATTGTACATGATCTCTATTACCTGTGTAAAGTATTGAGTACAATCATTTGGCTATTTTTCCTACGTAACAAATAACAATTTTAATCAAGTTAATTAATCATTTTTAATCATATAATATTTTAATATTTAAATAAAAGATAATTTGCATGTGATGTATACATCTAATGTAAAATAAGTATTTCCTTTATTTCTGAAAATAGTAGAATGCTGTGTTAAATGGATGATTTTTAGTGAATTTTTTTCCGAAGTTAGACTTAGTGCAAAAAATGCGCCATCCATTGGGAACAGTTCGGAAACGAAATGCTCCATCCTTTAGGCCACATAAGCTCAGGAAAACCTCTGTCCGCAAAGGATTCAAAATACTTAACCCATTCACGACCAGAAACGAGACCATGTATAACAAGAATCGTCTGCTATTCCATGCCCAGGTACTTTTTGATGCTGAGCCTAATGTGGCAAAATAAATTGTATTAACTAAACTTTGCTTTATAATACATCTACCATTAGCACAGAAGTACATGGGTGTTATTGCATTTGAGGGTCCTAGTCCAAAATTGTTTTTCAAACCTGAGCCTTGAAAACTTGTTTGTTTTGTTAACTATTACACATATAATATTAATACTGAAATACAGATTAGAATTAACTGGAATGTGGCTTAACTCAAAATCCTCATACTAGAATCCATTTTTATGTAGCTTGTAGGTTTTGCTCGAATTTCAAAAAATTCTATCTAGTTCTAGATTTTTTATTAACAAAACCAAGGGTGAGGAGTCAATCACATTTCTCACCTTTAGTCACCTTTTTTAAATTGGTCACTTTTTGTCACCTTTTTCAACCTTCTTTTGACTATATTGGGCGAAAATGTACATTTTACCCATATTTGTACATAATTTTCATTTGGTTGGTTGGTTATTTGTTTTCAGTTGTTTCAGTTGTTGTTCACGTACAATCACACTTTTGTAGTTGGGATTCGACAATTCAATGGATTTTATTCAATGGATTCATCACAAGATATTCATGATATTTTTAAGAAAATATTTCCTGATAGTATCCCTGAGCATTTTTCTCTTTCACCTAAGAAAATGCGATACTTAATCACTAATGGACTGGCTCCTTATTTCTAGGAACTCATGTTAGAAGAAGCATGTTCATCCTACTACACATTGAGTTACAAGGAAACAACCAATGTCAAAGATAAAATGGAGCTACAAATAACAATCACATTTTGGTCTAATAGCAAATGTGATATAACGACACGGCACCTCAGAACTTTCTTTTTTTTTAGGTAAAACTGATGGTGAAACATTGCATCAAATACTATGTGAAGCACTTTCTGAGGCTAATTTATCACAAAATAGATGTCTAATGCTTGGATGAGACGGATCTAATGTTAATAAAAAAGTATTTAGACTTTTCGATAGTAATGTCCAGGAGAAACGAGGAACAAGACCAAACAACAAACATAGGTGCCTGCAACATCCCCACAATGCATAATGCATATGTAAAGACATTGGAAAGTTTAGGCATAGCTACCAACCGTTCCAGATTTTCTGGATTCGTTCCGAATTTTTATGTCTGTTCCAAAAATCCGAATTTTTTCCACAAAATCCAAATTTTTGAAAATAGTACTGTTTTACCCCATTTTTCCCCCCTCTGCGACCATAAAAGTTAAAACATGCCGAACAACTGGTTTGTGACATAAGAAAAACTAAGCAAAGAAAACGGCTATTTATCATGAAAAATAGCTCATTTTAGCGGGCAATCTACGAAACTGGCAACAATGCCGATCATTGTTTAAAAGAGGCTCTCTAGTTTTGAACTACAAACGTGACTGGAAATACTGGCTGCATAGTTTTTATGACACACTTTTTAGCTGTGTTGTCAATGCGATTAGCGACCATGTTTCTTCGTCTGAGCTATTGGCCTTTGTTTGGTTTTTACAATCTCCGGAAAGTGTATTTTTAGTTCACTGCTTAATCACGTTTTTTCTTTGTGCATTTTGAATATTTTTTTACGTCATCGTGTATAAATTACACGGAATTAAGGTATGTGTGTTTAATCTTATTCATACTTACATTTTATTGACATTCATAATGGCAAAAAATCATCGGACTCAAAAATATCTCGAACGATATTCAATAGAATTCAATTTTATAACAAAGTCTCTAAAAGGTGAAGCATTTGCTTTTCGTTTCATATGCAACACCGATATAAACATAGCTCATGGCGGTAAAACAGACATTGTCGTCCATGCTAAAGGTATGAAGCATAGTTCACAAATTAAAGTTGTGAAGCAAGCTTCAAAGTTGAACTTTATGCCTGCTTCAAGTAATGATATACAGACAATTCGTGCAGAGGTGCTGTTTACAAGTTTCTTGCTAGAATATAATGTTCCTATTGCCGCTGCCGACCATGCTTCCAAGCTATTTTCAGCAATATTCCCAAATTCTTTAGAAGCTAAAAATTATTCCTGTGGAAGAACTAAAACATCCCACATAATTAAAGAAATAGCTTCAGAAAGCACCAGAGGTATGATAAATGCTTTAAAAACTGGCCTTTTTATAATTGCTACTGATGGTAGCAATGATGCAGATAATCAGCTATATTCCATCGTTGTAACGTTTTTCGATAAAGAAACTGAACAAGTGTGCTGCAAACTTTTATTGTTGCTATGTTTGGTAGGTGATAGCACAGGAGAGAATATTGCTAAGTTGGTGAAAGATGAACGTGATTGCTTTACCATTCCATGGCAGAATTGCTTGGCATTATCCTGTGATAATACAAATGTGATAATTGGTAAAAAGAAAGGTGTTGGGTCATTTTTGAAAGAAAAACAGCCAAATTTGATAGTTTGGGGCTGCATGTGCCACCTATTAAACTTAGCTGCTGAAAAGGGATCAGCAGCTATGCCAATTTCTTTTGATGAACTTCTAGTAGATATATTCTATTACCTGAAGAAAAGTTCAAAGCGTAAACAACGCTTAAAGGTTTTTCAAGATTTGCACAATACTGAGTCTAAAAAAATTCTTAAGCACTGTGTGACACACTGACTTTCTTTGGACAAGTGTTTTGGGCGTCTTCTTGACCAATGGGATGGAGTTTTATTTTATTTCAAAGAAGAATCTGCAAAAAGTTTGAATGTGAAACAGCTATTTTCACCACGTATTGCTGCATTTAAAATTCCTAAGGTAACTAAGGAGCAGCCTCTTAAGCGAAAAGCCGAATCACAAAGTGAAAAGCCCAAGCATGTCAAACATAGCCATCCAAAACTAGTTCAAAAGGGAACTATACAGAATACGAAAACAGGAAATGCTTCGGAAAGTGTATTCAGCAAAAGTGCTTCCACTGGTGTAGAAGCCAATTTAAACAGTCAGAAAAGGTTGGAAAAAAATATCCTCAGCAGAGAAGAGGATCTTTTTATATCTAAGTTCAGATCTGTACCATGCCCTTGCATTTTTTCTGAAAAATGTAATTAGTGTTTTCAAAAAATTTAATGTGAGTCTGCAATCACAGACCCCCAGAGTCCATAAGCTAAAGTCCCAAATTCAAGTTTTTTTTACAGATTTATTAGTCAGATTCATAAAGCTTGAAGTCGTAAAAGCTTCGACATGTGTCTTCGATATCTCTTATAGTGATTCAACAAATCATAAGGATAATGAAGACATATCTGTGGGATCAGAGACGTCAGAGTGCCTGAAAAAGTTAAACTCTGATGAAACAAGGCAGTTTATTGAGTACGTCAAAAACTACTATTGTATGACATGTAATTATAATGTCAGAAACTTTCCAATTAACTCTGATGTTTTACATCATGCTGAAGTCGCAGATGTGTCTCAGAGGGAAAAGGTTAAATTTGCCTCGATAAAAATTTTTATAGACAGATTTCCCTCTATACTGCAAAAAGACTCAACAGAATCAACGTTTGATATAATTGATAGTGTAGAGACTGGGTTTTTGCATTATCAAATGGCAACTCTGCCAGAAGAAATAATTGCTGAAGATAGACCAGATGTTCAGTGTGCTAAGTTAGCAAAGCAAAAAGATCCTGTGTGTAAACTTACTTTTGTATGGTAAATTGAGTAGTATCATGTTGTGGATACTAACACTCCCCCATAGTAATGCTGCATGTGAACAAATTTTTAATCTTGTAAAAAGAAACAAAACTGATTTTAGAAATTCCATGAGTATTTCGACTTTACAGTCTACTTTAATTGCCAAATCTCAGATAAATGATGCTTGCTATGAACAAACATATGATGCCACTTTCTTGAAAAAGGCCAAATCTGCTACCTATGTATCAATAAACCAAAAGATTCTTAATTTGTTTTTGTTTTACTTACTTTGTAATAGTGTATTTAAATTGTGTAATGAATTTTTTTTTTTAAATATGAAAATAGTTTAATTTCACTTTTAGTTGAATATTGATGTATTTAAGGAGAACAAATATAGTTATAATTTTATGAGTGTAAAAAAATTATGCATTTCATGTATGTTTCAAAATTCTTATCTCATGAGGTCTTAATTTTTTATTAAGATTAATTATATAGTATGTATATATATATGGATTTCACCAACTTTCCTTCCAAGGGGGGGGGGGTTGCAAAATCACTATCAATACATAATACATTGGCTAAGAAATACTGACATGCTAATTTCAATTATGGAGGGGGGGGGGGGGGAGAAGTACTCCCATGCTGGAGACACCCATATATATATTTTTTGTGAGCAAATATTGCATGTCATTTTCCTCACGTACAGTGTTCCTAATTTTTTATTCTCTGGGTTGGCAGCTATGGTTCAGGTAAAAAAGCTTCTGGCTGCTAATCAGAATTTACCATTATTTTGATGGTTGGCCTGCCCGTTGGGAAGAGTTTGAAGAATCCAGTCTAAATTTAATATTCCACACCACAAATTTTTTGAAACATGCAACAACAAGGTGCCTTACCTTGGGGCCTTCAGCCAACAGAATTTCAGAGTAGTAGGACATTATTTAGTTCTATTTCCTTAAGCACGTGCCTCTGAAAAAAAATTCGGCTGTTCTTCAATCCAACTCCTACAAGGCTGTTGTGAGTGCTTTAAAGAAACCTTTGATAAAAGCTGAACTTCATTCATTATTTCATCAGCAGAACTATTCAGAAAGTTCACAATGTTTTCAGTGTCAAGCACCCATGATCCACAAATTGCATGAAGAAATAGTGAACGTTCTTCAGACCTTCATTGCTCATGTTTTGAAGACTCCTGTCATTAGAAAAATCACTGATTTTTCTAAAGTTGATCTTGGTGAACTCATCACAGTTAGTAATCTACTTCCTCTTCTGTACTGTGAATAATGTGAACAGTATTCTCATTTTAACTTTCCTTACAATACATGGTAATGTATAAACAAAGTATTGGAATACAATTGAAAAGAGTTTTTGACTGATTTACTCATTTTAAGTACTCTAGAGCCATTTTTAACATGATGTCTGCTTGTGTGTGTGTCTGTGCAATATATGCATCCACTCTATCTCCAAAAGTATATGACAGAATTTCCCAACATTTGTTAGTTAAGTCACTTGTAGGTTATCCTGGTTTATTTACTATTCTGTTTATTTATTTTGTCGGGTTTGCATGCAAAGGCATAAGTTGAACTACAAAAATTTCATCCACCACCCCCTTTTTATTTATTTATTTTTTTTTTTTTTGCATCTCAGATGGTCATTTTTTAATATGCATCCCTGCGTGTAAATGCTGCTTACAGTAAAAAATTCAAAACTGTTACATACCAGGCTGTTCCAAAAATTATACATAACTTGTGTTTGTTATGTTTATAAAATTTTAGGGTATTTAACAAAAGCAAATTAATTTGCTAAGTGTGCTTTATCAATTATTATTTTTTTTTTTTTTTTAGGTATATTCTGAAGTTAGAGCTATTCTATCTCCCAATGTCATAAGTGCCATCGAAGGTTGTGTTATTGATACTGTCAGGCAATGTGTCCTAACTGCTACCATAGAGCAAATCTGTTCAGAAAATGGAACAGAGTATCACTTATGTGGAACTCTGGATGGCATACTTATAGCAAAAAACAAGCTAGAGGAACTTTTGAATAGCCTCCATATAAAACGACTTGCCAAAGAATCTTGTGAAAGAGATAGCACCACTCTGTCAGAGGAGAACAGCAGTATTGCTGATGAAGGCAATACTTCTTATGATAAGGAAGGAACAGATAAAACATCTTGTTTGTCGGATGACAAAGAAATAGATACCAATGCTTCATCTAATGGATTTAGCACCAATACTGAAAGTACTGTCAAAACTTTACGCTTAAAGCCTTTGTCAAAGAAACTTCGTTTCATACTGAAAGAAAGACCAAGGTTTAGTCAGAGAGCCCGATCTGGTAGGTTATCTTTGCAGTTAAGAACACTTAAGAAAAAATCAATTTTAAGAAACAAGCCTCTTAGGCCCATCGGGGTAATAGAGAATGATCCCGATAAGCTGAGTGAGAATTTGCAGCAAATGAAACTTGTTACAGAAGATTCTGATTTTGATTCAACAGAGCAGGAGGTTACAAGTGAAGTTCCAGCTGATAGTACTTCCTCTAAGGAAAAGAACTATGAGGCAAATTCACCTTACAAACACTTTTGTGAATTGTGTTCTTTCAAGACAAAGCGTAGTAGTCATTTTCTGAAACATATGGCTATTCATGAAAAGGTAAGTGAAAAAGTAATTTGCAATCTTAGTTGTGTATTTGCTGGTATATTTTCATATATTGGAATATTTGTATTTTTTTTTTTTTATGAAATTGATTACAAGTTTTGACTATAGACTCTCACCTTCCATCATGAGTAATATTTTATCAAATTATCTAAAATGTTTTATATATATATATATATACACACACACACACATACATATATACATTCATACATACATACAGGATAATTAAAAAAAGATGGGCCAAACTTTACGAGGTAGTAGTACACACCAAACCAAGTATTTTTCATCATAGTTTACCGGGTCGGAAATAAGACGTAAAGGTATTACAGGGTGCTTACTCATTGGGAAGCGGCCGTTTCACAAACTTAAAAGCATCATTCTGGTTGAAGAAGAAAACCACATATGCACATTTCATCTGGAGGAAGAAGAACCCTTATGCAAATTTTCATAACACCGAATGTATGGCCTTATCGAGTTTGCAGAACTTATCCGCAGCTCCAACTTTTGAAACGATTGAGGAATTCACAAATAAGGAAGAAGCTAATATGCATTTCATCTATGGAGCTGTAAATGGGAATGGCAGAGAGGCACAACTGTATAGAGAATGTTTCCCCCATAGGTGGTTGCCCAATCGTAAAACATTAGAACGCTTGCATAGGCAACTCTGTTAATTGGGATCCTTTCTCGCTACCAGGTCTAATGCAGGTTGTGCAAGGATTGCAAGAATGTCAAAGGTGAAGCAGGTGATTCTGGACACAGTAGCAATTCTGCCAGGCACGAAAGCAATGGGGCATACTCTTGGTATGCCACAATCCACAGTATGGGGAACAGTTACACCCATACCATGTCCAACGAATTCAAGCAATGACTAGAGTGGATTATCTTCTTCGCATGGAGCTCGCCTGCTGGTTCCTGGGAAAAAGTGTGGCACAGCCAGATTTTCTGACGACTGCTTTTCACGGATAAAGCCTTCTTCGCACATGATAGCACATTTAACATCCGCAATGAACATGCAATGAGTGTGAACATGCAACATATCCATTATCCACATGTGCATCAGCAACGATTCTCCATCAATGTGTGGCCAGAAATCATTAGCGACCGCCTAATAGGGTTGTATCTAATGCCGGAACAACTTGATGGGAGAATGTACTGTATTGTTCCTCAGAAGGTCTTGCCTGAATTGCTGGAGAATGTTCCAACAGACATCCAGCGGCGTATATGATTCCAGCACACTGGAGCCCCAGCCCATTTTGGGTGAGATGTAAGGAACTATTTGGACGTCACTTTTCTGGGTTGATAGATAGGGTGAAATGGTCCCATAGCTTGTCCCACACGATCACCCGGTCTGTCGTGTCTTGATTTCTTTTTGTGGGGATATATCAAGAGTCTCATCTATGACACTCCCCTTGAATCTCCCGGCTACACATTTTGTTGCTGTATACCCTTGGGTCAGTCGTGTGGTCTGGGCCTTCGACATTCCTTCGACTCCCCTTGAATCTGAAGAAAGTGTCACCATAATTTCAGCCGCTGCTGCCAAAGTGTGCAACATGCCTGGTCTGTTCGAGAGAGTTCACAAATCCCTCCATCGCCACTGTGAGACTTGCATTCAGGTTGGCTGTCACTCTTTTGAGCCATTACTATAGTTATTGTTCATTAAATGTCATTTTATAACTTCTAAGTCATTCTTGTCTTTTTGCCTCACCTCATCAGTTTCACCATTAAGCGCCCACTTGCACCTTTATGTTTCATTTCCGACCTAGTGAACTATGATGAAAAATATTTGGTTTGGTGTGGAAGACCCAGGCCACTCGACTCACCCTAAGGTATAAGCAGCATGAGGGATCGGCTTGGTTTGGTATGTACTACCACCTTATAAAGTTTGGCCCATATATATATATATATATATATATTGTGTGAAACCCAGAAGAACTTCAGAAAAACAGAATACAGTTTTAGATATGTTTTGGCTTTTGTACAGTCATAGACCTCTAAGTACAAGCATTCCAGCTAAGAAATTCGAAAATAAAGTCATTAAGATTTTTGATTTTCATCACCATTAGAATCTGCTTGGGGAGGCAGAATAAAGGCATTAGGCCTGTCATCGAATGTGAGGGGAACTAAGATTCCAAGAATGAAGCAGGGGTGGCCTATGCGTTACTGAATTTTGAGACAAAATTCGAAGGAATAGACTACGGTGGTCTGATGATCATAGTAGCCAATAAGAACATATATATGAAGGTACTCCACTCTGGGGGGGATTCCACATAAGACACCTATCAGAGAAGTTGCATTGAGAGGAGCTCGCGAATCGAGCAGATGATTATACGGATCACTCGCATTCCTCTTGCCATTCCAGAGATATGGTAGCTTGTATAATGATGGTGGAGAATAAAGATTTCGCATGATCTCAAGCTCAGTGTCTGATTTGTTCAATACCCGGCTTTATTTCTTTTAGGGCACTCACTGATTTGACAAATACGCACTTGCGAAAAACAAGAGATGAATTGTATCAAGAACCAAGGAGTTCTTATTCTCAGGTGACTCCCACAACTTCGGGACACCCAGCTCAACTATTCGGAGTCATCGCAAACAGCGATTCCAACATATATCTACAATTTATTACACACACACTATATATATATATATATATGTGTGTGTGTGTTTATGTAATGTGGGAAATATAAGTAAAAATTCACGATGTTAAAAATATATGTGACAATCCATAGCAATTAGGGATAATGCTTGTGCAAACAAAATAAATGGGTGGGTTATTAGACTGTCAAATTTTACTTTTTTAAGTTTGAATATCTATTTATAAAAAGCATTGTCTACTAAAATTCATGCAGATGTTTTCAATTATATTTTAAATGTTTGAACCATTTGATATAAAATGATGTTGCTACCAAATGAAACATAAATTGAACTTTCTTAGTATTATTATTTTTGATATATAAAGGAAATTAAATGGTTGGGACCATACAAGATTAAAGCCAGATATGGTCCTAGATAATAACCCTACTGTACACAACTAAAAAAGAGATCTGAAAATACTTAATTAATGATAAGTACTTTCAATTAAATAATTACTTTGATTAATTATCAATCAAACGTGTGTTAACCAGTTTAAAAAGGCAAAAACAGCCTTTGTCAAGAAGCACAAACTTCATTCGTCAAAGAAATATTGGTGACTTATGTAAGAACAGCAAATGTAGCAGAAGCAGGTAATGGATGTTGCCAATAGCAAGAGAAGAAAAGGGTGATAAAAGACCTAGGAGTCAGGACATAATGAATGAATAGTAAAATGCCAAAGCGGATTTTGCAAACATATTGGTAGGTCCCAAGCTGTTTCTTATAATTGGTGCCTTTATTTGAAATTAAATGTAGAAATCGATACTTCTGAATTCATAAAATTGTATGGGACTCTATGCATTAACTCATATTTGTAGGTCCCAAATTGCTTGTTGTAATTGGATCCTACTGTATTTGAAATTAAATATAGATAGAAATCCATACTTCTGAATTCATAATAATGTATAGGACTCTATGCAATCACTCATATTTTTAGGTCCCAAGCTACTTGTTGTAATCAGGACATTCTGTATTTGAAATTAAATATGGATAGAAATCAGTACTTCTGAATTCATAGTATTGTATAGGACTCTGCAGTCACTCATTTGTAGGTCCCAAACTGCTTGTTTTAATCGGATCCTATTGTGTTTGAAATTAAATATGTATAGAAATCAATACTTCTGAATTCATAATACTGTATATGATTCAACATTATTTTTCCCACAACAATGCAAAAGCTTGCTACAATTATACAATATTTGCTAATTTCAACAATTTTTACACAGTTAATGTAGAAAATTGCTTGTTACTTTTGATGTTTTATGGCAAAATCATGATAACTACAGCATTCCCCATTTTTTAAGGGTGTTTGGCCAATGACTTGTAAAAACCGAAAATCCTGCATAGCTACTAATTAATATAATTTGCTATTTATGAAAGAATGTGAATTGAAATTGAAGATTTGATATACCTATTTTAAAGCCCTGACTGAAAATTAGAAACACTGAGCTCTATTAATCCTACCATCATTCTAAAATTAATATTATTCATTTTCTAGTACAAAATTATGTATTATGGTTTATTTAACATTGTCATTTTGTGTGTGTATGTGTGAATTGCTCAATTTGTGTTTTAGATATCATGTCTACAGATGTGCATATTACATATGCAGACATCAACTCAACATTGTTAGATTTTAGTTTATGAATGCTCAAAACGTAATATGCTGAAAGTTCAAATTAGAATTTTTTCCTTTGCAGTGCTCATCATACTGTACAGGGTGTTTAAAAAAGATTACAGGGCTAAATATCTTTTGAACAGTGGGTCGCAGACCAATTTAAAAAATACTTCAAATAAGGTAGACTTTCCGACTCTAGCAGTTTGGGTCACATGGCCCATTTTAGTAAAAAAGTACAAAATTTAACTTTTTATATATCTCATCACAAAAGTTTCTATTAGCAACTTACTCCTTGATCTTTTGCACAAATTAAAACAGTTCTCTTATTTGCAAAATTGGCTGTGGAAAAATTGTCAAAGTTTTAGGACTTAAGCTATTTTTTGCATTTAAAAAAATGGTAGATTTCAAGAGTCATATGAAAATGAATTTTATTAGATAAGATTTACATTCGAAAACACATACTCCCCTCTCTTTTGCAAAATTTTTATGTAGTCCCAAATTACCTATCAAAAAATTTAATTATATCTTGAGTAATTTTGATTGTATGATAATGTAACTATTTATATTTGACTAATTGGCATATGGAAAGTTATAGGGTCCACATATAAAAAGTTACATTTTATTTTATTTTTTTTATCAAAAGATGGACACCAAATTTGGATCAAAGTTTGCATGCAATGATACTCTACCTTAATTAAAGTATTTCTTAAATTGGAAACATTGGTCTATGACTAATAGTTTACGAAATATACCCCGCAGTATATATAACTGTAGCAATAAAGCTGTGTAAATAAATAAATATATCAGTTAGAATTTGTTGAAATAAACATTTGAACCTGATTATTTTATTAAAATTTAATGTGTAAATTAATTTATATATCACTGGAGAATTTTGTATTGCATATATTGATTTCGAACCATTACCATTCTTATTTTTTTTTAACCCTGTATCTATATACAAAAAATTAGAAGCCATACTTTTTAGTTAAAATGATGTTTTTGACTTTGTCTTCTAGGTTAGCACTCTTTACAAATGTAGCCAATGTCCATTTACTTCAGTTCGTCTGAGTCATTTGCGGCGCCACGAGATGACGCATAGTTCAACTGTACATAACTGCACAGAATGTCACTACAAAACAGATGATGATAAATTTCTCTTGAGGCACATTAAGCTTAAGCACCGGGGTTTTCAAAATGATAAAAACCCATCAGTAGTAAGTAAAATGCACATGCATGCACAAGCTTTTCAAAATATGTATATGGTACATCTATCATGACCCAAACCTCGATAGGTACTTTATGTAATTTTTTAAAAAAGGCAAAAGTTAGTTTAAAATTCCGGTTTTGGTATTGACACAACCTTTAATTTCCATCATATTTATTCAAAACTACTTTCTGTGTTTGCATTATTCGCTTAATCCTTTGTTTATTGCTAACCTTTTTTCTATCACTTAAAAGTTTGTAATTTTACATTAAGTCAAGTTGATTTGTTGAACCATTTAATAAGGTTGTAAGTAGTTATTTTATAAGCATCATGAGTAAGTATCTTTACTCTGTTAGCAATTAAAGGGTACTTATCGGTTATAGGGACTATGGGTTACCGACTGCTTTTCCGAATTGTTGCCAACACGAACGTCGGCGATATAATCCGATACAATAAATTCACTCCAAACACAATGATTACAATTTAATATATAATGGGGTTTGATCAACTTAACAAAAAAAATATTATGTTACATTGAAATTTGTGGCGGTCAAAACTCAGCTAACATGAAGCCAAACAAGGCAACACGTAGTGACCATGCTTAATTCTGGTTATATCCAAATTATACCGGTTGATGATATTATAAATAGGTGGTGCTGTTTTCATATTTCGTGGCTTACACCAGCTTTCAACATTTGAAAGTAAACCATCAGTATAACTTCGTGGATCCTGAAACCAGGACTCATACTCAGACCATAGAGACTCTGGGGATTCGCGAAATGGCGTAACAAAAAGCATAGAGGCACTACGAGACAGCACTTGGACTCATATCTGGCAGAATTTATGTGGCGAAGCGTTGCCAGTAGTGATAAATTTAATGACATTTTATCGGCAATAGCTGAGCCACAAATTTCAATGTAGCACAATATTTTTTTTTGTTAAGTAAAGTTGATCAAACCCCATTATGTATTAAATTGTAATCATTGTGTTTGTAGTGAATTTCTCGTATCTGATTATATCGCCAACGTTCGTGTTGGCGACAACTCGGAAAAGTAGTCACAGTAACACATAGTCCCTATAACCGATAAGTACCAATTAAAGTATAGCTATCTCTAAAACAGAAACTGGACATTACCAAAATTACAAGTCAGTTACTTTTTCAAAAGCTATATAAATTGATGCTATTTTGAATACTCAACTTCTTCATTATTCAGATTTAGTCAAGTTACAGTCCATTGCACTATTGTAACATACCAATTCATCTAGAGATTAACTAACCTTTTAAATCTTTTTTTAGGAAGGATATCTATCCTTCGAAGAAAAGTAAAAATATGGCACCCAGAACTGCTGCCAATTATAAGGCAGATAAAAATTAAAGTATGTACTTAGTTCACTATTGCACAGAAAAATAGGATTTCTCTATCAACCATTGTAGTGTGAGTATGTAATGGTCAAAAGAATGGTTCACTTTAACTCTGAACCTTCCATATAACATAAATATGGCTTAGTTTCATATAGATAATCTGCGAGGGCATTCATCACATCGCCGTTGTAATAGCATAAGTACTAGGTATGTTATTTTGCCTTTAAAAGGCTGGTTGGCTTCCTTTTAATGGGTTAATGCGGGGATATTTATTTTCTGATACTATTGGATATAGTATTGAGAAAGTATTGTTTTCATGAAAATTTTCAGTTTCAAGATTTTGATACCAATGTACATTTTAGAACCTCCTGAATATTCCTCTTTTGAATATATTTAGAGTAATGCCCATATGTCTCTATTTTTGACAGTGATCAATTCTTTTGTACTTGATAGTTGTCACAAAATATTAAAGGATTTTCACAAAACTTTATATCCGGTTTTAATAATGAAAAATCTGGAACTAATAAAATATTCTTAAATTTGAATAAAAACTTCGAGACTTTATATTTTCCTAACATGATACCATAGAATAATATTTGACATAGTTATGCATAAAAGAGTTATTTATGGCATTATGATTACGAAACTTAACAGTTTCTATCATTGTAGTAAAAAGTAGTTCTGATGCAATTTTTGTCATCACGACCTCATTAGCCTTCCCGAGGTGGGTACATTGTCAAACTTGGTTTAAATCGAAAGATTTTTTTTCAAGCTCTGTAAAATGAAGGGTAACATGTTATAATTTTGATCATTTGGACCAACAATGCAGATTTTTCAAAAAATTTCTTAAAAAATTTACAAGAGAAATAAATCACAAGCTACTTAAAAATGGATTTTGGTGTGAGATAGTCGAGTTGAGCCACACTGCAGTTAATTTTGCTGAAGGTGTGTCTACATAAATAAATTTTGTTGAAGGTGTATCTACATAAAGAATGTGGATGAAAATATTTCCATAGCATTGGTTCGTTCATTTGTAAAACTTTAACACCTGTTATATCAGACTAGTGTTTCTCAAGATAGTATCATCCCATCTTTTCTGCTTTTTACTTTTCCTTCATGCATAGTATAATGTATAGGGAAATTATTGCAATGAGGTTAAAATTCTAATTCAAATTTTCAATGGAAGAGCTTGTTTCAAGCATTCTTGAACTCAAATCAAAAGTTTTTGAGGGGATGCCTGTGTTTATGCTTGTGAATCTGTGGAAGTGATATCTGCTAAATGCATAGATCATTTAGAAAAAAATTTGGTATGATTATTATAATTAGTTTCATACTGGAACCCTATTTATTTTAAACATGATCAAATGTTTGATAGACCCCCTAAATATTTGGAATGATTTTTTTTTAAATATGAAAAAATCATCACATGTAATGTTACATAAATAATCATTTTATATGTAATTTCTTATTACCGAATGACTGGCACCAACTTAGAACACTAGCATGAACCGTTTTCAAAATATTGCACATTTTTCATATAAATTTATCAAAAAAGTTGCATTAAAAAAGTAGTTATAATCATTCTCACTAGTAGACTCACTTTTCATTTACGATATTATGCAACAAATCTGTTAACATCGTACTTGTCAAATTAGTTCTCTCCAACATTATTTGTAATTATTTTCTTAACTATATTTGATACTTATGTATTTAAAAGCTCAATATTACACAAGGTCATTCAATATTACAGTTTTTAGAATTTTTAAACGGCACAGCATATTAATAAAGTTACTGATTTACTGTTTTTATCTATAATACATTTTTTACTGTATCTTTGCATGTTAAATGTACATTTTAGATTAGTGACCTAAGTTTGTAATCTAAAATTTGAATTTATCAGTTGTTTAATTATGTAGTTTTAAGGGATTAATTTATTTAAGCATTATTTTGTACATATTTTTTTCTAATTATAATTTTTTTAACCTAGAATAGATGTAATCAATAAGAAAGTAAATTAACAGAATATTTAGATTGGATATTATAAAAATTTATCCTTTTCAGGTTTTAAGTTGTCCTCATTGTAGTTATCAAACAACAAAACAACATTATTATGACAGACATCAGAGAATGCATTGCTCTAAGCGAAACTTTCTTCATCAGTGTGAGCAGTGTTGCTACAAAACCCACCGTAAAGAGCACTTTGTGCGCCATGTAAATAATGTTCATGGTGACAAGAGGCCATTCCTCTGCCATTTGTGTGGTAAAGCCTTTAAAAGAGGTGATGCTCTGTTACAGCATTATCAGACTCATTCAGAAATGGGACCTTCTGAAAATTCAAATTACAAATGCAATATCTGTGAAAAAACATTTCGCTCTCATTCTCATTTATTAGAACACCAAGCCGTTCATTCTGATATACGCTCATTTTTGTGTGAAATGTGTGGTGCTTCTTTCAAGACTCGTTCCGTTCACAGAAAACATGTTTTGAGTATTCACCGAAATCCACGTGCTTATTCATGTGATTCTTGCACAAAAAAGTTCAATACTTTATTCGCTCTTAAGCGACATCAGAAGACACACACGATAAAAAACAACCATCCTTCTTGCACAACAGAAACAGAAGCTGATACCACTAAGGAGATAGAAACAGCTCTTTCAAACCTAAAGACTTGTTATCCTGAACCCATGTTGCCCATAGTAACACTTGCTGATCCAGCTGCTATTCAGTCTGTAAATCCACAGATTGATGCAGTTACATTGGATATTGCATCTGTACCACTTCCTGAAGTGCCAGTAACAGGTTCAGAGATACTACAGCAACTAACTCCTGCGCTGTTTCAAACCTCAGATACTACAACACTGTTGTACTTGACCAACAATCTTCCTCAGCTTTAAAAGCATAAAACTGAGGTATCTATTATAGTGATTTGCTTTTATACTTTTGTTCCAAATATAAATGGATTTTAGCAATTCCAAATTGCAGATTATTGTGTTATAATGATTTGATGTGTGATGGTAGTGATTGATATAAATGTCTCTGATTATAGTGATTTGTTTTCTGCATTTGTTTGAAACATAAAATTTATTTTAGCAATTGAAAATTGCCGCTTTCTCTGTTACATGCATTGTAAATGTTTTTGTACAGTTTGTTTAGTTTGTTTGTTAATCAAGTTTCATTTTATTTAAATGATAGTTTTGGTAATTTTTTCATTATTTTATTGTGAATTTGTTATGAAAGTGAAAGGAAATTTATTTCCAAGAATGAATGACTTGCCTCTTTTCATTCCACGTAATAAAAATGTTGTAGGTTGGGATCTTTATAACAGAATTAAAACCATCTATAAGTAGGTACTGAAGGATAATGCATGAACAAAAGCACAAATTTGAATTTTGTTATTTTATATTCTTTTTTCAAATTCCAAAAATTAGTGCAATGTAGCAGCTTCAAGTGTTTAAAATTTAAAACTGTAAAACTAGGTTCTAAGAATTATTAATTTCTAGTTCATGAAATTTTTGTATACTGTGCATTTTTAAAATGTAATATTATTTTGACTTTCTGATAAGAAAGAAAAAGTATTTGTTCATTAATGTGAAACAAAATTTGCTGCACATTTATTGAGTTTATGATAACAATAACATAGTATAACTAAAAAAAATTGCAAAAGTAAATGATTATTTTAACACTATAGAATTAATAAAACAAATTAAGTATGTTGTGTATGCGACAATGTAAAGGCTAGATTTAAATATTGCTTGATAAGTATGCTGCAAAATTAGCTACATTTTTCATTTTCATATACCTGTATTAGGGTGTCCCAAAAAAATCAACTTTTAAAAATGTAAACTCACCCTCCAAAAATGTTTTTTCTGTGAATTTAAAACGTCTTGAATTTTTCCAGGATTTAAAAAAATATGTAGAGGTCCCCAAGGTCACTGAATTTGCAAAAAAATGACCAAAATAATGTGAAATGCAGTATTTTTTTTATTAGCTACATTAAAAACTATTAATATTCCAATGACATTTTTTTCATTTATGAAAGCTACTTATATATTGTTTCAGACAAATTCTGTATTATGTTTTTGCTCTGGGTAGGGAGAGACATAAAATATTACTGAAATCAAGAAAAATATGATTTAGTAGACATTTCTACCTTCTGTATAATTATGCACACAAAGTGAACTTAAGTAAACAATTATTTTACAAATAGTAAATAAAACCAATGAGGAAGAATATTTTCAAACAATCACATATTTACAACTTTTTTTACACATTCACACATTTTTTATCAACTACATTTCAAGGAGATTTTGGCAATTGCACTTCGTAAAGTTTTTTCTGTGCATCTTTACAACTTGTAGCAAAAACTGTTTTTGCTCTTCGTTCTTTGTTGCATAATTAAAGTCATGGATCAGTGCAACAGCTTGTTCAGCAACATCATTTACACAAGCCAGGTTTTTAGCAAATATTGCAGCTTTTTTATAAGATGGCGTTTCGGGCCAATCTTTAACTGGTACACTGAGGAAACTATCTTCAGTTTTAGCTGTTTCAAAGAAACTATAAGAAATACACAAATCATCCAATTTGAGAGGAAGTATTTCTAATAGATTTGAACTCAAACTCCTTTTTTCATGCTGAAAACTAGCTTTGATTTTTGCTCGTCAGAAACAAAATCTGAAAACAAGCTAAGTGTTGAAAGTTCTCCACTCAAATACCAGGAATGACATAAAATTATTTTTAATCCTTTATTGCTTAATTGTTTGTCATCATATTCTTTCAACCTTTGAATCAGTAAAACATCATTAGGAGGAGCATCAACAGCAGATTGGCAAGTAAACCAAGACTGCATATACACACACAACAAACCCCGGCCACACAATAAGCTGTCAGAAACCTTCGGGTTGGTCGTGTGGTCTTTGATTTCAACACACAACAAACCGATTAAATCGTTGCATACCTTGAAACTCTCCAGCAGTTAATGCCATTGTGGCTTCATTCCCATTAAACAATAACTCCATTTTCAAGGAATAAATGGCTTTTGCCATCCAGCGAACTTGGTGAAGAGCACCTGGTTTTCGAATAGTAAATTGAATGTCTAATCCAATCATTAATGACGCAAGATTTAAAAGCTCTCTATAATCATCCCTAGGTAGTTTTGTAGCAATTTTTAGCTGATCAGAAATAAAAGTTTTTAAACTGTCTGATGCTGTTGTTATGGGTATTGATTGCTTTTTTGGTTCTTGGTGGTTGAGCTTTGACCAATTTTCTCGGAACCTCTTAAATAAAAGGATTTCAGGTCCAATAGATTGTCCAAAACACACACTGAATGCATCGGAAAGTAGAACCTCAAACATGTCATGCCGACATGCTATCCACAAAAGGTTTCTGCCTATTTTTTGTTCAAGGAGAGTACATGCTCCATTGAATCTTCCACTATTTGTGCAGTTGTATCGAAACACATACCAATTACTTGGGATTCACACTTCTACGATTGTAAGAACTCAAAAACAGCATCAGCTGCTGCTTTGCCAGTTCCAGACAATAACTTAGGAATGCCAAGAAGCTTAGTATTTCCATCTTGCAAAGAAGAAACTAGTATCGCTAAACGATCAATCTTTCCTGTGTTTTTTGATGACAAATCGGGTAACAATTTGCCATCCCATTGAACAACTGACTTTGATCTGCTGACACCTATTATTAATATTAGAAATTATAAATATTGTACAATATGCTATTAATTTAATGAAATCCAGCAGATTAATAAAAATTGAAGAGCATTAGAAGAGTAATGATCAGAAAAATGAAATATGGTACTCAGATATATTTGTATAATTATAAATTTTAATTAAAAAAATGTAATAAAAATATGACATCAGATGAGATCATGGTTGAACATGATAAAATGTTCTTAAACAAATTTTAGGATAAAAATATTTGTAAGAGAAGCGTAGTAGAATTCTGCAATTTTGCACGAATTCCATATTTTCTATTAGCTTGGGGGACCTCTAAAACTTTGTGAAATTTCTTGAATTTTTTTGTGATATTATATTATGACAGAAAAAACATTTTTAGAAGGTGAGACCTGGCATTTTCAAATTTTTCAAATTTTTGGCCTCTTCTGGAACACCCTACTGTGCATCTATAATCTACAACTGTGCTTGCTGAATTGAACAAATTGCTTCCATACATGCTGCATTAAGGGTAATTAAAAAAAATTTTCTAAAGTTACCTATGGCTGGTGATAAAAAGTTGTATTAGGGCATCTTTATAACACATAAAAAATTGGAGCAATGTGAGTCAACATCCTGTCTCGTAGGAGACCCTAAATGCCCCGCTTTTCAGTACTTCGCTGTTTGATCAGAGTCCATTTAACCATCTTGAATTGAACTTTCTGCAACTCTCAGCTTGGTTTTGCGACTTTTCAGACCGAAATGGTTACTAAAATCTGCTGAGATGAGACAGTAGCAGTTCACGTCCCACCTATGTCCAGCCCAACCACCCTACCATATGAACACTATATACTTAAACTATTAAATTAAAGACAACCAACATAGGTTAAATAAGTCATTTAATAAAACTCCTTTCCTCAACATACATAAATTTATAAAGCCAAAGTGCTTTAAAGCATCACCATGCCCATCGTTAGTGGCGAAAAAAGAAAAATTTGCCACTGATGAAGGGCATAGTGATGCCCGAAAACGCTTTGACTTTATAAATTTATGTATGTAGAGGAAAGGAGTTTTATTAAATGACTTATTTAACCTATGTTGGTTGTCTTTAATTTAATAGTTTATTAAAGTTGATGTGTATCCATTCTACTTACTACTTACTTATTCTACTTCCTTTCTACTTACTTATTTCTTCATTGTCTGGTAATATTTCTTACTTTAAATTTTTAGCATACCTGTTTTCGACTCTTCAAGATATGGCTGTGCCTCTTTTCATATCCACATGTAGTTTTAGCAAACTCAGTGAGAAACTTTATCATGCTTTCTACTACCTGCATGTAGTAGTATAAGCTCATCCATCACCACCAATTCTTTATTCTACATTGTCTTCAAGTACAGCCTCGGGGAGTGTATGCATGCTAAGAAAATTCATAATGATTGTTATTTCTAGTTAATCAGTTGAGTGTAGTCTTGTATTTCTTCCCTTGGCCTTCCTTATTCTATAATACGGTTCATTGCTAATTGCCATTTACTATCATGGTCAGCAGAAAATTTTTATGGTGTTCAAAGAAAGAATTATACTGCAGGGCTGCATTAGCCATATGTTTTATAAATCTTTAAGTTACTGCTAAGTACTGATTATAGCCTACAAGTTCTTAAGCCAATCTGCGGTGAGAGGCAGCTGACTACATCCAGCTAATCTACAGAAATATGGTGGCCCTTAGAAATTGTGTGCCTCCCTACAAACACTTATCATAGAGCCCCTTTGTATTTAATTTTCCCTTCTTTGTGAATTGTTCATGTCTTCTTTTTCCTCAAAAATAAAAGCATTAGCTTGGCCCTCGCATGCACACGAGTGGGGTCCATCCTTCTATGGGTGACCCTAACAGGTCACCGGCCATCAGTATGGAACTACAAATAACATGTTGTTGTTGAGACCCAGACTGTCCGACCTACCAAAAAGGTGTAAGGTAACTGTTTGGACGGCTGGGAAGTGCCACCCGATTTAGACCGGAACCCAGTGGGAGGGGCATCCACAGGGACCGTACCCTCCTTCCCCTACCACCAACCTCTCAGAAGGACTTATGGACCCACATGTTTAACATAATCGTACTCCGCGTGAACACGGCGGCAGTTCCGGCAGTGGCTGGAATCGAACCCGGGCTCACCGAGTGCAATTCCAGCGTGCTAACCACTGGGCTACCACGCCCTACAAATAACATGTGTATTCCCTGAAGTTATACTTCAAGACATGATGAAACGAGGCATTGCTTATGAAGGACAAACTTTAGTTGCTGTCTTTTGTCACACACAAGTGGTGGATCGTATTATCAAACACTGAGCTACTAAACATATTTTTTAATGTGAAAAGAGGTGCAGGTAAATCCTCTTAACATTACAGTCAAGGACAGCTATGCTACAAATTAAAAGTAAGAAAAATTACCAAATAAAAAAATAATAATTACATAGTATTCATATGGTAGGGTAGTTGGGCTGGGCATATGTGGGGATCGAACTGCTACTGCCCTCTTGATGGATCTTGATAAGGAAACTATTTTGGTCAATAAAGAAGCAAAACCAAGCTAAAAGCTGCAAAAAGCTCATTTTAAGGCTGTTAAATAGACTCCACCAGAGTGTTAACCAACCCACTGGATCCAATTTTTTTTTTTTTTTATGTTATAAGGATTACATAACACAACTTTTTATCACTGGCAACATGTAGCTTTCGAAAAAAGAAATTATGATCCTTAATATGCACTGATAAAATTACTCTGTTAAGCAGTAAAAGAAACACTGACCATAATTGTTAGCCCAGTGTTTTATAGAATTTTCTAGGACTTGTGATGTATTAAAATCTCTATTTTATTTCCAGCCGTAAAATCTATGGGGCTGTAAGGTATATGAGATTCTATTGAATTGTGCAAAATTATCTTTAAAAGATCTGCATTTGTGCATTATTGAATATTTAGTGATTTATATATATTCAAAAACTTTTTTTTATATAAATGTAAATCCATTTAAGTTATGTGAATTATTTTAATTAAAAATAAATTTACAGAATAGTTAAGTAGATTTGTATTTATAACATCATTATGCATAAATATTCTACCTCTTTATTAATATTTATTTTAAAATAGTTAAAACTTCTGAATTGAAATTTATTAAAGTGTTATTTTTCAAAATCTGTTGACAAATTATAGAGGCTATTAAAAGACTACATTATGAAGCCAATTGATATTGTAAAACAGTAAGGTTTTACTGTTAAGGAATCTAAATTTGAAAAATACTTATTATTAAATTACAAAAATGTTGTGTTCTTTTGAATCTGCATTCATTCAATGGTACTTGATATGCTTATATGATAAACATTTTAAATGGCAAAGTATGGTGAAAAGAGAAAAGTTGCCAAGTTTAGATTCTAGATATTTTCAAATGTGCCGATTACAAAAACCACTTTTTAACATTCCATCCATCTATATGGCAATAAATCTATAAAATGTAACTGCTTTTTCTTCAAAATTACAAAACTTATTGAAACCAACATTGATACAGTTATAAAATGCTGCATGAATATTGAAAAATTGTAATTTTAAAAAAAACTTGTTATACAGACTTTACACTTGATTGCAATATCTTGGATACTACTCAGCAAATTGAAACTAAAATTGGCATGAAATTAGAATGTTGCATTTATATGAAAAATATATCACAAGTTTCTGAATACTGTCATGTGCATGCACATTTTATAATATTCCAATTTTTATCTAATTAGCGACAAATTTAGTATAGCTTAATATAAGCAAATTCAAAAATGGAGATAGAGATTTAGTTCAATATGACTGCCCTATACTCAAACTGCATGTATGTTTGAAAGAATCCCAATTTATATCAGATTTAAATCAGTTTCTGTATATTAAGTTTATTTGGTTTGAAAAATGAAGTTAGATTTTGTGTCATATGAATACATTTAGGGAAAATATATGTTTAGTTGACAAAATCTAACTGTTGAATTTAGAGTAAAATTGTAGAAAAATTAAATTGTAGTCATTGATGTAAAAATGCGAGGAAATTTAAAATAATCACAATGTACTACCAATCCATTTGTGTATATGTAATTTAGTTTAAGAAAAAAACTCCTGATTTTCATGTTCAATAATATTTTTTACTTTTTCCAAATGTTTCATATAAACATTTTTGTTTTTTAAAGGTTAGCAACTTGTTATTATTTACACATTAACAACATTTCTAAACAGTTGCATCTTATATTTTTCATATTTCCAGAAGTAATTGAATGAAAAATAAAATAAAGCAATATTTTTTGTCACTTTAAGCAGAACATCGATGTTTTAATGTATATTATAGCAATAATATATGTTTTTGGTGCCAAGATGATATCATTAACATCATGGATGTTAATACTTTTCATGTCAAATGCATCGAGCATCAATGTCCCAACTGTAAAGTCAGCTACTGATCTTAAAATTTTACAAGCCACCTTTACACCCCAGACTGCTGGGGTGTTATTGACGTAAAATACTTCTATATGAAACCTTTTATATGCACAGAGGAGAAGTAGTCATTATAAATGTTTTATCTACAGAGTGATCCAACGACATTGACTTCGGCTTTTATTCCTTAGATATTGATCTTAGACATATATAATAAATTACAAAGTTTCATAAAAAAAGGTACAGAGTTTTATGAAATCGATAAAAATTCTCAAGGATTAAATTTGAAGAAATACAAAATTAAAATTTTTATACAACCCCCGTACAAAAACATTTCCAATGAGTAAAATGTACCCCATACCCTAATAAGGTGATTTACAAAATTTCAGTATTTTATTATAAAAAGTCCCAGAAATATATTTAAACAAAGTTAGTGAAAGATTGATCACAAATTAAAATGTAAATGTTTACAGCAAGAGTGCAAATGACGCAGTACAGAAATGCATCATAGGCAAATAATATCTGCCTCTTATTTTTAATGTGTCTTTGGCATGGATGGAAAACATTTTGAACAAGTTTTGTAATCTTTGTTTAAAGTTATTATTTCTACACAATGTAGATACTTTTGTACCAATAAATAGCAAAATTATTATTTATTTATGTAATCATTGTTTTCTTTCGTAATTTGTGTATGACTCCTGAAATGTGATCTGCTGACATGATTTTTCCCCTCTGAGAACCCATGTTGATACATCAAAAAGTGGTTTAAGTCAGCATTTTTGTCTTTTCATATCTCTAGGACTTTTTAGGATAAAATGCTGAAATTTTGTGCATCACCTTATTAGTGTAGGGTCACATTTTACTCATTGGAAATGTTTTTGTACAGGCGTCATATAAAAATTTAAATTTTGTATTTCTTAAAATTTAAATTCCTTAGAAAATTTTAATCGATTTCATAAAATTCTGTACCTTTTTTACGCAACTTTGTAATTTATTATATATGTCTAAAATCAATATTTTAGGCATAAAAGGTTGATGTTTTTGGAACACCCTGTATAGTAATTACAATTTAAGTTTACAGACTAGCATAAAATTTTAAAGAATGTTACTGAAAGCATAAGTTAAGTATTTGAAAAATTATTAAACTTCAAAAATCCTATTTATTGTAGTTTGTTCAATATATTAAAACAAATAATTTGGTTTTAAATATTTTTTGTGAAATATAAAAAATAATTGACATCCAGTAATATTTACTTAGAACAATGCAATTACATCTACAAATTATTTAAATCATTATAAATAAAGACAAGTTTTGAGTACTTTTTGAAGTTTTATATTGACTATATCATAGATTTTTAAGAAATTTGTTCAGCTGATACTGAGGTTGTTGAAGCTATTTTATAGCCCCGTTCACATGCACAATTTAAAGCCGGTATCATAGCTGCATTTCGACTGTGTCACCGTTCTCATGTCCAAGCGGGGAAAATACCGGTTCGAAAGAGGGTTGAAAGGAGGTATGATTTCCTTCCTTCTTATTTGAGGGAACGATGGGGGTAGATTGGGGATTTTTACCCACAATTCCATTCGCGCAACTGCGATTTCTTGAAAAACATGGCGGATACTGAGATACCTCGTGGACCTTGTTTACAAATTCTATCTGAAGATTGTACAATAATGATGAATTTATAGCTTGTTATATAATTTTTTTGTATTCATTACACGGACTTATTTACGAATTAAACGGATTGATCCTTATTATACATCAGAATTTAATGAACGGAGAATCCTACTGAAAAAGACTGATGCGGGTATGTACATTTTGTTTATTTGAGCTAACTGTTATCTCATGAATTAGAAATATTTGTACCTTGATTTTAGGATAATTTTTATAGAAATGTTTGTTTCTTAATTACAAAACGTATACAATTAAGTGTTAGTTAAAAGTCGTAAGCCAGCTGATTTTCCTTTGAAGCAGCAACTTTAAAATATAATGTTCTGTTTCTTGGGAAAATTTTCTGGATTTATCTAAGTAGTTTTTAACAAATAATAAAAATATTTTCTTAGTTTTATATAAGGAGAATGTATATTATTAGATAAATCTATCTTAATACTCATTTATTTTATATTGTTAAAAAGGAGTATAATGTGTTTATATTTAAATGAATATATGTTGTTAATTATTGTAAATAAATTATTTATACATTATATTTCAAGTTTGATTATTTTAGTTCTGTATTCTAAGCTTTTACATATCAATGCGAAATGTTCCATAACTTAAGATAATGTGATTATGATGTCAATATTATGATTAGTAGAGAATTGCGTTTTATAATTATGTATATCAATAACAAAGTAAAATGTTTCAGGCATTCAAAATAACTTTACATACATACATTTTGCAATAAACTGAACTGTGTAAATTAGCTTACAAAATGCTCTTTCCCCCCCCCCCCCTTAAAAAAAAAAATAAAGAAAGAATACTCCATGATTGCTAGTATCAGAAATATAAATTATTTTTATACATTTTAGATACTAACTATATATGAAGACTATTTTATTTTATTAATTTTATTTTTGGATTACTTAGAGGACCACCTATTTTACCTATCAATGAAACATGTCCATCATAAGTATTTTTTATACTGCTATATTAAAAACATTATTTTTAATTGCGGTATTAGTGGTATATGAGATTTTTTGTATCTGGGCCATGCAGTAAGGTCTTATGTGTTTTTAATAAAAAATGAGTTATACCGATTTTGTAATAGTTAAAATGTATTCGGTATAAATATGCATATTTTTTTCTCCATGCCAACTTCTTATATCGATTTGTCTTGAATAAAGTTTCTTAAAATGGTGTTACACTTTTTCCACTAATTCAAGTTTATACGTCATAATTTAGCTTAAAAACGAAGATTAAATGAGAAAAACTTTCTTTAACTTTTAACAATGAATTCTTTAAACAGTTTCATGGAATAAAACTTATATATATATATATATTACAATGAGCATATATTTACAGTTTTAAAAAATATATTAAATTTAATTTTGGCATATTATTTTTAATTTGATGTTTTGTTTATAAAGATCCAAGTTTAATTTATATACATTATTTAGATTTAATATATATATATATATAAGATTATTTTGTTTCTCATTTCCGCACATTTCTCATATTAAATAGATAAAATAATAACATGGGATAATGAATTAAAAATAATACGCTTTTTAAAAAAGCAATTAAAAAAAAAGGAGATATATTGTTTACCAAAAATGAATGTTAAAAGCATTTAAGAAAAATTGGTCCTAGCCCTTTAAGCGGGAGTAATGGGGGTTGCACATGTGAACGGGTCTAGAATGGATCCCGGAAAATGCCCCCTTTTTCACCCCAATGTTTCATGGCCGGAAAATACCCGCTTGCATGTGAACGGGGCTTATTACTTTAGCAGCAGAGTTGATTATTTCTTTGCCATTGGTAAAAATGTGTATTCCAACATTCTATGATGAGAAATCTGCCTCACAACTTCAGTATCAGAAATAAATTCATGGAATGAGCCGAACCCATTTCTAATGAATTTGATTATAGTTATAAAACTTGCAGAACCTATCTTTTCTCATCTGCAGTTAACCACCCTTCGACCAGTAGCCATTTATCAAAACCAATGGTAGAAATAAAGTTTTCATCTCCTGTCTATTACTATCTTTGAGATAAAGGGGATAAAAAGATTCAAAAAATATACTCACTTAAGAAAGACACTCCCATTGCAGATGACAGTATCCATGGACCTGTTTTATGCTTATTTCGACTCATCAGCATAGAATAACCATTAACTACAATGGCAGCAAGAAAACTTGCTATTTGCTGCAATTTTGCGACCTTCAGTAGAAACTGACAATTACAGTCCTTCCATGTAGTTGACATAAAATTTGTTCTCCATGCTGATGAGTGCATAATAAGCACAAAACCTGTCCATGGATACTGTTATCTACAATGGGAGTGGAGTGTCTTCCTTTTTTTGGGGGGATGCCCCTTTCTGGTGGGTTCTTGTGAATTTGATACTCATACTTGTTCAACATACAGTCAGTAATAAGTTCAGCATAATCATTTATGCCATGTCTTGTTTACAGAAAAATAAATATATATATTTTTTTTCTTTAATTAATCGTAAGCCAGTATATGGTAGATACAGTTATTTTAACAAAATAATTTTTTTTGTGAAACTTGTAGGTACTTAAAAAATAAATGCTAGAATCATGGGTTTTAACTTTTAAAATTATAATTGTATTGAACTTTAGGTTTTTTTTTCAATAATGTAAAATATTTGCTGTGCTTCCACTTTCTTCATAAAAAGAAATCTATTGCTAATTCAATAAGTTAAAAAGGCATTTTCTGAAGCAGTTTTTATTAATAATTTTCAAAATTAAAAAAACCTTTACATTAGTTTAAAATCCAATAATTAAAAGGTTTTAAGGATTTAAATTACTATCTATAAATTGAGCTGATTTAAATTAGAATACTTGGTGTGGCTGTGGCCACATCTGGACTTTGACCAATAAAAATGTCCCTGATGTAATATTCAGATTTGTATATGAATTTTTCATGGATTTATATATATATATATATATATATATGATTGATCTAAATAGGATATTTTTTTTTTGCCAATTCTCATGGAAGGATCTCTCCAATGTTATTTCAAGCAAAGTGGAGAAATTGTTCCATATGAATAACAAACATTACAAACTATATCTGCTGTAAGTATACAGCATCAACTTTCAGCTTTCTTTTGTCTAATTATTTGTCTAACTTTAAGCTTTCCTTTGTCTAATAACCTAAACATTTTTAAACCAAATGTTTTAAAAATTTTGGCTAACAGAAATCTCTGAAATATTTCAAAATTTAATTATGTATAAACACTGAAAGTATTCAGTTTCAGATATGTATAAAATGATTTTTTATTTTCACGAAATAAAATATTCATCCTGTGCGATTGTGTGCAAAATTTTATCCAACTAAAGCTTTATTGCCAAATAATTGATGAATTACTGTTTAGTTATTACTGATTGTTCTAGAAAGAAAAAAAAAGTGAATTGACTGAATCAAGAATTGGGCTCACTTAATTGAGAATCATGTCAACCCAATAATGTACTCCTTGTTCTTTTCTTTTTAAATGTGTGTATTAAATAATTTAATTTTTTTATTATTTCTAATGTGAGTTGAGATCTTTTTTATTATTTATTTATCCCAGTTGGTGGTATTTTATTTAAATGATTCCATTTTTTTTTATAAAACATGTTATTTCCAATAGATTTTTTTTATTGTGATTCTTTTGTATTGTTGTTTTAATATGTGCAATATTTGTGAAGTTTTTCTATAAAACTGTTGAAGATGCCAAGCATGTTAGAGAATTATTAAGATATGTATTGTGCTTTGAAAATTTCAAAATGAAATGTTTTAATGGACCTTCATTATACATTGTAAACATCTGTGGTATTTGTCTAAAAAAGTTTAGTGGAGACTTATTATACCACTATAAGTGAGATTCATATGTTATTATATTGCCAAAGCTTGTTTTAAATTAGTGCTCTATGAAATTTTTATGGGCATTTATTTCATTGGGAATATTTAATATTGATACAAACCAAACTTATTTTTGTTTAATTAGAGACAAAAATGAGAAAATATGTCTTATTTAAGGGTTTACATCTATTAATTAAATAATTTAAGTTGACCCCTTATAGCCAAATATTTCTCCCTCACACATACACACCTAATTTCCATTTATGGAAAGAATTACCACATCTCTAAATTTCACAACATAGTTTTTGGGCATGCCAGTCTTACAAGAATAATTCATTTTGATGGGTGGATCTTCTGTAAGATTTTGCTTCTGCTAAAAGGCATGAATCTTTCAAATCTGTTTGAAAATAAGTCAAATTGGCAGCACTGGCTTGAAGACATTTAGTATAATTATTATCTGTGAAAAAGTGTTAAATTCATCGATCATTTATAACAATAATTGTCACCACATTAACTAATGTCTCAGCTGTACATTGGTGTGTATGTAATAGCAGAATCAAAGTATGTGGTGCTTTTTTTTTTTACTTTCAAATATCATAGCCATTCTTGGAAGAAACATACAATGGCACTATCTCAATTTAAATACAGTGAACTCCAGTTATAACATGGGTTTTTGACGACATCAAACCACCTGTGTTATAAGGGTTGCCACATTATAAACAAGTGATATTTTAATGCTAACTTTCAGTGTTAAAAGATTATTGTCTATTTTATATTCTAAATGAGTATTCTTATGTTCTATATTTAGTTATCTCTTAAACAAAGATATTTTCAGAATGCAAAAGTTAGTTTTCTATAAAGTTTAATTAATTTTGTTTAATAAAAATACTGCAAGAACATACTACATGCATTACTATATTTGTAAATAGTTGTGTACTTACATGAGTTTGTTTTTACGGTACATAGAATTTGTCATTTTAAGCTGTTTATATGAAGGGTTTTTTTTTTTTAATATATATATAATTTTCTTTTTTATGGAGGCTAATTGAATTAATCATAGTGATAAAGTGTTGTCTTTCTGCCCTTCAAACCATCTCAAAACAGCATCAATACCCTTTAGAGCTAGCTGCTTCTGTTATAGGAATATTATTAGGTCCAACCTCTAAATCACTTCCAGAATCTTTTACTTCAGTGTTCTCACTGGTTGTTGCAGAAGCTATTTATTCATCAGTGATAACTTGAGAGATTGGTTCTGTGTGTCAATATCGATCCACCGATTTACAATGGTCTCTGTAATTTATTATTTTTCCTGTAGTGCGATTACAATTTAGACAAAGGCGAAATCACAAGTGTTTTGTCTACTTTCTCAACTTCTATTTCTGTGAATTCTTTATCCCAACATTTTTCTCTATTATCCTGTTTGGCCTTCAGTGCATAGAAAATGAAAAGAAATAAAACTGAGGGCATATAATAAAAGGGTCAATTCAAATTGGGATCCACTGTATATTTATCTTGGTATTGATCCGACAATGGCACCTCAATGTTGTTAAACTATCTAAAGCATTTCAATTACCTACATATGTTTACTGGCTGGTGTCTTTTATTTAATTACCAGTTTTAATTTTTATCTTGGCTGCATAGTAAAAAAAAACAATTGGTAATAATAGTAGATAAACCAGTATTTAAATATATTCTAAAAAATGTATATGAGAATATGAATTTTAAATGTGAAGATACAGATATCTAAAAGTTGCATGCTTTTATACCAATCAAGGAATAATTTTTTATTTCTCCCATTTCTCATATCGCCAGCTCAAAAAAATTGACAAGTTGGTAACTATGTCAACAATTTATATTCTCTGTAAAATATATTGTGTTCAAATGATGCAGGGGAAAAATTAAGTCTTGGCATTGTTAGCAATTATAAAAAAAATGTCGTAGGTAATAAAATATTTGCTTTTTCTCGCATTTTCAGAATACTGGGCTTCTTATGCTCTGGAAATGAAAAGTCACTGTTTTTATAAAATATGCAAAAATGGATAGTTTTTATTTTTCTGATAAATTTTCCAAAACTCAAAGAGGTAACCATGATAAAATAGTGACCGCTAGCTGCAGGCACTGCAACTAGTATAATATAAAATACTGTATATTGATTGTACGAGAACTCTGCCATACTTTGAAAGTGGACTTCAATTAATTCTTGATTCCATTTTTCTTTTAAAAAGATATTAAAAAAAGGTAAATTTTTAAATGATAAAATAGTGCAAAATGGTCATATCTTGTAAACCAGCCAATGCTGTTGAACTTCTTCAAACAGATTAATTTTTGTTCAAAATTCCTTTGGCATGTCATATTTTTTTTTTTTTTTTTTCAAATTTATCTACTACCCATTGGAAATATAGAACTGCCTAAAAGTTATTACTTTACAGATTTACAGTAAATGCTGTATTTCATTAAGTATCCTATTTACATTAAGTATTTAAAATTGTTGATTGTTGAAAGAAATTCAATTAATTTTATCAAGAAATTATATTTATATTACCCAATGTTTGCAAGCAACAAAATTCTTTCACGTGATGTCACCTGAACAGTCAAATAAAAGTATTTATTTTAATAAGGTATTAGTTTAATCTGATAGAAACTCTCATCTTTAAGTGTTAATAAAAAGTAATTTATTTTATTTGATGATATATAATTATTGCATAAGATTAAGTTTCACTTTTTTAAGTATATTGTTTAAGGATGTAAGCAAATCTAGTTGCAGTAGTCAAATTCTTTCACTAGGTAATTAAGAAATAGAGCATAGTATGATTGTCATTTTTGCATTAGGTTTATTCTATTCATGTTAAAACCATTTAAAATAACATTACATCTTAATAATAATATACAACATCTTAATATATCCTGCTTTTATTTGACTTTTTATCTGAGCTCTCAGTACATATGAAATTCATTTGTACCTATTCCCTTCCCCATTTGCAGTAGAATCTTATTAATTCAAACTTAAAAGGGAATATAATTTAGTTCAAATTATCTAGAATTTCAATTATGGAAATTAGATAGCACCAGTACAATTATTAATTCTTCCAGAGAGAAAAACTGTTTACATTTATTTCTGGTAGTAACTAATGAACATTGTAGTAGAAAAGTTTGTTTTAATTAATGTGAAACTTTTCTTTCATTTACGTTAATCAAAAGTATTATTTGAACTTCCATAATAGTCAATCTTTTGACAGATAGATTTCAGCTGTGAATTAAAATTTTAATTTGAAACTTAAAGTTCTGTTAGCAGACATACCTAATATATACTGTAATATCAAGAATTTTTAGGCATGTTGTTTCTTGGAATTATCAGAAGATGCAAATTACTGGGATTCTATTGATCTTTTATATAAAAGTATGCAATGGAAATATAATTTGAAGTGCCAAAAAGAACTGTGTACTGAAATTTCTTTCACTTATTTTTATAGGGTAATGGCTATGAAATAATACTTTTCCCCAACATTGACATTGCATAGTATAAATTCTAGTTGTATGAACATCATTTTGGTTTGCAATGCACTTTGGCAGCATACTTTAAAAAAGAGCTGCATTTAATCTCTACTGAATTATGGGTTTTGAATATTTATTAAACTGAAACTGGCATGTTATATCATTACTTATATACATTTTTTGTAATGTATATTTAACATACGCACAGCTCAAATTGCTGCCAAAATAATAAAACTAAAGTGACTTCATTAAAAGCAGCATACAACACAAAAATTCTAGTATCAATCGGTTTGAAAAGCGAAAAACAACCATCTTCGTCAGGACACCCAAGAAATGCAACATTCACTCATGAGAGCAAGATCAACAACTAGTATAAGAGCAGCAAACATGACTGAAGCAAGGAAAGGGTGTTGTCAATGGAGAGAAAATTAAAAGAAGAGTAAAAAACCCTGGAGGAAGAAACGAGGTGGGACACAATGAATGAACAGTAAAATACCAAAGAAAACAGTGAACGTAGAATACAAAGCCATTTGTTCAGTGAATAAAAATACGATCTGCTCTATTCAATTAAAAAATGGCAACTAAACAGTTTCAAAAATTACATGAGTAAACCAAACCAGCAGTAAAATAAAAAAATCTAAACAATTACTATTTTACTTATTTTTTGTATTTGTTTAGAATCTGTTATTTTGCTTCTGATTTAGTCGTGCTTCTTCTGTTGTCCCAATGAGGAAGGAAGGCTGTTTTTTGCCTCAGAAACCAGGCGATACTATTATTTTTATGTTGTATGCTGCTTTTAACAAAGTTATTTTTGTTTTATATTTAACGTATTTGGATTACTTTTGGAGTAAATAAGTTTAAACTTTTTTTCTAATCACGTTCACTATTTATTTCAAGGTTTTATAAGAAACACTGCTTTTAGAAAAATGCCTTTTAGAAGTCATTCTTGCATTTTAAATGCGACAGTGCATTTTGTAAATAGAGAAATATATTTCTTTGAACAGCAATGTCTTTTTTACATTTCTTTGTTGACTTTAAGTTAATTTTAGATGTTGAGGATGTTTATTTACTCTATAACTGGTGTTGTGTGCATTGTTTGTACCAAAGATTTTTATTTTGTGTTCGGTGGTTGTATAAAAATCTGCTGTCATATTTTTAAATGTAATGATTTTGTGTTATGAAATGTGATGTTTACGGTTTTAAAGATTTTTAATCTCATCAGTCAAATCATGTTAAAATGCATTAGCATTCACTCATTATAAACTGTTAATCAGATATTGGAATAAAGACATTTTAAACTCTTGATACTGATTCATTTTATTGCATATTCAGGTTAGTGCTTCTTCAATTAATATAATTTTTGATTCAGAATGGATTATGTATATTGTTTAAAGCCCCATCCAAAATAGTACATGTCTAAATTCAATGTGTGCTGCTGCTGCCTATCATAATATCTCTTATAATAGTTTACTTGTGTTGGTCTTTTATCGATGCACTGTGACTACTCAAAAAATTAACAAGCTTTATATGCAATTTTACGTTAGAAAAATAAATTAAACTATTTCAAAGAATGTATCTAAGTTGGCAATAAGTACAGTGAAACCTGTATAAGTTGGACACTCACGGTTCCCCCTAAAAGTGTCCAACTTAGACAGGTGTCCAACATAGACAGTGTGATGAAATTTTATTTTTCCCTTCAATAAAGCATTTCAAAATACTTTCCTTTTAACATATATAAAATACTAATGAGCCAATGGTTTTAATTAAATATTGTAATTACTGTTACAAAATATTTATGTATGTATGTACATACTTAAAATGTGAATTAAGGAATCTGCATACACCTACTTTTATATGTAATATGTAACGGCTACTCACATGCTGTATTTGAATTCATTGGATCAGATTGATGCAGTAATCCATTTCTATTGTTCAAAAAAGTACTCTGTCAGAAGAGTTTGTTTTTTTCTGATTCCAGATGCCCATTGTATTTCTATTTTACTGTGCAGATTAAACACAGCCTTAATGTGTTCTGGCGTATTTTGCATAAAAGCATACAGTTCTAATTTTTTGACACATTGCATTGCACTTTCGTGTGTAGAAAGTTCTACATCTGTTTTTTCCTCTTCCTCCGAAGAAAAGCTGTCATAATCACTCTTGCTCGATGTAGCAACAAATGGAGATTCAATATCATGGGTTTCAAGATTTTGACAAGCATCGGATAACACTTTTCTGCACGTTTCAGGAAGGCACTTTAGTTCTTCATCCAGTGACTCCTATTTGAAACAGTCTGTCACTTAGCACGCAGAAGAGATGAGATCACATAGAAATCCCACATACTTGAAACACTTAACAATCGTGTTTTTTGATAGATTTTTCCATGCTTCATAAATGCATCGGACTGCGAAGACTGCCACTTCTTTGACAAATTTTGCCACATTCTCACAATTTTCTGCAGCCTGGAAAATTCTGGAAGTGGTCAACTTACAAAGGTTTTGAGCTATGCTTTGTGACAAATTCTACCTAATTACCTGGTCAACATACAAGTTAGACAGGTGGTCAACTTATAAACGGTTCACACAATGTTAAAGTAATAAGCCATTCCGTTCCTGGTCAATTAGGTCAACTTACAAAGGTGGTCAACTTACAAAGGTTTCACTGTATTACAATTTGAATGGGTAAATCCTAATTGGAGAATTCCTCCACTTAATTAAACAAACACGATTGCATTGAAGTTATGTGAACACGTAGATTAATCTATATAAATAAAATTGAAAATCTGTCTCTGTTTGTCCCATCGTCACGGGAAAACGGCTAAACCGAATATGATTAAATTTTGTGGGTAGCCTTGAAATAGCCCCACTTAAAATTTAGTTCAAGTTTCTATGACCAGTTGTTCTCGAGATATTAGTGAAAAACGAAACTTCGTTTATTTCACCATCAAGGGAGAACGGCTGAACCGAATTTAGGGTGAGCGTCAATAAATAAATCTTGTTAACTTTCGCGGCACACGTTTTTCGCCGAAATTTTGCTCAAACAGTTGTAAAATATTTTCTGATAGATAAAATACAATGCTTATATTAAAACTAAATTTGATACTCAATAAAACATAGAATATATTTTTTATTTTAATTCAAAATATTTTTGGTGCTGCCATCTGTTGTAATTTAATTCATACCGACTATTTTTATTTTTTAATGAACATTTTAAAATGTCTATTCCTTCTAATACGCTATTAAATACAACAACAGATCATATATAATAATGCCACAATCGCGGAAATGTAATTGAAATTGGTTTTGGAGACAAAGGAACTTGAAGACAAAGCTGCAGTCCTCAATGATGTACATTCAGATCACCCTTATCAAATGTATAGAATGAGAAATGACCTTTCCGTGATTGTGGCATTATTATATATGATCTGTTGTTGTATTTAATGCTGTATTAGAAGGAATAGATATTTAAAAATGTTCATACCGATAATTTTTTATTTTTTAATGAATTAAATTACAACAGATGGCAGCGCCAAAATTATTTTGGATTAAAATAAAAAATATATTCTGTTTTATTGGGTATTAAATTTAATTTTAATATAATCTAAGCATTGCATTTTATCTTTCAGAAAATATTTCGCAACTGTTTGAAAAGAATTTCGGCGAAAAATGTGTGCCACGAAAGTTAACAAAGCGCGGATAGGGCAGAAGATTTACTGACGCTCACCCTTTATGGAATTTTGTGAGTAGTTTTGAAATAGACCCCCTTAAATTTTGTCTTAAGTTTCGAGTTTCTAAGACGAGGGGTTGTCGAGATATTAATGAAAAACACAACTTTTTCCCTAGGAGTTCTACTCTCAAACTCCCTGGTTCTTGAAAACGTAAACTTGAATTAAAACTTTGTTTCTGAGTTTGATGGCAAATTTTTGCGCTAAATAGTCACTTTCTGAAATCGTGAATTGTTTGAAAACATGAATTTAAATGGAAAATCTATCATCATGGTTTATTTTTCACAAGCATGAACTCAACGATGAAAAGTATTAAGAAATCAAAATGGTTAATTCATTTTTAGAATTTTATGAGGATATATCATGTTGCTCAGTAACGCAATTAAATTAAATATTTTTGTTAATGTTTACTGTTATTTTTTTTTTATTGGAATAATAAATAAATGGATATAAAAATGTACTATCTTATACATGAACGGCTAGATTTTACTTTTAATTATATTAATTGCGGACTGCGTACATCACTTTCATTTATTTTGGCAAAGAGTTTCCAAACTTATATATTGTGTTTAGCTAATAAACTCATATATTGTGTTTAGCCAATAAATTCATTTAGCCAAATGTTGAAACTGATAAAGAGTAGAACTGGTATATCTTCTAATACAATTTTAGTGTTTTCATTTAGTATATACAAACGGGATCACGATATTTTATTCAGATCTGCAAATTCAGAGCTACGAATTTGGCGGGATATCGCTAACTTGGCAAATTTCTTAAACGTTGCCAAAGTGACTGAAATGTCGCCAAATTGATGAAAACGACGCAAATCAATGAAATTTATTTTGTTTTGTTATAAGAAAATACTGAAATGATGTTTCGTTAGTATTTGTCTGTCAGTCCAACCGTTCTACTTAGTAACGCATTTAGCGAATTTTTAAAATGTCACCAAATTGATACAAAATATTTGTAAATCCATAAAAATATCTTGAAATTGATAAAATTGCACTAAATAAATGAAAGTAATTGTGTTTTGTTATTGGATAGTATAGTGATGACGTTTCGTCAATTTGCTGCTAACTGGGACTGTCGGTTCTACAGTCCCATTTCGCGATTTTTTTAAAATGTCGTTAAATTGACGAAAATGTCGCCAAATCTTCCATAGAGATAGCATTATTCAAACGATATTTTTTCCACCAATTTATTTGAAGGAAATGGTATCATGTCGCTTAGCAACGGATTTAAATCCTATGTATTTATGCTGCAGACGATTTTTATTAAATCTTTTCCGACTTGAATAATAAAGATATGTATATAAAATAAATTTCATTGTCATTACATTTTTAACTGGATAATATCAGTTACGGTCTTCAGGTTTAAACATTATTATTATTGATATTTTCTGAGATTATTGATTCAGAGATTATAGATATTTTCAAGCTATGTCATTGTTTTACTGCGGCAAAAATTATTGAAACCCATATATTGCACTTTGTACGAAAAATCTTCTACAAATGCACGGGTATATCTTCTAATCTACGAGAAAATAGATAGTGCAGGTATATATTGGCATATATTTTGACATATATTGTAATCAAGTACGGCTTTCTGGTATGAAGATTACTGGGATTATTGATATTTTCAATTTAATTCGTCATCTGTTTTATTTTGGCAAAGATTTTTGAGACTCATATTGTAATACGTGTAATCTTCTCCTAACACTCGGACATATATATCTTCTAGTCTACGACATTATAAGTAGTACGGGTATATATATCTTACCATATAATTTTAGTACTTTCATTTTGGCATGTATTGGAATCAATTACTGTCTTCAGGTTTAAAGATTACGGGTTTATTGATATTTTCAATTTATACATATAATCTACGAATACAGGTTATATCTTCTAATATTCGCGTATATAAGTAGTACGGGTCCCATACAATTTTAACGCTTTTATTTTACATATATGAATTCAATTCCATATTTTTTGTATATACTGTTTTAGTATGCTGCTAGTATTTAATAATATTCCAATACATTAATGTATAATGGTATTTACTTACCTAGTGTTGCACAAGCCTTCTGCCTGTGTTTACCTAAAAATTATTTTAATCATAATAGGGATTTTGCTAAGGATATTCTAGTCATTTGTGAAAATTTTATGAACTAAATCTCCTTAATTTAACCAAAAATCTGATGTGGACAGCACATGACTTACCTTATATAATGCAATGAATTTACTACTTTTACAGTAAAAAAAAAATAGATTATTTTTATAGTAGTTATTTATATTCTTTCCAAGATATTGAATTTTCGTCAATGAGTCTTCATTGATTTAGCGTTATTTTTATCCATTTGGCGAGTTTTTCGTTAATTTAGCAACATTTAAAAATGTATCCAAGTTGGCGACATTCCACCAAATTCGTCGCCAAAATCTCGCCAAGCGTTATGGACGAAGAAATAAGTTATTCTTATAGCAGATAAATGACTATTGGCTTTCAAATACAAAAGTATTACTCAAAGTATCCTTTTTCATGAATGGAAGGAGCTAGATCCACGAGAATGATGTCACCCAATTTATCGCATAGTATTACATATGAAAAGTGAACATGTTTCTCAATAGGATATTTTTTTTTTTTACTTTTTAATAATTTTTTTTTTTAAATGTGCAATATTTCGATAACGGTTCATGTTAGCATTCTAAAATTTATGTCAATCGTTTTCTAATGAAAATTTACATAAGAAATATCTATTTGCGTAACTTTATTAGATGTTTTGATTTTTTGACGATTTTTTCAAAATTTCACTCGAAAATTTAGGAGGGTTCTGAACAGTCGATTGCATATAAAAGCAATAGGCTTCCAGTGTTTACGGATTGTGATTTTTGTACCAAATTTCGTTCGAATCGGTCCATTCGTTCGTTAGTTATCGTCTCCACAGACTCACTGACACACACACACACACAGACATCACTTCAAACATGTTTGATTCGTGATCAGGATGCTTGAAACGCGTCCTCCCGTCGAAAACTCTAATTCGAATTTTCGACCCCGTCACAATACTTTCCTTATACATTATTGTATATAAGGAAAGTAAAAAGGGTAAAATTTCTGAACTGGATTATTATTAAACCAGAAAAAGTCCTTAGTTTTTGCCAACAATTATTTTATTAAAATGTATTAATTATGATTATTTTAGTTTTTATCATAAAAACGTAATTTTATCATTGAGCATATTGAGGCAATAACACCATAATACATGTTAAAAATCTGATGTGGGCAACACATGACTTTCCTTATATAACGTAATGAATTTACCACTTTTACAGTAAAATAAATAGATTTTTCTTATAGTAGATACTAATATTCTTTCCAAGATATTGAATTTTCGACAATTAGTTGTCATTTCATTGATTTAGCGTCATTTTTATCCATTTGGCGAGATTTTCGTTAATTTGTCAACATTTCAAAAAGTCGCCAAGTTGGCGACATTCCGCCAAAATTCGTCGCCAAAATCTCGCCAAACATAATGGACAAAGAAATAAGTTATTCTTACAGCAGATAAATGAATATTGGCGTTCAAATACAAAAGTATTACTCAAAGTATCTTTTTTCATGAATGGAACGATCTAGATCCACGAGAATGATGTCATCCAATATATCGCATGGTATTACTGAAAAGTGAACATGTCTCTTAAGAGGAAATATTTTTTTTTTATTTTATATGACTTTCTGATGATTTTTTTGAAAAATGTGCAATATCTCGAGAACGGTTCATGTTAGCGTTCTAAAATTTATATCAATCGTTTTCTAATGAAAAATTACATAAGAAATGTCTATATGCGTAACTTTATTAGTGGTTTTGATTTTTTGACTATTTTTTCCAAATTTCATTTGAAAATTTGGGGGTGTTCTTAACATTCGATTGTGTATAAAAACAATAGGCTTCCAGTGTTTACGGATTGTGATTTTTGTACCAAATTTGGATCGAATCGGTCCATTCGTTTGTCAGTTATCGTCTTCACACACTCTCTCACACACATACTTTCACACACACACAGACATCACTTCAAAAATGTTTGATTCGTGATCAGGGATGCTTGAAACGTGCTCTCCCGTCGAAAACTCGATTTCGAATTTTCGACCCCGTCACAATACTTTCCTTATACATTATGTATATAAGGAAAGTAATAGGATTTTCTTATAGTAGATACTAATATTCTTTCCAAGATATTGAATTTTCGACAATTAGTCGACATTTTCATTGATTTAGCATCATTTTTATCCATTTGGCGAGATTTTCATTAATTTGGCAACATTTCAAAAAAGTCGCCAAGTTGGCGACATTCCGCCAAATTCGTCGCCAAAATCTCGCCAAGCGTTATGCACTAAGAAAAAAGTTATTCTTACAGCAGATAAATGACTATTGGCGTTCTAATACAAAAGTATTATTCAAAGTATATTTTTTCATGAATGGAACGAGCTAGATCCACGAGAATGATGTCACTCAATTTATCGCATGGTATTACATATGAAAAGTGAACATGTTTCTCAATAGGAATTTTTTTTTTTTATGTGACTTTTTCATAATTTTTTTGAAAAATGTACAATATCTCGAGAACGGTTCGTGTTAGCGTTCTAAAATTCATGCCAATCGTTTTCTAATGAAAAATTACATAAGAAATGTCTATTTGCGTAACTTTATTAGCGGTTTTGATTTTTTAACGATTTTTTCAAAATTTCATTCGAAAATTTAGGGGGGTTCTGAACATTCGATCACGTATAAAAACAATAGGCTTCCAGTGTTTACGGATTGTGATTTTTGTACCAAATTTGGTTCGAATCGGTCCATTCGTTCGTCAGTTATCGTCTCCACAGACTCACTGACACACACATACTTTCACACACACACACACAGACATCACTTCAAAAATGTTTGATTCGTGATCAGGGATGCTTGAAACGTGCTCTCCCGTCGAAAACTCGAATTCGAATTTTCGACCCCGTCACAATACTTTCCTTATACATTATGTATATAAGGAAAGTAATAAAAAATATATATACATCGTAATTAACCATTATAATAGAACTATATCAATCATCAATTTAAGGGATCCCTTCTCATATTTAACCAATAACTAATAGCATATTGAACATATACAGTCCCTCGCACCAGTAGTATATTAATATAACATTACATAACAATATAATTGTATACCATCTTAGTATTTAGGTATAATTGGTTGTCCTTTATTATATAATTTAAGATAAAAGTCAAATTTAATATTTTTTGTAATTATATATTGCAAAATACTACTTGAGCATTCAGGTAGTTTAATCACCAATTTGGAATTTTTATGTCAAGGACATGGGGTTTAATGAATTGGGTATCTTCCAATGAATATTTATTTAGTGTGGGAAGGGGGGGGGGTCCCTCTTAATGCTTCGTATGTGGCAGACAGATTAAATGGTTAAATGTATCAATCTGTTGATTATTACTTTCCTTATATACATAACGTATAAGGAAAGTATTGTGACGGGTCGAAAATTCGAATTCGAGATTTCGACGGCAGAGCACGCTTCAAGCATCCCTGATCACGAATCGAACATTTTTTAGGTGATGTCTGTGTGTGTGTCAGTGAGTCTGTGGAGACGATATCTCACGAACGAATGGAGCGATTCAAATGAAATTTGGTACAAAAATCACAATCCGTGAATACTGGAAGCCTATTGTTCTTAAACGTAATCGAATGTTCAGAACCCGGCCTAAATTTTCGAGTGAAATTTTGAAAAATTAAAACCTTTAATAAAGTTACGCAAATATACATTTCTTATGTAATTTTTCCTTAGAAAACGATTGACATAAACTTTAGAACGCTAGCATGTACTGTTCTCGAGATATTGCACATTTTTCAAATAAATTTATCAAAAAATCCCATAAATTAAAAAAATATATTAATTTTGAGAAAAATGTTCACTTTTCATACGTAATATCATGCGATAAATTGGGCGACATCATTCTCGTGGATCTAGCTCCTTCCATTCATGAGAAAAAATACTGTGAGTAATATTTTTGTATTTGAACGCCAATAGTTATTTATCTGCTATAAGAATAACTTATTTCTCCGTCCATATCGCTTGGGGAGATTTTGGCGCCGAATTTGGCGGAATGTCTCCAACTTGGCGACTTTTTCAAATGTTGCTAAATTAACGAAAATCACACTAAATATATAAATATTTGGATAAAAATGACACTAAATCAATGAAAATGACAACTAATTGACGAAAATTCAATATATTGGAAAGAATATAAATATCTACTATAAGAAAAACCTATTTTTGTAGTGTAAATGTAGTAAATTCATTGCATTATATAAGGCAAGTCATGTGTTGCCCACATCAGATTTTTTTTTTTTTTAAGTAATGGAGTTTTAACATGGCAGCATAGGACGAAATTTGATATAATTATGCATTTAAGGGGTTATTTATGGCTCAATAATCACGAAACCTAACAGTTTCAATCATTGAAGTGAAAAATGTCCGCGATATAATTTTTGTGTTCGTGACGTCATTAGCTCCTCTCGGGGAGACAATTTACCTCCCCGAGTGGGTACATTGTCAAACTGGGTATCAATCGAGCGAGTCAAGCCCTTTAAAATGAAGGAGTAACATGCTATAATTGTGATCATTTGGCCCAACAATACAGATTAAAAAAAATCTGATGTGGGCAACACATGACTTTCCTTATATGATGTAATGAATTTACTACTTTTACAGTAAAAAAATAGGATTTTCATATAGTAGATACTAATATTCTTTCCAAGACATTGAATTTTCATCAATGAATCTTCATTGATTTAGCGTTATTTTTATCCATTTGGCGAGTTTTTCGTTAATTTAGCAACATTTAAAAAAGTATCCAAGTTGGCGACATTCCACCAAATTCGTCGCCAAAATCTCGCCAAGTGTTATGGACGAAGAAATAAGTTATTCTTATAGCAGATAAATGACTATTGGCTTTCAAATACAAAAGTATTATTCAAAGTATATTTTTTCATGAATGGAACGAGCTAGATCCACGAGAATGATGTCACTCTATTTATCGCATAGTATTACATATGAAAAGTGAACATATTTCTCAATAGGAATTTTTTTTTTTATGCGACTTTTTCATAATTTTTTTGAAAAATGTACAATATCTCGAGAACGGTTCATATTATCGTTCTAAAATTTATGCCAATCGTTTTCTAATGAAAAATTACTTAAGAAATGTCTATTTGCGTAACTTTATTAGCGGTTTTGATTTTTTGACGATTTTTTCAAAATTTCATTTGAAAATTTTGGGGGGTTCTGAACATTCGATTACGTATAAAAACAATAGGCTTCCAGTGTTTACGGATTGTGATTTTTGTACCAAATTTGGTTCGAATCGGTCCATTCGTTCGTCAGTTATCGTCTCCACAGACTCACTGACACACACACACACATACACACACACAGACATCACTTCAAAAATGTTTGATTCGTGATCAGGGATACTTGAAACGTGCTCTCCCGTCGAAAACTCGAATTCGAATTTTCGACCCCGTCACAATACTTTCCTTATACATTATGTATATAAGGAAAGTAAAAAAAAAATTATTCTTGTAAAATTTTCAAAAAAAAAAAATTACAAGCTACTTAAAAATGGATTCTAGTATGAGACAGTCGTGTCGAGTCACACGCCAGTTAATTTTCGTATACAATCAATTTATTAAATGTTCGCGAATGTGCAGGTTTATTATAGATTAACTTCAAACAGAAACTATCCTTTGTTTCATTTGTCTCGAAACTGTTTTTACATGCATTTTTGTAATGTATCTTTTTTAACTTTCCCTACATCTATAGTATAATAATGCAGAGGAAAAATATTATGTCCTTGCCGAATAATCGAGTTTTAGACGGAAACGCACGTTTCAAGTATCCCTGAACTCAATCGAATGTTTTTGAGGTGATATCTGTCTGTACGTGTGTGTGTATCATTGAGTCTGTGGAAGTATTTCTGAACGAATAAAGCAATTCGAAGAAAATTTAGTACGATTATCACAATCAATGAAAACTAGAGCCCTGTTGATTTTAAACTGGATCGAATGTTCGGCAGATCCCCAAATTTCTTAAAGAATTTTTGAAACATTATCAGAACATCAGAATATTTAATAATGTTACATAAATAATCATTCCATGCGTAATTTATAATTAGAAAACGAATCGCACCGATTTTAGAACGTTAACATGAACCGTTCTCGACATTATAGCACGTTTTTGGATAAACAAAGCAAAGTTACATAAAACTATAATAAGTAGCAACAAGTATCCTTAAACGGGTTGACATTGACGATACATTTGGCTAAATATCATGAACTTGGCGACTTTTTGAAAGTGTTGGCACGTTGACGAAAATGTCGTCAAATTGGCAGAAAATGACGTTCAATTAATGAAAATGATGCTAACATTGATGAAAAATGATGCTAACATTAATTGGTATCTTCAGAACATGAAGTTCAATTTCTTTGATAATATACTGTCTTTTTAGGGGAATTAATATTTTTAATTCGAAATATAGTGCGTTTCACTGTTTGTGGGGGTCAGGTATGTTTTATTAGGGGCGGTCCAGTGGCGTAGCGTTCATTGAGGCTAAAAAGCTAAACCTCCCCTGCTTAAAATCTAATTTAAAGAATTATTTAAACATACTTTTATTTATTATAATTTTTTAATCATTTTTCGAAAATATATGTATTATTTAGAAAATTGTTACATTTTACTTGCTTAAAGTGACACTCACTATTCAAAGTATTTTTCCCATTAAAATGCGTATTTCAATGTTTTAGAAGCTAAAATCATCCAGCCTTCATCGTCTATAGGAGAAACGTGGCATTCAGACCACCTATTTGTTAAACTCCTCCCTAACTGATTAACTAACAATGGAAGCTAGTTTATAGAAAGGCGTGGCTATTGGAAGGTTTTGGTTTCAAAGGGGTGCCTAGTCCGGGTTTAAAATACCAGACTTAAATCCCCAGAATAAAGAGAGAAAATGTAAATGAAAGAAAGGATTTTTTGATAAGGGAGTTTACAAAAGGCATAAAGATTGCTCGGAGAATTTGAGATCATCCGAGTCTTAAGAAAGAGAAAATCAGAAATTTATTTTATAGACCAATTATTAAAATACTAGGGGGGTGAAGAACCAAAAAGGAGAGGAGAAGTTTGAATTTAACGTGGGAGTGCTCTCAATGTGGCGCAGGGCCTTGCATAACACATTGTTTTGCCAGATGCCGCAAAAACGACGAGAGGGGGGGGGGGAGATGGTCGAATGCAAAGCAAATTATCCCAAAAGCTAGGGTATTAAACGTTCAAAGGAATGACGATAGAAGGTTGGGAAGACTTGGTAATGTACGAAGCTATTCTGTCCGCCTACGCTTAGGGTGAAGCGGAATGTTATCACGACGCCCGAGCAGGGCCCGTGGTCGCTTCCTACATTTAGGAAGCCGAGGGTCATAATTTGAAATGTTAAGAAGAATAGCGTTTCCAACCTTCGGGAGATCAAGATGAAAGGGTAAAGCAAGTTTCCGGACATGGGCCAAAAAGGTTTTAATTTTGAGATCTCTATGAATGACGTCATTCCTAACGAAAAGTGGAGCATTTACGATCATTCTCAGGGTAATGTTTTGCTGAGTTTGAAGTCTCTTAATGTTAACGTCAGAAGCAGTTCCCCAAATAGCAGAACCGTACGTCATGATGGGCCTGATGTAGGCTTTGTAGAGCAATAATTTGTTAGAAAGTGACAGACGGCTATTTCTAGCCAAAAAGGGGTGCAGCTGGGCTCTTGCCCCCCTTCACCTTCTTAACGATGTTAAGAATGTGAGGAGTCCAAGTTAATTTTGAATCAATAAGTACACCCAGGTACTTATAGCTGTTCGTCCAGGAAATCGGTTCGTTATTCAATACAAGATTGGGGGGGGGGGGGGGGGCTATTGCTTCCCCATTTTTAACCCTTTATAAACAATCAATGATTGGATGTGATACGTGACGTTTCATCAATGATGGGTAGGTGAAGGTGGGTAGTGCAAGCCTAATGGGTCCTCCATTTTGTGTCAAACACGATTCTATTAATTACTATTCATAGAAAATAATCATTATTTGTAATACTAAAGAATTTGAGTCATTTTTCACAAATAACCTAGGATTTACCCAACTTTAAACAATCTCAAGACGAAAAAATATACTAATAATGACTGCCATTATTAAACTTAAGTAGTTTGCAAAGTAGACTTAGCTCTTTATATAGGCGTCAATATGGCGAAGCATCCGTTTGCGTATTTGGGAGTTTTAAAAAGAATAAGTTTCATTTCCTTTTAAAATCCCCTGTTAGACGAGAATCTCAGTTAAATAAAAGTGGTTGATAATTTTTAGCGGATTTTTAGCATATTGTAATTATAAAATATTTTTTAAGTTTTCATAGTATAGCATTTGTAAATAATTAATATACAATATTGTTTAGGGTGTTGATTACAGTGATTTTCAATTAAGCTTATGTTCCAGATTTCTCATAAATTTTCAGTGCACTTTTTCATACATGGGCGCATGTAAAACGTTTTCCGGAAAGGGAAGGGGGGGGGGGTGTAAACTCAAGAATAAAATGTGTAACATCGCCTCTAGATTGATGCCTGCCTTTATCTTGAATATCCAAGAAGGGGGGGGGGGGGGGCGTGTCCTTCCCTATGAGCGACCATGATTTCATATTTAATAAAATGGTTATAAAAGTTCAACTAATTTAGAAATAAGGAAACATTTAAAATGTTATACTTTGTATGTATTTATCTTACATAGGTAATATATTTTAAAATATTATACATTTCATTCACTCTTAGCAATTTTATGTTACATTATTTTATTTTACTCACCAAGAAAATAAAACTTATTGATAGTGCGAATTCCAATATAAATTCATTTATCATATACACACAAAACCTTTTTCAAGTTAAAATAACAATCGCTCAACTTCTTCAGTCTAAGAATATCACGCTACGCTATTGGGGAGGTCTAAGTTGTCTTAAATTAATTGCGTTTTAAGAGGAATTATATAGTAATTATGCTTCTGTATGGAGTCGTATGTCAATTTAGAGTACTTTTATTTATTAAAAACAAAACATGACTATAATTTTTAATTTTAATCATAGGAATTGGTTGATTTGAACTCAAACCATTGGTTTAATACAGCAAAAGTTTAGTTTTTAATTATTAATAAAGTTTAATAATTAAAAACTAAACTTATTAATAATTAAAAGACGAGAAAGATTGACAGATGGAGTGTATGACTTATCAGAGGTTTATAGTTTTACTTACACTACGCTACAGTCAAATAAGCTTTGTCGCAAGTATAGCACGGAGTCCTTGTGCAGTTGGAGAGGGATGAGAGTGGGGGGGAGGGAGGTGTCTCATAGCTTTTGAGCTTCATAGTAAATCCTCCACTATAGCTGTATTTTAAAATGTCTAAAATTTATTTTTATCCAATCTTGAACGCAGTTACTAACGCGGCTTGGGCTTACCGATGAAGCCAGACAAAATAGGTGAATGTGTCTCGTGTCTTTTTTTTCTCTCATAAGAATGTATTTTATTTAACTTTAAAATACATGTGTGTGGAACAGGTTTGGCATATTGGGGTTTTGAAAGACGTGTGACAACTCAACACTGGGAGAAAAGTGGGGGAGGGGAGGCAATGAGTAACGGCTACATTCGAATGCCAAGCCAAGGAAAAGTCAAAAATAACATGTATATGATGTGTTTATGATTCGTCTTGCATCGTTTTTCTGTTTAGCCGCTCATCACAAACTCAAAATATAGGTGTATTCAATACTGGGAGTTGCATTAAATTCACGGAAGCTGTGCTTTGCAGTGGCGGCTCGTCAGATGAATCGCTGCTGTACTTAGTTATCGGTTGAATGGGCTTAGCGAATTTTTCAGACTCATTTGGCTATTTTTAGACAATATTTGACAACACTTGTGCCAGCAGCGCAATGTATTTTAATGGTGTTCGTTGTCGAGGAGGAGGGGGAATCCTACCACTGAATCTGCTTCACCCTTTCCTGAAGTCACGGGCCCCCACTGCTTCTTTGTGGTGTTTTGTGAAGTAAATAATATAGTCTGCTCTAATACCCATTTGTTGCTGAATGTTTACCACTCCAGATCTTTGGATTTATAAATGCTGAATTTGGTTTCTAAATGAAACATAGGTGTTCGTATTCAGGTGTGCTTTAAACGATCAAGCTCTAAATAATTGTGGTCTACCTCAAAATTGTTAAAAAAAAAAAAAAAAAAAAAAAATCCAACGTTTCTGATGTTTTCTGCTGCTTCTAACTTGGGACTAATCCCCTTGCAAATATTTCTATACCTGGCTCCATCTAGATTTCCATTCAGTTACGTCACATAAATTCTTCTTCAACATTAGCTTTGCGGCACCCCATCGCTTGGCGGGAAAAAAAATAAAAAAGTAAATGACAAAAGGACGATTTTTATTGTTATTTTTATCTTATTTTTTATTCTCCACACCAGGCATACTTAGTGTCTCAGCCAAAGCTAAGGGGTAAATTTAGAACTGTCTGAAATGGGACGAACGTCGTCCTCTCCTCCTTCACTCTTGCATTTTCGTGAGGAGCGGAGAGCAAATTTTCAGTTTTCTTGTTCCGCGAATTCTAGCGTAAGTTTGTTTGCCCTTTCGTGAACTCTGCTTTGCAGTCGTCACTGATGCTTTCACTTTGTTATTTCTACCCTACTTTGGATTACCTTTAACATTTCAAGTGAGTTTGTGTGACTTTCTCTTATCACTGTTATTAGTCAATTGTATTTTGGATATAACAATGCCGAACGTAACGGTGCTCTTCTATATTTGCCCTCTAAATGTTCCAAGCAATCTCGTTGAATCACAAGCGTTGATTTTATTTATTTTTTGCAGACGATTTATTTTCGTAAATGAATGAAAACAAGCATTTTGAATGGAACTATTATTAGCACAAAAGAAACTCGATGTTATATTAATCACAATCACTTATTTTAAATTATCAAATGTACAAATATATTTTTATTCCAGTTTTAATTACGAATTTCTTATTTTGACGTTTTATACCAGAAACCCTAAATCAGAGATTTCAGTCAATTTTTTTTTATCTATATTTTAATACCGGTAGTGATTCGAAAATTTCGATTTTTTATAATTATCAGACTGTTGGATAGAGAATTATTTATGATTTATTCTTTAAAGTTTTTGATTTTCATTATTTTTAATGTTATTAACAATATCAGTTATTAATGTCGCTCATTGCAATAATTTGTTCGGAGAATGGAGGTTTTTTTTTTTTTTTTTTTCTTCTTCTCTGATATCATCTTATGATAATTTGGAATTTTATTCTAAATTCATTACAATGTTTAGTGTTTCAGAGCAAGATGTTTTCAAAAATATTATCTCTATTTTTCCTTAATTCAGCATATTAATGTTTATAGTCCTTACTGCGTAATCAACTTCTGAAGTATGTTTGGAATTTAATTCCTTCAAATAAATATTTTAATCTTATCCGCCTTCTTATCCTAGATTTTTCAGATATTTTCATTGCCTTATGTAATAGTAATAGATTTATTTTATGCAATTATTTTTCTTTTGTAAAATGCGTCTTCATTCGTTTTGCTCGGTTGTATTTAGTGGTTAATTTATTTATTTTAATTTTTATTTATTTTTTCGGATCGAGAAAGGTATAATTTATCAACCCTATTATTATTTTACTACTTTAAAATTGTTCATTTCATTGCAGTGTTTTTATGTTCATGTTTAATTAGAAGTGAGGGGGGGGGGGTCTAGAACAGAAAATTTTCGAGAAAAAAAAATTTATTAAGCTAAAAAACGTTTCAAATAGTGTAGAATCGAATGACATATAAAATTTACATAAATCCTTTAATTTAAACTTTAAGAAATTAAACATTAGAAACTTGATTTTCCGATACTTATTGCATAAAACAGAACTTTAAAACTTTGTTTTCTCAGAAATTGAATTCTTAAAAAATTTATAAAATTATATAACTCAAGAAATATTTGAGCTAGAACCATGAAATTTTGGACATAATGTATCTATAATGTTAACTTTAATTTATCTTCAGAACGAACAGAATTTGTACATAAAGTTCTAAATTTACTGTGTTTGATACATAATTCACTCATACAAAAAGACAGGAGGGTTTTTCCCCCCTCCGACTTAAAATAACTTTTTTTTATCATATATCAACGCATTCTTTTATACAAATTAAAGATCATGCTTTCATCCAACAAAAAATATCTTTATTTGTAAATAGTGTTTAAATTCATCATTATTTATAATTTGGAATTCGGTTTTCAGGAAAACAATATTTTTTTAATTTCTCGCAGTATAAAGTATAAATAAGGGAAACCGGAAAAATAATCAGCAAAGGAGGATTTAGTTATAATAGTTGCACACATCGGAATTGATAATTTCATAAAAATGCAACATTTAATTTTCTTTACCACCCTCTAATAGAAGAAAATAGTAATAAAACCCCTCTAATAGTAAAATTTTCCTCACGCTTAATTAGAACGAAAGAAATTTACCTAGTGTACCTTTTGATGAAAAATTCGCTTATAAATTTACCTACAAAATGAGTATTTACTTATTATTTTCTGCTAATTCGGTAACTGAAATTTCGTATTTTGGCACTACTATCGGTAAGTAACAGACTTTTACAAAATCAGTTAAAGTATTCAAAGATATATAAATTTTAAATAATGAAATTGAAAACACATGAAGTGTTTAGTCAATTGAAATTGTTTAAACATATGTTCAATATAGCGTAAACATTTGAAACTTCGTATTAGAATTTAAATATTTTAATTTTTTTACATTTTTGTAAAAATTAAAAATATTTCAATGTTCTCTGAATGCGTGAATCTGAATGCGTGTATAAAGCTCAGAGTTTTAGAGCTTTAATTAATTTCTCATAGTATAAAGGATAAATTAACAAGACAAAAAATAATAAATTATTAAGACAATTTTTAAGTGAAACAGGAAAAAATAATCAGCAAATATTGGAGGATTTAGTTATAATAGTTACATACATCGGAATTGATAATTTCATAAAAATGCAAAATTTAATTTTCTGTACCACCCTCTAATAGAAGAACATGCCAATTAGTAAAATTTATAGCATATAGCATCGGATACTGAAAGTGATGCCATAATCTGGGCAGCCCGCTTTTAACACTTTCCAATATAGTTGAAAAGTGTTTGTGACTTTTTTCATTCTGTCTGTCTGTCCGTTCGCACGATAACTGCTGTAAAAATGACTTTATCAAGATAAAAGTTTAGTATGTTGTTGAAACGTTCTGTGGGACATATGGGAATGTAAATGCATACATCCACTTAGTTTTGGATTGAACCCGGGTTGTAAAAGTGAAATACATTGAACCCTATGGGACCTAATTTTTCAAACATTTTTTAAGCAAAATTAAAATTCACAAATTGCTTTAAAAATTTTAGGAAATATTTCAATTATCCCATAAAATATATATAAAAAAAATTCAGCAAAATATGTTCGTTTTTTTTTTAAATAAAAATTAAAATAATAATTACACCCATATTATATGAAGAGCACGTGACCTACTTCAAAATAAAATGTGGCATCCATCTTTTTTTCCCAGTGTAAAAATCGTGATTTTTAAAGTTCTTTTAAATTTATATTTACTGTTGCATTCGTCCTAAAATTGCTTTATTTCTGCTTATTTTCTGTACATCTGTATTCTGTGTCAACGCAATTACAATATATTTGAGTTTAAATGATCATCAAACTTTGATTATTTCTACAACGAAGCCTAATTTTAATGGAGGCAGACTGTAAACAAGTGATTGTAAGATGAGTTGTACAACAATGAGTTGCTAATTTTTTTTTCACGCAAAATTATTTAGCTCTGGAGTCTGGAACAAAAGTGATATGAATAAAATATTCATTACTTTTACATAGAAAGCCAGACGATTTATATTTCGATGACGTCGTCATTTGAATAAAGTTCATTTTTTTCGATGAAGTTAATTTTTTAAACATAATAAATTATTGTAGTACTGTGATAATTTAAAATATATCTACGCTGAATGTATCGCATTTTAGAGATGTTTAAATAAAATTACATTTCAGTTGGAAAGTGGTTCATAATCAATGCTTTATGCATGATTGATTTTTCTTGTTTACATAATGCAATCAATGCCTATCAGCGGCACCAATTTCGTAGATTCGAGACACTTTTTGAACCCCCCAATAATTTTGTTGCTGGTTTCTTGAACCCTTAGTATTTTTTGTGCGTATTTAGTGGGAGAAATATATGCATAAATTTTATTTTCATTATATCAATTCTTCAAGTTTTCCATTATTCATTTCCTGTTTACTATATATAAGATGTGCATAGAAATCCACCCCTCAGACTGTTTATTGTATTCTGCATACAAAATTTTAACACTCAGAAATGATTTAAATATAAATTTTTTTGACTTTTTTAACATTGACAAAAGTACTTAAAAATAAATTTTGCCATTATTTTTTTATTATTATTGTTACTTTTATAAAGATAATTGAGTTGAAAATCCACACGGTATCTATATATTGTATATAATAATTTTGCGCTTACAGAAGTAAAAAGATCTGATGTGGGCAGCACATGACTTTCCTTATATAATGCACTGAATTTACTACTTTTATAGTTAAAAAAATGTTATTCTTATAGTAGATATTTATATTCTTTCCAAGATATTGAATTTTCTTCAATTAGTCGTCATTTTCATTGATTTAGCGTCATTTTTATCCATTTGGCGAGATTTTCGTTACTTTGGCAACATTTAAAAAAGTCGCCAAGTTGAAGACATTCCACCAAATTCGTCGCCAAAATACCGCCAAACGTTATGGGCGGAGAAATATGGTATTCTTACAGCAGGTAAATGACTATTGGCCTTCAAATACAAAAGTATTACTCAAAGTATCTTTTCTCGTGAATGGAACAAGTTAGATCCACGAGAATGATATCACCACATTTATCGCATGATATTACATATGAAAAGTGAACATGTTTCATAACAGTTAATATATTTTTTAATTTATGGGATTTTTTGATAAATTTATTTCAAAAATGTGCAATATCTCGAGAACAGTTCATGCTAGCGTTCTAAAGTTTATGTCAATCGTTTTCTATGGAAAAATTACATAAGAAATGCCTATTTGCGTAGCTTTATTAAAGGTTTTGATTTTTTGATGATTTTTTAAAAATTTCTCTCGAAAATTTAGGGGTTTCTGAACATTCGATTGTGTTTTAAAACAATAGGCTTCCAGTATTCGCGGATACTGATTTTTGTACCAAATTTCATTCGAATCGCTCCGTTCGTGAAATATCGTCTCCTCAGACTTACTGCCACAAACACACACGTACATACTTTCACACACACACACACAGACATCATCTTAAAAATGTTCGATTTGTTATCAGGGATGCTTGAAACGTGCTCTCCCGTCGAAAACTCGAATTCGAATTTTCAACCCCGTCACAATACTTTCCTTATACATTATGTATATAAGGAAAGTAATAAATGAAATAAATAATTAAAAGGAAGGTAAAAAAATTATTTTTCTGTGCTTAACAATAATTCGCTTCATTTTAGTATTTCAGACGTCTCATTGTGTCAAATAATCTGCCCGAATGGAATTTAAATTAGACTTTAATACTTTGAAAAATGCATGATTTAAAATTTCTGGAACCCCTAATAGTTTTTCAAGTTAGCGTCTATGATGCCTATACCTCTTTCACGGCGATATTATGATGTAACCATGGAGCTTTACGTCGAGTTCGAAATTGACACGGATTCTGACGTTTAAATATAAATTTTTTTTTCTACTTAGTGATTAGTAATTGGCTGATCCAAGGAGTTAGAGTTCCTTTACCTTCATGAATGAACTCTTATGCAACATTATGCACGAGTTGAGATGTAATTTTATTTAAATTATTATTAAAAGATATTTTTCCGGTTTTTAATCTTTATCATGTGTTTATTTTTATTAGCAAATGGTCGAAATAGTAATCAGATCAAAATTAAGCTATCCCCCCCCCCCCACCTAAAAAAAATCCCCATTCTATTGTAACGATTATACCGAACATATCCTATGAATAAATCAGTATTTGAAATTACTTATAGGGCAGAATACCAGCGGATCACACTAGTTTTAAAAAAATGTTTTAAATACATAAAGGATTAAAAAGTTCTTTTTAGAGCTTTAAAGCTTTTCTCGTAGTAATCTCGATCGTAATTGGCGACGCCAATATCCAAAACTAATGTCTTAGTTTGATTAATTTAAATCTAAATCTCGAAATACTAAGTGGAATTTTGTATTTGCTGTTCAAAATTTAACAATATCAAGCTTACTTTTAAACTTTTTCAAACATTTTGATTGCATACTGTTACTCAACATATATGCTCAGAAATTGGGCGGACCTCATACTGACTTCATTAAAAATGAAGAAGTGCTAAGATTCTCTTATTTTGATTATTTTAAATCTAAATCTCGAAATAGTAAGTGGAATTTTGTATTTGTTGTTCCAAATTTAACAATATCTTTAACTTTTTCAAACATTTTGTTTGCATACTGTTACTCAACATATGTGCTGAGAAATTGGAAGGACCATAAACCGACTTCATTAAAAATGAAGAAGTGCTAAGACTCTCTTATTTTGATTATTTTAAATCTAAATCTCGAAATAGTAAATGGAATTTTGTATTTGTTGTTCCAAATTTAACAATATATTTAACTTTTTCAAACATTTTGTTTGCATACTGTTACTCAACATATGTACTGAGAAATTGGAAGGACCATAAACCGACTTCATTAAAAATGAAGAAGTGCTAAGACTCTCTTATTTTGATTATTTTAAATCTAAATCTCGAAATAGTAAATGGAATTTTGTATTTGTTGTTCCAAATTTAACAATATATTTAACTTTTTCAAACATTTTGGTTACATGCTTTTACTCAACATATATGCTCAGAAATTGGAAGGACCATAAACTGACTTCATTAAAAATGAGGAAGTGCTGAGAAAGATAATGAACCATCCATTTTCATATCCCACTCAATATATAATAAGATTCTCAACCTCCGTTGGGTCATCAGAACAAATAAGTGACGACAAATCATTTTTGAATTTTTTCTTTAAATGACAACATCCGCCATCAGTTGTATGAAGCCTTAAACTTGTTGGAACAATGGACGAGCTGACAGGTGTTTCATAAATTTCATTTGAAACTTCCTTCATTGAAGCTGTGTGGAAGGCCGCCGCTGCAGCAGATGATTTTTGTTCAAAGAGAGGAAATAGTAGTTCTTGGTATTCATACAGTTTCTCTGAATTAAGGCTGTAAAACTTATATCTGAAAGTTTTTATTTTATAACTAGAAAATGTACCCGACGTTGCCCGGTGGTTAAAGCAGGGATAAATTGAATTTAGTAATAAAACAATAATAACAATAATAATAACAAAAAAGAAATTATTCACATGAATAACAGTGAAAATTAGAAGCAACGGGTATGATACAACCGCACCCCCAAATAATCTCCTTCCTCTTACCTTTAAAATGACTCCAATCCCATGAGATTAAGCAATAAAAAAATATTCAAAACAAAATCCGAGGAGGTTCATTTGCATTTCGTCGCCGAAACGAAGGGAGAAAACGCACGGCATCGACAATATTACAGGTTCGCTTACTTAAAAAATCACAGAAAATGAAATTACGGATGAAATTAAAAAAAAAAGTTTTTTTTTTCTATATTAAATGCGAAATACACAGAACTTCTTACCAAACTATAGAATTGTGCGCTAATCTCACTTTTTTGGATGCGGCGAAATAAAAATCAGATTACTTAAAAAATGCAAATTTCGATGTATTTAAAATAATAATAATAATAATAAATATGAAGGAATTGTTCTACGAATGCTGTTCAAATATCGTTGAAAAGAATATTCATCGGTCTTTTCCATGGTGTCAATGCGGAATATTTTCGGTCGCTAAGGAACAGATTTGTGCGAAAATTGTATATATCGCTCAAAATAGGGCTAAAGCATAAAACAACTCAGAAACTAATTCAAATTATATATATATATATATATATATATATATATATATATATATATATATATATATATATATATATATATATATATATATCGCTGAATTATACCTTCCCGAGTCCTAATGTACCTGTGTACCAAATTTTATGGTTGTTCGACCCTTAGATATCGTGCTAAATATACATGCACACATAGACAACTTTTATTATGCAAGATCTTTTATGTTATGTAGATTTCAGAAGCACAAATCATTGTTTGAGATAAAAATAACAGACATAAATTTGGTCCTTGGACGTTTAAGGGTTCACAATAATGTACAAAGGGGTCTGTGCATAAGTTTAATAATTTTTTTAGATGGAGACGAAATATTATTTTTAAAATAAAAATGGATTAGATTTATATATAACTAGAACGAATTAATTGCCTTGCATTACCCAAGTCCCAACTTTATAAATGAACGAAGGTATTGAATTTTTGATCGGATTAATAGTTTACGGCCTTCGGGTGTAAAGATACGATAATTATTGATATTTCCAGTTTCTTTTGTCTTTTTTTTTATTATTTTAGCAAAGATTTTTGAAACTCATGTATTGTGTTTAACTAATTATTGAAACAGAATAAACAAGAAAGATCAATCATGCTTAAAGCATTGATTATGAAACACTTTCCAACTTCAATGCAATTTTATTTAAACATGTCTAAAATGCAATACATTCCTCGGTAATATTTTAAAACTTATCACAATACTACATTAATTTATTATATTTGAAACCTTAAACCTTCATCGAAAAAAATTAACTTTATTCAAATGACGGCATTAAAGTATAAATTGCCTGGTTTAAACATCTCTTAAATGTTATACATTCCTCGGTAATAATTTTAGAATTATCATAATACTACGATAATTTATTATATTTGAAAACTTCATCGAAAACAACTGAAATCCATTCAAATGACGTCATAAAAAAATAACACGCCTGGCTCTCTCTATAAAAGCAACATTTCATTCATAAATAATTCCCCCATTCATGTCATTCATCACAATACTATAACAATTTATTTTATTTACAAATTAAGACCATTGAGTTGCAAGTAAGTAAACTCTATGCGTAAAACTTCATCGAAAAATATCGTCCTTCTCTTGCTAAAATCAATGAATTCATATCAGCTAAGCAGACTCCATGGACTAAATGATTTTGTGTTAAAGAATTACAGCGATTCTAATACAACTCATTCTACATATTTTGCTGTTTACATTTTACATAGGTGAAAAATAGGCTTAATAGTAGAAATAATCAAATTTGGAAGAGCATTTAAACTGAAATATATTGTCATTGCGTTGTTTCAGTATGTAGATGCACAGAATTTAGGCAAAAATAAAGTAATTTTAGGACGGATACAACACTCAATATGAATTAAAAAGAACTTTAAAAATCACGATTTTGACACAAGATGGATGCCATATATCATTTTGAAGTGGGTCATGTGATCGTTTCATTTCATGGACACGTGATCGCTTAATATAAGAGGTGTTATTATTATTTTAATTTTTATTTAAAAAACAACTGAATATATTTCGCTGAATTTTTTTTTATATATTTTATGGAACAATTTGAATATTGCCTAAAATTTTCGAAGCAATTTGTGAATTTTAAATCCGCTTAAAAAATGCTTGAAAAATTAGGTCCCATAGGGCTCAATGTATTCCATTTTTTCAACCCGGGTTCAATCCAAAACTAATTGGGTGATATTATTCATTTATATTCCCATAGGTCCTATAGACCGTCTGAACAACATACTAAAATTTCATTTTGATTAAGTCATTTTTACGGCAGTTATCGTGCTAACGGACAGACAGACAGACAGACAGACAGACAGACAGACAGAATGAACAAAGTCATAAACACTTTTCAACTTTGTTGTAAAGTGTTAAAAATGGTATGGGGGTTGTAATACCATAGTTAGCGCATATATTGATCCAATTTTGTTTTTCAATAAATTTGTTCATAAACGGAACCAGGATGTTTTATTCTTCAGATCTACCTGTGAACAAAATTTTATAAAGCCAGAACAGAGAGTGTTTTGAAAACAATGTCATTTAGAATACTATAGGAATTTGCACATAATTGCGAATTTTACTTTTCTTTGTATTATATATTCCGTGCGAAGAACGGGTACTATAGTGTCAGTCATAAAAACAAACATTGAAAAAGTTGCTGCCAAAAATAAGCTTTTCCTTTTCCTGTGTGTTATTGTATGACGTAGCAATGTTTTGCTGCAATAGAGCGACACTCTCCATGAAGCAAGTTTTACAGGCACAGTTAATTTCCTGCAAATGTTCTGCAGAACAAAATTCATGTTATTTTCAGTATAAATTTCGCTCTAATTTTTCAAATGTACTAACACGTTTTAATAAACATTTTATATATAATGGTTTACTAAAGGATTAAGACATAATTGTAGGCTGTTAGATCGTTTTATAAATTTTGGGTTGTGAGCGATAAGGAGCTGCTGGCGTATACTTGATATTGATTCAATGTTAACATTTTTAGAAGATTTATTACTTTCCCTGCAATACGTGGTAATGTATAGGGAAAGTATTGGAATCATACCAAAAATCACAACTCGAGTTTTCGACGGATCTACACGTTTCGACATCTCTAGAATACGAAAAAACTATTTCTAGCGCGACGTCTGTGTGTGTGCCTGTGTGTGTGTGTGTGTCTGTGCAATGTATGTATCCACTCTAACTAAAAAACTACTCGACCGAATTTCATAAAATTTGGTAGGTAAGTCACTTGGGTGAGACCCTGGTATTGATTAGTTTTTGGTATGATTCGTAAAAACAAAACTCGCCTTTTTTTTTTGCGGAATGACCCATAAAAATTTCATGTATCCACTCTAGCTAAAATACTAATGGACCAAATTTCACAAAATTTGGTAGATAAGTTACTTGTAGGATACTCTGGTGCTGATTAGATTTTGGCACAATTCGGAAAAGAACAACCTGCCTTTTTTTACGAAATGGTTCACAAAAATCGCCAAAATCTAAAAGAAAAAAGGACTACGTATGTTTAAATGTATCAATTAAATTCTTGTTTTATACGCAATTTTTGACGAGGAAAAGAACATAACACACTCCATTATGCTTTAGGACTAACCGTTCTCAAGATATTTGAAATATTTTGCATTTTTGTTATGCCGATTTCAGAAAAATGTCCAATTACCGAATAAAAACAAAAATTGAAGTACAAATGCAAATTTAGTGTATTTGGTGCAATTAAACTCAATCTAACGAATTATTAAAGAAATAAAGGAAATATGAATTTGAGTCTGCAGGAAAAGTCATGTGCTGCCCACATCAGATTTTTTTTATTTATTTTTATTATTAGTTTAATAAGTTCGTTTATAAGATAGTTTGAAGGAAAATTTACTGTAGCATGAAGTTAAAAGTTAGCTCTGCCCCTTCAGCGTAGTATATTCAGTTCATTAGTAATGCTACATTTTTAATGCCCTATTATATCCACAATTTTTGATAAAATTATATTTATTTAAAGTTGTATTTTGTGTGTGGAAATTAATTCGTAATCGTTATCGTTTCCTTTAGCGAATTTAAAATTTTATCTATTCAACTTGATTACATCAACCCATATTTTACGATCTTTTTAAAAATAAGACAACGTACATAACCCTTTATAATAACCTGAAACACTTATTTTGTCGACTTATATCAAAATATAATCAATACCAGAGGCCTTATTCTATTTTATGTCGTGTTTAGTTCCCCGTCTATCGATAGAGGGAGCTCTTAAATCGGAGATACAAACGCCATGAAAGGTAGACAGGCTCCTAACCCTTTATGAAAACGTTATTGTGTTTGTAAGAGTTTGTCCATGAAGTTAGAAGTAGCTTCGTGGACAAACTTCTCCAGCTTCATGAGTTTGTCACATCGCTATAGAAGCGCCCTCTATCATTCAACGAGGAACTGTGATCGACAAGCTTAAAATAGGACCATGAATGAACGGATGAAGCACGTCTTTAATTTATTGCCAAATTTCACGAAAATTGGAAGGATATAGTCAATCCATCAAAAACTTGAGTTCAAATTTAATCTCATTTCAACGCTTTCCTTATGTATTACTAGCAGCGATTACCCGGCGTTGCTGGGGATTTACGATGCAAAACTCTTTCGGTTCAGCCGTTCTCCCTTGATGTTGGATCATACATACATACATACTTTTTTTCTTTATATATATAGACTCAAATTAATAAAATTTGTTGAGTAAGCCTGTGAAAAATAAACCATGGTGATAGAGTTTCCACTTAAATTCATATTTCAAACCTGCGATTTTCAAAAGTGACTAATACGTTCAATAAACTCCCACAAAACTCAGAGATTTAATTCTTTCACGCGATTCCAACGATTTTCAACATTTTTCGTTGGGAATCATGGAGTTAGAGAGTAGAACTTCTAGGAAAAGTTCGCTTTCCATTAATATCTCGACAAGCCCTGGTCTTGGAAACTCGAAACTTGGACTAAATTTATGGGGACTATTTCAAAGTTACCCACAAAATTTTATTAAATTCGGTGCAGCTGTTCTCCAGTGATGATGAAACAAATGAAGGTTTCGTTTTCATCAATATCGCGACAACCTCTGGTGTTAGAAACTCGAAACATGGACTAAATTTTAAGTGGAGCTATTTCAAAACTGCCCACCAAATTTCATCAAATTCGGTTCAGCCGTTCTCCCGTGATGTTGGATCATACATACATACATACTTTTCTTCTTTATATATATAGATATTATATACAGTAGCAGCATACGTCGTTCTTCGTACGGAATATATAATATAAAGAAACTTAAAATTCACAATTATGTGTAAATTCCTATAGTATTCTAAATGACATTGTTATTTAAAACATTCTATTGAAATATGTAATTTAATGCTCCTAAAAAGCAGTATAAGAATCTCTGTTCTCCCTATACAAAATTATCTTCACAGGTAGATCTGAAGCATGAAACACCCTGGTTTGTTTGTAAATAAATCTGAAAAAAGTATGAAATTGGATCAATATATGTAAAAATGAAAGCGCTATGAAATTGGATCAACATATGCCAAAATGAAAGCGGTAAAGTGTGGCATTAGAAGATATATATACCTGTGCCATTTTATTCTGTTTAATCAATTGGTTAAACTCAATGTATGAGTTTGCAAATAAGAAAATTGAAAATATCAATAATCCGCTTAACATTTCAAACTGAATTATATATTCCAATCGAAAATGTAATGACGATAAAATAGGTTGTTATATATATATTTCTTAATTATTCAGATCGGAAAAGATTTAATAAAAACAGTCTACTTTATAAACTCATCGAGTTTAATTCCGTTGTTTAGCAACATATCATTTATTTTCTGCTGTATAAACTCATTGGGTTTATTTTCGTTGCTTAGCAACATGAAATCATTTTTTTTTCTCTGCTGTATAAACTCATTGGGTTTAATTTCGTTACTTTATGAAACTTGTTTTTTACTTTCCTTATATACATAATGTATAAGGAAAGTATTGTGACAGGGTCGAAAATTCGAATTCGAGTTTTCGACGGGAGAGCACGTTTCAAGCATCTCTGATCACGATTAAAACATTTTTGAAGTGATGTCTGTGTGTGTGTGTGTGTGTGTCAGCGAGTCTGTGGAGACGATAACTGACCAATGAATGAACCGATTCGAACGAAATTTGGTACAAAAATCACAATCCGTGAATACTGGAAGCCTATTGTTTTTATACGTAATCGAATGTTCAGACCCCCCCCCCTAAATTTTCGAGTGAAATTTTGAAAAAATCATTAAAATATCAGAACCTCTAATAAAGTAGCGCAAATAGACATTTCTTATGTAATTTTTCGTTTGAAAACGATTGACACAAATTTTAGAACGCCAGCACGAACCGTTCTCGAGATATTGTACATTTAAAAAAAAAATATCAAAAAATCATGTAAAATAAAAAAAAGTATTACCTATTGAGAAACATGTTCACTTTTCATATGTAATATCATGCGATAAATTTGGTGACATCATTCTCGTGGATTTAGCTCGTTCCATTCATGAAAAAAGATACTTTGAGTAATACTTTTGTATTTGAACTCCAATAGTCATTTATTTGCTGTAAGAATAACTTATTTCTCCATCCATAACGCTTGGCGAGATTTTGGCGACGAATTTGGTGGAATGTCGCCAACTTGGTGACTTGTTTAAATGTTGCTAAAGTAACGAAGAACTCGCCAAATGGATAAAAATGAGACTAAATCAATGAAAATGATGACTGATTGACAAAAATTCAAGATCTTGGATGGAATATAAATATCTACTATAAAGATAATATTTTTTTTTTACTGTAAAAGTAGTAAATTCATTGCATTATATAAGGAAAGTCATGTGCTGCCCACATCAGATTTATATATATATATAAATTATTCAACAAGCGCTTCTAAATTTATCTCAGCTGTTCATTTCAACACAAAACAAATATGACGATGAATAAGAAAATACTTTTGTTCTGTTTCATAATGTAAGCAGGAAGATGCAAATTTATTTTTACTTGTTCTTTTATAATGCTGTAGCACAATCGGCCTCAATGTAATGTAAGAGGATTTCATGTTTATGGCATTTGGACTTTCTAACACAGTTCCAGACGATTAAATTTTATGGCTATCTTTATCTGGGGATGCCAGAAAATAATCTTTAATGTAAAATTGCCCCCTAAGTTTAAAGAGACCGGGTACAAGAGAAAAAAATCTGATGTGGGCAGCACATGATTTTCCCTACAGATTTATATTCACGTTCTCTTTATTTTAATTAAATATAATTCACTTTTAATTCTATTTTCGTTCTCATTTGGCAACTGGACTTATTTTTAAATGTGGCAAAGAGAAAATACAAAAAGACTAAAATATCTCGAGAACGGCTAGTCCTAGTGTAATGCGGTTAGTGTTATTCTTTACATCGTTAAAAATTACGTATCAAACAAGCATTTAATGGATATATTTAAACGTACGAAGTTTTTATTTTAGATTTTGACGATTTTTGAGGGCCATTTCGCAGAAAAAAGGTAGGTTATTTTTTTCCGAATCGTACCAAAATCTAATCAGCACCAGGATGACCCATAGGCGACTTATTTACCGAATTTTGTGAAATTCGGTTCATTAGTTTTTTAGCTAGAGTGGATACAAGCATTTTTTGCGGGCCATTCGCAAGGCGGGTTCTTTTATCCCGAATTGTACCAAAAACTAATCAGCACCAGGGTCATACCCAAGTGACTTACCTACTAAATTTTATGAAATTCGGTCCACTTTGTTTTTAGTTAGAGTTGATACATACATTGCACAGATAGTCAGACACACAGACAGGCAGACACACACACAGACGTCACGCTAAAAATAGTTTTTTCATATTCTAGAAATCTCGGAACGTGTAGATTCGTCAAAAACTCGAGTTGTGATTTTCGGTATGATTCCAATACTTTCTCTATACATTACCATATATTGCAGGGAAAATAAAAAAATCTGATATAAGTAGCACTTCATTTTTCCCACAGACTAACATTTTTTTTTTATTATTCATTTCGTTAATTTACATTCATTAGACCCCTTTGCGGTCCTGTGTCGAGAGAACCCCATTATCTCGAGAACGGTTCAAGCTAGCGTTTTGAAGTTTGCGTCATTCGTTTTAAATTAACAATTACGTATAAAATGATTAGTTATTTAACGTTATTGAATATCCAGATTTTTTTTTTTAAATTCATTCTGCCTTTTGAACCTCTGATAGCGTTTAAAATCCATAGGCTTCCAGTTTTTATGGATTGTAATAATCATGCTAAATTATGTTCGGAACGCTCTATTTGTTCGTGAGATTATCACGCGCGCGAGAGAGAGACATCACCTCAAAACGCTCAATTCGAATTCAGGGATGGTTAAAACGTGTTTGTTCTTCCGTTAAAAACTCGAATTCGAATTTTCGACCCCGTCACAATACTTTCCCTATGCAATATACTATGTATGAAGCAATTGTATTCTATTTGTGCTTAAGTACATTGCTCAAGTTTTCCCTATTAAAGTAATTATCTGCAAAAGGCTGTATAAAACATATCTCCTATGAGCATCATGATTCCATTTTCCTTATAAGATTTTAGATTCCTCATGAGAATTATGATATTAGAATTGGCTACTAATAGAACAGAAAATGATCCACCCGGGCATTCTCGGAGGAAGCTTCCGTTTGTCGTGAACGTCATGGGAACAAGATGTAAATTCACTGCGCATGACGTCACGCATCACGTAACGAGCACGTGGTATCTAAAAATAGGAACAGATCTCATTCATCCTCTTTTTCATTTCACTCAATCTAGATGCCGGCTTGGATAAGACAAAAAAAATCGGAAAACACCCCTGTTTTTTTCCATTAGGAACTTAATATTATAAACAGCTGTGCGTTTCATAATTATTTTAAGTTTGAGAGAAAAAGCCAGAAACACTTAATTCAGTTTTTCTTTCTTTGAAAAATATATTACAGCTTTGGATTTCTTATATTGCTGCTAATCCAGATACGATTACGTTCTCGTTGACAGAAATATATTTTCAGCTGCAAAACTTTGTTATTCAATTCTGTATGAAGCCATTTTTTTCAATTGGGATTTAGTTTGAGAATATAATTTTTGAAATTTTAATACTAAGAGAAAAATTCGGCGGTGGCTCCGGCCCGATGGAGCCGAAATGGCTTTGCGCAAATAAACGTCTTGTAAAAGGAAACCTCCCATTCAAGTTCAATAAGTTTATTCGTTGTTTTTAGTCTCATTTGTTCTGCTCACAACAATAACGTTAATATAAGCTTCAATAAGCCTGTGGTAATTAAGATACCTAATTGAAACAACTGAATATTTCTTGGTCATGAGCGGATATTGTAAAACCGTGCTGCCCCAACCGGAAATCGAACCCTGGCTCTTCGAAGTAGCCAGCCGACGCTCTACCGTTGATACTGGGCTACTGGGACGAAATTGCAAGCTCTCACTGTCTAATTGGACTCTGCAGTTTCAAGTCTGGATACAAGTTTGACCATACGGTTTTAAAGGATCTGAAGCACGTTTTAAGTTGAGTATGGTCTGCATAAAGTGTAATAACTACATTTTCTGGTTTCTTGATATCTACATTAAAATCTTTAACTAATAGGGGGGTGGGGCATATTCTGAAACTCTAATTCTTCGTTATTTCACTCTATTTGGAAAACTAAGAACTCAGTTCGAAATGCTTTTAGATCGAATATATCCTTATAGGTCATTCAAAAGTCTACAAACTACTCACATAACTGGTTGTATTCGTAGTTCATTTTTAGTTTTCGAGATATAAGCATTACAAACTTTAAAAAAGAAAAACTTTCAATCTTCTTCAACTTGATAAGACGGTTGTTCTAAAAATATTAGGGCCTTGTTACAGCTGATAAGATGGGGCTGTGGTAACTAAAGTAAGATACAAAATTGAAACAAATTAATCTTTCTAAGTGGCGAAAAATTATTAAGTCTTAAGCTTGATCGAGCGTAGTTGATTTTACAGGATATGAAAAATTATAACCACACTATTTCGAAGATTACATTCGAAATCCAATTATATATCGTTGTAGGGCTTTCAAAGGTCTACAAATCACATTAGCTTATTGTTTATAGTTAATACTTTTAGTTTTTAAGATGTGTAAGCATTGCGAACTTTAAAAGATGAAATTTTTTTATCTTTTTCAATTTGACAAGACTCTTGCTCTATATCTATACGAGCTTTGTGAAAGCACGAATTATTGATCTAGAAATTGGATTTTATATTGAGTATTTTATCTCTTACTGTTTGTATTTCTCTTTTATTATTTAGAAGATGCACCCTGTTTCAAAATTATAAGACCACTTAAAATTCCACCCTTTCTCAGCAAAAGCAACATTGAATGTGAATTTCAAAGAAGGTGTATGAAACGAAACAATTTTGCATTGTTGATTTAGCTTAGAAAAAAAACAGGTCGAATATTATTTTCGTGCCAAACGATTTTTCGAATTCACGGTGTCACATAAATATAAGACCACATTAGTTTTTTTAATAATGCAGACAATTTTTGTTTAACTGTAACCTAAACCATCTAAAAAGGTTGGAAATAAGTAAAAAAGGCAGAAATTCAGAATTGAACTGCTTGATTCTTCGGATTATTAAAATACCGCGTGGAAGTGATTTGTCTGAAGTAGAAGTGTGAAAAGTTTTGTTCTACAATGGAAAAGGTAAGTCGGAACGTGAAATAAGTAAGACTCTTAATCGTTCTAAAACGGCTATTCATAATATTTTGAGTAAAAAAGAATCGTATTGAAAACAGAAAAGATCTGTCCGCAAAAAGCAGTTTTCAGCTCGTGATAATAGGTAAATTTTCAAGCTTGCAATGAAAAAATACCAGACCACTCGTAAAATAGCACAGTAGACAAATAAACAAGCGTTTCATGTAACTGTGTTGTTGTTGACACCCAGACCGTCCGACCTACCAGAAAGGTGTAAGGTAACTGTTTGAACGGTCGGAAAGTGCCACCCAATTTAGACCGGAACCCTGTGGGGGAGGCATCCACAGGGACCGTACCCTCCTTCCCCTACCACCAACCTCTCGGAAGGACTTTCGGACCCACATGTTTAACGTGATCGTACTCCGCATGAACACGGCGGCAGTTTTGGCAGTGGCTGGAATCGAACCCGGGCCTACCGAGTGCAACTCCAGCGCGCTAACCAATGGGCGACCGCGCCCTTCATGTAACTGTGTGGAGAAGTTTGAAGTCAAATATTGATGTTAAACTTTGGAAACTAAGAAGCAAACCATGACTTCTTAAACATCATAAAGAAGCACGTCTGAAGTGGGCAAAGAATGTCATGTCCTGGAACTCTACATTGAAAAATATAATATTTTCTGACGAGAAAAAATTTAACTTAGATGGTTCGGACGGCAATAACTACTACTGGCATGATTTAAGGCAAGAATCTCGTGAGTTCTTCAGTAGGCAGATGGGAGGCGATTCCGTTATGGTGTGGAGCGCTTTCTCATATGCAGGAAAATGCAATCTGCAAAGGGTTGATGGCATAATGAACTAGGACAGTTATCAACAGATGTCATACGGAAGTTTGATATCCTTCGGGCCACTTTTAGGAGGACTTAAGTGGAAGTTCCAACAAGATAATGCTCCCAGTCATGCATCTAAATCAACAAAAGTATGGTTCAAAAAAGAAAAGATTGATGTTATATCTTGGCCGAGCTTTAGCCCTGACTTAAACCCCATAGAAAACCTGTGGGGTTATTTGTCTCGCCAAGTATACGAAAACAACAAGCAATATCATTCAGCATATGAATTGGAAGCGCCATTATGGAGAAATGGGGCAATATTCCGGAATCCGTCTTTAAAAATTTAATTAAATCGGTGCTAAATCGTGTGTTTCAAGTTATTCAGAAAAATGTTGGAGCAACAACTTACTAAATTTGCTAAAACTTTATTTTTCCACATGTGGTCTTATAATTTTGTAACAGGTATTTGTGCTACTCTTTTGTTATATTGCTGTTATATTTTTTCTAAATGAATTTCGTACATGCAAGTTGCTAAATTTTATTTAAAACTTGTACTGACATGGAGTTGTTTTGATTTTGAATAAAAAAAATTTCATTAATTACTTAAATAACAAAAAGTCTTGTGGTCTTATACTTTCGTAATAGACTGTGCTGTATTTCGCTTGAAGGTAAGTAAAAGTAAAACAAAAACGCTCTCGGTCAAAAAAATTTTTTTTCGGAAGGGGGGGGGGGGGAGCAGTGCCACTCAATTTTGATCTGAACCCAAATGGAGAGTAGCAACCACAGGGATCGTACCATCCTTCTCCTAACCCATCCCATCTCGGATGGCCTTTCGGACCTACATATTCTGAATATTTTCAGTGTGACATATGTTGAAAATGCAGTCCTATTGGGGCCCAAGCTTTTTTTGGGGGGGCCCCCCTCTTCGCAGCTCCGCCTAGGAATGCACGGACCCAACGTTTCAGAAACAGAAATGAGCATGAGTGTGATTGCCTCTTCGCTGTTGTATTTCGATACAGTTCCTTAACCTCTTTGGTTTGGTTTGTTTTGCAATATTTTTTCCCTCTTTTCCTAGCTCCCCACTATTTGAGGAAGACACTAAACCTTCTATATATAGATTCATTGAGTTGCTTTACTGTTTCTATTTCTCTCAGACAGAGCGTGCAGCTGAGGTTTTCTCATTCTCATTGTATTGCAACTTACGATGGTAATAAACGGTTCTGATTGTTTCAGAAGTTAAAACATGTTTCCAGTGTGAATCTTCCCTCAGCTTTCTCATACATACATACATACTCTTTATTGTTCGCCATTGATCATTATCAGTATTTTAAAAATATGTATCGTTTTGTGAGATTCCGTTCACTGTTATTTAAAAAATTAATTAATCGTTCTCTGAAAATTTCATTTTTTTTTTCTAGTTGGTGACAGCTCAGTGAGTCGTACAAATCAGAGGCATTTGGCTGATGTATATTAATATACATTACTACTTTGTGCGCGTGTAATGTATAGTAGAGAAAGTGTTATGACGGGGTTGGGAAAATTCGAATTGAAGTTTTCAGCGGAAAAGCAGTGATTAAGCCCGTTTTAAGCATCCCTGAACTTTGAATCTAACGATTTTGAGGTAATGTGTGTGTGTCTATCTCTCTCTCCTCTCTCTGTCTATCTCTCTCTCCTCTCTCTGTCTATCTCTCTCTCCTCTCTCTGTCTGTGTATGTGTGTGAGTGTGTGTGTGTGTGTGTGTGTGTGTGTGTGTGTGTGTGTGTGTGTGTGTGTGTGTGTGTGTGTGTGTGGAAGCGGTATCGCACAAACGGATAAAGCGTTACGAATATATTTTGACACGATTATTACAAATCCGTAAATACTGTAACCTCATTGATTTTAAACGCAACCGAATGTTTGGATCGAATTTTCCCCAATTTTAGAATGAATTTTTGAAAAAAACCATTAAAAAATCAATACCTTCACTAATGATAAACACATGATCATTTTTAATACTTTACAACAAAGTTGAAAAGTGGTTATGACTTTGTTCATTCTGTCTGTCTGTCTGTCTGTCCGTTAGCACGATAACTGCCGTAAAAATGACTTAATCAAAATGAAATTTTAGTATGTTGTTCAGACGGTCTGTAGGACCGATGGGAATATAAATGAATAATATCACCCAATTAGTTTTGGATTGAACCCGGGTTAAAGAAATGAAATACATTGAGTCCTATGGGACTTAATTTTTCAAACATTTTTTAAGCGGATTTAAAATTCACAAATTGCTTCGAAAATTTTAGGTAATATTCAAATTGTTCCATAAAATATATAAAAAAAATTCAGCGAAATATATTCAGTAGTTTTTTAAATAAAAATTAAAATAATTATTACACCTCTTATATGAAGCGATCACATGATCATGATATGAAAAGATCACGTGACCCATTTCGAAATATAATATGGCTTCCATCTTGTCTCAAAATCGTGATTTTTAAAGTTCTTTTTAATTCATATTAGTGTTGTATTCGTCCTAAAACCGTTTTATTTTTGCTTAAATTCTGTGCATCTACATACTGAAACAACACAATGACAATATATTTGAGTTTAAATGATCATCCAAAGTTGATTATTTCTACAACGAAGCCTATTTTTCACTTATGTAAAATGTAAACAGCAAAATATGTAGGATGAGTTGTATAAGAATTGTTGTATTTTTTTAACACAAAAGTATTTAACTCATGGACTCTGCATAGCTGATATGAATGAAATATTCATTAATTTTACAGAGAAGGACGATTTTTTATATGAAGTTTTAAGCATAGAGTTTAATTACTTGTAGCTCCACGGTCTTAAGTTTTTAAATAAAATAAATTATTTTAGTACTGTGATGAATGAAATGATTGGGAAAATGTTATGATGAAATGCTGCTTTTATAGAGAGAGCCAGGCGTGTTATTTTTCTATGACGTCATTTGAATGAATGTGAGTTGTTTTCGATGAAGTTTTCAAATATAATAAATTATTGTAGTATTATGATGATTTTAAAAATATTACCGAGAAATGTATCGCATTTTAGAGATGTTTAAACCAGGCAATTTATATTTCAATGCCGTCATTTGAATGAAGTTCATTTTTTTTCGATGAAGGTTTAAGTTTTCAAATATAATAAATTAATATAGTATTGTGATAAGTTTTAAAATATTACTTAGGAATGTATTGCATTTTAGAAATGTTTAAATAAAATTGCATTGCGGTTGGAAAGAGTTTCGTAATCAATGCTATAAGCATGATTGATCTTTCTTGTTTCTTTCTATTACTGATTTACAGAGTGTCCCAAAAAGATTGAAACGCGCTTTAATTCTTTACTTATTGGAGATAAGTGGAAAATGTAAATTGCAAAAATGTTGAAAGTAAGGTAGGAAATCATAAGAATACGTTAAAGAAATAGCCCTCCAATTAATTTTCATAAAGTTACATTTTTTAAAGTTTTATACGACCCCCCCTAGACAAATTTGGTCAATCAGAAAATTTTTATTACTTTCCTTATATACATAATGAATGTATGAGGAAAGTATTATGACGGGGTCGAAAATTCGAATTCGAGTTTTCGATGGGAGAGCACGTTTCAAGCAACCATGACCAGGAATCGAACATTTTTGAGGTAATGTCAGTGTGTGTGTGTGTGTGTGTGTGTGTGTGTGTGTGTGTGTGTGTGTGTGTGTGTGTGTGTGTGTGTGTGTGTGTGTGTGTGTGTGTGTGTGTGTGTGGAAGCGGTATCGCACAAACGGATAAAGCGTTACGAATATATTTTGACACGATTATTACAAATCCGTAAATACTGTAACCTCATTGATTTTAAACGCAACCGAATGTTTGGATCGAATTTTCCCCAATTTTAGAATGAATTTTTGAAAAAACCATTAAAAAATCAATACCTTCACTAATGATAAACACATGATCATTTTTTAATACTTTACAACAAAGTTGAAAAGTGTTTATGACTTTGTTCATTCTGTCTGTCTGTCTGTCTGTCCGTTAGCACGATAACTGCCGTAAAAATGACTTAATCAAAATGAAATTTTAGTATGTTGTTCAGACGGTCTGTAGGACCGATGGGAATATAAATGAATAATATCACCCAATTAGTTTTGGATTGAACCCGGGTTAAAGAAATGAAATACATTGAGTCCTATGGGACCTAATTTTTCAAACATTTTTTAAGCGGATTTAAAATTCACAAATTGCTTCGAAAATTTTAGGTAATATTCAAATTGTTCCATAAAATATATAAAAAAAATTCAGCGAAATATATTCAGTAGTTTTTTAAATAAAAATTAAAATAATTATTACACCTCTTATATGAAGCGATCACATGATCATGATATGAAAAGATCACGTGACCCATTTCGAAATATAATATGGCTTCCATCTTGTCTCAAAATCGTGATTTTTAAAGTTCTTTTTAATTCATATTAGTGTTGTATTCGTCCTAAAACCGTTTTATTTTTGCTTAAATTCTGTGCATCTACATACTGAAACAACACAATGACAATATATTTGAGTTTAAATGATCATCCAAAGTTGATTATTTCTACAACGAAGCCTATTTTTCACTTATGTAAAATGTAAACAGCAAAATATGTAGGATGAGTTGTATAAGAATTGTTGTATTTTTTTAACACAAAAGTATTTAACTCATGGACTCTGCATAGCTGATATGAATGAAATATTCATTAATTTTACAGAGAAGGACGATTTTTTATATGAAGTTTTAAGCATAGAGTTTAATTACTTGTAGCTCCACGGTCTTAAGTTTTTAAATAAAATAAATTATTTTAGTACTGTGATGAATGAAATGATTGGGAAAATGTTATGATGAAATGCTGCTTTTATAGAGAGAGCCAGGCGTGTTATTTTTCTATGACGTCATTTGAATGAATGTGAGTTGTTTTCGATGAAGTTTTCTAATATAATAAATTATTGTAGTATTATGATGATTTTAAAAATATTACCGAGAAATGTATCGCATTTTAGAGATGTTTAAACCAGGCAATTTATATTTCAATGCCGTCATTTGAATGAAGTTCATTTTTTTTCGATGAAGGTTTAAGTTTTCAAATATAATAAATTAATATAGTATTGTAATAAGTTTTAAAATATTACTTAGGAATGTATTGCATTTTAGAAATGTTTAAATAAAATTGCATTGCGGTTGGAAAGAGTTTCGTAATCAATGCTATAAGCATGATTGATCTTTCTTGTTTCTTTCTATTACTGATTTACAGAGTGTCCCAAAAAGATTGAAACGCGCTTTAATTCTTTACTTATTGGAGATAAGTGGAAAATGTAAATTGCAAAAATGTTGAAAGTAAGGTAGGAAATCATAAGAATACGTTAAAGAAATAGCCCTCCAATTAATTTTCATAAAGTTACATTTTTTAAAGTTTTATACGACCCCCCCTAGACAAATTTGGTCAATCAGAAAATTTTTATTACTTTCCTTATATACATAATGAATGTATGAGGAAAGTATTATGACGGGGTCGAAAATTCGAATTCGAGTTTTCGATGGGAGAGCACGTTTCAAGCAACCATGACCAGGAATCGAACATTTTTGAGGTAATGTCAGTGTGTGTGTGTGTGTGTGTGTGTGTGTGTGTGTGTGTGTGTGTGTGTGTGTGTGTGTGTGTGTGTGTGTGTGTGTCAGTGAGTCTGTGGAGACGATATCTCACGAACGAATGGAGCGATTCGAATGAAATTTGGTACAAAAATCACAATCCGTGAATATTGGAAGCCTATTGTTCTAAAACACAATCGAATGTTCAGAACATCCCTAAATTTTCGAGTGAAATTTTGAAAAAATCATCAAGAAATCAAAACCTTTAATAAAGTTACGCAAATAGACATTTCTTATGTAATTTTTCCTTAGAAAACGATTGACATAAACTTTTAGAACGCTAGCATAAACCGTTCTCGAGATATTGCACATTTTTCGAATACATTTATCAAAAAATCCCATAAATTAAAAAAAATGTTAACTGTTAAGATGCATGTTCACTTTTCATATGTAATATTATACGATAAATTTGGTGACATCATTCTCGTGGATCTAACTCATTCCATTCACGAGAAAAGATACTTTGAGTAATACTTTTGTATTTGAATGCCAATAGCCATTTATCCGCTGCAATAATAACTTATTTATCCGTCCATAACGCTTGGCGAGATTTTGGCGAGGAATTTAGCGTAATGCCCCCAACTTGGCGTCATTTTTAAATGTTGCCAAGTTAAAGAAAATCTCGCCAAATGGATAAAAGTGACTCTAAATCAATGAAAATTACGACTAATTGAAGAAAATTCAATATCTTGGAAAGAATATACCTACTATAAGAATAACATTTTTTTTAACTGTAAAAGTAGTATATTCATTGCATTATAGTATAAGGAAAGTCATGTGCTGCCCACGTCAGATTTTTTTAATGCAACAAGATCATTAAAAAAACAAGAAAGATCAATCATGCTTAAAGTGATTATGAAACACTTTCCAACAGCAATGCAATTTTATTTAAACATGTCTAAAATGCAATACATTCCTCGGTAATATTTTAAAACTTCTCACAATACTACATTGAAAACTTAAACCTTCATCGAAAAAAATGAACTTCATTCAAATGACGGCATTGAAATATAAATTGCCTGGTTTAAACATCTCTAAAATGTGATATATTACTCGATAATAATTTTAGAATTATCATAATACCAGGATAATTTATTATATTTTAAAACTTCATCGAAAATAACTGAAATTCATTCAAATGACGTCATAGAAAAAATATCACGCCTGGCTCTCTCTAAAAAAGCAGCATTTCATTCATAAATAATTTCCCATTCATGTAATTCATCACAATACTATAATAATGTATTCTTTTTAAAAATTAAGACCATGGAGCTACAAGTAATTTAACTCTATGCTTAAAACTTCATCGCAAAAAATCGTCCTTCTCTCGGTAAAGTCAATGAATATTTCTTTCATATCAGCTATGCAGACTCCATGAGCTAAATTCTTTTGCGTTAAAAAAATACAGCAATTTCTATACAACTCATCCTACATATTTTGCTGTTTACATTTTACATTAGTGCAAAATAGGCTTCGTTGTAGAGATAATCAAATTTGGATGAGCATTTAAACTCATATATATTGTAATTGCGTTGATTTAGTATGTAGATGCACAGAATTTAAACCAAAATAAAGTGGTTTTAGGACGGATACAACACTCAATATGAAATAAAAAGAACTTTAAAAATCACGATTTTGAGACAAGATGGATGCCATATATCATTTTGAAGTGGATCACGTGATACTTTCATATATCATGGTCACGTGATCGTTTCATATAAGAGGTGTTATTATTATTTTAATTTTATTTAAAAAACTACTGAATATATTTCGCTGAATTTTTTTTATATTATATGGAACAATTTGAATACTACCTAAAAATTTCGAAGCAATTTGTGAATTTTAAATCCGCTTAAAAAATGTTTGAAAAATTAGGTCCCATAGGGCTCAATGTATTTCATTTTTTCAACCCGGGTTCAATCCAAAACTAATTGGGTGATATTATTTATTTACATTCCCATAGGTCCTACAGACCGTCTGAACAACATACTAAAATTTCATTTTGATTAAGTCATTTTAACGGCAGTTATCGTGCTAACGGACAGACAGACAGACAGAATGAACAAAGTCATAAACACTTTTCAACTTTGTTGTAAAGTGTTAAAAACCGCATATCTGTATCTTTAAAATTGACCGAGTTATATTTAATTGAAAATTGAATATTGTGAATGGCGACCCTATATCAAATTAGAAATGTAAATTTGTGACATATCACAAAAAAGATAAAACTGGATGATAATACATAGGAGACATTTTTGGGAATTCTGCTTAGGCTCACGATGCAATCCTGGATTCTCAAGTATTTTTCAATAACTAAGTACTTTTTCAATAATTAAGTACTTTTAAGTACTTTTTTTTATCTAAACAATTTCCATCGTCAATTTGTTTATGATCCCTATTTTCACTGACGAAACAGCCTGTCACATGGTACGGAAAAGTGACATAAGTCAGATTTTTTCCTTTATCATAATTCAGTTGATTTTAAAGATGCAGATATGCGGGTTTTTTTTTTAATGATCTTGTTGAATTAAAAATAAAAAATTTCTGATTGACCCAATTTGTCTAAGGGGGTCGTATAAAAATTTAAAAAGTGTAACTTTTTGAAAATTAATGGGAGGACTAATTCAGTAACGTACTATTATTTCCTACCTTACTTTCAACATTTTTGCCATTTACATTGCCCACTTATCTCCAGCAGGTAAAGAATTAAAGCGCGTTTCAATCGTTTTGGGACACCCTGTATACTATATTGTTCATCTCCTCTGAATCTAAATTTTCTGCAAATTAGTTATATGGTTCAGTTTAATGTCTTAGAAGCAGAGTTCGTAAATGAACGTGGTCGAATAATTATTGCATATGCTGTGTCCCCTCCAGCTCCCCTTTGCTGATGTGCGTATTGTGCGACTATAACTTCGAGACTTAAATGACTTAAATGACGAAAACTTAAATGACTTTTAATGTGAAACATCTTAGGGCACTGGGTACGGAGTAAATCATGAAAAAAATGTGGCGGAATGAAACTGAAGTATGTAGCGTAAGTGCCACCATATTATTACAAATACTTAACAGGAAACCATTGCTATAATTTGAAGGTCAGGATCGTGTGATCATGGCGACAAATTCGATGATCTTGGTTTTGAATTTTGAGGAATTTTTAACGAGTTCTGGAAACTTCTCGAATTTTTCAGATTGGCTAGGAACTTTACAACTTATGTACTTTTTATATAATTTGCTAAAGAGAAGTGATGTTATCGTATTTCTACAATAAATCTATAAATTACAGACTAATGTGGAAGACATGCATAATTTTTATTTTCTTTATATACATAATGTATAAGGAAAGTATTGTGACGGGGTCGAAAATTCGATTTCGAGTTTTCGACGGGAGAGCACGTTTCAAACATCCCTGATCACGAATCAAACATTTTTGAAGTGATGACTGAGTGTGTGTGTGTGTGTGTGAAAGTATGTGTGTGTGAAAGTATGTGTGTGTGTGTGTGTGTGTGTGTGTGTGTGTGTGTGTGTGTGTGTGTGTGTGTGTGTGTCAGTGAGTCTGTGGAGACGATAACTGACGAACGAATGAACCGATTCGAACGAAATTTGATACAAAAATCACAATCCATAAACACTGGAAGCTTATTGTTTTTATACGCAATCGTCGAATATTCAGAATCCCCCTAAATATTCGCGTGAAATTTTAAAAAAATCGTCAAAAAATCAAAACCGCTAATAAAGTTACGCAAATAGACATTTCTTATGTAATTTTTCATTAGAAAACGATTGACATAAATTTTAGAACGCTAACATGAACCGCTCTCGAGATATTGCATATTTTTCAAAAAAGTTATCAAAAAGTCATATAAAATAAAAAAAAATATTTCCTATTGAGAAACATGTTCACTTTTCATATGTAATACCATACGATACATTGGGTGACATCATTCTCGTGGATCTATCTCGTTCCATTCATGAAAAAAGCTACTTTGAGTAATACTTTTGTATTTGAACGCCAAAAGTCATTTATCTGCTGTAGGAATAACTTATTTCTTTGTCCATAACGCTTGGCGAGATTTTGGCGACGAATTCGGCGAAATTTCGCCAACTTGACGACATTTTGAAACGTTGCCAAATTAAAGAAAACCTCGCCAAATGGATAAAAATGACGCTAAATCAATGAAAATGACGACAAATTGTCGAAAATTCAATATCTTTGAAAGAATATAAGTATCTACTATAAGAAAAACCTATTTTTTTACTGTAAAAGTAGTAAATTTATTACATTATATAAGGAAAGTCATATGTTGCCCACATCAGATTTTTTCTTTCAATTCCGTAAAAATATTTTTTAAAGGAATTGAAATATCCCTTGCTTCATTTTGTGTCATATGAATATCTAATAATCGTTCACTGCGCACATATGTAAAGGGGGCGCAATAATCATTCGATCATATTCATCAACGAACTCAAGCGGTAAAATATTAATATATACTACCTATCCAAATTACAGAAAATTTGATTAAATTTCAGAGGAGTTATCCTTGACTTATGTATATCAGTAAAGGTTTCAGGGTGCAGCACTCGCAATTTCCGTCAGCATTCAGCAACGAAATCGACCTGTAAAAGTTTTATCTGCTGAACCACACATTCAAATTGTAAAGTCATCTTTGAAGTTTTAAACGAGTTATCGTCGGACATAATATTTTAGTAAAAAGAGCGTAGCACGTGCAATTTTTAACCAATCACGTTCAGTAACGAATTCGGACTGTAAAATATTAATATGAACCACGCATCCAAATCCCCCCCCCCCCCACATTAAAAAAAATCAGTTCAGTTTTACAGCAGTTATCGTCGGATAAAGCATGCAAACAGACAGATAGACAACAGCAAATCGCGTCTAGTATTCAAAAGTAAGAAGATAATTCACTTCGTTCCCTACTCGTTTTAATGAATGTCTTAAATTTTGAATCATTCGAATTCTAAGCATACGAATTACAAGAAAATATCTCTAGTTCTTGTTTTTTTTTTACACAATGTATCTAAACATGAAATATAATAACGGTATGTGCATTCCTTCTAGGATGATGATCGTGTTCATACCTCACATATAATACAAACAGACGGGGTCATCTTTCCAAAAGTGTTCAAAATCAGTCCGAGATGTTTTAAAACGTACTACATTTCCGTCAAAGTGTTGAATGTGAAAATTTTCGGAGAAACTTTTGCTATACAATAATATGAGAAAGTTAAAATACAAAGATTGCGTCATGAACGGTATCATTGGCGTCATCGGATTATTAGCATCATTTCCGTCAAACGACCTCTGAGTGGAGAGACCTTTGAAAAATAGTGGACTCTGTTTTTTTCCCATCTTTATATTAGCCACTCAACATGCAAGAGTTACGGATTCCGATGTTGTTGATGAATCCTGTAATGTTTGCATGGGATATTCGCTTTTAGTCGGTATTATTGAAGAAATTATCGAAATCTTGATACAGTCCCGAAAATATTTTGTCTATAGACGATTTGATCACGTAGAGAACTTAAAATCGAATTTCTCGTGAACTGCGGTGGTTGTTGTTGTTGTTGAGACCCAGACCGTCCGACCTACCAGAAAAGTGTAAGGTAACTGTTTGGACGGCCGGGAAGTGCCACCCAATTTGGAGCGGAACCCAGTGGGGGAGGCATCCACAGGGACCGTACCCTCCTTCCTTTACCACCAACTTCTCGGAAGGACTTACGGACCCACATGTTTAACGTGATCGTACTCCGCGTGAACACGGCGGCAGTTTTGGCAGTGGCTGGAATCGAACCCGGGTCTACCGAGTGCAACTCCAGCGCGCTAACCAATGGGCTACCGCGCCCCTGAACTGCGGTGGTGAAGTATTTATACTGAATTCAATACCAGTGAAATCCTAGTTCCTGGATGACTACCCGCACCTCCCTCGCTGGGTTCATAGCCAGGCAGGGTAGTCCTTTTCCATGAAATAACCGAAAATTCCTGGACATGTATAAACTATATAGGGATTAAAAGCAATATAGGGATCTTTCTCGGAACCACTTGACAAATTTAATAGATTTGTAAAATTTCTAGACTGCTTATTCCGGTCCGTCTTGTTCGAGGCCACAAGCACATTTGAGAACGTTTTTCCCCACCAAACTCTGCAGATTGGTTTGAAGTTGTACAGAAAGAAACCTCGTCCTCCTCAAAATTCAATAGAAGTTGAGATTTTTCCCATAGCATGGATGATGCTTCATTTGGTAGGACGTCTCGAGATTATAAAGACGAGATTGTGAATCCCGTTACAATACCACCATTTAAGGTTCATTGCAGGTGAAATAACAGAACTTATTTTAGCGTTCTCAGAGTTTCATGATCGTTAATGTTCAATAATTTGTCTCGCGTATGGTTCGAATCTTTAACGTGCGTGGTTCCCATTCTTCTTTTTTTCCTTCCCGCGCATCTTCTTCGGCAAAATGGAATTGTGCTTCCGCCAGCATTGTTTCCAGGGCGAGAACACAGACCTCGCGGCTAAACTTAGAAAAGATTCCCACTATCACAAGGGATTCAGAGAAGGCAAGAAAATGGCCGATGGCCAACTCGGTCACCCTCACAGTGTGTCATAAATTGAAAGATGATTCGCCATGCTGCTAATTGCGATACCTATTATTATCTACCACCGAAATTATGATAGGGGTAAAGGAATAATATACATGGAAGCTTCAAAGCAGAGGAAAATCTTGTCTAGGATTCATTTGAATATATGCACCGTTGTCTTTATGATCATTAAATGGACACGTTAGATGGTTGGAGTTCGACTGTGTATTTAACTAGCGTCTATAGAATTAAAAAGTCATCTCCAGGCGATTCACGTCCATATGTGATCTTTGGTTTCCTTTTCACTAGGAGATTCCTTCCTGTGCAACTCCTAATCAATCACGCCGGTTGACTTGCTCGAGTGGAATCAGGGATGCTGGATGAAGAAAAATATGATTTACCGAAAGTGCAATGTATCTTCATGTGTATGAGTGACAATTGTCCAACCAAAGATCATCCTCTCCGCAATAAATCACTCGACCCTAATTACGTAAACGCCCCAAATTTCGATGTTTAAAATCATCAATCCTGTAACCCCATTTTCAACTATTATATAAAGAAAACCTCATACCTGATCCGAATCGCGGAATGTAAAAGATCTTTAGAAGGGAAACTATTAACTTGTGAATTATCGCCCTCATTAACGAAGTTTTGTCTTGAAACTCTTTTTGTAGTGCAATTTTTAGCCAAACGACCATTACAAAAGCAATTCATCTTCAGTAAGACATGTAGTTCCTTGATGTTCGCCGAATTTGGTAATGTGGGAGTGTTTGCACTTGGCAAGCATACGGGCCTTGCTTCCCTGCTATGAAAAATTAGAAAGGAAAGGGGAATGGAAGCCAAATTGGAAGGATAAGTTGCCCATTCAACACATAGATAGTCTGAATATTTAATTCATAGATAATTGCATTAATTAAATCTATGATCTTAGCCTCCCGAGGGCGTGAAAGTCGTCTGTCTTCTATTTATAGCTCCATGGTAGGGTAGGCCAAGGTTTATTCGAATAATCGTATTTGTCACATTAGTTACGTAGGTTTTTGTCGAACGGTTGTTTTGTAACTTTGTCTTTTGCGATATTTGTACGTTTTAAAAAAGCAACTAACTGCATCTTACAGCTAGCGGCTGGTTCAAAATTTGGTTGACCGAATATCTATTTAACCTGGTAAAGATTACTCAGTAAATTACCGATTGTGGTTCATCCATTGGCCGGTTAACCAGGATTATAATTTCTCAAAATAACGATTAAAACAAAGCCCTCCTGAATATCGAAATTAGTTTCTCTAAAATCCTCTTTTCGATTAAGTCAGTGTGTTGTGGAACTCGTTGACCCCCCCCCCCCCCTTAATCAAATGTGTTGATGATCTCGTACTAGGCGGGCCGAATGAAACAATCAGAAAGTCTGAGAATTTTACTAACCCACTAAACCTGCCAAGTGGCCCAGAGCAACGGATTTTTTAATCACAGTAAATAAAATGTGATCACTTAACTGACACATGCCTGTTTTCTTCAAGGAAGTATTGAAGCTTATGATGTCTTAATACCTATGCTGCATACAAGTCTGAGATCTGAGGATTTTAGGTTGTTTTCGTGAAAGAGAGCCAGCCCTCACCCCCCTCACCCCTGATTGATTGAGAGCTAAGCGAGGTTGGCGTGGATGGTGAGGTGTGTCTGAGAATTAAGAGTTCATTGGCTTGAGCCAGCATATTGGTCTATTGTTACTTGTTTTAACGAATATGCTAGAGATGGGTTTTTAACACTTTGCAACACAGTTGAAAAGTGTTTATGACTTTGTTCATTCTGTCTGTCTGTCTGTCCGTTCACACGATAACTGCCGTAGAAATAAATGACTTTATCAAAATGAAATTTTAGTATGTTGTTCAGACTGTCTCTGAGACCTATGGGAATATAAATGAATAATATCACCCAATTAGTTTTGGATTGAACCCGGGTTGAAAAAATGAAATACATTGAACCCTATGGGACCTAATTTTCAAACATTTTTTAAGCGAGTTTAAAATTCACAAATTGCTTCGAAAATTTTAGGAAGTATTCTAATTATCACGTAAAATATATAAAAAAATTTCAAAAAAATATATTCAGTAGTTTTCTAAATAAAAATTAAAACAAGAAAGATCAATCTTGCATAAAGCATTGATTATGAAACACTTCCCAACTTCAATGCAATTTTATATAAACATCTCTAAAATGCGATACAGTGACCGCCGCTTATAAGAAACACGTTCGTTTCGCTCGTTTTGTTTCTTATAAGCAGTTGTTTCTTAAATCCGGAAATTTTTTAAATATCGTTCTTCCATTGTAAATACTAACTATTGAACACAGTTTTATAGAATTTAAAAGATAAATGTATATAAGTAAAATATTAGTACGTACATAATACATTTGTAAATTAAGTTTTGCATTCAAAAATATTTCTCATTTTAGAAATTAAGCCTTACAACTTAAATTATTATCTATATGCATATAGTATGCAGTTAAATAAGAATAAAAAGTAAAACTCATAGGTCGTTCATTTATGTATAAGAGCATAGTACATTTTCATACATACCGTAATCTATTACTGAAGAATAGCAAAAAACTTATCCAGTATTGTTTGTGCTAACGAGTCTGTGATTAGTTTACGTACATCCATTTCTAAATCATAAAACAGTCCATAAACTTTTTCTGATGCCCCTCTGTGTTCAAGAGTTTTTCTAATTATAGTTAGGGCTTCTCGCGACTGTTTGGCTGTAGGAAAATTTTCTTCTTGTGGAACGTCGTCTTCATTTTCTTCTTCATTGCAAACAATCTGAATTTCCGCACTATGTCATCATCATTGTTTTCTTCAGATGTTTGTAAATTTTCGTCGATGTGAATCCATTCTTCGAAAGGTGCTTCAAATTCTTCTTCATCTTCTGCTGGTATGGCAACATTATTTTTCAAAAATCCTGCTTTACGGAAGCAATTAAAAATGCATATGTCAGAAACTTTTTTCCATGCGCCTGCGATCATATGGATAGCATCAAGCAAGGTTGTTTTCTTGCTTATTGACTACACGGAGGTGGAGAATCATACTTTTTAAGTAAACTTTGCTTTTCAAGCAAAGTAAGGGTTTGCGACATGCTTCACTAGCAAAACATAAAATGACTAACTAAAGCTGTACGAATCTTATTTGAGTGCATAAGCAAAGATGCCTTTCCTTATCAGTACGTTTCCTTAACTGCCAAAAGATTAAAGCTCGTTTCTTACTGGTTTGGGGTTGTACTCCCCAAGCCTTTCTGCGGAGAAATCCTCTGTCATCCTTTGTTACATAGCAAACTCCCACCCCCTCCCCGTACGCCCAGAGACAAGAGATAACAACTCGTCCTTCAGTTAACCTTAAACAAATCGATTTTTTTTTTTACACCAGCGTCGCAAGGAAATCAACAAATTTTCTGTAGAAAACTGTTTCTTATAAGCGGAATCGTGTTTCTTATAAGCGACACAATTTTAATGTTAAAACGAAGTTTGTATTTGTTTCTGTCGTTTTGAGTCTTATAAACGGCTGTTTCTTATAACCACTGAATCTTATAACCGGCGGTCACTGTACATTCCTCGGTAATATTTTTAAAATTATCACAATACTACATTAATTTATTATATTTGAAAACATAAAACTTCCTAGAAAGAAATGAACTTTATTCAAATGACGACATTGAAATATAAATTGCCTGGTTTAAACATCTCTAAAATGCGATACATTCCTCGGCAATATTTTTGAAATTTTCATAATACTACAATAATTTATTACATTTGAAAACTTCATCGAAAACAAATGAACTTTATTCAAATGACGTCATCGAAACATAAATTGCCTCGCTCTTTGTATAAAAACAGCATTTCATTCATTAACTTTTTTTCCATTCATTTCATTCATCACAATACTATAATAATTTATTTTATTTAAAAACTTACAAGCATGGAGGTTCAAGTAATTTAACCCTGTGCTTAAAACTTCATCGAAAAAATCGTCTGCTTCTCTTTGTAAAATGAATGAATGTTTCGTTTCTAAAAAATTTTGCATTAAAGAAATGCAGCAATTCTTATACAACTCATTCTACATCTTTTGGTGTTTACATCCTCCATAAGGGAACATTAGGCTTCGTTGTAGAAATAATCAAAGTTTGATGATCATTTAAACTCTATGTTGTAATTGCGTTATTTCAGTGTAGATGCACAGAATTAAGCAAAAATAAAGCGGTTTTACGACGGATGCAACACTAAATATGAATTAAAAAGAACTTTAAAAATCAGGATTATGACACAAGATGGATGCCATATTTTATTTTGAAGTGGGTCACGTGATCGCTTCATACAATGGTCACGTGATCACTTCATATAAAAGGTGTAATTATTATTTTAACTTTTATTTAAAAACTACTGAATATATTTTTTTGAATTTTTTTATATATTTTATGGGATAATTCGAATATTTTCTAAAACTTTCGAAGCAATTTGTGAATTTTTAATTCGCTTAAAAAATGTTTGAAAAATTATTTCCCATAAGATTCAATGAATTTAATTTTTTAACCCGGGTTCAATCCAAAACTAATTGGGTGATATTACTCATTTATATTCCCATAGGTCCCACAGACCGTCTGAACAACATACTAAAATTTCATTTTGATAAAGTCATTTTTACGGCAGTTATCGTGCTAACGGATAGACAGACAGGCAGGCAGACAGAATGAACAAGGTCATAAACACCTTTCAACTATGTTGTAAAGTGTTAATAATAATTACACCCATTATATGAAGAGATCACGTGACCATTATATGAAGAAATAACGTGATCCACTGCAAAATAAAATATGGCATCTATCTTGTGTCAAAATCGTGATTTTTAAAGTCCTTTATAATTTATATTGGTGTTGTATCCGTCCTAAAACCGCTTTGTTTTTGCTTAATTTGTGTGCATCAATATTTTGAAATAACGCAATTACAATATATTTGAGTTTAAATGATCATCTAACTTTGATTATTTCTACAACGAAGCCTAATTTTCACTTATGGAGATTGTAAACACATCATTCTGTAAGATGAGTTGTAAAAAAATTCCTGAATTTCTTTAACGCAAAATTATTTAGCGCTGGAGTTTACAATATAGTTGATATGAATGAAACAGTCATTGATTTTATATGAACAAACTATTTTATAGCAGACTTTTTCGGTGAAGTTTTAAACACAGAGTTAAATTAATTTTACCTCCATGGTTTTAAGTTTTTAAGTAAAATAAGTTTAGTAGTGTGATGAGTGAAAGGAATAGAATAAATGTTTATGAATGAAATTTTTACTGCTTTCATAGAGCCAGGCAATTTATATTTCAATGACGTCATTTGAATAAAGTTCATTTTTTTCGATAAAGTTTTCAAATATAATAAATTATTGTAGTATTGTGATAATTTTAAAAAGTATTACCGCTGAATGTATCGCATTTCAGAGATGTTTAAATAAAATTGCATTGTAGTTGGGAATTGTTTCATAATCAATGCTTTATGCATGATTGATCTTTCTTGTTTGTACTTACTGTAGTTCATGCACAGTTTTTGATTACAAATATACAAATATTAATTTATATATATATATATACACACGCGTAGCGACATCGTAATTCATAATATATTCTATCTGAAGCTTTTTAGATAATATAATCATGAACGTTATCCGTCAAAAAGGCTGTTCTAGCTCAATGTTCCGTAGTGACCATTGGCGGAAAAACAGACATTCCGTGAATCAAGTTTCGATAAATTACAAATTTAAAACATCGGATTGGCAGTGAGTATCCTACGAATTCCATTGCATCATGATCTTAGTCTCTTCTATCGATGATCCTCTCTGTAATTGGGTCACAGGGATTAGAGCGTCTTCTGAAATCAGTTCTGTCGACCTTTAATGGCTCTATTTACGCACTGAGATTAGATTATGGCATCGAATCTTATCGGGTGTCTTTTAGTGGGTCATCGGGGTCAGCTCGCGAAATGTCTCATCAGATGAAAGAAGAGCCATCGCGATACGAGAGGGAGATGACGGGATGAATCTCATTTTATCAGCAGATTCTCAGCTCGATCTGTGTTATAATACGGAGCCGTTGTTCGAAAGAGTGTGAAGGAGACATAAAAAAACTGAAACACTTTTGTAGTAGGAGATTGAAAGAGGCAACATTTTGAAACAGTCACTTCCGGTACATCAGTGACTTCTTGCAAAGAATAGCCAACTTCGGTAATTAGCTCAGTCGTTTTTTTTGTTTTTTTTTAAAGCTCCGTGATGTCTTCATTAAGCCCGCATAGCGACCGTGTAATACCGTGTAGATCGCCACTGACTGCTCCTATACTTACACGAGCTTTAAAATGTTTTCTTCCAAAATGTTTAAACATACCGCATTTAAATTGTTATTCCGTACGTGCGATCAATAGTTAAAAATTCAAATTTACAGTATTATTACGGTACGCGATCTATATTTTAAAATATCCTTCTTCACAATAAAGTCCCGTAATGTGACACAGGAGGAAGAGGTCTACAAACCCAAGCGGGAGACAACGGCCGTACCGTGCTGAAAACATCAGTTCTCGTTAGATCACCGAAGTCAGGCAGCATCGGGCGCGGTTAGTACTTGGGTGGGTGACCACCTGGGAACACCGCGTGCTGTTGGCACATTTCAGGCGCGATAGCTCGGTGGTTTGCGCGCTGATTTTGCACGCTGCCACAACTGCCGTCGTGTTCATGCGGAGTACGATCACGTTAAACATGTGGGTCAGTAAGTCTTTCCGAGAGGTTGGTGATAAGGAAGGAGGGTACGGTCCCTGTGGATGCCTCCCCCACTGGGTTCCGGTCTAAATTGGGTGGCACTTCCCGGCCGTCCAAACAGTTACCTTACAGCTTTCTGGTAGGTTGGACGGTCTGGGTCTCAACAACAACAAACCCAAGCGCAGCAGTTTGGGATGCCTTTAGAAACGGTCTAAAATCGCATCGCAGCTCCATACATAGATATGTTTTATTAATCGTAATTAACCAACCAATACACAACAACTAGATACACATTTTTTGAAATGGGTGAAATAACGTATCATGCTTCTGTTAAAATATAACGATCGGAATGTGAGCGGTTTTCTCGATGTCGGAATTTTAAAATCAAGTGCTTCTTTCAACCCCAGAAATATAAATTGCTTTCCCTTTCTTTATAAGATCGTTAAAAATTGTCAAATCGCAATACGGATTCCGGTTAGGTCTAATTTTAAGATCGCTCTCCTTATTACTGTCCTTATATACATAATGTATAAGAAAAGTATTGTGACAGAGTCGAAAATTCGAATACGAGTTTTCGACGGGAAAACACGTTTCAAGCATCCTGATCACGAATCAGACATTTCTGAGGTTATGTATGTGTGTGTGTGTGTCAATGAGCCTGTGGAGACGATATCTCACGAACGAATGAAGCGATTTGAATGAAATTTGGTTCAAAAATTACAATCCACGAATGCTAGACGTCGAGTGAAATTTTGAAAAAAATCAAAACCATTAATAAAGTCACGCAAAATAGACTTTTCTTATGTAATTTTTCCCTTGAAAACGATTGACATAAACTTTAGAACGCTAGTATGAACCGTTCTCGAGATATTGCACATTTTTCAAATAAATTTATCAAAAAATCCCATAAATTAAAAAAAATATTAATATTGAGAAACATGTTCACTTTTCATATGTAATATCATACGATATATTGGGTGACATCATTCTCGTTGATCTAGCTCGTTCCATTCATGAGAAAAGATACTTTGAGTGATACTTTTGTATTTGACCGCCAATTATCTGCTATAAGAATAACTTATTTCTCCGTCCATAACGCTTGGCGAGATTTTGGCGACTAATTTGGCGAAATGTCGCCAACTTGGCGACTTTTTAAATGTTGCAAAATTAACAAAAATCTACCTAAATGGGTAGAAGTGACGTTAAACCAATGAAAATGACGACTATTTGACGAAATGTCAATATCTTGGAAAGAATATAAGTATCTACTATAAGAATAACCTATTACTTTCCTTATATACATAATGTATAAGGAAAGTATTGTGACGGGGTCGAAAATTCGAATTCGAGTTTTCGACGAGAGAGCACGTTTCAAGCATCCCTGATCACGAATCAAACATTTTTGAAGTGATGTCTGTGTGTGTGAAAGTATGTGTGTGTGTGTGTGAAAGTATGTGTGTGTGTGTGTGAAAGTATGTGTGTGTGTGTGTGAAAGTATGTGTGTGTGTGTGTGTGTGTGTCAGTGAGTCTGTGGAGACGATAACTGACGTACAAATGGACCGATTCGAACAAAATTTGGTACAAAAATCACAATTTGTAAACACTGGAGGCTTATTGCTTTTATACGCAATCGAATGTTCAGAACCCCCCTAAATTTTGGAATGAAATTTTGAAAAAATCGTCAAAAAATAAAAACCGCTAATAAAGTTACGCAAATAGACATTTCTTATGTAATTTTACATTAGAAAACGACTGACATAAATTTTAGAACGCTAACATGAACCGTTCTCGAGATATTGTACATTTTTCAAAAAAATTATCAAAAAGTCATATAGAATTAAAAAAATAAATATATCCTATCGAGAAACATGCTCACTTTTCATATGTAATACCATGCGATAATTTGGGTGACATCATTCTCGTGAATCTAACTCGTTCCATTCATGAAAAAAGATACTTTGAGTAATACTTTTGTATTTGAACGCCAATAATTATTTATCTGCTGTAAGAATAACTTATTTCTTCGTCCATAACGCTTGGCGAGATTTTGGCGGAATGTCGCCAACTTGGCGACTTTTTGAAATGTTGTCAAATTAACGAAAATCTCGTCAAATGGATAAAAATGACGCTATATCATTGAAAAGGACGACTAATTGTCGAAAATTCAATATCTTGGAAAGAATATTAGTATCTACTATAAGGAAAACCTATTTTTACTTTCCTTATATACATAACGTATAAGGAAAGTATTCTGACGGGGTCGAAAATTCGGAATTCGAGTTTTCGACGGGAGAGCACGTTTCAAGCATCCCTGATCACGAATCAAACATTTTTGAAGTGATGTCTGTGTGTGTGTGTGTGTGTGTGTGTGTGTGTGTGTGTGTGTGTGTGTGTGTGTGTCAGTGAGTCTGTGGAGACGATAACTGACGAACGAATGGACCGATTCGAAGCAAATTTGGTACAAAAATCACAATCCGTAAACACTGGAAGCCTATTGTTTTTATACGTAATCGAATGTTCAGAATCCCCCTAAATTTTCGAATAAAATTTTGAAAAAATCGTCAAAAAAACTAAACCGCTAATAAATTTACGCAAGTAGACAATTCTTATGTAATTTTTCATTAGAAAACGATTGGCATAAATTTTAGAACGCTAACATTAACCGTTCTCGAGATATTGTACATTTTTCAAAAAAATTATGAAAAAGTCACATAAAAAAAAAAATTCCTATTGAGAAACATGTTCACTTTTCATATGTAATACCATGCGATAAATTGAGTGACATCATTCTCGTGGATCTAGCTTGTTCCATTCATGAAAAAATATACTTTGAATAATACTTTTGTATTTAAACGCCAATAGTCATTTATCTGCTGTAAGAATAACTTTTTTCTTAGTGCATAACGCTTGGCGAGATTTTGGCGACGAATTTGGCGGAATGTCGCCAACTTGGCGACTTTTTTGAAATGTTGCCAAATTAATGAAAATCTCGCCAAATGGATAAAAATGATGCTAAATCAATGACAATGACGACTAATTGTCGAAAATTCAATATCTTGGAAAGAATATTAGTATCTACTATAAGAAAAACCTATTACTTTCCTTATATACATAATGTATAAGGAAAGTATTGTGACGGGGTCGAAAATTCGAATTCGAGTTTTCGACGGGAGAGCACGTTTCAAGCATCCCTGATCAAGAATCAAACATTTTTGAAGTGATGTCTGTGTGTGTGTATGTATGTGTGTGTGTGTGTGTGTGTGTGTGTGTGTGTGTGTGTGTGTGTGTGTGTGTGTGTGTGTGTGTGTGAAAGTATGTGTGTGTGTGTCAGTGAGTCTGTGGAGACGATAACTGACGAACGAATGGACCGATTCGAACCAAATTTGGTACAAAAATCACAATCCGTAAACGCTGGAAGCCTATTGCTTTTATATGCAATCGAATGTTAAGAACCCCCTTAAATTTTCGAATGAAATTTTGAAAAATTCGTTAAAAAATCAAAACCACTAATAAAGTTACGCAAATAGACATTTCTTATGTAATTTTTCATTAGAAAACGATTGACATAAATTTTAGAACGCTAACATGAGCCGTTCTCGAGATATTGTTCATTTTTTAAAAAAAATTATCAAAAAGTCATATAAAAAAAAATTCCTATTGAGAAACATGTTCACTTTTCATATGTAATACCATGCGATAAATTGGGTGACATCATTTTCGTGGAACTAGCTCATTCCATTCATGAAAAAATATACTTTTAGTAATACTTTTGTGTTTGAACGCCAATAGTCATTTATCTGCTGTAAGAATAACTTATTTCTTCGTCCATAACGCTTGGCGAGATTTTGGCGACGAATTTGGCGGAATGTCGCCAACTTGGCGACTTTTTGAAATGTTGCCAAATTAACGAAAATCTCACCAAATGGATAAAAATGACAACTAATTGTCGAAAATTTAATATCTGGAAAGAATATTAGTATCTACTATAAGAAAAACCTACTTTTTCTTACTGTAAAAGTAGTAAATTAATTACATTATATAAGGAAAGTCATGTGTTGCCCACATCAGATTTTTTTTTTACTGTAAAAGTAGTAAATTCATTACATTATATAAGGAAAGTCATGTGTTGCCCACATCAGATTTTTTTACTGTAAAAGTAGTAAATTCATTACATTATATAAGGAAAGCGCATGTGTTGCCCACATCAGATTTTTACTTTCCTTATATACATAATGTATAAGGAAAGTATTGTGACGGGGTCGAAAATTCGAAATCGAGTTTTCGACGGGAGAGCACGTTTCAAGCATCCCTGATCACGAATCAAACATTTTTGAAGTGATGTCTGTGTGTGTGTGTGTGTGTGTGTGTGTGTGTGTGTGTGTGTGTGTGTGTGTGTGTGTGTGTGTGTGTGTGTGTGTGTGTGTCAGTGAGTCTGTGGAGACGATAACTGACGAACGAATGGACCGATTCGAACCAAATTTGGTACAAAAATCACAATCCGTAAACACTGGAAGCCTATTGTTTTTATGCGCAATCGAATGTTAAGAACACCCCTAAATTTTCGAATGAAATTTTGAAAAAATAGTCAAAAAATCAAAACCACTAATAAAGTTACGCAAATAGACATTTCTTATGTAATTTTTCATTAGAAAACGATTGACATAAGTTTTAGAACTTTAACATGAACCGTTCTCGAGATATTGCACATTTTTCAAAAAAATTATCAGAAAGTCATATGAAATTAAAAAAAAATATTTCTTCTTGAGAGACATGTTCACTTTTCAGTAATACCATGCAATAAATTGGATGACATCATTCTCGTGGATCTAGCTCGTTCCATTCATGAAAAAAGATACTGTTTGTAATACTTTTGTATTTGAACGCCAATATTCATTTATCTGCTGTAAGAATAACTTATTTCTTTGTCTATTGTACTTGGCGAGATTTTGGCGACGAATTTGGCGGAATGTCGCCAACTTGGCGACTTTTTGAAATGTAGCCAAATTAACGAAAATATCGCCAAATGGATAAAAATGACGCTAAATCAATGAAATGACAACTAATTGTCGAAAATTCAATATCTTGGAAAGAATATTAGTATCTACTATAAGAAAAAACTATTTATTTTACTGTAAAAGTGGTAAATTCATTACATTATATAAGGAAAGTCATGTGTTGCCCACATCAGATTTTTTTTACTGTAAAAGTAGCAAATTCATTACATTATATAAGGAAAGTCATGTGTTGCCCACATCAGATTTTTTTTAACTGTAAAAGTAGTAAATTCATTGCATTATATAAGGAAAGTCATGTGTTGCCCACATCAGATTTTTTTATTTTTTTACTGTAAAGGTAGTAAATTCATTGCATTATATAAGGAAAGTCATGTGCTGCCCACATCAGATGTTTTTACGATAGTGATAAGATTGGAACTGCACGATAAATTATATTTTTGACCGCTGCTAACGGATTGGTGGGAAATCGTTCAAAATTTCGCTTTAATTAAAAGAAAAATCGTCTCAACGTATATAGGAACCTGGCCTGAATTATCACTATACTAAATTTCGTTATTGCATGCAACTTAAATTTTCGACAACTCTGCATACAAAGAGACACACATATAGATATTTCCTTTTATTATTTAAGATGCTTAAGTATGTTATCTTCTCATTTATCTTATATTTACCCCCCCCCCCCCTCTTTTTATTTATTTTACTGTTACACACCTCTCGAAGTCGAACTGTATGTTATACCTCCCCTAAAAGTGAACTGCACATATTTGCACCTCGCATCTTTCCTAAAACTGAGGCTAGGTTTTCGTGGTTTTCCTTACATGTCTGGCGTGTCGCAGTTTTCCTTAGGAAATCCTCCATGAAATGTATTTTTCCTTTTGACAGCATGGTCAAATCTGGTCCTTCCATGATAAAATCCATCTTCTTCTATACCTAAAACTGATTAATGAATGCGGAAGGCTTAAGCACCTGACCCTTTTCTTCTTCAGTTCATGCCTAGAGTTCCCTTATCCTCTCCAGGATGGAATTTCACAGAAATTTCTCAAATTTATAGGATGCGTCTAGGTAGGATCTTCAAGCAGGGCTGTCTTTAGTGTAGATGTCCAATATAATATAAGATATCCTATATCCTCTATAGGATAACTAACGATCTTTAGTCAGGGGCGAGCGGGCCCCGTTTCCTGAGGGGAGGGCACCGCAGAGCAGGAGCGAAGCGTGGAAAATAGAAAGAAAAAAGAGTTCTCATATGAGGTACCCGTTAGCCGCAAATTATTTTGGTTATTGTACAATATATGTGAATTGCAAAGAAGGGCAGGTGATGATTTAAAAAATCTGATGTGAGCAACACATGACTTTCCTTATATAATGTAATAAATTTACTACTTTTACAGTAAGAAAATAGGTTTTTCTTATAGTACATACTTATATCCTTTCCAAGATGTTGAATTTTCGACAATTAGTCGTCATTTTCATTGATTTAGCGTCATTTTTATCCATTTGGCGAGATTTTCGTTAATTTGGCAACATTTCAAAATGTCGCCAAGTTGACGACATTCTGCCAAATTCGTCGCCAAAATCTCGCCAAGTGTTATGGACGAAGAAATAAGTTATTCCTACAACAGATAAATGACTATTGGCGTTCAAATACAAAAGTATTACTCAAAGTATCTTTTTTCATGAATGGAAAGAGCTAGATCCACGAGAATGATGTCACCCAATGTATCGCATGGTATTACATATGAAAAGTGAACATGTTTCTCAATAGGAAATATATTTTTTTTTATTTTATATGACTTTTTGATAATTTTTTGAAAAGTGTACAATATCTCGAGAACGGTTCATGTTTAGCGTTCTAAAATTTATGTCAATCGTTTTCTAATGAAAAATTACAATAAAAATGTCTATTTGTGTAACTTTATTAGAGATTTTGATTTTTTGACGATTTTTTCAAAATTTCACGCGAAAATTTAGGGGGGGGGGGGGTTCTGAATATTCGATTGCGCATAAAAACAATAGGCTTCCAGTGTTTACGGATTGTGATTTTTGTACCAAATTTCGTTCAAATCGGTCCATTCGTTCGTCAGTTATCGTCTCCACAGATTCACTGACACACACACTTTCACACGCACACACACACACACACACATACACACACACACACACATACACACACACACAGACATCACTTCAAAAATGTTTGATTCGTGATCAGGGATGCTTGAAACGTGCTCTCCCGTAGAAAACTCGAATTCGAATTTTCGACCCCGTCACAATACTTTCCTTATACATTATGTATATAAGGAAAGTAAAAATTGTGAGACCATTGTTAATAACAGTATGAGAGGGTAAATTTATTTATTTTTTATTTATTGTTTTATTTTAGTTATTTATTTGTTTTTGCAAGATCGCATATTTAGTTTATTTCTTTAAAAATAAAAACAATTGCTAAAAAAAAGTTACCTCCACGATGAAATAGTGACCCACTAACTGCGGGAATCAGCTAGAGAATTTTAATAGGGAAATCAAAAGCTAAAATTATTAGGTACAAGTTCCGCACGGTTTCCGTTATTTCCCGACGACCCATCCTGCCAGTGAGTGAATTTACTCCGTATTGTGCGAGTAACATAACAGAGCCCACGTAACGATGTCTCACATCAAAAGTTAATGTCAGCAAACATGGACTAACACTTTTCTAAGCCAATTATTCTTTGATGCAGACAAAGAAAATGGAGTCATCTCATTATAACAGTCTTCGGAATCGCTCTTTCAAGGGCAGGAAATGTCATTGTGGTGGAGAGAGCTACCGCACACCATCCTGAAATAGAATCGTCTCTCTATCTCCCTCGCTCAGATCTTTGATTCCTTCTTGCTCCTCTCTAAGTTGGGGGGAATGATCCTGATGAAATTAAAGTCATTAATCAACACGGGGGGACAGGGGAGGTTTGGCAATTGTATGTATGTTTGATCCTCAGACAATCGACTTTTTGTTTTGTTTATGTTTGTAAATTTAGTTTTTCAACTAATCTCCTTTTGTCTCCAATGGTGTAAGAAAAATGTGGAGGCGGTGGGGTGGACTCGCGTGATTTATATATTAAAATATTTTTTAATTAAAAAAATATTAGAATTTTTTTTTTAATTCTTTTTAAGAGCAGATTAACGCCACACACCAAACAAAAGATACTTAAAGAACATCTTTGAGTTGCTTAGCTGCGCGATAGCTTTAGGATTACGGTGCTTCCTTGCGTTTTCTGAGAAGCTTACTGTTTATAGGAGCAGTGTGATCAATACAAATTACAGGACCCTTGATATAATGTCATCTTTCAGAGCTCCCCATAAGGGAGGGCGGACACTACTCGAGTGCGGAGAGGGGCGATCACCTGGTTTGTTTTTGTTTCTCGAAGGAGGGGAAAGCATGAAAAATACACAAGATGTGAACAATCAAAGATAGAAGAGAACGTGATAAATGTTTGTAGGAAGAGTTCAAAATTCGTATGGGCAATCCCTGCATCTCAGATCCTATTCCAGCAGTGTCTGATACAGTTCTGATTAGACATTTTACTAACCCAATCGACCTACATTTGAACACTGGCCCCTAGCATTGATCTTACTTGTCCCCCCTCCCTCCTCCCCATGAGTGGCTCTGACAAGCGTAAATTTCTTCTAAATTTTTCATTAGCTTAAAAATTTCTTCCACATTTCTCATATTAAAATTTATTTATTACTAGGGCAAAGAAAAATTTTTATTGCAGATATTGACATCTACTATTTGCTTTATTAATTCATTTTTACCATCTTTCAAAAAAAAATTTTTTTTCCTTGGTTAGTGAACCAAACATAATTCATATCCTGGTCGTTGGCGCCAAATTATTTTCCTTCGTTAGTGAACCCAACATAATTCGTATCCTGGTCTAAGGCGCCAATTTATTTTGTCCTAAGGTAACTACCTCTTTAGGACACGCCTGGTTAGAGCGCGAAGAAGAAACAAGTCGTGAGTATTTACAAGCATTAATTTATTTACACTATATAAATATTTACAACAATATTGATTTAAATTATTTAAAACATAACTTCCCATATTCCTAATGGGATTAAAACCAATTTAAGGTAAACCAAAAACAAATACAAAAGTATATGTTGTCTCATAGACTAAAATGTGAAAGATGGTAATTAAAATTAAACTTAAAACTTCCCTATGAAATATTTAAATATCCTTAACTCGGAGAGAGAGATCGAACAAATACAAAATAGGCAAAAAGTCCCAATTGGGTAACTCACCAACAATGCTGGCCGAGTTGCGGACTTTCATCTTACTGGTATCACACGCACTTCAAAACGGGGCTACTTCTTGCCCTGAAGTCCGAGAACATTCTCCTCGCTCCTTTTTTCAATTTCTCAAAACTCTCTCCAAGATTTTAAAACACGCCCCTGAGGCGCACACAATTATCTTATTGGATTCTGGGTCTTAAGCCCTTGACCCCCAAAGCATCGTCATTGGCTATAGGCCTTCCAGAAACAAAAAGCCCCTTCTCAAGCCCCTGCGAAACTGATATGCTTTCGGGCACTAATTCAAAGCCGGCCAAAAACCCTATGATCCCTCCAAAAACGGACAAACGTTAAACCTTTCGGTGAAAATAGGATCTCTAAAGAAACCTCCGACATCCTGTCTCCTATTCCGAGGAGAGCAGCTGGCCAAACGAAAAGGCTGACCCCCAAAATAAATAAGTAAACTCTAGATCGCAACCCCGAAAATATTGGATCATGGGTTTACCATGCGACAATATTTATAGTGTTTAACTAACCAATGGGGACCCAATGGATAGGCAATGTGTTTGCTGTTTTTGTAGCTAATAGGGCGTTAGGACCCTTAAACTATTCTGACTACATGACTGCTAAAACCCAGAGCGATCGCGTGGTTAGCAATATTGAACACTGAGATCATGAATTATGTTTTGAAAGTGCAATTCTTGGGAAGAATGAGATGTAATTACATCGTGCAGATTAGATATTCCTGCACTTCCTTACTCAGTTATTCTTAAGTCCTTCATAAGGACATTCCTCTGATTTTGCCTGACCTTTCCTCGTTGCATCTTATAAATGTTTGAAGACTGTAGTTATATTTTGACTAAATACGTAATGATGAGGATTCCACCAAACCAAGACATCAGCTATCCACCCCCGTAGTAAAAGTCAGCAAGAGCTTTCAATTTTAGTTCTCTTTTGAAACTCCTGTTGAAGAGCCGTTCTATTTTTGAGGAAACCGCTAAGATAAAGAGCCATTCTTGATATCGATGCATCCCACTCCCCTATTCGCATCACATGTACCTTTTTTTTTTTTATCGAGACATTTAACGGCTCTATAAACGCTCGCCGTCAGTTATCTCGGCAGTTATTTCGGATATTCGTGTGAAACTTTTAACCCGAATCGAAGTGACACCAGGAAAAATGCGTTAAAACTTTGACCTATCCATCACAAGATGGGCGAATAATTTAATTTACCTCGCAGAAGTAGATGCAAGCATTTTTAAGGTCCACTCAAATAACATATAAGGAGCGTCGTCTGACCTGGTTTTTAAGATTCATGGTTCGAGTCCTGGCTGGAATTTGCTTTTTTTGCAATGGCATACTCTTCAGGTGGGTCGGATATTTTTTATGCTTACAATGGCGTCCGAACAACTTAAACGTTCGCGTTAAAGTGATCCGTGATATCTGAAAATGAATAAGATTGGAATTTTCCAAAGATTTTAATTTCTAGCAGCTATCCTCAAATCAAGAGTATTACGATCTACGGTACGCTAGCCTGTATAAAAAAAACTGGAGAATTAAGAGGACATAATGCTAGTCCGTATGAAAAACTGCACAAGATGCTAGCCTGTATAAAAAAAACTGGAGAATAAAGAGGACAGGATGCTAACCTGCATAAAAAATCCTTGGAAATAAGAAAGACAGGATGTTAGCCTGTATAAAAAACTGGAGAATAAAGAGGACAGGATGGTAGCCTGCATAAAAAATTCTTGGAAATAAGAAGGACAGGATGGTAGCCTGCATAAAACATCCTTGGAAATAAGAAAGACAGGATGCTAGTTTGTATAAAAGAACCTTGAGAATAAGAAGGATGTTTATCTATATAAAAAAACTTTGAGAATAATAAGGATGCTAATCTATATATATAAAAAAAACTTGAGAATAAGAAGGACGCTAATCTATATAAAAAAAAATCTTGAGAATAAGAAGGATGCGAATCTATATTAAAAAAACCCTTAAGAATAAGAAGGATGTTAATCTATATAAAAAAAAAACCCTTGAGAATAAGGACAGGATGCTAGCCTGTATAAAAGACGTAGAGAACGAGACGATCGTTTTAATCCGATTTTTTACTTCGATCTGAAACCTGACGGAAAATGAAAGATCCACATCCTCTATAATAATTCCAGCAAGAGTAATTTAATGAATATAGCGTTGTTTGTCCAGTTTAAAAATCCGTGGTTGAAAATTGAGCTCTTTACACGCTGGTGTATTTGCAATGAAGATGGCGCTTCATGCCTCATCTCAATAGAGGACTCTTAAGAGAAATAAGCATTTGAAAGAAAATTTAAAAAAAAGGATTAACGTATTGAAATGTCTAAAGAAATGTTAGTAAAAAGCCACATGAGGTATGTTTCTTCACTAGCGATATGTTTCCTTCATTCCACATGCATACACTACACACACAAGGACATTTACCTGAAGGTGTTTAACTTATGTTCAGGATATGCTCTTAAAACGTGTTTTCTGTCAAAATATCTTGAACTGGAAAATTTTTCGCAAAAGCGAAACTCTTCAAAAACTAGTAGGAGAAAAAGAAAAATATTATTTGCATTAGATATAGTAGAATAATTATATATTAAGAATTTCAACATTGTATAGCTGTTCCGCATACTTCAAGTTTGGCGTCAAGAATTTTTGCTCTTGTATAAAGTATTGTTTTCCCGAGAATTTTCGAATTCAAAATTTTGACAGGTAAGCTCGTAGTAAAACATCCTGAACAGATTTTGAAAAGATCTCTCTCTCTCTCTCTCACTCTCTTTCTGTGTGTGTGTATGTGTGAACGTAACTCCAGAACGAAATCACCGACCCCTATCCAATATCATGTAACAAATAATACTTGAAAAACCAGGACTAAATATAATGTTTAGTCATTCTCAAGATTACAACTCGAATTTTAAGATTTCCATAGTATTACTTTCTATGGAAAGCAACGATGATTCCCAGAATAACGTTGGTAAGCCAAATGCATCCAATTTATCGTTGCCGTTGCCAGTTTGGGGAAAAATAAAATAAAATTTTACGACATAAATTAATAACTTAATATTACATCTGAAAAGATGTATCTTTTTATATTTCGATAAAAATTTTGATACAAAATTTGAAATTAAAACAATTTGAAATTAAAACTCAATGGAATATGAATGTATGAGAAAATCGAGTGGAGATCCTCTACTTCAGATATTTTTTATATAATATGTAGCAGATATCTTATATATACTCGAATTCTCCATTATCCAAGTTTATCTTGCTAAGAAACGTGTCGGAGATAAAAACAAACAGTTTCCGATTTGCGTCAGCAGAAGAAGAGCGCGGATTTAAACCAGGTCAACTGACGCCAAAAGTGAAAATTTACGATTTCTTCGCCACCTGATAAACTAGTAAAGCTTCTCAGAGTTGAATGAGTTAGCGGGGTTCCACTGTATATAGCACAAATGCGATATAGCAAAATTACGCCATCCCGTGCACCGCAAAACTCACTCTGAACTTTAAACGCTCTTTTTTGCACAATGATGTATGTGGACTCACTATACTATGAACGTTCAAATTTTGATTCATTTACTTCCAGTTTGCACAGTTATTTATTGAACGAGTGAATAATTCCAGTTTTTCAAGAGTGAATAATTCCAGTTTTTCAAGAGTGAATAACACTTTCAATGCTTTCTAAAAGACAACAGGCATATGAAAATTGGGTGACAAAGCAGGCATATGAAAATTAGGTGACAAAGCAGGCATTTGAAAATTAGGTGAAGCAGGCATATGAATATCAGGTGACACTTTCTTTTGGGAAGTATTGAACTGCTTTCTTTTACGAAGTATTTAACGGCTTTCTTATAGGAAGTATTTAATGGCTTTCTTTTGGGAAGTAGTGAAAGTATTATTCTCCCTAGTAGCAGTTTTATTATTGTGATTTTCAAGAGTGGTCTATTTATTACGTTTCAACTTATTGAACACAACTTTCACCGAAGAGTCTCGGAGTCCAGGACCACCCATGATAAGGGTGATATCACTCAAGTGTGTGTGTGTGGGGGGGGGGGGCTCTAGAGGGGCTAAATTTCACAAAGAGGGGAAAATTAAACATAGAGGGGGGATGAAAAATAAATGTTCGTAGGGGGCCCATAATTTGTATAGTTGCCCTTGCGTTTATGCAAAAGTTTAATAGAAAGGGCTTGAACATCGTCATTATTCTTCCGTTATTTGCAGAATAAAAATTTTAATCCAATTTAAATTAATTAAAAATTACAATCGAGAAATCCAAAAGAAAAACTAAAAATAGCCTTGACTTGAAAATGCAGATAAATTCTCAACCTAAAAATTTAGCTACAGGGATTATACAAAATAATATGAAAACCTGTAAAAAGAGACAAAATCTTTATTAATATAGGCTGATGGCCCTCCTTTTGCATGAATTACAGTTTGTATCCGACATGGGATGGACAAATACAAGTCATGCACAAGAGTCACAGGGATACGTACCCACTCCTCCTCATGCAAAAAGGTCGCTCATTCAGAAAGTGTCCTTGGAGGTGGAAACGGACTCAATTTCTGAGCGCGAACCAATCAGAGGGCGATAAAATTGGACGTTACTCCGCTCCGCCTTTCTTCATTAAAGATGGCGATGGCGACTGCAAGCACATCGCAAGCAGTTTAACTACGTTGGAATCTGGAAATGGAAACTACCAAATTACAGACATCAGTGGGATATAAAAGATCCGAATTATAAGAAAAAACACCAAAGAATGCTTCCTAGAATGAAATTGGCGGCATCAGAGAGGAGGGGGCCTAAAGTATGATCGACAGGCGGAATTGCCGATGTTCGGCAATAAAACTTGTCCTGCGTAGTAATTTTCCCTTAAACTTGTTGCTCCTTCTTGAGGGATTTCAATGTCAGAATGTTTGTGAAAGCATCATTTGCAAGTCTGAACTCTGAAGTCGAGTGTCGTACAAAACAGAGCACCAGGCGCGAAGCGCCTTTAATCTCCAATTTCAATATGTGGTTCTTATCGTCAAACTGTGACATTAATTCAGTGACCCTAAAGGGAGGTTCGAGGTTTTTATTTACTACTTTTTTTATTATTTATCCTAGCTCCTATTGTGGCAGTTTGTTGCACATTTAGAGTTTAAGCAGTTTGGGGGGTTGATGCAGATCTGAGGGTTACCTAGCATTTTAACAGCTTAGAGTTTTGAACACTAGTCGCGAGTTTAATTTGATATCAGATGTTTGAGATGGGATCTCTTAATTCCGATTATCGATGTTTAGAACAGCGCGGGGTCTCTTACGAGATTTGGCCTTGCGATGATCATAGTCATGCAAATTGAATAACAGTTCATTTGGAACGGATGGCAAATTTTTGTAAAATTTAAGCGCTAGCTTTTTAATTTGGGCTCTAACAGTCTTTATTTTGAAGTCATTCCTAATTACAGAGTTCCTTAAATACCTGGGAGCTTTCCTGATAATCCGTAGGATTTTGTTTTGTTTTGTCTCTAGGAGGTCTATCGTAGTTTTACAGGCATATCCCCATACGGGTGCTGCATACAGCATTCCCGGGCGGATGACCGATTTATAAATTAGCAGTTTGTTTTCATGACTGAGATTTCCGTTTCCTATCATTGGATATAAGGCTCCTGTAGTTATATACGCTTTTTTGATTAAGTTCGTTACGTGCTGTTTCCAGGTTAGGTGGGAATCTATCGTTACACCTAGGTATTTAGTAGTTTTTTCCGCGCGTAAGGCATGATTGTTTATATACAGTGGCGGCGGCGGTTTGTTTTTCCTCGAGAAATAGATCCAATGACATTTGTTGGGGTTTAATTTTATTCGCCATTTTTCCAGCCATGTTTGGAGTATGTCTAAGTGTTGTTGTAGCTGTCTGTGCATTACTGAGACATATGGGTGTTTTGCAAGTATCGCACTGTCGTCTGCATAGAGTACCAGCTCTGTGTTTGGAGTCCTGGGGATGTCATTCAGGTATATGTTAAAGAGTGTCGGGCCCAGGATAGAACCTTGCGGTACACTACTTTTAATGAGCTTGGGTGTTGATAAGTTACCTCCTACTCAGCATCATTTAAGAACGACCAATCTTATTTTAATCAAAATTTAAACTCTAATTTGTGGTAGATGAGTAGATGAATAGGGTGGATGAGTAGATTGCTTTTACAAGAAAATTTGTAATCGGTCACGAAGAATAATAATCGTTAGAAAAAAATAACGATATCCCAATGTACCCCTTATTGTCCCGGGTTTCAATTGGTTGACTACCGAAAAAAAAAGTAAAAAAACTCTAAACTTTATAGAATAAAGAGAAGTTTCATCGTCTGCAATAATAACTGAACAGTTAAATTTGTCAAGTATTGATACTTAAAAAAAATATAAAAGAAATTTTAATGTCTCATTAATTTAATATAATTAATCAATAAATGTTAATTTACTGATTCGGTCCAATTTTCAAACTGGGGAAGGGGGGGCTCTAGTATAATACAATTTGCGGTGGCTGTATTAGCAGTGGTGTAGACAAGAGGGGGGGGGGAGCCATAATACGTCATTCGCTCTCCATAAGATCCACATTAAAAAACGAAATCTAGCACTGTAAACTTCCCATTCAATCGTCGATCCCCCCCCCCTCTCTTTTCGAAATCCTGGATACTCCTATATTCATCACAATGGGATAAATTCCATGTGAAAGTGATTCAAAAAGAGAATGAAGTACCATTATGCATTTATTGACCAATCAGTGCTATTAAATGTCCTTGCGCTATCGGCGGAATGTATTTCTTTTTATAACGCTACGTTTAAATTAGCTGCTGTAAAATAAAAAATTCTTACGATAAGAAACGCCATTAATCATTTCGCTCGCTTGTCAAGTGGGGGCTATTATCACTCTTGTTACGTCCAGACTTTATCTTGTTTGTTCATTTCTGTATGGGTTATATCATCTGATTGGGGGGGGGGGGGTCTAACTGCAAAGCACATATATTCTCTTTTTGGTCGAAATGATAATTAGTTAAGATAATAAGTCCTTAAGCATGCCAATAACTTTGCATGGAAAAGTCCACGAGTGCATAGATTATAATAAAGTGACCATGCCCTTTCAAATAAAAGTGATTGAAGCGCCCCTAGTGGAGAATTTAAAAATTTAGGATCATGAACTCCACTCCAGTCTGGGTCTTCAATCCACGACTTGAGAGGATACGCCGTAACAATATGCACTTAACTGATTGAGCGAGTGAAAGATAAAATTAAATACGTACAGCTCCAACTGCTGCTAAAGAATAAAATTAAAATAACTTCGTTAAAAGCAGCATATAAACCAGTATCGACAGCTTTCGAAGGCACCAAAGACTCAAGTCGTAGGTGTAATTGCTCGGGATAGAAAAATGAGTCCAAATTTCTCGATAACCAACTTTTATTTAAAACGCACCAATAAACGTGATCAGAAACAATTAACAGCTAATACCACTTTACCTATCTTATAACTTCAATTTTTAAAATAACCCTCCTAAGATTCTGTAGATGTTCATCAAATGATCATCCATCGATAATTATATCGTCCAAATAGGCGAGGAAGGAGCCACAGACGAGTCCTTTCAGCACGGCCTCAATTAGATGTTCACATGTTGCGGGTGCATTTCAAAGTCCAAAAGGCATTACTTTAAAATGCCATGGTCCTTGTCCGGTGGTAAACCTTATCTTTTCTCAATCACCAGGATTGATTTATACTTGACAATAGCCACTTTTGAGATCTAGAGTCGAAAACCAACTACAATGATTAACAATATACATTGAATAGCTCGATTACTATCTAACATGATCACTAAATAACTGTCAGGGAAAATAAGACAGTAATCAAATGCTCCACTAATTCACAAAATAATACAAACTGTTTTCAACACACTGGCGTATCTCGCAATTCAATTTGATTCGTATTACGTCAACTCTGTCCTGATGAACAATGGCTTCCTTATATACTCTCCGTAGAAATCTCTAAAAAGAAGTTACCTTCTTTTGGTTATTCTACCCCCTTCTCAGTAGTGGTTGGAAAAACTACTTTATTATTGTAGTGATCTACAACTATAACTACATTGTGACAAATGTAGTTAACTACAACTACAACTACAACTACTTTTTATAAAAAGTAGTGACTACAAACTACTTCTAAAATGTACACTGGCGTATATCGCAATTCAATATGATTCGTATTACGTCAACTCTGTCCTGATGAACAATGGCTTCCTTATATACTCTCCGTAGAAATCTTTAAAAAGAAGTTACTTTCTTTTGGTTATTCTACTCCCTTCTCAGTCCGTGTTCATACGGAGTACGATCACGTTAAACATGTGGGTCCGAAAATCCTTCCGAGAGGTTGGTGGTAGGGGAAGGAGGGTACGGTCCCTGTGGATGCCTCCCCCACTGGGTTCCGGTCTAAATTGGGTGGCACTTCCCGACCGTCCAAACAGTTACCTTACACCTTTCTGGTAGGTCGGACGGTCTGGGTTTCAACAACAACAACCCCCTTCTCAGTAGTGGTTGGAAAAACTACTTTATTATTGTAGTGATCTACAACTATAACTACATTGTGACAAATGTAGTTAACTACAACTACAACTACAACTACTTTTTATAAAAAATAGTGACTACAAACTACTTCTAAAATGTAGTCATTACGTAACTACTTTTATAAGACTATAATTTTGCTGCAGCTTCAATTTTCACCAAAAGTTGAGGATGTAGGTATACTGCAGTAATTTAACATACTTATTCTGAATAATTAAAATTTATTGATCAACTTACTAATCTTTACGTTTTTACCCACTTCTGAAAACAGTAAAATAAAATAAAAGTATGAACTTTAAAATCAAAGACAACAAAAATAGGTTTCCGTAGAAATCTCTCGTCGAAACGAGTGGATATATATAGAAAATTCCACGGGATTGAGAAACTCTCCAAGTTGACGATATGTCGCGAAAACTGGCATCCATGTGACAAAAATGTTCTTCAGTTCAGGTAACCCTATTTTCACGTAATAGCAAGCAATGGTTCACGCCGCAAGAAATGGCTGAAAATGTGTCTTTTCCTTGCGGGGAAGCTTCGTGAAACATATTTGAAACAATATTATACAGATAGGAGACAATTACAAAAAAAAAAAAAAAATGTTTTAGTAGTCTTTTGCAAATTGTGTAAAATGACACAAAATTTGCAATCACACCCCTCATGTTTTTCTCGTGATTATTATCAGGCGATACATAGTGGAAAGCAAAGGGGAGATGTCAATGTCCTTCTCGTATTAATTCTAAACATGTTTTATCATTGTCACGTGATCTTACGCGAGTGATTCGGCTTTTTACGCTGTAATAATAAATAAATCGATGATAATAATAATAAATAAATTCTTAATGATATACAAATCACAAAATAAATAATCGATACATACGTGGTATGTTTATTTTTTTACCTTTCTTAGCAATTTATTAGTAAAAACTATATTTCTTAGTAATTTAGTAATAAGAAGTATATTTCTTAGTAATTAATTATTAAGTCGCTTATGCATTACCCTGGTGCTGATTAGAATATTTTGGTTTGATTCGGAAAAATGGAACAGTCATTTTTCTTTTTTTACGGAATGACCCCCTAAAAATCGTCAAAATCATAAATATAGCAATGTGTAGACAAAGCATTGGAATCGTGTCGAAAATCGCAACTCGAGTTTCCGACGGATCTATACGTTTCAAGTACTCTAGAATAAGAAAAAAACTATTTTTAATGTGTGTAGTATATGTGTGTGTGTGTGTGTGTGTGTGTGTTTGACTGTGCACTGTATATATCCGCTTTAGTTGAAAAACTTATGGATTAAATTTCACAAAATTTGGTAGAAAAGTCACCCACGGGTTACCTTGGTGCTGATTAGAGTTTGGTACAATTCGGAAGAAAAGAATCTGCTTTTTTTTTACTTTCCTTATATGCATAGCATAATGTATAAGGAAAGTATTGTGACGGGGTCCAAAATTCGAATTCGAATTTTCGACGGGAGAGCACGTTTCAAGCATCCCTGATCACGAATTCAACATTTTTGAGGTGATGTCTGTCTGTGTGTGTGTGTGTGTGTGTGTGTGTATCTGTGTGTCTCTGGAGACGATATCTCACGAACGAATGTTGCCATTCGAATAAAATTTGGTACAAAAATTACAATCTGTAAATACTTGAAGCCTAGTGTTTTTAAATACAATCGAATGTTCAGAACCCCCCCCCCCCCCCTAAATTTTCGAGTGAAATATTGAAAACATCATCAAAAAATCAAAGCCTTTAATAAAGTTACTCAAATATACTTTTCTTATGTAGTTTTTCCTTAGAAAACGATTGACATAAACTTTAGAACGCTAGCATGAACCGTTCTCGAGATATTGCATATTTTTCATATACATTTATCAAAAAATCCCATAAATTTAAAAAAAAAATATTTCCTATTGAGAAACATGTTTACTTTTCATATGTAACACAGTGCGATAAATTTGTTGACATCATTCTCGTAGTTCTAGCTCATTCCATTCATGAGAAAAGATACTTTGAGTAATACTTTTGTATTTGAACGCCAATAGTCATTTATCTGCTATAAGAATAACTTATTTATCCGTCCATATCGCTTGGCCAGAATTTGAGACGAATTTGCGGAATGTCGCCAACTTGGCAACTTTTTTAAATATTGCTAAATTAACGAAAATCTTTCCAAATGGTTAAAAATGACACTAAATCAATGAAAAGGACGACTCATTGACGAAAATTCAATATCTTGGAAAGAATTTAAATATCTACTATAAGAATAACCTAATTTTTTTTATTGTAAAAGTAGTAAATTCATTGCATTATATAAGGAAAGTCATGGGCTGCCCTCATCACATTTTTTTTTTTTTTTTTTGCTAAATGTCTCGCAAAAATCTTCAAAATCTAAAATAAAAAATCACCCATGTTCAAATGTATCAATTAAATGCTTGTTTTATTGATTTATACGTAATTTTTTACGACGAAAAGAATGAGACTAGTCCCACAACTCTGTGACAAACCGTTCTAGTAATATTTTAGTTTCCTCGTATTTCTGCCAAGCCTTTGCAAATACATCTAGTCGCCAAATGAAACCAAAAATTGAACCAAAACTGTGAATACGGTGTAATTTCAAATAATTATCCGTATTATTTTTGTGCAATGAAATTCAATTCAATGAATTATGAAAGAAAGATAGAGAAAATAAATTTAAGTCTGTAGAGACATTTTCAGTTATCGATTTCATGCATTTTACCAGCGTTAAAAGCTCCTGAAAAAAAAAAATTACATATTTCAAGAACGGTTTATCTTAAAGTAATAAGATTAGTCTTATGCGTTTTGTCGTTAAGAATTACATGTTAAACAATCAGTTAATTAATACATTAAAGAATATTAGTCTTTGATTGCATATTTTGCCAATTTTCGCAGGTCATTTTGCAAGGAAAAAAAGAAAAAGAAAACTGGTTTTATTTCTCTGGATCGCTGAGGATTTTCTAAAGTAAGCTGAGTCGTATTTATATGCTAGAAATTTTTTAAAAGCGTGAACGTAGGGCAGCCTTTCAATATCTTCTTAGTGGAGGACCAAACGCGTAATTGCAACCAGGATCTCGGAATGAGGAGAGGTATTATGACCGAAAGGGGGGGGGGGGGAGTTACAGTGCTGGATTTCGTTCTACAATATATACCCCATAGAGAAATTATAAAATAAAGAAGTATTTTTAAAGAAGATAAAGAAATAAAGATAAAGAAGTAAAATAAAGAAGAATTTTTTATCAACGTGTGTGTGTGGGGGGGGGGGGGGGGGGGGAGTGTGATTGCATAACTTTTATTCTCAGTGATCAATTTGTAAAATCAGACTGTGGTAAGTTTAGCTAATGCGTAAATTTAAAAAATGAATTTAATGTTTGAAATGGAACTTTCAGTGTTTTTTTTTTTGTTTTTGTTTTTTGCAAAGCATTGTTCCGTAGCTGCCGGACCAATTTACCGAATACCCAGTTAACCGAAATTTGAAAAATTTCAACAGGGCCGCCCACAGTGTATAGGTAGGATACCACTCGGGTGGAGGAGCCAGGTGCTAAGGGTGGGGGGTGGCACCCTCGATTTTCATTTTTGAGGGAGGCAAAGACATAAAAAATTCACAAGGAGGGGGGAATGAAATATGGAGAGTAGCCCCCGACAAAGTTTATAGAGACCCGTGTTCACACAAATCAATGGGTCCGAAGGTCCTTCCAAGAAGAAGAATAAGAAAGACTTGAGCAAAGTAAAAATAAAAGCACAAATAACACAATAGTGCTGCATTGTGTCATTTGTGCTTTTATACGTCGCTCAAGTTTTTCTTATCCTTCGAGCAAAGGGTATTGGACTTATTGAAGTCCTTTCGAGAAGTTAGTAGCAGGGGAAGGAGGGTACGGTCACCGTGGATGCCGCCTCCACTGGGTTCCGGTCTAAATTAGGTGGCACTGTCCCATCCGTCCAAACAGGTACTTTTACATCTTCGGGTATAGGCCGGACGGTATGGGTCGAAAGAAAGAAAGTTTGTAGGATGGGGGGGGGGGGGGTCGGCACAATGTATATGGGCAATTTAGAATTATAATTTCCAAGTATCGGATTGCCCTGTACTTAATGATGCTTTTAGAAAAAGTACAGAAGCATGGGTGTATTTCGGGAAAGGGGAGCTAGGGTCAGGAGGATTCCAAAGTACCCCCCTGTAAAAGTGTTTATTTAATGAAATAAAAGTCAATATGAGAGAAATAAAAAGAAAAATACCTTTTGGAATTAGAACATTCAACCACAACTCTGTGTTTTCTTCCACGCGTATATGAATAAAAACAATTTAATTATACCTAAATAGAAAACTTCGGATTATTGCATTTGGTATGTTTATGAATGTCCAATTTGTTAGTTTAGTTGGTCTGTCTCCAGGAAAGTTAGAATTCTGTTATGAAAGGGGGGGGATATTTTTTAAAGGTGGTACACACTCATTTTTAAAGCTTGGTGCATACTAAGTTTTAAAAGTGCTATACACACTAATTCCTAAAATGGGATACTCATACCATCTATTCAAATTTACTTTGTAAGAATGCCTATTTCAAGGCTGATTGTAGTCTCTAAATTTTGAATGCAATCAATTTTATCGCTCCCATTGGAAAAAATCCTGCACATGTACAGAAGTAAATTCATCGTTAGCATCCAAGAAAAGTCACTCCATGCACCAGATTTTTTTTGTTTTATTTGATTATCTCGACAAATGCATGTCCCAGAAGCATAGAGAAGAAAAAATAACAAAAGGATGAAGAGGCAAAATCAGCTGAAATCTGGAATGCTATCCATCTAAAGGAGAGAGAGAGCATGGTCGAGCTTAAATAAAGAACGTCTCCCGATTTAATCGTAGTCACGTAAGAATTGCGTTAATCAGATGATATCGGCAGGCTGTTGATGTCAGAGCGTAGACGTAGTCACGGAAAATGCCTCTCCAAGTCCTCCGTGTTCGGGAATTTGGATTTTGAAATTTTGAATTGGAGCAGCTAGAATTTGTCCATTGAAATAATTTTTTCAAAGGCAAAATGGCAATGCGCGCCGAGAGAGGGATTGGTTTCCGCGGAGGATATTTATTGATAATCAGATTTATACTTTATCATACTGTGTAATATAATATAGAAAAAGTATAAGTTTCCACAAAAATTTTAGAATTCGAGATTTTGCTGCCAATATATATTTTAGGACCTTCTGAACAAGGTTTGACCACTTTTGAAGTGGTGTCTTTCTGTAGGTCTGTGGCCGATTTCTTGTGTCCACTATAGCGGCCCACAAATATTAATAGATCTTCGCGAAACTTTATGTCTAGCTTTCTTATACAAAAATATAGAATTAAATAGAATTTTTTCAAATTCGAATGAAAACTTTCAAATGTATTTGAAATTTTATATTTTTTAACATGGCAGCATAGGACAGAATTTGACATAATCATGCATAAAATGATATATCACTTTCCTTATATACATAATGTATAAGGAAAGTATTGTGACGGGGTCGAAAATTCGAATTCGAGTTTTCGACGGGAGAGCACGTGTCAATCATCCCTAATTGCGAATCGAACATTTTTGAGATGATGTCTGTGTGTGTGTGTGTGTCAGTGAGTCTGGGGAGACGATATCTCACGAACGAATAGAGCGATTCGAATGAAATTTGGTACAAAAATCACAATCCTTGAATACTGGAAGTCTATTGCTTTAAAACGCAATCGAATGTTCAGAACCTTCCTAAATTTTCGAGTAAAATTTTGAAACAATCATCAAAAAATCAAAACCTTTAATAAAGTTACGCAAATAGATATTTCTTACGTAATTTTTCCTTAGAAAACGATTGACATAAATTTTAGAACGCTAGCATGAACCGTTCTCGTGATATTGCACATTTCTTCAAATAAATATATCAAAAAGTTCCATAAATTAAAAAAAAATATTAACTGCTAAGAAACATGTTCACTTTTCATATGTAATATCATGCGATAAATTTGGTGACATCATTCTCGTGGATCTAACTCGTTCCATTCACGAGAAAAGATACTTTGAGTAATACTTTTGTATTTGAACACTAAAAGTCATTTATCTGCTGTAAGAATAACTTCTTTCTCCGTCCATAACGTCTGGCGATATTTTGGCGATGAATTTAGCGGAATGTCGCCAACTTGGTGACATTTTCAAATGCGCATTGCCAAATTAACGAAAATCTCGCCATATGGATAAAAATGACGCTAAATCAATGAAAATGACGAATACTTCAAGAAAATTGAATATCTTTGAAAGAATATACCTACTATAAGAATAACATTTTTTTTAACTCTGTAAAAGTAGTAAATTCATTGCATTATAAAGTCATGTGTTGCCCACATCAGATTTTTTAATTAATGATCAAGAGATTAATGCACACGAGACTATAGTTTCAATCATTGTTATGAAAATAACCGCGAAACAATTTTTTTTTTGTTCATGACGTTATTAGCCCCACCCTCGGGGATCAAGTTACCCGAGGAGGGGGGGGGGGGGTACATTGTCAAGTATGGTATTAATCCGCATTTTTTCAAGCCCTGTAAAGTGAAGGGTGACACGCTATAATTGTAATCATTTGAACCCATAATGCCGATTTTTCAAAAATTTTCTTGTAAAATTTAAATAAAAACGCTAATAAAAATGGATTCTTGTATGAGAAGGTCGAGTTCAGCCACATTCCAGTTTATACAGAGGTAAAATGGTAATGCCGCCGAGGAAGGATTGTCTTCCGCGGAGGATATTTATTGATAATAAAAATTTTAAAGTTAATTTTATAACTATGCACATTATTATTTATTTTATTTTTTTTTCAAAGGTAAAGAAGCCAATGTTTCATTCAAATTAATTTTTCAGCAGAAAGTATTCGAAGCATCAGCAACACCATGGTGTATTACGGGGGCTAATCCACTTTTCAAATAGACAAAACTTAATTTTTAATTAATTCCAGTTTACTTTGAACCCCCGAAAAGATGCAATGATCGTATCATTTGGTTATTCCACCCCCCTCTCAGCAGTGGTTGGAAAAACTACTTTATTGTTATAGTGATCTACAACTACAACTAACTACATTATGACAAATGTAGTTAACTACACCTACAACTACTTTTTATAAAAAGTAGTGACTACAAACTACTTCTAAAATGTAGTTTGTGTATAACTGTATAACTACTTTTATAAGACTATAATTTTGCCGTAGCTTCAATTTTCACAAAAAGTTGAGGATGTGGGTATACTGCAGTAATTTAACATACTTATTCTGAATAATTAAAATTTATTGATCAACTTACCAATCTTTACGTTTTTACCCACTTCTGAAAACAGTAAAATAAAATAAAAGTATGAACTTTAAAATCAAAGACAACTAAAAATAGGTTTCAAAGTCCTTTAATAAAATCTCCTTTCCTCGACGTACAAAAATTACACGGCCAAAGCGTTTTCGGGCATCAAAATGCCTTTCATCAGTGGCTGATGAAAAGGGCATTGTGATGCCCGAAAGCACTTTGGTCGTGTAATTTTTGTACGTCGAGGAATGCATATATTATTAAAGGACTTTAAAACCTATTTTTGGTTGTCTTTGATTTTAAAGTTTAATTAAAGTTGATGTGTATCCATGCTATTTATTAAAAGTATAAAATAAAATAAAAGTAAAAACTATGTATTTAAAAACATGTCTGTTTATTTGTAGTAGAATTTGCATCTCCAAATTGCAATCAAATAAGCAGGATCTTTTGGGAAATAACACATCTGAATATATCCATATAAAAAACCAACTTCATGAGGCAATGGCCTTCCTAACCCTGCAGCCATTCATCGTACCTCGTTGCGCAGAACACTAAATGCCATACAAATGAAGAAAGGGTGATCACATGATATGTAGAATGGTACCTTGTTTGTTTACTGAAATAACGTTAAAAGTAGCGTCAAAACTCGATACAAACTAGTGATGTATTGCATCGCGCTCCTCGCTACACTACTTATTTTTAAAAGTAGCGAGTTACACTACAAACTACGAAAAAAATTAGTGACTACAGTAATTTCGCTACTTGTAGCACGTACTTCCAACCACTCAGCCCCTTTGGGGATGATTGACGAAAATATAGCTTCTTGGTGCTTACCGGCTCATGGTCATGAGGATCATTCCTGTACACTTTTAGATTGCAAGATAGAAGGTTTACGGAGACACAAAGATCATGCTTTTCTGTCATCCCATCCCTTCTGACCCCCTTAAAAAGGGTTATTCGAAAATTCTATTTTAGTACCTATGTCGCCCGAGGAACAGCTCAGAACAATTTCCAATTCTTAACCCCAACCCCAGGGTTGTAAAGATACGGCGATCATGCCTATCGGTGATCCCCCATCCCTTCTCACCACCTTAGCGTTAAAGAAATATATTTTCTTATTATTTACATATGTCTAATGACGAATATCCTTGAAAATTTCCATGTTTCTACTTTGAGAGGTTTGAGAGATACAGGTATTACATCATTCTGTCACCCCACTCCTTTTCACACACCTTAGTAGCATGCCAACATTGGCCAATGTTGTATATCTTGGCATTTCAGTGGAAATATTTTCAATGTTACGTAAATATTAGGGATACATTGGCCGCTAATATTGGCTAGATATTGGCATTACAAAATTACGCCAATATTGGAGTTACATTGGAAATATTTCAAACATTTGGAATATATTGGAAACCATTATACTAGTTAAATATTGGGCATATATTGAGTATACATGCCAATATTGACTATAATTGGCCAGCCAATATTGAAAACTAATATTGGCCCAGTATTTTCAAAAGTCCACACTTTCATATTGGCCCAATATTGGAACTGTGTTGGCTGTCAATATTTGCATGCTCTTAGAGGTCTTTAATGATAGGAGTTAGCATAGAATGTTTTTCTATGTATTTATCTATGGCCCATACGAAACATCCCTGCACAATTCCAAATTCCTAGGTTAGGGCTCATTCAATTCACCCCTTCTCGCTCCCTTTACTCGTTTAGAGTATTCATGAATACAAATCAGCCATTTTTTCAGTAATGTCTGTCTGTATGATTGGGCTGAGTATATCTTCCTGAATTGAGCGACTAAAATGACAATTGGTAAGAGTATTTTTAATGGGCAAACGTAAGAGGTCAAGTGACTTTTCAAGAGCTTGGATTAGGGAAAATTCAAAAATTTTTTAATCCTTTATTCGAAAATCGGGGGAAAAAAAGAAAAAAACGATAAAATATTTTCGTTAAATATGAGAAAGAAAAAGGTATACTTTAAATGTAAATTTGTATTTGATGCGAAATGACATAACTATGGTACGCCAATGTCCCCTTTTGCTATCATGTCTGTTTGTATGTCTGAGAATCTGTCTAGAACGCTTAATTCGTCTGTGAATCTAATTCGTCTGCGACACGTCTGTTTGTGTGTTCATCTGTCTATGTTATTTTGTATATCTGAAATGAATTAAGCACGTCATTCAAACGAAATATAAAATAAATTGTTTCAATCAGTAAACGTTCAAAGAGTTTGGGACCAGGGAAATGCCTTCAATATTTCGAAAATTGACGAAATATTAAAAAAATTATATTATAAAATGTGACGTGTGTGACGCGTTACTTCTCCACAGATTAATAAATTTCGATATTTTGAGATAACAATAACACAAATTACCGCTTTTTTTTTTAAATACAACTATCTCTGAAAGTCAATTTTTAGTTTTGTTTGTAACCGACTAAAGTAAAGTTAACATATCATGTTTCATGCAGTTCGCTTGTTTATTTAGATTTTAGAGAAATATCGCGCTGTGGAATGTAAAATTTTTAATACTTCGAGAACGGTTTGTGATAACTACTAAACAGCGTGTCGATTTATTTCTCGCTATACGAGTACTTGCAAAGTCTTCACGCATTTGATAATATTGAACATATTTTATTTTTGAAGATTTTATTTTTCCATTTTACATCAAATATGGGCAAATATCTTCGAAAACGGCATATGTTGTCGTCCTGAAATTATGTCAGTTACTTTGAAATTGAAAATTACATATAAAATGACTATTCATGCAACAAAGTATAACATAATCGATTTCTATAAATATTGTTTTTGATTTTTAGGAAACAAATGTTTGAAAATTAAAGGGCTTCCCTTAGACCGAATTTCTCAAACACTAGTATTTCTTTGACGTCTATTAATTACTAGAACGAAGTACTCGGTGTTGTCCGGGTCTTAAAGAAGCGCCCACTACTCAAATAATACTTTTACATATAACACCACTCAATTTTCAAATAGTCTCTTTAAACCGTAGATATCCTTAATCCATAGCTATACTTCAAACTTCTTAATTTTCTAAATCATCTCCCCATTTTGTTTTAAACCAAATCCCTATGCAAGTGCTCCACAATCGTGGAAAGCAAATAAATAAATAAAATGAACATAACGGAATCCTTTCTCTAGGAGAGAAGTCATGGCTCATACCGCACTGTGAGTCCAAAGTTTGCTTTGACGTACATGCACAGAAAAGTCCACCGAGGAGGAAACTCGATCGTACTTCATTACCGGAATCTACAATTTAAATTTTTATGCGCTTGCTTAAAAAATCATATGAAAACAAAATAATGTAGTAATTGAAAAAAGAAATTTTTTTTATTATATTGCGAAGATATACATGTGTGTGTATATCTTGGCAATATAACATTTTTTTTTCCAAACTGTAGAATTGTGTTATTTTTTTTTTTTTTTTTTTTCGCAAGCGGCGAAATAAGTATCAGATAACTTTATAAATGCAAATTTCAATGTATTTGAAGAAAAATAAATGAAAATGGGAGGGGGGGGGGGGAGTTATTGCGTTACGGACTTGGTTCAAAAATCGTTGGAAAAAACGTTCTTTGATCTTCTTAACAGTGTCAAGATGGAAACTCTGTCATAATATTTTCGATCGCTAAGGGACTAAGTTGTGTGAAAATCGCTGAAATTCTTGCTGAAACATAAAAAAATCTGATATGGGCAGCACTTGACTTTCCTTTGCAATGAATTCACTTCTTTCACAGTGAAAAAATGATATATAAAATCCACAACAGAACGTTTTTAACGTTCAATTGCACATTTGCTGCTTTTTCGTGTGACAACATATATAACGCTATTTTGAAGTAGCCAATAAACTTATATTTCGCGCAACTCTAAATTCACAATTATCAATATTAAAAACTGCCACTTTAGAAATAAGCATGTATTTAAATATGTTAATAATTAATTCATCCATTTGGCGTTCTTTTCGTTGATTTAGCTTCATTTTTCCAATTTTGACGACATTTTCGTCAATCAGGTGAAATATCGTCAAGTTTCCAAATTTATCGCCAAGCGTTGCAGATATTGAGAGGAAGACATTCCTCATGTATAAATGACTACTGGCGAATTGTTGGGAGTCAAAATACAAAACATTACTCAGAGTATCTTTCCTCGTGAATGGCATACACTAGATGAACGAGATTGATGTTAACAAATTTTTCGCATAATATTACATGTGGAAAGTGAAACTATTTCACAACTTTTTAAATTTTATGTAATTTTTACATTCTCATACTATAGAATATAGTATAGAGAAAGTATTGTTTTCACGAAAATTTTCGAATTCGAGATTTTGATGCCAATATATGTTTTAGGACAGCACATTTTGACTAATTTTAGAGTGATGCCCGTTTGTCTGCGGTCGATTTCTTGTGAACACGAGCTTCCCCAAATATTAATAGATTTTCACGAAATTTTATATCCGGCTTTGTTAACGAAAAATCTAAAACTGGACAAAAACGTTTGAATTTCGAAAGAAAATTTTGAAATTTATTCGAAGAAATTTTGTGATCATTTGGATCAGAGGTACAGATTTTTCAAATTTTTTCTTCCAAAATTTGGGAGAGGGGGGGGGGGGGGGGGGGGAGTCACAAGTCACTTAAAAATGGATTCTAGTATGAAAAAAAGTCCAGTTGAGCCGTACTCCCTGCTAATTTTTGATGAATATATCTGAAAAATATGCAATACCTCGAGAACGGCTCATGCTAGCGTTCTAATGTTTGTGTCATTCGTTTTCTAATGAAAAATCACAGCAGTGATTTTTCATTAGATCAGTGATCACTGCAGTGATTTTGTGCAGTGTTTGATCGCTGCAGTGATTTCACTGCATCAAATACTGCACAAAACCACTGCAGTGATTCATCAAACTCTGTACAAAATCACTGCAGTGATTTTGTGCAGTGTTTGATGAAAAATCACTGCAGTGATCACTGCAGTGTTTGATAAAAAATCACTGTGTGTGTGTGCAGTGATTTTTTATCAAACGTTATTCAAGGCTGTGATTTTTTAATGATTTTTCCAAAATTTCATTCGAAAATTTGGGGCTCTTTCGAACATTCGATTGCGTATGATATCAATAGAGCTCCAGTTTCACCGATTGTAATATTTGTAACGAATTTCGTTCAAAACGCCTCCTTTCGTTCTACAACACATCGCATCCCCAGACTCACGGACGGAAACACATATATACGTTAGACACATATATACGTTCAGGTATGTTTGTAACGTGTTTTCCTTTCGAAAACTCGAATTCGAATTTTTTCAACCCCGTCACAATTCTTTCCCTGTACATTATACTACGTATATAGTAAAAGTAATAAGTACAAAACTAATTTGAAAAATCTCGCCAAATCGTATTTTCCCGTACCCTCAAGTACCTTTGTACCAAATTTCGTCGTTGTCCAACGTTTAGACGACGCGCACAGATATTTTTTATTATGTAAGACAATATTCAATTGCTCAATTTGTTCCAGTAGCGTTGCCAGAAATAAATTAGTGTGTGTGTGTGTGGTGGTGAGGGGGGGGGGGCGACCAAACATTTATTTTTCCATTTCTCCAAGTATAATTTTGCAGAACTGCTTGTAGAGTTTTTTGTAGAACTTCTAACATATTACCTCTTTGAGATGAGTTTTATATTTTCCCCTTTATTTGTGTTAATAAATATTTATAAGTAATATTTTGTTTAGCAGTGAGATCAAATGAGCTCAAAAACACAAAGTGTTTCATGGATATGCGCTTTTTGAAAAAAGTTTGGGAATCGCTACTCTAAAACGAAATAAACCACGTTTTGGCATTACGCATGCGCGAAGTCACAGGCGTCGGCTCAGATTTTTGATATCATTTTGGCGAGAGAGCAAGCAGCAAACTTTTATACCGCAGACGATATTTGGCCACCGCTGCGCTAGTAGTTTGTGCAGCTGCTGAAGGAAAAACACGTGGAATTGGAATTTGCATGCTGGATTTGGAACGAAAGTGTAAGTCTTTTATTGCAGCTTTTTTATTTGATAGTTCCATGTTACGAGAATTTTTCATAGTTTCGCTGTATATTCATCCTGTTTATGTGTGGAGTATATCTTTAGAATGCAGCTAAAATTATTAAAATTCTGTTTACAAAATGATCATCGTAGTCGAAGATTGAAATCAACAGGTGTTTATGTTTTTTTTTCCTGTCCATGATAAATAGATAGTTTAGATAGATGAATAGAAAGCGCAAAAAACGATTTAAAATTCTAGATCTGTAGAGACTTCGAATGTGCGATTGCTCCCGGTTTTATTTATTTTGATGAATTACCCCATCCCAATAAATGGAGGTTGATGTTCAAATAATATGCCATACAAATATTGAACATTATTTTTTTATTATTATTAATATTTTCTCTTTTTTTTTCCCTCGTACTATTAGTATATAGTTTATTGAAAGATTTTTGGAATTCGAAATCTTGAAAGAAAATCACTGTAAGACCTGAATGCACTTTGGGAACATTCGGAAGGTATGTATGTGTATGTTTGAAGTGTGAATTGGAGCACTGGTGCGCAACTTTTTTGTTGGTGAAGTGTTATTTAGAAGATTCTATACCACTATGTAAATAAAATAAGAGGTTAAAAGTTATAACTAGACTAAATACACAATTTTGAAAATGTATTTTACCTCGCCAATATTAGTTTAGTTATGCATTTATCATTTAGAGAAAATGTTTCTTCTACAGTATGTAGGATATTTTTAAACAAGAAAACACTATTAGTCAAACAGATTACCCAAAATGTTTGACGGTTCTTATGTTACATTGAGCTTAAATATCAGCATATTGAAACAAAAAATAAACACTTTTTTTCTTATCCTCTGTCTAACATGAAAAAAAAAATGGCGACCCTTTAATAAACCCTCGCGAACCAAGGGTTGTATCCCACTGAATTAGAGGTTTGCACCGGCTCGTTCCCAAATGTTTAACTATCTGGCCTGGCGACCGCAACCCTTATCGGGGGTCATAGACAAAAATAAATTTTAGGGCCTCCCATTAAACTTTTATAGTAAAATAAAAAACATTAAGTAGGAAAAATGAACCCCAGTATTTGCTTACTTTGGTTTAAATGACCCCGGTCGGGTCGAATTTCTGTTGGGCAGTTACGGGCCGGGAGTATTAAATGTTTAATAAAATGTACAAATACAATTTAATACATGGAATTCTTTTGTTGACTTCAGTTCTGCAAGAATAAATGCCTAAAATAACATTTATGTTAATTCGGTTCAAAGTAATTGTGCAATCTTATATTTTTAACTCATTTTGTTTTGCTTCAGGCTGGAACTAAGCAGAGACTAAAGATTATGATCTCAAAGTTTGAGATTAATTACCTGCAATTATTGGTGTTATTAACATTTTTGGATCTAAAATTCTAGGATCTGAAATTATTTGTATTTGATTTGCTTTTTTATCGTCTGCTTTCTTAAAAAGCAACTATTAATTTGATTATAAGATATTAAAATAGAATTATCCTAATGGAGATAGGGAACTAACCAGTCAATTGCAATGCATTTGCAGGTTTTTTTTTTTTATTTATTCCAAACTGCTTTTTTTTTTGTTGGAATTCTTTATTTTCCGAAATTTCATACCTAGAATCATGCATTAGTGTTAACTTCTTGTTGAGATGTCTTTGTTTTCAAAGCGATATTGATGCAGTTAACTGTAAAACTGCAATCGTATGCCTGTGAATAAAATATTTCCGTAGTAAGAAGCAAAAACAAAAATATAACCATTAACCGGTTTCGGAAGTCAAACGGGCTCCTTTCTCCAAGACAAGGAAAGGAACATTTACATCAGTAAAAGCTCCTTTCCATACAACCAGTGAAGAAATTCAATTGAAAAAGAAATTCAATTTGCTTCCGACACAAATTTTTTTTGTTTTCTTCAGAGTATTTTATCAAGTTTTTTTTTAATTGTATGAGCGTTTCAGTGCATATAAATTGTTCATATAATTAGTATTAACTGTTAATAATCAATCTTAATCACTGATTTCTGTTTATTGCATCTCTTACGAATTTTTATTGCTTATCTATCGATATAATATAAAATCGAATTCTGAATCATATACAATGCAAACAACTGCAAGTGATTTAATAGGTAGGTAATTATTTTTTTTCCCTTCCTGGTAGAAATGCATTCTCATCCTCACACGGCATCTTATGCATTCGCAAAAGCATTTACATTTAATTATTGCGCTTGTTATTGTTTCGTAAATGCAAGAAAGTTATTACAAGTAAATTATGCGTACTCTGAAATATATCCTTAAGACGGCATCTGTTCAAAACTGAATTTGTTTAATACCAAAAATATTTGTAGTCCCGAAAAGTAATGTATGGTGCAACGAATCTGTGGAAGACTGGAACCTTGATAGGTCCAATGCTTTTTCGCCTTAGAAATATTGCATCGTATTTATTTTCTTTCATCCAATTGCTTTTACATAAATAGCTTTTTCACTTTTCAGTACAATATGCATAATATTATGATGGGGTCAAATAATAATAAAAACAAAACTGATTTTGATGAATTTATATGTTTTGAGTGTCCACGAATCATTTTATGCTTGTGGGCACGATATCCCGCGAATGAATTAAGTTTTATAATCGTCAATTTGGTACGATTATATCGATTGATATAATCGTACCAAATCAGGAGGCTCACTGTTTTTTTTTTTTATGAATATTTTTTATAACGTTTCGTCCTTGATAGGGAACATTTGACGCTATTTCAATCAATAATCATTTGTACAAGAATGTCTGTCATATGCGATAAGTAAGTTACATTATTTAAAAGAATTAATTGCTGGCAAAACATTTATTGCTCGTTGTTTAAATAGGTCAAGTGGTTGACACATCAATATTGCTGAGGCATCGATACAAGGATATAAATTTTTAATGTCAGGTAGCATCCTTTGATGTCTTAGGGAAAATAAATTGAGTTCCATAGCCGCTGAGTAATGCCATTTAAGTACAGGGGGAATAAAAAGCCTTAATTTTGTTCCCGTTATTGTATAATATGCTTATAGCTCATGTCGAATTCCACCTTTCCTTGTTAGTGCTTTACGTTCTGGCCATAATTTTTTAAGGTGTTAAATAAGAACTTGCTCACTAATAATAGTTAGGATTACCAACTGCACTCTTTTTAAGAGTGCAAGTATTTTTTTGCATTGATGAATTGACAGTTCTTTAAAGATCCGTGATTTAATTTGATTTTGGGATGGATTGGTACTAGTTTGATAATCTACCCCACGAGTGGGAGCTGAAAGCGACACGAACACAAAAAATTGTATCGCGGCTATTTTTCACTAAATTTCGTGATCATTGAACAATGAATGTAACTCCTTTTATGCGTGATTGTGTCAAATTTTTTCCTATGCTGCCATGTTAAGAAATTTCGAATTAATTTCAAAGTTCTCACTCGAATTTAAAAAAAAAAAAAAAAACCTATCTAGTTCTAGATTTTTTTTGTTAACAAAGCCGAATAAAAGTTTCGTGAAAATCCTTTAGTGTGAGTGACAGCTATCGTGTGTACAATAAATCGGCGACAGACACGCGAACATCACTCCAAAAATAGTCGAAACATGTTCAGGACGTCTTAAAACAATACCTTGGCATCAAAATCTCGAAATCGAAAAATTTCGTGAAGACAATACTTTTTTAATATTATGTATGAGAAAGTTAAAATTTGTACAAGAATTTTTTTTTATTAAATACTTATTAAATTTCACTCATAACAAAATACACCCCCCCCCCCCCCCCCCCACGGATCATCTTTTAAAAAGTGTACTGTGTATTTTTGTCTTGTATCACCAGAGACGATAACCCTAATGGTTGTATAACCAAATGTTTCATAACCTTTAAAATACAGTATATGTAATAAGAGTTCGATAAGAATATAATAATTATTAATCTTAGTTATTATTCTGTATACCAAGATAAGATGTATTTATCATTTCAAAATGGGCCAGATTGCATTCTGAAAATAAATTCCCATCTATTTTAAAATGACGTATCTGAAAATCGACTTGGCGTCGAACGTGTGTCGGGAAGTATCTGATTTGGTATTTAACCTGCATGTGTTTCCAATAATAACGTTTTGTAAGTAAATATTTTATTGCTCAAAGTTCCTCTGTTTAGTCCCGCTTTGGAATTTGGTCGTCGAACGCAATCCTTTAACTACGGAATTCCGATGTTACGTAAACACTATTCACAGGAAGACGGACGAAATAGGTGACTTCACTGTATTTCGTTTTAACCGTTTTGACATTCTTGCATCTTTGATTTGAAATGATTGTTTACGATAGGCGAGCGTATTTTTCATTCATTGATTGAATTCTCTCACAACTTCGTGCACATTTTGTTTTTAAAGCAAACGGATGCATCCTTAGAATACAGAAATATTAATTTTGCATTGCTATGCATATAAACTATAGTTTCTATAACAGCCTTGCACACACACACGCACAAAAAAAAATTAACTGGAGCGTAGCACAATTCGACATTCTCATACCATAAATCTTTTTTTTTTTTTCAAATTTTACAAGAAAAATTTTGAAAAATTGATATCGTGAGTCCAAATTATTACAACTATAGCTTATTATCCTTCACTTTACAGGGCTTGAAAATATATTTCCATTAATACCATACTTGACAATGTACACCCTTGGGAGGGGGAGTAAATTGCTAATGGCGTCACGAACAAAAGAAAATTGTATCGAGGCTGTTTTTCACAACGATTGAAACTATTAAGTCTCGTAATCATTAAGCCGTAAATAAACCCTTTTATGTGTGATTATGTCGAATTTTGTCCTGTGCTGCCATGTAAAAAAATATAAAATTTCGAAGTTTTCGCTCGAATTTAGAAAAATTCTATCTAGTTCTAGATTTTTTGATAACAAAGCCGGATAATATAGTTTCATGAAAATCCGTCATTAATTCTTCTGTTTGCTATCCACACAAGAAATTGACATCAGATAGACAGACGGATATTACTCCAAAAACGGCCAAACAGTGTTCAGGAGGTCTTAAAACATATATTGGCATCAAAATCGAAAATTTTCGTGGAAACCATACTTTTTTAATACTACCTATGAGAAAGTAAAAAGTATGTGTGTCTGCGTTGTCTATTGCAACCTAAAAGCGAAGATTCGGATAGTCCCCGACATTCGGTACAGAGGTAGTTGAACTCCTGCCACGATATGCCTCATCGATTTTTTTTTTTTTTTAAGTTCGAATTTGTTTAAAAACTTGAAATTTAAAAGTCCAAATTCGGCCGAAATTTTTCCATGTTTAAAATCAATTTATTCCGCAGCAGACGATTTTCCGAGAGCAAAAGATACGGCTGCAATTTATATAGACATATGCACAGCTGGAGGAGCCCCCAGATGAATAGTGGGTTTTTAAAATTCAAATGCCCAACTTCATGAATTTTATAGATATCGTTTTCATTTTAAAACATTCCATTATTTTATGATGTTATAAAAGTATGGCCAAAAAGTCTATTCTTCTGCGTGTCAGAGCCTTTAGTGACAATTAAGGGGTTAAATGCAGCCAGTTGATCCCAGAATTGGGCCTTCAGTGCTAATTAAGGTGTTAAGTGCACCTTGTTGACCCCATAATTGAGTCTTCAGTGCTAGTTAAGTGGGCTTGATGTAAAGAACCAATCCAATTAGAAATAACACTGTTTCCTGAAAGATTGGAGTAATGAATTTGTTAAAAAAAAAACCCGTAATGTAACCTTTAGACTGGAAATGTTATAATCCTTCCCTGCTTTTCAGTTGGTTCTAGGAATTTCCAGTTAGGCCATCTGAATTTAACTATTTGTTTACTTTGGTTGGGTATGGTCATGAAAAGTAACTCATTGGTTTTCCTTTTCGATTTTATAATTTCCTTTTGGCAACGCTATCTCTCCCGGGTCATGGTTTAACTCTTGACGCCAGAACCTTTTCTTTCTTGATTAACGTAGGTTTCTGATGCATTTTGTTTAAAAATATTCAATTTTCTATTTCCCCTTATTACTTTCTCTTCTAGAAATAATATAAGTATCCATATGAGATATTCATGCACGGACATACAGAAACGAATGCACGTATCGCTTCGAAATTCAATATATGTTTGTATGTAAAAGCTAGAACAAGATATTTTTTAATCACATGATTAGAACAGTAATAACTCGATAATCAAAATTTTTACAACATTATTACATATGTTAAAAATTCCTTAATACTTAATTAAGAACATTTTTAGAACTTGCTAACGAAAGATTATGAAAATATACATTTTCATTTTTCAATTTGATTGGGATACCAATGGCATAATGCCAAATTTTAAGGACTTAATCAAGCCCCCCCCCCCCCCTCTCTTCAAAATTTCATGAAATTCGGTACGGCCATTCTCCTGTGATGATGAAACTAACAGGAATTTCGATTTTATTTCTATAGAAAATTCCAACACAATCAAAAGGTCTATTTAGAAGTAACTTCTATTGGACCATATTTTTAAAAAGTTTTCAACATTTCCAACGTAATTAAATTTAGAATTTAAAAACAGTCTCATAAAAAATTTTTAAATAGGAACCAACCTCCATAAAGTAAAAAATATATATCTGGAGCGCGAATCTCCACTCGATTTTCTCATGCACTCATGTTCCATATTGTTCGTTCTTCTGTCTGTCTATTTTCATATCCTTCTGTTTCTTCACCTTGAGCATGACCCAATTGTTATATAGAATATAGAAGTATACAAACAAACGGGACCCAGTCGTTATTCGAGTTTTCAAACTTACGGGACCTAATGGCTTTTGAAATCTCTTTACAATAAAGGCAATTCAAAGACTGATATCCATTCAAAATCGTTGTTTGTGCCTCCACCTCTAAAATGGTGGAAGCTTTAATAAATTAACCAAATAAAAAGTATTTTTTTTAAATATCAAGGGGCATAAAGGAAATCTCTATTTCAGTCTCTAATAAAAAGATTAAAAGCTCATCTATTCAGAAGCAATTGTTAAATTGGTGTTGTCTATATATACATATATATTAGCAGCGATTACCCGGCTTTGCTCGGGATTTACGATGCGAAACTCTGATAAAAAATTACACCGGAACATATAGGGCCGTGAGTCTTATACATTGTTTTTTCACCGTGAAAGAAGTAAATTCATTGCATTATGTAAGAAAAAAATCTTTGCATTATATAAGTCATAGTTGCTTCCGGCGTCTTCGCAGCTAGGACCTCCGGGCAGTGTCTTGAAATGTGATTAATAGGTTCCACAATTGATGTACAGTCAATATGTACAGTTTAAAATATGTATAGTTTAAAAGAAAAACTAAAATGACTTTTAAACGCTAGGTAACAATGCAAATGTTAAATTAAATGACATTATCCTAATTTGGTAGGTTTTACCGCAATGTTTGCTTGTAAACCACATTTTTTATTTTCCTCCCGGAGCTAAAACATACAAATTTTGTGACGTTCTTACTCTTGAGCATGCCACATACAATTGGCTATGAGAGAAGCAAGAACTTTCTAATTCAGGCCTGCAAACTTAAGGGTTTGCCCTTGAGTTTTGTTGATTGTGATGACAAATGCTAAGGGAACTGGACTCGTTTGAAGCTAAACGGTAGATCGGTAGGTATCAACGGTATGCGAGGTATGAATACGTCCTCTCCTTTTGCCTTTCCCGTTAATATCGTGGCTTCTATGACATTTGGTAAAATATTTTTGACACAGAGCCGTATTCCATTGCATAGTTTTTGGTGGGTCCAGATTCCGCAGAAGCATTATTGGTTATCCTTCCTTTAATTTCAAGATAGAAGAAGGCATTCCAGGTGGCTCAAGGTAGTTCAGAAATTCCAGCGGGTAATTAACGGCATCATCGGTGTCCACTGCAGAGTCAAATGACTTGTTATGATATAAAATGCTGATAATTAAATAGCCATTAATCCTCACAAAATGCTGATAATTAAATAACCATTTTCATTTCTTAATACTTTTCACTGTTGAGTAAGCCTGTGAAAAATAAACCATGATGATAAAGTTTCCATTTAAATTCATATTTCAAACTTGCGATTTTCAAAAGTGACTAATGCGTTCAATAAACTCCCACAAACTCAGAGATTTAATTGACTTTCACGTTTTAAACCAACAATTTCCAACACCTTTTTGTTGGGAATCATGGAGTTAGAGAGTAGAACTCCTAGGAAAAAAGTTTCGTTTTTCATTAATATCTCGACAATTCCTGGTCTTTGAAAATCGAAACTTGGGCTAAATTTAGGGTGAGATATTTCAAAGCTACCCACAAAATTTCATTAAATTCGGTGTAGCTATTCTTCCGTGATGATGAGACAAACGAAAGTTTCGTTTTTCACTAATATCTCGAGAACGCCTTATTGTAGAAACTCGAAACATAGACTAAATTTTAAGTGAGGCTATTTCAAGACTACCCCTCAAATTTCATCAAATTCGGTTCAGCCGTTCTCCCGTGATGTTGGATCATACATACATACATACTTTTCTTCTTTATATATATAGATATATAAAATTGTAAGTTGTGCTTCTGTCTGTATGTTTATTATCTCAGCACAGAATAACTCATTATTATTATTTTTTTTTCTTTGTATAATAAACAAAACTCCATTCATTAAAAGTTCCCTACAAATTGTGAATTAAATTTCTTTGATTCGTAATACGGGTATGCAGCTGGTCTGTAATTAAAAAAATCTGATGTGGGCAGCACATGACTTTCACTATATAATACAGTAAATTTACATCTTTCACAACGAGAAAATGATGTATAAAATCTTCGTCACAATGTTTTAACGTTGAATGCACATTTGGCGACTTTTCAGATGACAGCATGTAAAACTATTTCGAAGTATACATAATTATTTCGCACAACTTTAAATTGACAATTATCAATGTTGATAGCATGTTTATTAAAATATCTTAATAATTCCTAAATTTGGTGTCATTTTTGCAATTTTGAGGATATGTTCATCAATCTGGGGCGAAGTTGGCGATATTTCGCTAATTAAGTTGCCAAGTTCGTCAAATTCGTCACCAAACGGAGAGAAGAGCTTTCTTATAAATGACTATTGACGAATTGTTAGACGTCTTAATACAAGACTACCCAAATGATCATTTTTTAACTTTACTGAAGGTTCTGGGTTTTAATGAATTTTTCCAAATTTCATTTGAAAATTTTGGGGTGGGGTGATATTCGATTGCGTTTAAAACCAGTAGGGTTCAAGTATCCATTGATTGTAATATTTGTATCAAATTTCATTCGAAACTCCCCATTCGTTCGTGAGATATCACATCCACAGGCTCACATATATACACAACCGCAAAACCGTTTGATTCGAGTTCAGGGTTGCTAGAAACGTACACTTCCGTCCAAAACTCGAAATCGAATTTACGACCCCATCTGTATACATTCCTTGTACATTATACTATGTATACTATGTATACAGGGTGTCCCAAAAAGATTGAAACGCGCTTTCATTCTTTACCTGTTGGCGGTAAGTGGGCAATGTAAATTGCAAAAATGTTGAAAGTAAGGTAGGAAATAAGACTACGTTAATGAAATAGTCCTCCCATTCATTTTCAAAAAGTTACACTTTTTAAATTTTTATACGACCCCCTTAGACAAATTGGGTCAATCAAAATTTTTATTTTTAATGCAACAAGATCATTAAAAAAACCCGCATACCTGTATCTTTAAAATAAACTGAATTATAATAAAGGAAAAGATCTGACTTATGCCACTTTTCCGTACCATGTGAAAGGCTGTTTCATCAGTGAAAATAGGGATCATAAACAGATTGACGATGGAAAATGTTTAGATCAAAAATACGTTAATATGTGTCAAAATTTTTTTATCACAAATATATCTAAATAAAGCATTACACAGACAGAGATCATATAACGCAGTGATACTCACTACGCGGTTGGATATCCTATGTATTAACATCCAGTTTTATCTTCTTTGTGATATGTCACAAATTTACATTTCTAATTTGATATAGGGTCCCCATTCACAATGTTCAATTTAATATAACTCGTTGAATTTTAAGGATACAGATATGCAGTTTTTTTTAATGATCTTGTTGCATTAAAAATAAAAAATTTCTGATCGACCCAATTTGTCTAAGGGGTTCGAATAAAAATTAAAGTGTAATTTTTTAAATGAATGGGAGGACTATTTCATTAATGTAGTCTTATTTCCTACCTTACTTTCAACATTTTTGTAATTTACATTGCCCACTTATCTCCAACAGGTAAAGAATTAAAGCGCGTTTCAATCTTTTTAGGACACCCTGTATAGGGAAAGTAATATATAATGTTTGAGCCCCCTTTTTTTCCCCTCTCTGTGTGCTTTGTAATCGATTTGCATCTTCACAGTAGACTCTTGAGTTGATTAAAACATTCCGACCACCGGCCTTGAGATCTTAGGCATGATTAATAATCGGAGCTTGCAGCATACTCGGGTATCAATCTGGTTTCAGAGTCAAGGACTGCCGTCTAGCCCTGTGATAACTTTCACTGCAATGCATAGTATTAGTGATCGACATTTAACCCCGGTTAACGGACCGCAGCTTAGGTTAACTCGGTGATCACCATTTTGTTTCCATGAACATTTGACATATTTTGTAAAATCTTAGGAAACCCCTACTTGGCTAGGAAACCCCTACCGTTACAAAACAGACGTGTAAAGCTGCCGGGTTAATAAATTACAAATTAATTCATACTTTTAGATAAACTATTACAAGAGTATTTATTGCTTGTTTCTATATAATTACTGTTAATAATAAAAAAAAATGACGAACAATGACTTTATATTTGGCTTACTGGTTGCAAACAAACGTGTATATTGTTACGAACGTGTAAAACACTCTCACTGGAGTTACTTTTGAAAACCAGACGGAGAAAACACGCGTGCAGACAACCTCTCCTATGACATGAATCTAGGGTTATCAGATGCTGAACTTCGGAAGAGGGATGCCTGATTTTTCGATTTATCGCCAATTTGTCGACATTTGGCGGTTTTACGAAGGTTCGAGAAACACCTCGAAATAACCAGTATTTTACGAGTTCCAGAAGTTCCTATAAAGTCTATAAAAGGAGTCATCACTCAGAGAACGATGGGCGTGATACGAGCTACATTAAACTGTGATATTCATTCGTCAATGTTTTGAGAATTGCAGCTGCTGTTTTGTGAAATGAAATACATCAATGTTTCAAGAATAGTATCAGTTGTTTTGTGAAGAGGATACGCAATATATTTTATACAACAATATATTTTGTGTTGATATGATTATTACTTTAAAACCTTATTAATTTTATTATTTTTGCTCAATTACATAAATGTTGAACGTTTTAACTCAAGCATTTGGTGGAACCTTGATTTGACGGTACCCACATTGCACGATTTTGGTTTTGCACGGTCGAAAAAAATGGGAGGTACTTTTAGCCAGATGGAACAGAAATGGTTTTGCATGAATAACAGTTTGTACTTTTGTAATATCGATGAAAAAAGAACTCTATCCATAATCTGATTATATGCACTTATAAGGCTTTCAAAAAAGCTACAAATTCGTGCTTATTATTATCTTGCTATCACTTATAGTTTTTAAGATATAAGCATTACAAACTTGAAAAACGTAAAATTTTCATACTTCTTCAACTTGACACTAGGCGATACTCGAAAAATTAAAAGAGCTAAATTTCCTCGTTCATATTTTTGTCGCTTACTGTTTATATGTCTATCTTTTATAGTTTCGAATACATTTCAAGTGCAATTGTATGAAAAGGAACTCGTTCAGGCAGATACTTAAAATAGAACTAGATCCAAAATCTAATTATATATATTTGTAGGGCTTAAAAGAGCTAACAATTTTTGCTTATTGTTCAAAGCTAACACTTTTAGTTGTTGAGATATACTCATTACAAACTTGAAAAACTGGAAATTTTCAATCTACTTCAACTTGACAAGACGATTACTTGAAAACTATGAGCTTTTTTTAATAATAAATATAGATTTTAATACTAAATTTTCTATTACACATTTTTGTCGTGTGCTATGTATAAGGTAGGATCAAAAAGTTCGGAGACTGTGCTGATATCTCCAACCTTGATTGGAGGAGAGGGGAACTATTTTACCGTGGCGTAGAGGCACACGTGACGCGAGATGTGAAAAGGAAGAAGCAGGTGTTTCTCCAGACAATGCTTGTCAGTGAACTGTAGTTCGCGTTCGTCGAAAACGGAAATGGCGTTTGAAGAACAACATGCGAATATCAAATTCTACACAAACGCGAATATCAAACGTTGCACCTACTGCAGCAAGTGCAATGTTTCTGTCGGCGATTTTCTCAAACGCTGGCAAAATTTGATATTTGCTCTTTGTTCTTCAAACGCCATTTCCATTTTCGACGAACGCGAACGACTACAGTTCACTGACACGTATTGTCTGGAAAAACACTTGCTTCTTCCTTTTCACATCTTTCGTCACCTGTGCCTCTACGCCACGGTAAAATAGTTCCCCTCTCTCCTCCAATCAGGATTATAGATATCAGCACAGTCTCCGAACTTTTTGATCCTACCTTGTATATCTATCTTTTATAGTTTATTATATATTTCGAGTGAAAGTTAAAAAAAAAAAAAAAAACTCTCTAATTGTAAATTTTTAAAGTTTAAAAAAAAAAGAAAAAGTTCAAAATAATAAAATATTGAAATTATTTTCATATATTCATAATCTGGACCCTATTTCCTACAAAGAGAAAACTATTTATATTTTTATCAATTAGACTCCGGGGAGTACGAGCGTCCATAGTATTTACATTTTTCTTAACACTTTGTTTTTCACGCCAGGGAAAAACCCCAACCATAGATGTTATTCACATCATATCAAAATGCTACAGAATTTCCTTGTAACACGGTCGGATTTTGGTTTAATACAGTTTAAATTAACTAAAGTGCGTGTGGCTTAATTCTACTTACTCATAACATAATCCATTTTCAGATTACTTGTGGGTTCTTTTTTTCCTTTTTGTTTCTTTCTTTTTTTTTCAAATTTTCAAGTAAAATTTTGAAAAATGGGTTTCGTGGGTACAAATGATTACAATTAGTGTTTTACTCTCTACTTTAAAGGACTTGAAAAAGCCTTTCGATTGATAACGTAATTGGCAATGTGCCTACCGGGGATAACCCTCCCACACACACCCGAGTTGTGTTAATGACGTCACGAGCACAAAAATTGTATGGTGGCTATTTTTCACAACAATGATTGAAACTATGTGATGATTGAAACAATAATTGAAAGTCTTGTGATCATTGAGCAATAATAAATAACTCCTTTTATGGATTATGTCAAATTTTGTCCTATGTTACCACGTTAAAGGAATATAAGAAATATAAAATATAAAAAAAAAGTTTTCGCTCAAATTAAAAAAAAAATTCTGTCAAGTTCTAGATTTTTTTTTTTAACAAATCTGGATATAAAGTCTCGTGAAAATCCAATAATATTTGTGGCAACTATCGTGTATACAAAAAAAAATCAACCCCATACAAGCGGACATCACTCCAAAAGTCGACAAAATGTGTTCAGGAGGTACTAAAACTTATATTGGCATCAACATTTTGATTTCGAAAATTTTCGTGAAAACAATACTTTCTCCTGTGCTATACACAAGAGAAAGTATTACTTTCTGATAGGTCGGACGGTCTGGGTCACAACAACAACATAGTACAAGGTAAAGATTGCAAAATATGGTTTTGAATTTTCATAGTTTTACTCCTCGTACGGAAAACTAACTAGACGCGAGTGCCAAGCTTGCGAATCTGGAGACGATTGTGATGTGTGTTCCGTTCCCAGCAGAACTGTCACGTTCAGATATCATTTGTCCGATAACATTCTTGGAGACACACACTATTATGCCGGCTTGATTGCATGAAGTAAGAAGATTGAAGTACTACTCATCCATCCAAGTGTCTGATTAAAAGCCTGAAAAATTATTTTTGTAACAGTTATAAAACCATCTTATAGGAGATTCCCAAACTTTTTGAATCCGGTGTTCGGACATGTTACTTTATCATACTTATTATTGACTACTGAGAAAGTATTGTTTTTACGAAAAGTTTCGATTTCGATATGTTGATGCCAATATATGTTTCAATACCTCCTGAACACGCTTCGACTATTTTTGGAGTGATGTCCGTCTGCCTGTCTTGGCGCCTGTGTTCGATTTCTTGTATACACGATAGCTATCACAAATGTTATTGGATTTTCACGAAACTGTATATCCGGCTTTGTTATCGAAAAATCTAGAACTAAATGGAATATTTTAAAATTTGAGCGAAAACTTCGAAATTTATTCAAAATATTATATTTTTTTAACATGGTAGCATAGGACAAAATTTGGTATAATCATGCATAAAAGGGATTATTTATGATTCAATGATCACAAGACTTAATAGTTTCAATCATTGTTTTCAAAAATAGTCGGGATACAATTTTTGTATTCGTGACATCTTTGTCCCCCCTTTCCCGAGGAGGGAAGTCCTCTTCCGTGGATATCAAGTATAGTATCAACGATTGTCAAGAAAGTCGCTTTATAAAAGTCCTGGCCATGGTGCAGTGAATATTAATGTGGGCTCTCACTATTCCGTCTATCACTATGTCTGCTCCAAATTGTTCCCAAACAGGGTTTTCTGCAGATTTTACTCCCATCTTGTTCCAAAAACTAGTTTAGTAATCATTGTCATCACCACCGAGAAACTTTTCGTTGAAAAAAAAAATGTTTGAAACTTAGTGATCAAAATTACTTTTAAATTTGCGATTAACTTTTTAATATTTAATTTTTATTTTCCTTATATACATGATGTATAAGGAAAGTATTGTAACGAGGTCGAAAATTCGAATTCGAGTTTTCGACGGGAGAACACGTTTCAAGCATCCCTGATCACGAATCAAACATTTTTGATGTGTGGGGGGAGAGGGGGGGGAGACGATATCTCACAAATGAATGGAGCGATTCGAATGAAATTTAGTACAAAAATCACACTCCGTGAATACTGGAAGCCTATTGTTTTTAAACACAATCGAATGTTCAGAACCCCCCTAAATTTTCGAGTGAAATTTTGAAAAAATCATAAAAAAATCAAAACCTTTAATAAAGTTACGCAAATAGATATTTCTTATGTAATTTTTCCTTAGGAAACGATTAACATAATCTTTAGAACGCTAGCATGAACTGTTCTTGAGATATTGCACATTTTTCAAATAAATTTATCAAAAAATCCCATAAATAGAAAAAAATATATTAAACGTTGAGAAACATGTTCACTTTTCATATGTAATATCATACGATAACATTGTTGACATCATTCTCGTGGATCTAGCTCGTTCCATTCATGAGAAAAGATACTTACTAGTAATACTTTTGTATTTGAACGCTAATAGTCATTTATCTGCTATAAGAATAACTTATTTCTCCGTCCATAACGCTTGGCGAGATTCTGGCGGAATGTCGCCAACTTGGCGATTTTTTAAAATGCTGCTAAATTAACGAAAATCTCGCCAAATGGATACAAATGATGCTAAATCAATGAAAATGACGACTCATTGACGAAAATTCAGTATTTTGGAAAAATATAAGTATCTACTATAAGAATAAACTATTTTTTTACCGTAAAAATAGTAAATTCATTGCATTATATAAGGAAAGTCATGTGCTGCCCACATCAGATTTTCATAATTATATTTAATGAAAGGTGGATTTCTTCTTCCTTATTCAGAATCTGGAGGATAAGTATATGTTTTTCTTTTTGTCAGAGTAAATTACATATGGAGTTTGTATGATATTTTTCGAAAGCTTTATTCAATACATATTTATTTTTTTCTAATTTATAGTACTGATTAGACAATGTATAGTATTGGTGAGAAATTGAATTTGGGATAGAAACCACACAGACTGTAGTTTTAAAACTTTTTAGCGAGTTTCTTCCAAACCATTCAGATCAACATTGATCAACTCTTGATCAACATTCTATCTACTCCTTAAAGGTGATCTAAATCCGTATCTGGTAGTTAACCCCACTAGCGTCTGTCGTTCTCTTTTTAGACCTTTTTATTTAACTTGATCTGTTGCTTGTTTTTCACTGTGATTTGAATCTTTGAGGCCCTTAGTAATCAGGTTCCATTAATTATAGTAACATAACATTTGGTATATGTCTTTTGTGATGTATTTTAATTCTTTGGATTTTGAATCTTATCGGGCCAGCCATGCACTCTTTTTTGGGTAATAAATCAAGAACCTGAGCAGCTACAAAGTTCAAATTTGGTATGTCGTCTGTTGTGGTATATTATGATATGACATCTTTTATGAAATATGTCAGCTCTCTTATGTCTATATCACCGTTATGATCTATGTAACTGTCAGGATACTTTGGTATCTGACATTGTTTTCTGTTTATTGGAGCGAAGTTCCCTTCTGGAATTACTTCAATGTCAAAATGTTTGAAAGAGCGCCACTTTAGAACGAACGGCCTATGCGATTTTGACGTAATTTAATTTCTAATCACTGGTCAATGTGTAGAGTGACATTTTAAATCGAAGAATTTTTACTCGATTTAGTGCTCAGGGATGTATCTACAATGGTCTGTGGTGGTTGGGGTTTCCACCACTCAGAATTTCCGACCACCACTCAATTGCCGACCACCACTCATCCAAAAAAATATACATATTATAATTACATTTAAAAAAAGTTATATTCAATTTTATCAAATGTTTTTCTTTAATATAAAAGTATACAATACTAATACTGTTTATGTGTGCGAATTAACGTGAAGCTCGTTTCGAAATTTTATATTCTCTATTATAATTGTTCTGGAAAATCAACCACCACTCACATTTCTCTAGATACATCCCTAAGTGCTATTCTGTTAAATCCAAAGGTCTTTATGCAGGTGAGGCAGACAGCTCCAAAAAGTATTTTACATTCAATTTTTAGTTAACAATTAGAAGCTATTTAACAAAAATAAAACCTAATAATAAAAAAATAAAGTTTAATGGAACAGCTATGTAAATTTAAACAAATAGCAATAGAAAATGAAAAAGAAATAAAAACCCGAAAGATATGAAATTTAAAAATAAAAGGCTTAAAACAAGAAAAATGGCGATGGAATAGGATAATAAAAGAAACAAAATGAAGGGAAAATTTGAAAACGAAAAAGGCCTAGAACAAGAAAAATAGCAATGAAACAAGATTATACAAAAAACAGGGATGAACTAAAAATTTAAAAAGAAAGAATCAAACGAGGAAAGAGGGAGAAAAAAAGATGAACAAATGCACCAAAGAAAACGCATATTAATCAAACAGAACACAATAACAAAATGGAAAGCCTTAGATAGTGAAACAGTAATTCATGAGTCAGAACAACGTCGAGAGCATAGCTACTCATAGACAAATTAAACAAGCGGTATCTGAGATATCTTTTGCAGTTTTGATGCTATCAATATAATTTTAATTTTGCACATGTTAGAAAATCATAGTCCTTGATTTACAGTAGTAGGCTTCGTCTAATGAAATGTGTTTGAATTAAGGACAAGAAAAAAATATAATGATATTGGTTAAAGATACAATTAGGAGTAGATTTTATTCTAAAATAGTGTAAATAATCAAGAAATGTTAGAACAATATGCGCCTTTAACAAAAGCTTACAGCAAACAGGGCAGTTCGCCCTCAGCTTTTGTTAAGGCGCATACTGTTTGTTCTGTTCTGACTGTTCTGTTTTTCCTGAGGAGGCTTTGCTCTCGAAACAATTGTAGTCACCTAATTGTCATATGCTTGCTTTATACAAGGAAGTTGTGTAAGTTTTTGTCTTACAAGCATCTTGTTTTTAGTGTTATTTAAAAATCTATCAAATGTTTCGAATTTTGGAAAGTTTTGGGACAATCTCCGGTTCGATTGTTAACGTTAAAAAAATCGCAATAGTGTACATATTTGCATGCGCGGGCACTTTCAATAGTATAGATAGTATGAGACGATGATTTCGTTTGAAGAAAAATAAGATCTCCCCCCCCCCCCCCCCATTTTAGTGTTACTGAGTACATACATTGCAGCCAAACCCATATAAATTTACCCTATTAATTTGATGTTAATTAGCATTATTCAAAGAAAATCTATCATTTTGAAATAAATATTGGCTATACTAATTCAAAATAATATTGACAGCACCTGACTGAAGCCACCACCGATACTTCAACAGAAAATAAGAAAACCGACTATGTTTTCGCCCTATCTTAAACAATCGCTAAAATGATTTCATCTTTAATTACAAATAGGGAAAAAATGCGATCGACAGCGGGATTGTTACTGTATGTAAAGGAAAGTAGAAAATGACGAGTTTGGAACAATTCATAATTTGATTGACAGATGTGATCGCAAATAGGACCTCGTGACTTTTCTCATTCCTTCAAATAGACATATCTTTGCTCATAACTTCCGGATCCCCTTTGAAGGTGCAACAGTATTGTGCGAGGCTAAGTGATTAATTGGAGTTCTTAATTTTTTTCTTCACGCCACTCGACATTATCTGTCGTTATGCTCATTTTTAATGGCTTTTGAAAGTGACTCTGCCTTGCCGATATGAGACAACAGGACAGCGGTGCATTTCTTTTATTTTCATAAAGTTTCGTTTGTGCTTATAATGTGGCTAATGGTACTTAATCCAATCTTTTTAGTATTTACGTAGTATTTAAGCCTGTCAAAGACAGAGACTGATTCTCGGAGAATGAGGTTATAAATGTATTTTATTAAGTTTTATTTTGCTTTACCAGTGGAATGTGGAAGACCCAGGCCGTCCGACTCATCCGAAGATTTGAGTAGCTGGTTGGACGACCGGGAAAGGAAGCTAGCAGGTGCCGACTTCCAAGGACAGCGACCGCTCTGGAGGTTTATTAAAAATCCAGTTTTTTAAAGTTTAAGAATAAATTCGTACGACAGACAGTTTTACAGACAAGAAATACGGACATAACGAAGACAGATACTGTAAACAGACACAAATATGGACACGAAACATTCAGAAAAACATCAAGGATAATAATAATGAGACATTGCACAACATGATATAGATGATGAAGTAAATACAAAATGACATGGGAGGCTGATAATAAAAGATGAAAGTGTTTTCAATTTAACAGTAGTGTTATCAGTTATCATATTTACAATTTAATATATACAAGTTTGTACAAACAAAAGCAGGAAAAGGGGAACAGCAGAGGAATCTTCATTGATCAGGAAAGTTAAAAGCAGTAAAGCCCGACGAACTTGTCAATTTACTTTATTGGAAATGTCTCTTGCAATGAGGACACAGTTCTTAAGATAAAAAATGGATTGACTGTTGCGGCTGACACTGGAAAACCAAGCCGCTTCATTTCCAGGAGCAGGTTTAGAAAGATGAAATTTCTTAGTTAAGGGGCAAGAGAAAACAAAGTGATCTACGTCGCCAAAAGAGTTGCATAAGCAGTTCGAGGATTTTTTATGTTTAAAATAGTATAAATAATCAAGAAAAGGACCATGACCAGTTAAAAAATAGATTAAGTATTTATTATGAATTTGGGTATTTACGTTAACTTTGGGGAGATAATTTAGAATTCTGGCTGGGTCATGAGTCCTAGGGGAGATATATTCATTAAGATACTTTTGCCAGTTTTGAAGTAAGAGATTTTTGCAAAAATTAGTTAAACGAGAATAGGGGAGAGGAACTGAAAAAGGGAAACCGGAGGAGGATGCTTCTTTAGCGTGGAAGTCCGCGACTTCATTTCCCAGAATGTCAGCATGGGCCTTGACCCAAATAAGATTAAAAAGGTGTTTAGAGCGAGAAGCAGAGTTTTTGATAGAGTTAATGTAGTTAGATTTGTTTTTAATTGATTTAAAGACCAGGATTGATGAAAGGCTATCCGAAAAAATATTTATTTTGGAGAAGTTATCAGTTGCCCAGTCAATGGCAAAGTTAATGGCCGCTATTTCTGCCTGAAAAACTGTGTTCCCATTGTCAAGTTTAAATTTAAAAACTTCTTCTAATTTATCATGATTAAATAAACAAGCAGAAAAGCCAACATTATCATCAAGTTTGGAGCCGTCGGTATAAAAATTTAGATGGGAGAAGGAGGAAGGATTAAGGGGTTTAAGGAGGACAATGCGGTTTGAGGGGGAAGAATTAGAGAGAGGACGATTAAAGTCGAAAGATGAGGGGGAGGGAAGGGAAGGATCAGAGAACGAATTGATACGAAGTTTCCAAAAAAGGAATTTTTTGTGAAGAATATCAATTAAAATGTGAACAGGGGGAATACCGGTAATGGAGAAAAGAGAAATGCTCGAGGTTGTTCTAAATCCGGCAGAGATTTTAAGAAGAAATATCCGTTGTAAAGAAATAAGGTTATTGATTTGAGCCCTAGTGAGAGATCCCCCCCAGATGCCTGACCCGAAAGTAATAATTTTTTCAATAACAGACAGGTACCAGATTTTAAGAAAAGATTTGTTGACCCCCCAGTTGCCCCCCGAAAGTTTCCCAAAAGTAGAAGCAAGCCTAAAGCATTTCTCTTTTAGGTAAAATATATGGGCGCTCCATTTTAAATTATCATCGATGATAAGACCAAGGAATTTAAGGCTTCTACTAAGTTTAATGGGAGAGTTTTGGATTTTGATAGAGGGATTAATTTTCCTTTTTGATCTAGTTTTATTAAAAATGATGCAGTTGGACTTTTCCGCGGAGACCTCAAGTTTAAGAGAGGAAAGGGAGTTTGCAATAGAATTTAATATTGAATTGGTCTTGCGACCAAGAGTAATGATGGAGTTTGAATAGGTAACCACTGCGAGATCATCCGCGAAGGCCTGTAAGTAATATTCATCATTGTTAAGGGAAAGAATTTTATTAAAATAAATGTTCCATAGTATGGGGGAAATGACGGAGCCCTGAGGGGCACCTTTAGAAATAAATTTTGAAAAAGTAAAATTGTCCTCTATAAAATTAATTGTTCTTGAGCTGAGATATGAATAAATGAAGGATCTGAAAGTAGAGGGGAGATTAATTGAGTCAAAGGTGAGGGGAAGGATATTCCAATTCACGTTATCGAAAGCTCCACGGATGTCCACAGTGGTTAAGGAAACATGAGAAGAGGATTTAAATTTATCAATGGTACTGACAAGCTGGTACGTGGCGTCTTCGCAACTGAGGAGCTCCCTAAAGCCATATTGCAGAGGGTGAAGTGAATTTCTAGTCTTCAGCCAGAAGTTCAATTTGTTTATAAATATTTTTTCTAATATTTTCCCAAAAGTTGGGAGAAGGCAAATAGGGCGATAGGATGAACATAAAGCGGGATCCTTACCCGGCTTATTGAAGAAGATGATTTTGGCATTTCTAAGGGGAGCAGGGAAATAACAGAATTTGAAGCAGGAATTGATGAGAGAAGATAAAAAGGAGGGGAAATGTTTAAACAGGGTTTTCCATATATTAAAATCTAAAAGGTCTAAACCGGGAGCTTTATTATTTTTTAGGTTGTTGAAGACCAGAAATAATTCTTCCTCAGAAACCGCCCCCAGCCCTTCGGGAGGCAGAACAGTTGCAGGAAAAGAATTAAAAAAGGGGTCATCCTCGAAGCAGTGATCCAAAAGACGAGAGATTTTAGTATTGTAATTAAGGTTAGGCTCGCCTGGAAAGAGAAGTTGAATATTATTAATTTTATTGAGTTTTTGGAAAGCAAATTTGAAGTGGCTGCCAAATTTAGAGTAACAATTAGAACAATAATTTTTCCAGGCGTCATTTTTAGATTTATTAATAAGTAATTTATATTTAGCACGGTTAATTTTAAGTTTAAGTTTAGCGGCCGAAATAAGATCGGGGGCAGCAGAATTCTTCTCTAGCGATTTAACTCTCCTGGCAAGAGCAGTGACAAAATTCCTGAATTTAGCCAGGTCTTTAGTCCACCAGGAAAAACTAGGTTTCCTGATGGATTTCTTTTTTTTAATAGAAGAAAAGGCGCAGGATTGAACAGCGTCTAAAAAGGATTTGACAAAGGAATCAAGGCTGTATGTGTCAATTATATCATTAGCTAGAGATTTAAAACGGGTTATATGGGGTTTAATTTTAAAGATGAATTTGCCAAGGCTATACGCGGTTTTTAAGTGAAAGGAATTATCAACAGGGGTATCGATGTTAATTTTGATTTTAATAAATTTATGATCGCTAGAGGATTCATCCGTTAAAACTTCCCAGGAGTAAATAGAGTCGAAAAAGCCAAAAGATACTAGAGAAAGATCGGGGAAGCCTTTACCTGAATGTGAATCGAATGTTGGACCACATTTGGGGTCATTTAGGACGATAAGGTTGTTAGAAATACAAAAGTCAATGATTTTGAGTCCCCGCTGATCAATGAAGCCATATCCCCACATCTGAGCTCTAGCATTAAAATCTCCCAAGAGCAGGTAATCATAGGAGAGAAAATCAAGTGAGGAAAATTCTTCAATGAGATCTGAAATGTTATCGTGGGGAGGGAAATATATTGAAGCTAATATAAGAGGTTTACGTGAAGGGAGAATAACTTCAATAAAAATGGCCGAAGAAGAGTTAAATTTAATTTTGGCTGTAAGATTAGAATTTAAAATTATAATAGCTGCTTTTTTAGAAAGGGAACAAAATTGGGAAAGGCCGAAAGGAGGTTTTAAAATTTCACCGTTGGAGATGTAGGGTTCTTGAAGGCAGATAAAATCAAAAGAATGGTCTATTGCGTATTGAAGAGTATTGCTATGTGCTGCTAATGAGTGATTGGTGTTAATTTGAAGGCCCTCAAGAACCATAAAAGAAAAAAGAACTGACAGAGCTCAGAGGTGGGGAACAAGTAAGAATCATAATATAATCAAAGAAAAGGGTTACACTTCCTTTTGAAGCTCCTTGATCCTGGCGAGCTCCGCTTGCAAGAGTCTGCATGAACTTCTATCATGCGCATTATGATAGATGTTCAGTCTACTGTTTTTATTTTTGTGATTCTCTGTATTGCAGTTGACACAAATGGGGGTTTTAGCCCTACACTGACTGAAGACATGATCGGACTTTGTGCAATTGCTACAGTTTCCCGTAGGATAATGACAATAATTTGCCACGTGGCCAAAGGCCTGACATTTAAAGCATTGTTTGAAGCTGATGTACCTCTTTACGTAGAAGGAGTTGAAATCATAGAAGATTTTCTTTTGATCGATAAGTGTGTTGGCAAAAGGAACCTCTAAAGAGAACACCCAGTTGACACTATCACTTCTTGATTTAAAATTTTTCAAGATCCTGATGTCCTCTGGTTTAATTGAAGGGAGAGATAAGCATATAAGAGCTCTGAAGTTCTCCTCGTTAAAGTTTTCTGGAATGTTAAAGATGATGAGGGGAGTTCTACGTGCTTCTTGTGGCTTTATGTTAAATTTTTCAGAAATTGCTGATTTCTGAAATATAGGTAGAATTCTATCTGGATTTTGATCTTGACAAGTTATTTTTATTGTGCCGTTCTGTAGCGTAGAGATGTTCTTGATATTAAGATTTTTTGGGCAGGGAAAAGAGAGTAAGTCTTGCTTAAGTTGTGCATTGTTCTTCATGCGGTCTTTTCCCTGCAGTAAGATGCTTGCAAAGGTTTTATCAGCAGGTGGGACAGAAACTGGCTGAGACGGGAAAGGAGTCTTGACCAGTGTTTCCTCCAAGTTTCTCCTGACGGCATGATTGATCAGCTCTGGAAGATTGTCTGTCAGTTTGGAAGAAAACACGTTGAGCTCATTGAAGATAGATTCTTTGAAGCTAGTTAGTTCGGAGGAAAGAGTTTCTTTGTCAATGAAGGAAAGAGTGGAGGGATCTGGTTTGTTGATTGTAGCTGCATTCTGAATTTGGTTTTCGAAGATAGCACAAGACTCTTTAATGCAATTGAATTTGTCCTCTAAATAGTTTTTTTGGACTTGATTTATCCTCGGAATTTTTGAAATGTAGCTTTGAATGCTGTTCGAGTATCTCATGATTTTAAGGAGAAAGGTATTGCAAAAGTCATTGGAACTATCATCTGCAGGTTCGGTGATTACAGAAGGAGAACGGGCAATGGATTCTGAGCGAACTGATTCTGAGCAGTTATCATTTGGAATAGTTGGAGGTGCCGAAGACGTGAACGGAAAGTCACCATCAAAGCGGGTCAAAACAGGCGCACGTTCTTGGTTATAGTGTTTAGATGATCCAGAAGGAGGTTGCGAGATATTGGTATGAGATGGAACATCAGACTTGGAGGAGGAGAACTTAGAGGAGAAAGGGTTGACTCTAGAGGCATATGAAGATTGCGCAAATGAAGAAGGATTCATAGATGTAAAGTTCACCATTTGCACACCGTGTTTGCCAGATGTAGAAGGAGTAGAAGTCGGAGTAGTAAGCGGAGAACTGGGTTTAGATTCACAAGAGGTGTTGACTGTAGCTGGAGATAACACAACAGAAGGAAGGGGGGGAAAGTCAGTGAGGGTAAATGTGTCCAAGATAATTTTGCTGTTGTCCTGAGGTTTCAGTTTAGGAGGCGTGATCTTTCGTTTAAACATTGTAAAATAGTTTAATAGTACTTAATAACAAGGTAACTTAATATATACAGTGCATAAAAAACAATTATTAAATATACAATAATGCAGGCAATATTAAATGTATAGTAATACAGCATCAAAAGTAAACGAAAAGTGATAGTAACGACAAGTAGGTTAAAAAGAAACGTAACATGTCGGAAATGAACGTACCACGACGGAAACCAGAGCCTGAAAAGAAGAAGAAATATAAAGGATAAACATAAAAGAACCTGAGGGGAGAATTCTGTACTGAAGCATTAGCAAGGGAACGCGCCAAGAAGGAAACCGGAGCCCAAAAGACTGTGAAAACTCAGACATGAACGTACCACAACGGAAACTGGAGCCCAAAAAAATGACAAAACAAAAAGGGCAAGCAAAAAGGAACCAGGGAGGAGAATTTTATAAAACAATACACGTTAAAGGAACGCGCCACGTATAAAATCATAGCCCAAACGATATACAGGTTGCAAAGAATTTATACAAAATGGTACCAGGGAGGAGAACATAAGCAGAATGAGAAAGACAAATAAATTAAAAGCGCGGGAAAGCAAGTTCAACAAGAGACAAGGGGCAGGTCCAAAATGAAAAAAGGGGGGGAACGGAGATCCAAAATCAAAAGTAAAGGGGAACAAACATTGTAAAAAGCCAATTTACATATATAAACACAGGGTTTAGATTCAAAATGAGTATCAATTAACAAAGAAAACATGTTATTTATCATAGTAGTACAATTTAAAATCAGAATTAAATAAGAATTAACAGTTTTTTTACAGATGTACAAAGGGTCAAGTTGACGCCTTTGAGAGAATCCCAATACAATGGCTTATCACAGAACACGAGTAGAATGTTTTAAAAACATATTTGAACTTTTCTCACCAGAAAATGAACGTATAACAATATCTATGGTATCATTGTAGAGCTAGGAAGGAGATACACAATAATATAGCAAACACGATTAAAGACGAAGCAGAATCACGCAACTACGGCACAAAAAAGAGAGACCGCAAAAAACATGCGTATTTAGCACTTCAGACATCCGGTGTAAAACCTTTGCTTTACCAGTGTATGGTGTTTGAATAAAATATTGAAATAGCAATTTTAATCGAAAATCCGTCCCGTGATCGATGCTATAAGTGAGCGAAGTATTTGTCTCAATGTCACCGGGGGGATTCTGGAGGGTCTGAATGGATTTTTGGACACCCTACATCCATTCCGTTCGTCTTTGAAGGATAAATCGATCGATACTATAAGTAGGTAAATATTCAGCCTTCTAGGTCATCGGTAGGGCTTCTAAACGATCCGGAAAGGCTTTTCTTAAAGAAAAAAAATACTTATTTTCTCTGCCTTGCCCCCCCCCCCCCCCCCCCTCCGGAACGAAATCCAAAATACAGCTCAGGTTTTGTCCCGTGGTCTATACTATAAATGTACAAAACTTTAGGGGGAGGGGGCGAGTTTTCTATTTGCCCTATATAAATGTATGTATCTAAGTGCTATCACATAAATAGAAACTAGGTTAATATAAAATATCTCCGGGGGGGGGGAGAATAATCGTTTCCGGAGGCTTCCCTCCCCCGGAGGCATGTCTAAAAGAAACACTGAACGGAACCGGATTAGTTAAATGAGCATTTTCAGAACCGTATTTTAAGAAATAATTCTGGTTAGCTGTTCTTTGCGATAAGAAATGGTTATCCAGCCATTAAGTCGAACCTGCTTCGCAGAGCATTTAGTGAATCATATTTAAAAAAAATGTATATAAATAATTTTTAATTCAAGATTATCTTGTCGTAGGTGCGGGAAAGCAGATATTATTATATTTAAAAAATGTCGGATTCACTTACCACAAAAATAGTTTGGGAGCAATACAACTGCTCATAGATCAAACGCCTCGTGAAAACTCGAATCCTCGGGGAAATTTAATCCAGCGCATAATTTTTAAGAAAACCCACTGAAAAAAAAATATTTTTTTCGTGAAAAACCTGAGCATTTGTTTTGTCGTCATAATAAATTCAAACTGGTCTTGATACAGGCCATTTCTTTATCGTATGCTATAATTTTGCGAACCTCTGTGGATATCGGTAAATTCAGTCCTATCACGAAGTTTTGTATAAAAATTTCTTAAATATTGAGCTCAGGCGGCCAAGTTCATATACTTTTGATTTTTAAATTTTGATTTCATAGCTAATTTAACATAAAATTAGCAAATTTCTGCCTGCTATATGTTCTTATCAGCAGATCCCGAGGGCCAAGCAGTCTACATGACCGCATGTTTGCAGAAAGCCTCAACATTTTGTACAATACTTTTAATGGATTTATCTTGCATTTTTTTTTTTAAAGATTCAAGTACATGATACCTAATCCGACTTTTTCTTGTGCTTTACACAATTCTGCATTTTATCATTAAGCATTTGTGTATCTGTTCTTTACAATATTTCGCCTACAACCTTTTCATCGGATTGTAGTTGAGCATATTCAGATCACGATACTATAATTCCACGGTGTATATATCTATCCCGTCTAATGGAAAATTCCTGTTATATAACCAGCGCCGAATTTTCCATTGAGACTGGATAACTCCGAACCCGGGAATATGTTAAAGACCCCCCCAAAATACCGTTGGCCCACAATTCTAAGCCAGAATCTAAAGTTTAAAAGACTAACGTATATGTTAGTCTTTTTAATGAATCCGTATTTATTTTTCAACTTGTGAAAATAACATAAATAAATTGCCGGATAATCGATTTTTCAGAATACCAATTTCCGAGTTTGTGAAAGTTCGCTGCATTTGTTGTTGAGATGAGACCTTTCAAGAAAGTTTGCTTGGGATCTTCAGAAAACCCCGAGACACTACTGCTTACCAGGTACCGAATTTAATTCACTGGATAAGATGATGCACTACAAAATATCCTGAATCAGACTCTGGAACTTCTGCGAAAATTCTTCTCGGGGAAAACTCTGGGAATTTCATTTCCAATTTTGAAAGTAGGAACCCCTCCCCTGCTGCTGCGACATTCAATTTCGCGCCCTAAACTTCTTCGAAGGACCTGCCTCATAAAGATTTTTTTGAGAGAAACTTTCTTTTTGAAGGAAAGGGCCTGGCTCCTGGAGAAAATTCTTGAACACTGGGCATTCTTCTCGTAAGAATTCTCGTCTGGCCGGAATTTTTCCCTCCGGAAATTCGTAAAACTGATAGATAGCGTATAGAAAAGATTAAAGGCCATCTATGATGGCTCTTTCATTTGTTTACAAAAGCTTAGATAACGCAATCTTCTGATAGGGCCCGAAATGGGTTGTTCATCGCGTAAATTGCGGTGTTATTTTGTAAATATATTTCGGATCATAAAAAGTTTTTTTTATAGCTTTATTAGTTTTTTAATCTTTTGGGTTCTTTAGTTCACATATATATTTTTTTCATTTCATTTCTTTTCCCGAAATAATATGTATAAGGGGAAAAAAGTGCTGTTTGATGTCGAAAATTCTATTATCAGATTTTGATGGATTTTACATCGTTTTTAAGCATTCCCGAATACGAATCAACCGTATTTTCAAGTCCCGATTCGTAGACGCGATCTCGGAACAAATGTAAATGAAATTGGGCTCGATTATTTTAATCGTTAAAAGGTCTATTGATTTTCAAATCGGATCAGGGAAATTTTCTCAATTTTTCGAACATCCCCCCCCCCCCCCCCGAAAATTGAAAAATCGTAAAAATGTTACTGAAATAGCCGGTCATTTTACATGTAATGTTTTATTTAAAAACTTATGACTTAAGGGTGTTAATGGTTTTAATCTAAAGCAAAAAAATATTCATAAAATAAACATTCTCATTATTATCAAGAGCAAGATGTTTCATAGATCGCTTTAACCCCAACTAATTTGACATCATTGCTTAAGAGTTTCCACGAGCCGATAGTAGAAATACTACTTCCCCCAGAAGCAGCACTACATCGCAAATAAAAAAAATCTGATGTGGGCCGCACATGACTTTCCTTATATAATGCAATGAATTTACTATATTAATTTACTATATAAAAAATAGGTTATTCTTATAGTAATTTTCATCGATTTAGTGTCATTTTTATCCATTTCGTGAGATTTTCGTTAATTTGGTAACATTTAAAAAAGCCGCCAAGTTGGCGACATTCCGCCAAATTCGTCGCTAAAATTTCGCCAAGCGTTATGGACGGAGAAATAAGTTATTATTATAGCAGATAAATGACTATTGGCGTTCAAATACAAATGTATTACTCAAAGTATTTTTTCTTATGAATGGAACGAGCTAAATCCATGAGAATGATGTCGCCCAATTTATCGCATGATATTACATATGAAAAGTGAACATGTTTCTCAACAGTTAATATATTTTTTTTAATTTATGGAATTTTTTTTATAAATTTATTTTGAAAAATGTTCAATATCTCGAGAACGGTTCGTGCTAGCTTTCTAAATTTTATGTCAATCGTTTTCTAAGGGAAAATTACATAAGAAATGTATATTTGCGTAACTTTATTGAAGGCTTTGATTTTTTGATGATTTTTTCAAAATTTTACTTGAAAATTTAGGGGGGTTCTGAACATTCGATTGCTTTTAAAAACAATAGGCTTCCAGTATTCACGGATTGTGATATTTGTACCAAATTTCATTCGACTAGCTCTATTCGTTCGTGAGATATCGTCTCCACAGACTCACTGACACACACACACACACATACTTTCACACACACGCGCGCGCACACACACACACACACACACACACACACACACACACACACACACACAGACATCGCCTCAAAAATGTTTGATTCATGATCAGGGATGCTTGAAACGTGCTCTCCCGTCGAAAACTCGAATTCGAATTTTCGACCCCCGTCACAATACTTTCCTTATACATTATGTATATAAGGAAAGTAATAATTAAGCCCCTTTCAAGGAGCTCACTTTTAATATGTAAAAAATGTTCAACATGTGACCCAAGTTTGGAGTTTGCCCAGTTACTTGAGACAAATGCTTGAACAGCAACTAAAACTTATCTTTAATTAGGAATTTTAAAGGAGAGATTAGAAAATTTTCGAAAAGGCAAAATATTAATATACATATACTTAAAACTTTATTACATAGTGATGCTTTTCATGTTTGGAATTGCTATATTTTATTGCGCGCCAGATAATCTGTTTTGTTATGGTTCAATTTAAATAATTATTGCATAAAAAAAAGAAATTATCAGTATTCAATTTTTGAATTATGGAATTTTCGTAATTTTCAGTACTCAAGTAGAGTAAGTAATTGAGTAGAAAGAAAAGACCCATTTTCAATTTTACACTTTTACCAATATAGGCGTCCAAGTTTTCCTTTTACTAACTGAATCAAAGAATACAGTAGAGCCCTGTTAATCTGTCATCCTGTTCATGATATTCACCCTGTTCGTCATATTCACCCTGTTTGTTCATGATATTCACCCTGTTCGTCATATTCACCCTGTTCGTATTTACTAATCTGTCACACCAGTTTGGCGCTTCTTTCGTTTGTGCAGAGACGTTTAAAGTGGTAATGAGGTTTTTGTCTGTGTAAAATAATGTCTCAAAAACGCAAGCATACTATGTTGACGCTATGGAATGAGTTGTCAGTGAAGTAGGAAATCATCAAACATTAACGAAATGGCGAAAGGGCAACCAGCCTTTCTTAAAGTTACGCCGTCGGCAGAACAACTATTAATGATAAGAAAAGGAATAACGGAAAAATTAAGAACTACGTTAGTAATATGGATTCATGTGATGGAAATGTAAAAATATTAAGTATGCCACTACAGTGATGTAGACGTAGACTGTGATATTTCAGTCAGGGACGGTTTAAGGAATTTCGCCCCCCCCCCCCCCTTCTAGTTTTCAATTTGGGGCTCCGCACGTTTATCTCAGCGTTAAATTCAACTTGTTTTTACTAATGCTTATGCACGAAAGTCGTGACGGGGCCCCCTTTCAAGTTTGGGGCCCACTGTAACCGCGGATGTTGCGGGACATTTTTGGGGACAGCATAAAAAGTATGCAAAATAAGACATTTTGCCTTAACTTCCGGACTTTACTGGCATGTTTTTTTCCCCCTAGTTATAATAGGATACAGAATATGGAGCTAAAAATTAATTGAAAGGTAAAAGAAATTTGAATACGTAGGAATATTCTTTATTGTTTAAGTTCTAACTTGCACGATAATTTATTTCCTTAAAATTAACAGTTTAAATAAATATTATTTGATTCAATACGAGCATTTGGCTATAGAAATACATACAACACAGTGGGACTTATCTCAGCGTCACCTGAATGGTTGTCTCAAACGATTTTGGCAGTTTTCTAACACGAAGTTTTAACTTTTTTTTTCATATGCATGGTTTTTGTATTATGCAACATTTGTTGGATGCTTCGAGGAAGTCGCTGCTAATCACACATATATATATATATATATTTTAATTTCACATTGCAATTCCAAATGAAATTGAAAGTTGCATAACATTCTTGAATTCGACTGGCTTTTTTATGATCTTGCAAGATATTACGTAGATCTCATGTGAAGCAATTTGTTCACTTGATCGATATTTATTGAGGAAAGTTTTCCGTGTTGGCAACAGTTATTTGCAAAAAGATTACTTCATGAAAAATAAATCCAAGTAAAATTCACAGTCGTAAATATCTGTGGCTTTATGGAACAGATTAAATTACGAAATGGTTTCCTTTGAAAATGAAAGCATTCTGCACGTTTGCAACGACACGGTATTCAAATTTTCCCTCTCTGTTTAGAATTCTATGATTGAATTGCCAAATGAATTTTTGATTGTGAATAGATTTTGTTTTGTTTTCTAGAGGATTACAAAAATAATTCTTGGACCATAAACACATCTTAGAACAATATATTTATGAAGGAACTGACAAGCATAGACGCCCGTAGAACTTTTTTCAGGGTGTTACAAATTCAAAGATAAGACGTATATCGACTAACATGACGTCCATCTTTGCGACCTTGAACATCCAGGAGGGGGAGCATATGCCCACTTTGCCCCCCTCTCCCATAAGCGCCCATGGTAGCAAATGGTGTGTACACTTCACTTTCGAGAAATTATTAAACATTTTTATACTCTTTTGTTCACTTATTTCGTACAGTCAACGAATTTTTGGAAGAACTGCCAGTGATATCTCTAGAACCGAAAGTGAAAGTCCTTAGTGAACTCTCCTTCTCTCTCTCTCTCTCTGAAATTCGATTCTCTTCGATCCTCTTCGATCGGAGTCATCATCTATAAGCTCTATCTGTAACCAATTCTGAAAAATAGGTATTTAAGAAAACATTTCGAACCGGAAGTAAAGTGGAAATCCTTAGCGAATCCATCATCCACCCGCAGTAAATTTCATGCTGAATCCATATCCGTCATCCTCTAAAATATATCTAGCCAATCCTTAGAAATATATGTCGCAAGGGGGGAAAAAATTAAATCGAAAGTGACATCCGCCAGAATCGGAAGTAGAAATCCTTAGCGAGTCCCACACCCTCTCTGAAATTTGATGTTGAATCTGTATTAGTTTATTATCAAAGATCTGTCTATAGCAGTTCCTGATAAATATATGCTTTAAAAAACTTTTTTTAGTAAAAATAATATTATGGAAAACTTTTGCCACCAATTATTAAGTTTCGGGCAATTCCTGCAGTTTTTCACTTCTCCATTTTACAGATTGTATGCCGGGCAGAAGGAAACTAAACATTTAAGAGAGCCTGATGACGACAGTCGTAACTTTCGTCACACACAATAGCTCTCTTTTTATTTTTTTTTCAAATTTTGATGAAAATTTTTGAAAAATCTGTTGTTCGCTCAAATGATCACAGTTATAGCATCTTACCCTTAATCTTAAAAGGCTTTATAAAATCTTTCTATTGATATTAAGTTCAACAGCATACCCCCCTTGGGGGGGGGCAACCATGTCACGAACACAAAAATTGTATCGCTGCTATTTTTCATTGCAATGGTGGAAACTGTTAAGTTTCGTGATCATTAAATCATAAATAGCCCCTTTTGTGCATAATTATGTTAATTTTTGTTTTATGCTGCCATGTTGAGAAAATATAAAATTTCGAATAAATTTTAAAGTTTTTGCTTGAATTTCAAAAACAATCTATTTAGTTCTAGATTTTTTTGATAACAATGTCGGATTTAAAAGTTTCGTAAAAATCCATTAATATTTGTGGCCGCTATCGTGTATCGACCAAAAGAAATCGACCAGAGACATAGAGACAGACGGACATCACTCCAAAAATAGTCGTCAAAACGGTGTTCAGGAGGTCCTAAAACATATATTTGCATTAAAATCTCGAAATCTAAAATTTTCGTGAAAACAAAAAAACTTTCTCTATACCATAATCTGTAGTATGAGAAGGTAAAACTTAGGCACAAAAGGAAAAAAAAATAATTTTCAGTTCTTTAATTTCTCATTTAACTACTGGCCTCGTATTTAGTGACGCTAACTCGCTAAAAAAAAAGTATCTTCAACAGCTTATCCTTGTTTTATGCTTTCAAGGGTGCATTTAATCATTTCCTTGTTAAAAATTCAATAATAAATAAGCAACCACATAGGATTCGCGCTCCTATTGATAATAGAATCCATGGACAGATTAAGCCTGCGCATTTAACATCATAGAATATAGTCCATACCTGCAATGGCAGCAAGAAAACTTGCTATGTGCCACAGTTTTGCGAACCTTTATGAAGGAGACCAACAAGTTCAGTCATGCCACTCAGCTGGCTTCTTCCAATGTCCTAAAGATTGAGCTCAGGCCGTACGAGGTATCGCCATATATTATATTTTAAAAGAAAACAGATTAAAAAAACAAAGTTTTATGTGCGCCACTGAGGCCTTAAAATATGCATAAATTTGCAATATGCTTGTGCTATACTAAAAAGTATAGCACAAGTACATTGGAAATTTATACATATCTAAATACGAACGAAATATAATAAAGTATGGTAATATAGTATCCATGGTAATATATGGTATATAATAAAGTATGGTATCCATGTCAAGTATGGTATCCATCAAACGGTTTTTAAAGCCTTTTAAAATGAAGGGGAACACAGTATAATTGTAAAAAAAAAATAATAATAAAACATGGATTCTGACATGAGAAAGTAGAGTTCAGCCACACTTCAGTTAATGTGTCTACGCATTTATACAAGTCTCATTTATACGACTTTTATGTTTTATTGAATCTATTGTCTCTTGGCTGATTGCAAATTCCGTTCGTATTTGACTGTGTATAAATTTCCAGTGTACTTGTGCTGTACTTGATGTCTCTGATGAAGGATGTTTAACGCAAAAAAGCGCCAAGGCCTTTTGATCTGTATTTTTTTTTTATTACGTACTTAATCGGACAAATAAAAACTTTTATAGTTCCTTTGATCTGTTTAACCGTGAACATGTCTTTAATTTGTTATTTAAAAAGAAAAAAAATCTGATGTGGGTAGTACATGACTTTCTCTACAGAGCCAAATATATTTTCTTTTTATATCTTTTATAATTCATTAAATTGAGTTTAATTGCACAGGGTAACACGGATCTTTATTTTGAAATCACATTTTCATAGTTTTTAATTGCATTTTCGTTTTCATTTGACGAATGGATTTATTTCAAAAGGCGATGTTGCAAAAATTGCGAACAATCTTAAATATTTCGAGAGCCGTTATTCTTTTTATCATTAAAAATTACGGAGCATTAAATTAATACATTTTACATACTTTTATTTTGTGGGCCACTTTGTAAAATAAAAAAGGCAAGTTCTTTTTTCCAAATCGTGCCAAAATATAATCAGCACCAGTATAATCCGCAAGTGACCTACTTACCAAATTGTTTGAAATTTGGTCAACTAGGTTTCGACTTAGAGTGAGTACATATATTGAACAGACACACACATAGACGTCACTTGGGCGCGGTAGCCCATTGGTTAGCGCGCTAGAGTTGCACTCGGTAGGCCCGGGTTCGATTCCAGCCACTGCCAAAACTGCCGCCGTGTTCATGCGGAGTACGATCACGTTAAACATGTGGGTCCGAAAGTCCTTCCGAGAGGTTGGTGGTAGGGGAAGGAGGGTACGGTCCCTGTGGATGCTTCCCCCACTGGGTTCCGGTCTAAATTGGGTGGCACTTCCCGACCGTCCAAACAGTTACCTTACACCTTTCTGGTAGGTCGGACGGTCTGGGTTTCAACAACAACACATAGACGTCACGCAAAAAAAAAAATTTTTTTTCGGATTCTAGCTAGATCGAAACGTGTAAATCAGTCGAGTTGTAATTTTCGACACTATTTTAATAGTTTCTCTTGTACACTGTCATGTATTGTAAGAAAAGTAATAGCAAACAAAAGAGGGGAACAAAAAGTATGCAATTTTGTTTTTTCCCAATTCAATACTAATTTGAGACTCGCAGTAGGTACATGTTTAGTCAATCGTTATGTTGGTTTATACTTATACAGGGTGTCCCAAAAAGATTGAAACGCGCTTTAATTCTTTACCTGTTGGAGATAAGTGGGCAATGTAAATTGCAAAAATGTTGAAAGTAAGATAGGAAATAAGACTACGTTAATGAAATATTCCTCCCATTCATTTTCAAAAAGTTGCACTTTTTTAATTTTTATACCGACTCCCTTAGACAAATTGGGTCAATCAAATTTTTTTTATTTTTAATGCAACAAGATCATTAAAAAAACCCGCATATCTGTATCTTTAAAATTGAGCGAGTTATATTTAATTGGAAATTGAACATTATGAATGGGGACCCTATATCAAAGTAGAAATGTAAATTTGTGACATATCACAAAAAAGATAAAACTGGATGATAATACATAGGATAACCAACCCCGTAGTGGGTACCACTGCTTTATGTGATCTCTGTTTGTGTAATGCTTTGTTTAGATGCATTTGTGATAAAAAAAAAAATTCACACATATTAACGTATTTTTGTTTTAAATAATTTCCATCGTCAATTTGTTTATGATCCCTATTTTCACTGAAGAAACAGCCTTTCACATGGTACAGAAAAGTGGAATAAGTCAGAATTTTTCCTTTATCATAATTCAATTGATTTTAAAGATACAGATACGCGGGGTTTTTTTTTTAATGATATTGTTGTATTAAAAATAAAAATTTTCTGATTAACCTAATCTGTCTAAGGGGATCGTATAAAAATTTAAAAAGTGTAACTTTTTGAAAATGAATGGAAGGACCATTTCATTAGCGTAGTCTTATTTCCTACCTTACTTTCAACATTTTTGCAATCTACATTGCCCACTTATTTCCAACGGGTAAAGAATTAATGCGCATTTCAATCTGGGACACCCTGTACAGTTAGTTCTCTGGTAGAATTTCTCTGACAAATTTCAGTCACCATTTTAGGGTTATGATTCCCAGGAGAAAGCGGCACTTTTCGGAAAACCGATTGTTCACGTCTCCTTTCGCAGCTCGTATCTTCTATCTCCAGTGAAGCATTCGTCTTTTAATGGCAGCTGTTTCGCAACGGGATTCAAATATAAATATGAGGGTTGGAGGAAGTGTGTGTGGATGTGTTATCTCTCTCACTCTACTCGAGGAACTACGTCACGGGAGAGCCACGTTGAACTTTAGAGCTGCGAATTCTCGCTCATCCTCTGGCACTTGATTAGAAAAATGAAACTAGCGTGGTTAAGTGAACTGAAAATTAGATATTGCGATTCCAGATAAAGACCCAGCGTTGGGTCGTGAACAGTTTCGGGGCCCGGCAGAAGTTGACTTAACTGGTGCAAAATAGAATACCGCAGGGACTTGGTTTAGATAGAGCCGGACTCAGTTTAAAGATACTTGGTTTAGATAGAGCCGGACTCAGTTTAAAGATACTTAGACTGGTCCAAACGCAGTCAATACTTGAAAAAGTGATATATATTTTTAATGGAATATCGGAATGTTTCGTTAGACTTTTTGAAACAGTTCTTAACCTTTTCGGTTGTTCTCACCCCCCTTTAATTCTCCAAATGTATTCGCGCGCTTTCATGAAAATTTTCAGATTTTGTAAAATTGTATGTATTTTAAAATAAGAATGTCATTCATTCATTCATTTAATAATTTTGTGAATTAAAAAAAAAATTACACGGAGTTTTTTTATTTATAAAATTTTATTGTAATTATTATAATATGGGAAATAAAATATATGTTATATATATATATAAAATAAAATTATAATATGAAATTCCAATGATAGAATAGAGAGAAGTTGTAACTCATAAAATTTTAACTTTAAAATTGCTAACAGCATAAAAAGATGTAAAAAATAGATTCATCAATCGAGGAATATATTATATATTATAAACATATTATGATCTTAAGATAGATAAAATAGTAATATATCACTCAAAGAGCGCTACGCAGCTTAGTAAAGAAAATTAAGATACTATGGAAACCAAAATGTAACAGGAAGACTTAAGTACCAAAACATGGCGGGGGGGGGGGGGGGTGCGCTCCCCGGTTAAACAAGCTTTATGTCGCGATAGCATTCCCGGTAGCCGGTACTGGCTACCTGGAGAGTCGTCGCGACATAAAGCTTGCTTAACCGGAGATCGGGGGGTCACCCCCCCCCCCCCGGCCATCTTTTGGTACTTAATTTTCTGTTCCATTTTGGTTTATATATATATATTAGAGAGAGTGAAAATTCAGAATACATTGTTTTCAACATAATATATAGTAATCGCGAAGTTTAAATAGAACTTCAGATTCGTAAAACTTTAAAATCACAATATAAACAAAAGTCACAAATCATTGATATTTTCATATTTTTTATCAGTCTTTCCAAAATTGACAAAATATCACTTTTTTTTTTTCAAATAATTTTTAAACATATTAGTTCCTGGAATTATCGAATAGTTTATGCGCAATCCGAAATCTATACCTTCCGTTTAAGATGTACAGCGACTTTCTACACACTGAATTTGCGTTTTAAACTTCGGTGTATATGCGTGAAAACATACAGACAAGGTTGGAAGCGTTTCTATTGCCCAGATTCCTCAATAACTCTCGATGTAATAGTTTTTCGTTACTTTTTAAAAATAAACTGTTTTCTTGAAATTTTTCGAGATGACGTAGAGGAAGATCCCTCCTCTCCCCACATAATAATTAGGGGGCGATGACCTTAAAAAGCTTGGAAAACACTGATTTAGCGTATTAACATGAAATAGATGAATGCGTCAAAAACATTGGCTTGTCTGACCTGTTGCCATAAATTCTCTCTTTTTTTTACGACATAGTTGAAAAGTGTTTGACTTTGTTCATTCTGTTTGTCTGTCTGTCCGTTAGCACGATAACAGTCGTAAAAATGACTTTATCAAAATGAAATTTTAGTATGTTTTTCAGACGGTCTGTGGGACCTATGGGAATATGAATGAATAATATCACCCAATTAGTTTTGAATTGAACCCGGGTTGAAAAAATGAAATACATTGAACCCTATGGGACCTAATTTTTCAAAAAAATTTTAAGCAAATTTAAAATTCACAAATTGCTTCGAAAATTTTAGGAAATATTCAAATTATCCCATAAAATATATAAAAAAAATTTCAGTAAAATACGTTAAGTATTATTTAATATAGTGAGAAAAACAAATTCAATTAAATTCTGACTCTTACTATATCCTCCAGAAAGAAAAAAGACATTATATAATAAATATCATTCCAAGAGTTGAATTATTTATATGTAAGAGAGGTTTCACATTTTAAAATAAATATGGTAGATAACAATTTTTCAAATTTTTAAATAAAATAAATTATTATAGTATTGGGATGAATGAAAAATGTTTATGAATGAAATGCTGCTTTTATAGAGAGACTATTTATATTTCGATGACGTCATTTGAATAAAGTTCATTTGTTTCCGATGAAGTTTTCAAATATAATAAATTGTAGTATTATGAGATAATTTTAAAAATATCACCGAGGAATGTATCGCATTTTAGAGATGTTTAAACCAGGTAATTTATATTTCAATGCCGTCATTTGAATGAAGTTCATTTTCTTCGATGAAGTTTTCAAATATAATTAATTAATGTAGTATTGTGATAATTTTAAAAATATTACCGAGGAATGTATCGCATTTCAGAGATGTTTATATAAAATTGCATTGAAGTTGGAAAGTGTTTCATAATCAATGCTTTATGCATGATTGATATTTTTTGTTTTTATAACTTGATAGTGATTGGGATACAAATGGACGTAAAAAATGTTTTTACCTTGGCACTATCACAAAATAGAGATATTTTCATTTTGTATACATTCGATGTAGAACCAGTTTCTTGAGGGAAAACATTTATTTATGTTTACATTTCAGATTTATGATCAGAGAGAGATATGGGAAGTTATTTATGATCATATCACTCATTAAAAAGGACATAAATAATCGGAATTATCTGTTCAATCGAGATTTTATTATCCCTTTATTTTGATAGGTAGTGGGCTCCTCCATAAATGATGTAATATAGAGATATCGTGACCCAGAACTATGAAATATTGTCTTTGGAAAGCAAGAGGAAAAAATCTGATGTGGGCAACACATGACTTTCCTTATATAATGTAATTTCTGAATAACAAAATTTCTGAAAATATTTCTGAACAAATTTCTGAATAACTAACGCGTTTATTCACAACCACAGCGTAAGCAGGAACAATATACAGTGAAACAGCACTTAACTGATTCACTCATTTCACAAAATAACGGATACTATTATCAAAACACTGACGAAAGTCATTTCACAAAACAGCTGCTGCTATTCTTAAAACATTAACAAAAATCACAGTTCAATGTAGCTCGTATCTCATCAACTGCTGTCCGACTGAGTGATGATTACTTTTATAGACTCTCCATGGATACTTCTGGAAATATGGAAATATCTCATAATATCACGTATATTAGTTATTACGAGGTGTTTCTCGACGCTTCGAAAAGTCGCCAAATTGGGGATATATCGCTCAATCTGGAAAACCTTTAAATTTCAACATATAGCAACCCTAGATTCATGTCATGGGAAAGGTTGCCTGTACGGGCGTTTTCTCCGTCGTGTTCTCAAAAGAAAAGACTTCAGTGAGAAAATATTGCACGTTGACAATAATATATATACGTATGATTTTTGCTTTCATAAGCACGTGAACTCCTGAACACATTTCGAATCTTTTCGATAAGATTTCCAACCATGAGGTGTTGGCACGATAATACCAGAACGAGAACACGTATCCCGATGAGAATGTTATGTATCAATACATTGTGTAATATATATATATATATATATATATATATATATATATATATATATATATATATATATATATATATATATATATATATATGAACGAGATATAATAAATAGTTTTGATTAACATTTAGAACGCTTTTAAAATTTGTTATGAAAATTTGAGAAAATAATTTGACTAAAAATATTTAATATTTTTACTGTTTTCTTTGGGGTTCCTTATTATCCCTGCCCCCCCCCCCCTCGCTTTCTACATCTCGCGGTATGCCCTCTATGCCCATTAATGTCTAATATTTGGCCACACCCGAAGCCATGTCGAACCCGAGCTGAGGCAAGCTAACCTTTATGAATGAATGGGCTTTTTTCTTTCTTTGTTCTTTCGTACATATTTTTACTGTAATGGCTTCTTTTGCTTCTTTTTTTTTTTTTTTCAAATGGCCAGGCACTTTTGACTTTCGTCATTCGCCTTTATTACAGCGGCCAGAGTGTGAACCATTTAGCCGTCCATTGACGTTGCCCCAGAGGGGGGCGGATCACATTGCGCCCACAACACAAACATCCATGCCTAACGAGGGGCTCGAACCCACAACGTGGCGGTCGAGCGATTGCTACGGAAACGCTTGCCTTGACCACTCGACAACCACGTCGGCCCTTCTTTTGCTGCTGCCCTCCCCTTTCCACATTTCAGTGTTTTGCGGTGTTGTAGATCCCTCCAATATTGAAAATCTCTGTGTGTGTGTGTGTGTGTGTGTCTCATCATTGTGGAAGAATGGCCACATCGAATTTCATGAAATTCTGTAAGTAGCCTGTGAAATAGCCTCACTTAAAATGTTGTCCATGTTTCTATGACCAGGGGTTGTTGTGATATTAATGAAAAACGAACCTCCCATGGAGATTGTATTATGCAAACGATATTTTTCCCGAAATTTATTTGAAAAAAAAAATTATATATATATATATATCTTTTCATTTCTACATTTGGCAACATTGGTCTAGCCATATTTTGCTTGTCATGGTTGCTCTAATGAAATGTATTTCAAGGTATTTATGTTTCCTTTATTGTTCCAATCTATATGCTTGTCGTCCATATAACACAAGTTTATAGATAAAATCTATCTTGTGTTTCAGAAACAAGCATTTTTGTGTTCATTTCGAAGGGATATATGGACCCGAAGAGAATTTTTTCGAAATGAACTTATCGTAAGCCTAAATCTCTTCCATGTGCAAGCTTTTTTGCTTGATTTTTTTGTTTTCTTATTTGCATTCCTCTTTTTTGAAATTTGTTGATTGTCTTTGTCTTTATCACCTGCATTACGCTTTATTATTTCCTCTTTATGTCTTAATTTCTTTTATTTCTTTGTATTTTGTAGAAAATTTTGGAATAGTGTATTATGAGTTACTACATACATTCTAACTTTGGATTTACTAATTTATATATATATATATATATATATATATAATCATGTTGCTAGCAAATTAAATCCAATGAGTTGATACAGTAGACGATTTCTATTAATTTTTTCCGATTTAAATAATTAAGAAATGTATATAAAAATAAATTTTATCGGGATTACATTTTTGACTGGATTATATCAATTACGGCTTTCGAGTTTAAGGTTACGGGGAATATTGATATTTTCAGTCATCCGTTTTATAAAGATTTTTCAATCTCATATATTAAGTTTAGCCAATTATTGAAACAGAATAAAAGTGATACGGGTATGTCTTCTAATACCATTTTAGCGCTTTCATTTTGGCATAAATTCATCCAATTTCATATTTTTTGTAAATTTATTTACAAACGGGGCCAGGATGTTTTATTCTTCAGATCAGCCTGTAAAGATGATTTTGTATAGTCAGAACAGAGATTCTTATGCTTCTTTTTAGGAGAATTAAATGTTTTAATAGAATGTTTTGAATAGCAATGTCATTTAGAATACTATAAGAATTTGCTCATAATTGTGAAATTTGCTCATAATTGAAAGTTTCTTTGTATTATATAATTTATTTCTTTATATAATATAATTTAAAGTTTCTTTATATTTAATTTATTTTTTTAATATAATTTAAAATTTATTTATATTATATAATTTATTTCTTTAATATAATTTAAAATTTATTTATATTATATAATTTATTTCTTTATATTACATAATTTATTTCTTTATATAATATAATTTAACATTTCTTTATATAATATAATTTAAAGTTTCTATATATTTAATTTATTTCTTTATATTACATAATTTATTTCTTTAATATAATTTAAAATTTATTTATATTTAATTTATTTCTTTAATATAATTTAAAATTTATTTATATTATATAATTTATTTCTTTATATTATATAATTTATTTCTTTATATTACATAATTTATTTCTTTAATATAATTTATCATTTCTTTATATAATATATAAAGTTTCTATATATTTAATTTATTTCTTTATATTATATAATTCATTTCTTTAATATAATTTGAAATTTCTTTATATTACATAATTTATTTCTTTATATAATATAATTTAAAATTTCTTTGTAAAATATAATTTAAAGTTTCTTTATTATATTTAATTTATTTCTTTATATTATATAATTACTTTAAATAATTTAAAGTTTCTTTATATTACATAATTTATTTCTTTATATTATATAATTTATTTCTTTATATTATATAATTTATTTCTTAATATAATATAATTTAAAGTTTCTCTATATTATATAATTTATTTCTTTATATTATATAATTTAAAGTTTCATTATGAAGAACGGGTATATTGCTAGTAATCTAATAAATATTTAGCCACACCTGAACCATAGATCACGCCAAACCCGAAGCGCTTGCAAGTTTGGCTTCTTGCGGCTGTTTCTAATTAGCGAGCACCTAGTCAAACGTCGCCAAACGAGCTTTGTCAAACATTCACAGCTTTTGAGTGTAGATTATTTCTCTTATTCTGGGACAGATAGCTTCGCTGTTGAGAGATAGATAAGCGGTGACCCCATTTGGACACCGTTCAAGAAGGCCCCGAGTGAACCCTGTTTCCCGGTGTCCCAGAATCTATCTCTTGCCTTTGGTGGTGACTCCTTCTCGACCGTCTGTCTGCTGCGGAAGTGATAACTTGAATCTTGGTTAGTGTGTAAATACAGTTGACTCGAAATACGTTGGATATGGATGTGAAAGTTTATTTTTTGTTTGATTGTGTGTGAGAAAAAAAAAATTGAAATATTTCCGGAAGAAAATCCGCAGGTACTGTTTTATTTTGAATTCAGGATGATTTGATATGCTGTTAAGGTCAGGTCGCGGTCGTGTTCCAAGCCCATCAGGGTTGCCCAAATCGAACCGCGGCCGGCCTGTAACAGTGTTTTTTTTATCCGCAAACCCGGTGCGGCTTAATTATTTGAAATGTACTAATAGAACGATCACGTGTTGGGGGTGCGACGGCCCAGTGAATAACGCACGGGGATTGCACTCGGGCGACCCGAGTTTGATCCCTGCCTCTGCCTAAAATGTCGGCGTGTTCACACGGAGTACGGGCACGTTAAATATGTGGGTCCGTAAGCCCTTCTGAGAGGTTGGTGGTAGGGGAAGGAGGGTACTGTCCCTGAGAATGCCTCTCCCACTGGGTCTAAATTGTGTGGCATTTCCCAGCCGTCCAAACAGATACCTTACACCTTCGGGTAGGGCTGATAGTCTGTGTCGAAAAACACCACTTGTTGGAACACTTGAGTGTGAAATCCTCTTAAGTGGTTCCCGAACTTTTAAACCCAAAAGACCCCTTAGTAATTAAAAAAAAAAAAAAAATGCGGACCCTTTGGCATCAATATTTAACAAAAATGTCCATGAAAAACAATATTTAATAAACTTTTTTTTTAGTTATAGCATATGCTTTTCATGTTATTCACGGACCCCACTTTAGGAACCACTGCTTTGGTACATTGTAGCTAATATGTAAAGAAGACTTGCGTCTAAAAAAAAAGAAATCTGATATATTTTAATGCAGTTACTAACTCTTTTAGATGGAACGATGAAGCCAACAGAAATGTCTCGTGACTCTTTTCCTCGTAAGAATGCTTTTTATTTCACTTTTAAAATATGTGCGTGTGTGTGTGTGGAACAGGTTTGGTATATTGGAGTTTCAAAAAGACTCGTGACAACTGAAAGCCGAAAGAGGAGAGGAGAGGGTGAGAGGAGGGAGGCATTGAATAACGGCCACATTCGAATGCCAAGCCGAGGAAAAAGTCAAAAATAACATGTATGATGTGTTTACGATGCGTCTTACCTCGTTCTTCTGTTTAACCGCTCAACTCAAACTCAGAATATGGGTGTCGTGTATCGAACACTGGGAGTCTTCAAATTCGAGGAAGCTGTGTTGTCTAAAACTAAGATGTCTTTTAGAGTTTTGTTAAGGAAATCAAAATGCTTATATAATGGAGAGTGATCGTCTTATGAAATGGTGTAATATTTGTTTAAAACACACTCATTCTAGAAAAAAAAAAATAAGATGGCTGTTAAAAAAAAAATGTGATCTGAACCTGACTTTTTTCTAGACTCAAATTCTTATTTCTCTCTTTATTTATACACACTTATTTAAAATTTTGTCGCACGAAATGAGACTGTTTTTAAATTGCATCCATTTTGTGGCTATAAGCAGTTTTATAATTTATTTGGCCACTTGACGCATTTTAAAGTAACTAAATTAAATTAAAAAAAAAATGAATATTTTGAGAATGATTAATCTTAGCACGATGAGAGTGGCATCTTTCGTTTTATCATAAAATAAAATAAAATAAACTATTTTCTTTAAAATTTTAACAGTATTTCTTGTTTCTTATATTTTTTTCTATTCTTGCCGGCGGCTATTTTGGCAAAAAGAGCTTCCTTCCGCAACAGACATTTCTTGCCCATGAAAGTATGGTTAATCTGCGTCCTGAATGAGATCTTTATTAGCCTCCGAAACCGAGAGATATAGATAAAATATTGCTACATTGATGCCTCAAGAAATATGCATATCCCCCCCCCCCCTCCCTTTATTTTCTCGTCGCTTTTTTTCATTTTCTGTCTATTGTTCTTTATATTTTTCGTATTTTTATAGCACACATAACATCCCTTTAATATTGCACATGTTTAGAACATATTTTCCAAGTTAAGTCACAAAATGGCATAACTTTCTAGATTAACGTTTTATTCGTCTAGAACAACTTTTAAACTTAAGGGCCACTTAGTAATTAAAAAAAAAATGCGGACACCTAGATATCATAAATTGAAACAGGCTATGCACACACACACACACACACAAACAATATTTTATTAATATATTTATTTTGATTAAATTCTTAGTTTTTGACTTTCATTAAATTCATTATTTAAACTGCCTTTCATTATCAAAATTTGATTAGCTACAGGACTTTTTACCCTCCTGGTATTGTAAGCATTATATATCGTTTTATCATATAATATATACATACATATATATATATATATATATATATATATATATATATATATATATATATATATATATATATATATATAATAGTTTGAAAGTCCAATGAAAGAAAAGTGAGAAGCTGTAACTCAAAAAACCTAACTTTCTAACAAGCCTACAAAATAAAAGTATAAATCAGCAAATCTTCAATCAAATGGAAAAAAATAATACAAATTTCGATTCATCAAGTTAAAGAAAATCATCAAAAATCAAAGGTTTGGAATCGATAAAAGGAAAATAAATGAAATCCAAGCATTAATGCTATACACGTGGACAAGGGCTATGCCTAAATCATGGATTTATTCACTTCACCAAAATACTTCCACGGGTCCAAGTATTTTGTCAAGCAAACACAAAAAATGTATGTTTCTGAAGAAATAGATAGATTATATCGATAAACTATTTCTACTTGGACAACATGCATAAAGAAGAAAAAATAAATGGAGACAAGAATACCAGGAAAATAACATTACAAATGCGCGAATGTGAAGATCCCGGGAACCCAAAATGAAGAGACCAGTGTTGCCATTCGCTAAGGGAAAAGGAATGATCTACTGTTGCCATTCCTAAGAAATAAATAGCAGTGATGCGAAAAGGCAAGAATAAGAGATAATATACAATCAGAGCTACTAAAAGGAGGGTCTAATAATAGAAAGGCTAATGTTTAAGTGGATGTAAAAATATTATTAATACAAGAGAATGGAGATGTCAGGCTAATATAAAAAACTGTAACAAGTATAAATAGTATAAGAGACAAGTATAAGACATAATATACAATCAAGAGAGGCAATAATAGAAGGGCTAATGTGTAAGAGGATATAAAAATAAAATATAATTAAAACAAGAAAATGGAGATGTCAGGCTAATATATAAAACACCATGAAAAGAATTCATGAAAATCCAGCTAATCTAAATTTTTTAACTATACCATTTACAAAATAAGAAGGATATTTATATAAATTGCTGATAATTTTTAGATTATTTATATGTATAGCATGAGATTTTTTGTCAGATAATCTATAAATTCTAAAAAGCTGGTCAAGTATAATATTTCTAAACAATAGAATCGAGTTGCAAGAATTAAATGGTAATATTTTATTAATGTTAAAATTAAGTCTTTTTTATCATATAAATTAGTAACAATTCTATTAGAAAGTTCAGTAATAAGATTTAAATCCAAAAAATTAATATTACCAATAATAGCTTCATTAGGAATTAATTCCAAATTGTCTGAATAGAAATCTATATGACATAATTTTCAGTATATACTAAGCAAATCAGGTCATCAACATATTTGTATAATGTATAATCTATTGAAGTAAAAGACTGTTTATAATGATAAAGGTATAAATTAGCTAACATACTGCTACTGCAGCCACCCTGTGGAACTCCTGAGACTTGTAAGTATAATATATTTCCTTGAAAAATATAATTATTGAAAATAACAAAGTGAAGAAGTTTGGGAAAATTTATAAAATTGGTTTGAGTTGATAGATTAGTAATATAAGCATTATATAGAGCTAAAATTACATCATACAGGTCTGAGATCTTAATATTATTAAAAAGATCTTTAAAATCAAAAGTTTGAAATCCTATTAGTTTTCTAAGTGGTGTTGATTTATTCTTTAATTCTTTACTATTATTTAGAATAAGGTAAGTATCGCTAGACTAACGTAAACTATCATTTATTAGATTTAAAGAATTTAGTAGTAATTTACTCGCAGTAGTAGAGTAAGTATTATGACCACTACTTACTGTTCTAATTTTAATAGGATTTTTATGAAATTTAGGAATAAGCACTATATATGGAAATTTATATTTAATATTTAAATCACTATACATACTGATAATTTTCAAAAGTGGTGTAAGTCGGCATTTTTGCCTTTTCATATTTCTGGGTCTTTTTATTATAAAATGCTAAAATTTTGTACATCATCTTATTAGTGTATGGAGCACATTTTATTTATTGGAAATGTTTTTGTACGGGGGCCGTATAAAAATTTATATTTTGTATTTCTTAAAATTTAATTCCCTTGAAAATTATAATCGATTTCATAAAATTCTGTACTTTTTTACGCAACTTTGTAATTTATTATATATGTCTAAGATCATTATTTAAGGAATAAAAGCCGAGGTCAATGTTTTTGGGATACCATATATATATATATATATATATATATATATATATATATATATATATATATATATATATATATATATATATATATATATATATATATATATATATATATATATATATATATATATATAGGGTGTCCCAAAAACATTGACCTCGGCTATATATATATATATATATATATATATATATCATAATTTCATATCTTTTTATCATAATCTGTAAAGTTATGAATATAAATGAAAATTAGTTTATATAGTAAGGGACTACATATTAAGATCAGAATGGAAGAATTATCAGTTCAGGAAATTTGTATAAGGTACATCATCTAAATAAGAACATTAAAAACTTTAAGCTAGCTAAATAGGTTACTAATAACGATCGTAACAGTTTGATGTGAACAATGATGCTACTTTTTAAAAATTAAGAGTAGCAATGTCCTGTTCAGTGAAGGTTAATAGAATATTAATATATATATAAGATATTCTACGGACCTTGCTGTTCAGTTACTAATAATTTAATTCTCGAGTCATTCTCCAACTTAGATATCCATCCAATGAGTGAGCTAGCTAGCTGAAAGCCGTTTCACACAAATGGGTGGTAGGAAATGGAAACTGGGACTTGTGAGGTCAGGTTAATCATTCACGACATTTAACCAAAACTCGGCTAATGGTAACTGTATAAAAAACTGTAATATTAACGATTTTGTCAAAAATCTGCTTATGGTGCAGCGGTTAGTTAAATGCCCATCAGCAAATGGGTTCATAATCCACACGTTTTGATCATCCTTATTCTGGGAAATACTCCAGTTGTTCTAAATGTAGCTTAAATATGTAAATAATTTCCTGTGGGACATTTCCTTCAGACGTTTGGTCAGTATCTGTTAAGGGCAGGGCCGCAGCCAGAAACGAAATTCAGGAGGGGCTGGATTGAAATACAAGGGGGAAGGGGACTCATTAAAATCGCTGTTCATCATTTCCATTCATAAATCACAATAGTTATTTTATATTTCAATCCATATAAATTATTAACAAATAAGTAATTGTATATTAATATATGTCAGCTAAAAGTTGATTTGGAAAATCCATATAGCTGCTATATATCAATATTAATATATAATAATTACAATTGGCTTTAATATAAGCATTAACTAGTAGCAAAGCTATTTTAATAAATCGAAGAAACTTTTTTAAAGTAAATACGAATTAACACTTACAAGGGAAGGCTTTGCAATAGTTCTCTCGGATTGCAATCTTTCATGTCCTATCTTGTAAAGGACCATGAATAATGATAAAACGCCACGGCTTTCATCTGCTAAGTGATAGGGGGCGCCACAATAACAATCTGAAGTTGTCATGCAAACGTGCTCTATGACGTGTATTATGTACATTTTAGTGTGAAAATATTATCCTTTTCAATTATTATTATTTTGAAATAAAATGGACAATAATGGTAAGTAGTAAACTATAAATTTATTACTAATATAATTTATATCTTGTTTAGCTAAATAATAACTGCCAAGACATGGTCGTAAAGGTTGATCAAACACAACAAAGACAAAGGCTGAAATTTTTGGAAATCAAAACTGAACTAATCAACGAAACTAATGACTGCATTACAATGAAAGTCAAAGCAAATGAAATTTGTAAAATAATGAATGATTTAAATTCTTTGTAAGTTTGAAATCATGAATGGGAATGATTAAATGTATGATCAATACAAATGAAAACGTTACAATGTGCACATTTAACAAATGCATAATCATTGCAATTTACAATGAAACAAGTTGCTGAACCAATATTAACAAATACAGTTGCCTTTACCTTGTTAAATTTTGTAATGTGTTTTTCAACAGAATATCCAGCTTTTTTCCAAGAATATATTACCATATCTTGAAATATATCAGCGCCAAGTTAATTGTACACAAATGAATTCATTTTTAAAATAAATAATCTGCCATTTAACTTTCTGTTGGCCTCTTCATCGATGTTGGTTCAAAATTCATCGATGTCTTCAATATGGACCCCTTCAATGCATGCAGCTCGAATTTTTAGGTAGCCTCCGATGCGTTTTACAAATGCCTTATAAGGATTGAAGAAGTAACAGTCTAACGGCTGTGCATATTTTGTTGTTTTTTCAGGTATTATTTAATAATAACTGAAAAGGATAATATTTTCACACTAAAATGTAGATAATACACGTCAGTAGAGCACGTTTGCATGACAACTTCAGATTGTTATTGTGGCGCCCCCTATCACTTACAGATGAAAGCCGTGGCGTTTTATCCTTATTCATGGTCCTTTACAAGATAGGACATGAAAGATTGCAATCCGAGAGAACTATTGCAAAGCCTTCCCTTGTTAGTCTTAACTACTTATCAGCTGATTTTGATTCGATAATGTATAACAGTCGCAATAATACAAAAGTATCTTAAATACTGTTGTCTTAATTTTTTTTTTAATTTAAATATTTTAAAATTAAATATCTAAATAAATTTATCTGTATAACCGCAAATTTAGCTAAATTAAAAATATTTGAAACGAAATAAATTATAAAATTCTATTAAAGCAATTTTTTATGCAAAATTTGGATGCCATGTTGGATGATATTTTATATCACTAATAAAAGTTTAATATTTTATCGGGGGGGGGGGGGGTGAGCTTAGCCCCCTTTGGCACCTACCTGACTACGTCTCAGGCCAAGGGGCAAGGAAGTTCGAATATTCCCGAATCCAATCTTTGAATCCAGAGATATATAGTAGCTGTACTACATGCCCTTTAGCTCCCCTCGGATTGTTAAAATGCGCCATAAATAGCTTTTAAATAGGATTGAAGTGTAACTGGTTGATTTCGTATTAATTTAAAAGACTTTTCAATAACTTTTCTGACTATATTTAAAAAAAAACTAGCCTCTGCCGCTGACAAAATCCAAAATTTTCTGTCAATGCTAGCGCCGGACCTATGGCATCAAATGATGTACAATTTTGCATAATGGTTTAGAATAGTGTTGTTGTTGAGACCCAGACCGTCCGACCTACCAGAAAGGTGTTGAAGACCCAGACCGTCCGACTCGTCCTGAGGACTTGAGCATCTACCAGAAAGGTGTTGAAGACCCAGACCGTCCGACTCGTCCTGAGGACTTGAGCATCTATTTGGACGGCCGGGAGAGGAGTTGGCAGGCGTCCGGGTGTCCACAACAACCAACACCAAATTTATTGAATCTTTAAAAAATTTTTACAGGAGTGGTTACAAGGATATAAGCTAATAACATAGTTTTGCTAATATGAAAACATATCTGAAGACTTGATTACATTTATACTCTTGTAGACTTGAATACATTTTGTTGACTTATTTACATTATTGAAGACTTGATAGTATATTTACAAATGACATAATGATCTGAGATAATATAAGTATTATGATAGTAGTTGAAAACTACCAGAAAGGTGTAAGGCAACTGTTTGGACGGCCGGGAAGTGCCACCCAATTTAGACTGGAACCCAGTGGGGGAGGCATCCACAGGGACCGTACCCTCCTTCCCCTACCACCAACCTCTCGGAAGGACTTACGGACCCACATGTTTAACGTGATCGTACTCCGCGTGAACACGGCGGCAGTTTTGGCAGTGGCTGGAATCGAACCCGGGCCTACCGAGTGCAACTCCAGCGCGCTAACCAATGGGCTACCGCGCCCATGTTTGGAATAGTGTGGAATGTGGAAGACCCAGGCCGTCCGACTCATCCGAGGATTTGAGTAGCTGGTTGGACGACCGGGAAAGGAAGCTAGCAGGTGCCGACTTCCAAGGACAGCGACCGCTCTGGAGGTTTATTAAAAATCCAGTTTTTTAAAGTTTAAGAATAAATTCGTACGACAGACAGTTTTACAGACAAGAAATACGGACATAACGAAGACAGATACTGTAAACAGACACAAATATGGACACGAAACATTCAGAAAAACATCAAGGATAATAATAATGAGACATTGCACAACATGATATAGATGATGAAGTAAATACAAAATGACATGGGAGGCTGATAATAAAAGATGAAAGTGTTTTCAATTTAACAGTAGTGTTATCAGTTATCATATTTACAATTTAATATATACAAGTTTGTACAAACAAAAGCAGGAAAAGGGGAACAGCAGAGGAATCTTCATTGATCAGGAAAGTTAAAAGCAGTAAAGCCCGACGAACTTGTCAATTTACTTTATTGGAAATGTCTCTTGCAATGAGGACACAGTTCTTAAGATAAAAAATGGATTGACTGTTGCGGCTGACACTGGAAAACCAAGCCGCTTCATTTCCAGGAGCAGGTTTAGAAAGATGAAATTTCTTAGTTAAGGGGCAAGAGAAAACAAAGTGATCTACGTCGCCAAAAGAGTTGCATAAGCAGTTCGAGGATTTTTTATGTTTAAAATAGTATAAATAATCAAGAAAAGGACCATGACCAGTTAAAAAATAGATTAAGTATTTATTATGAATTTGGGTATTTACGTTAACTTTGGGGAGATAATTTAGAATTCTGGCTGGGTCATGAGTCCTAGGGGAGATATATTCATTAAGATACTTTTGCCAGTTTTGAAGTAAGAGATTTTTGCAAAAATTAGTTAAACGAGAATAGGGGAGAGGAACTGAAAAAGGGAAACCGGAGGAGGATGCTTCTTTAGCGTGGAAGTCCGCGACTTCATTTCCCAGAATGTCAGCATGGGCCTTGACCCAAATAAGATTAAAAAGGTGTTTAGAGCGAGAAGCAGAGTTTTTGATAGAGTTAATGTAGTTAGATTTGTTTTTAATTGATTTAAAGACCAGGATTGATGAAAGGCTATCCGAAAAAATATTTATGTGTTTGGAATAGTGTGTCACATGTCGCCTCCTATTTTTAGTTACAATTGCATTAGAATTTTTATCTTTTCATAAAAAATTGAAGTGAATTTTTTTTTCCTTTATTTATTTTTAAAATCTAAATCTTTTGTTGTTAAAAACGTTGTCATTTCAAAAGAAGTAATATTTGAATGAATTAGACAGTTAAAGATAAATTTATCAAGAGCTATGATACTGAAGCTACCGTTGAGACTTTCAAGTACCGTTGGTTATCGTTAGATTTTAAATGTTTTATTATTGTAAATATTTAACTGAAAATTAGATATTTACGTAGAAAACGGTTTATAAGTCTCTATATATTAAAAAGAATTGACATGCAATTTTCACTTTTATTTTGGGCATATCACGCCTGCTGTGCGGGCGTATACAGAGGTAAGTAGACTGAGCGGCCTATAACAATTAATTTTCTGTTTTGGGGGAAGGGGAGTTGTGGAAATGTACTTGTGGTGGTAAGTGAGCGACAGCGGGTCGGAGCACCTGAGCTTGTGAGGTGAGCTCCAGGCAGATGCTCAACTGTTGTATTTCGTCTGTGTAGCAGGCGACACGAAAAAGCTCGGGAAGTGAGTTGTTCTAGGGATTGGTGAACGTCCGCGAGCAAGGAGCGAATCCTCCTAGCAACTAAAAATCAGGATGTAACATTTCATTAATTATAACATATACTTGAACTTGTGTGTTTTTGCAGACCCCCTTGTAGTTGTCAGGGGCCCTACTTTGAGAATCACTGGTCTAAAGATTTGTATTTTGATTCCTGTTTTGGATTTAAATATGTTTTTTAACATTTTCGCGTTTTTCATTTAACTTTTATTTATTTATTAACTTGATTTTATCCTTATTTTATCGCATTGGTTTTTAAACCATTTGTCGACACACCATGTGTTGTTTGGGGGTGTTGCCTATCTAAAACTTATGTTTCAGGACACCCAACCCAACCAACGGGCCCTGAAAGTGGGTTGATACTTATAATAATCAATCGTTTATGCTGTTACTAAAGGATATTTTTATTTTCATTATTCTTTGAAGTTTGAGTATGTTATGTTGTCCTTAATCAAGGACTATACGGCAGGAGTGTAGTATAGAGAGTATTAGAGAGTGTAGTCCAAGAGTATTCATCTAATCTCCCTTCTGATTGATGATGAAGCATTCTTTGAAATTTTGTTTGCTGTTATCGTTAATGGTTTATCTGTGGTAATAATAATAATAAAAAAAATACTGTGAAAATCATAAATTAGAACATTCGAGTTTTAATATTTCTAATGACTAAAAATTCTATATAATTCTGTCTTTTCTCATAATGTATTTAAACATAAAATTTCATAGCGGTAGAAGAATTCGATCAGAAAGTAATCGTATTCACGCACAGACGAAAATCTTTCCAAAAGTGTTCAAAATTAGTCCGAGTCTATTTGGGAAAAATCTCAAATATTTGAATATTTTGGGGAAAACAATACTTTATTTTATGATATAGTGAAATTCATGAAATGAACTGACAATTTTCTAAAATGGTTACACTGATATTCGGCGTTAACAATGAAAATAAGAGCAAATTCTTGTCAAAATAATTTAGTCCTCTTATTATGCTTTTCCTTTGATATATATAAATTTAAGCATCTATTGAAAGAAACATTTTATTTACCCAAACTATTCTCGCCAACCAGGTTAAGTGTCGGCTATTGTGATTACCAAATATCTGAATATACGAGTATTGTAAGTAAACCTATTCCAAGTTCTTCAAAATGAATCTTTGCTTGGTTTTGTTCCGCATTATGTTGCCAAGAATTATTTGGAATATTTCTAATTTTACTCGTTAAACCTCAATATAGTCCACAAATTCAGGAAGGCCGTTGACCTCCTTATCAAATGTTTTTTCATTCTGAAAATCGCAGACATTCCTTCCTGGTCCTTTGATAAATATTACATAACAATTGTTTTGATGATGATTTCGAAAAGTTATCTGTTTAGATGGGATCGAAAATGTGACGAACATACGGTTATGTAAAATAAAAGTTTTTATTTATTAACAATTCGAAATTTTCAATTTTTAACTTTTAGTACATAGTATATGTATAGGAAAAGTATTGTAATGTTAGGATTAGATGTTTTTGATGACTTCTTGTGCGTTTCGAGTATGTTTGCTATGGCGTATCCCCCGTTTACAATGCACTATTTTTAGCGTGATGTGTTTGTGCGCGTCGCTTTTGGTATATGTGGGGAACTTTTGAGGTGTAATGAGTTTTTACATGTGACTACTTGAAACTAGTTCAGAAATTGTTTTAAGTTCATAAAATTTTAATTGAAAATTTCATTTCCCACTCATTTAATCACAATTGTCCGATGGTAAACTCATGCTCCAATATTTTGGTTTTAAGATCAGGAGTTACATTATAGTATTTTGTGGTTCAGCCCAAATTTGCATCCCAGGAGTTACGTTATAGTATTTTATGGTTCAGCCCCAGTTTGCAGGTACCCAGGAGTTACGTTATAGTATTTTTTGGTTCAGCCCCCGTTTGCAGGTGTCCAGGAGTTACGTTATAGTATTTTTGGGTTCAGCCCCAGTTTGCAGGTGTCCAGGAGTTACGTTATAGTATTTTTTTGGTTCAGCCCCAGTTTGCAGGTGCCCAGAGACCCCTCTGACGAATGAGAGCTGTTTCAATAATTTTAGGGGCGGATTTTAAAACTTAAGAGAGCGCGAGAATTCTGGAGAGTTTCAGGGAGATGAACTGAAGACACCATCGATAAAGGTGGCATTATTTTGGTGTGTGAAATAGATGTCCGAGACCTCCGATGGACAGAAAGTTGGCTCCTCTACAATGTTTCCGTTAGTCAAATTTTGAACACCTATTTCTCTCCTATTCAGCAGATAAGCTTTTAAATTTAGTTTCGGGTTACCATTCCCCCGCCCTATTTTATTTAGCCTTTAAGACTCATTTAAGTTGTTTAAGTGTTTTACAATCCAACGAAGGGTATGAAGGTTAATTTGTATTCTATCATTTGTAAATAAGTTTTATGTGTTTTTTTTTTTTTTTTTTTTTTTTTTTTTTTTTTTTTTTTTTGTAAATATTGTACGCCTCAATTTCATGCCAGCCTGACATTTAGAGACAGACTGGCCATCGTGCAAATACCCGGAGGGCCGGCCCTGAAATGGGTTGGTGAACCGGTGTTCATCAAAATATGCGAAATTCATCCGAATTACAGAATCAAGTCCTTCCGTCAGCGAACGCTGGATAAATTTTGATCATAGAGCTACTACTGAAAATTAACGAATCAAATCTAATCTACATGTTACCCCCCCCCCCCCGGAGAGGGGGAGGGAAATACATTGTCAAATATAGTATCAATCGAAAAAATTTTTCAAGCCCTTTAAAGTGAAAGGTAACACGCTATAGTTGTAATCATTTGAACCCATAATAACCGATTTTTCTACTAAAAATGGATTTTCTACTATGTATTGGATTTTCTACTAAAAATGGATTCTGATATGAGAAAGTCAAGTTGAACCACACTCCAATTAATTTGTAAACGATTTTTCATTTTATAGCTTTCAGTTAGCGCGCCTTTAACTGGGTGCGAAGGCTTCTGATAAAAAATTATCTTGGAGGATTAGGCTTATACCAGAAGTCTTGATCTCATTGTTTATGGCACATTGAGTTGCCAAGTTAAGTTTAAAATCCAGATAGGGTAAATAATTTGTGGTAGGGTTTGATCTTCAATTTGCTGCTATTATCTTTTGCCCCAATAAGATTAGGTTGTGGCTCGCGTATTCCACACGCACGGCATACATTCAACTCAACATCGCTGTCGACTAGAGGTATGTCATTTTAAAACATTTTCAAGGTTCTATATCTAGGGTGGGTAAAGCGCGGGGATTGCACCCGGACGACCCGAGTTCGATTCCCGCCTCTGCCCAGACTGCCCCTGTGCTCACGCGGGGAACGGGCACGTTAAATATATGAGTCTGTAAGTCATTCCGAGAGGTTGGTGGTAGGGGAAGAAGGATGCGATCCCTGTGGATGCCGCCCCCACGGAGTTCCGGTCAGAATTGGGTGTCACTTCCCGTCTGTCCAAACAGATACCTTACACTTTCTGGTAGGTCGGACGGCCTGAGTCGAAGCCGAGTGTTCTAAATCCGTGGTTCTAAACCTTTTTCGCGACCCAAAATTGTGAAACATTGCGCGCCGATGCTTTGTGGGTGACAAATCAAAATTTGTAACTTTTGTACAGTACATACCTGCGAGCCCAGCTAACCAACTTGGGTTTATAGCTTTCAGTGGGACATCGAGGCGCAACCACATCATCTCTTTTCCAGCAAAGCCGCAACCTCGGTCGCGAAACACGGCGGAATCATTCACCGGGCAGGGGCCGAAGGCACCTGCCGGGCCCGACTCCGGTCACCGGCCAGACCTGGGCTCAGGGCATAAATAGCCACAGTCCCGTGATCCAGCCACCTGGAAGAGTCCGGGGACTGCCTCGTCACTTCCGCGATTGCATCCGTGAGTCATCAGCAACGAGGTTGATTACCCCCGGATTAATTTGCCCCCCAGTTTGGAGGATCAAGGCTACAGAGCCAACATCCGAAACCACCATCTTGGGTGGCCCGCCCCGGGGGGGGGGGGGTAACTTTTGTACAGTGAAGCAACTCTGTACTATAAACGGGGATTTGCATGAAAGCATCAAGAAAGTATTCTACATATCCATCATCACTCGTTGACCATGGTTTCTCGGTCATTGCCGCGCGTCAGCATGGTTGCAGGCGATGAGATGATCAGTGAAACAGAACTTCTTAAACAAATATTTTAGACGTATTTGTTTTTTCTTAATTTTCTGGCATTCTGGTAGTTATAAAATTTTTGCTTTATGAAGTTTTGTGCTCATTTATCATTTCATGTCCTGCACTGTGTTGACGAGCAGAAATGACCATGAAACTATGATCCATGAACGGCGATGGAAGATCATTTGAAGCACTTTCTTGCTTTTTGTAAATTTTACGATGCTGTGGTTGACAGAGCACGATTAACCATTAAAATTATAAGCACCTGCTTATAGGGCATCAAGGAAGGGAGAGGGGGCCTAATCACCCCAACATACGACCCCCCCCCCCCCCCACACACACACACACCAGAATGTCTACGAACGTAAAGAACTTCTAACATTCAGAATGAACTAAAGTAACAGAACTTCCTTTTGCAATACGCATGAGGTGAAGGAAAAAATTGAATCGACTCCACAGCGTTAACAATTTTACAATGTAAATGGCAGCATCAGTCATTGTCTCTTAGAATCCGGACTCTATAATGTCTCTGTAAGACACTAAAAGTATATACGTATTTTTAAAATATCACGAAATCATTTAATGGGATCGTATGAATCCCATTCAAGTTTTGTTTAAAAGATAATTTTTCGATCTTTCCGACGGTGTTAAAATGGAAAGTGTATAATTATATTTTCGGTCTCTAACCATTTTACAGCGTATTGTTGAAAATTTCGAACATCTTATGCCTGAAGAAATTATCTTTTGGATCAAACGAAGTTAAATTGTTTCCGAAAAAAAAAAAAAACTCAATTACTCACAGATTAAAATATATATGAAGGGAGGGCAGTGCTGCACTCGGTTTTCTACTACAATTTTCTATAATTTTCTACATATTTTTGAGATGCACTAATGTTCTATGTAAAAGTTAATTAATGAACGACAATTTACGTTTTAGATGGCGATACCAGATGGCGCTATCAGCTACTGTACCATAGAAGATATGGTACAAATCAGCCATGAACGGAAAGTTTCTTTAACTTTAAATAACTAAACAATTAATTCGAATTAAAAATATATATATATTACCGAGGCGTATCGTCCCGGTTCCGGAAATACATGTGTAACAAATTTCACGTCCTTACGACGTTTAGATTTTTCGCTACAAACGAACAAACCGCATTCCTTTATTATTATAGATGCCATATATATATTTAACAATTACAATTATTTAGGATGTCTTTTGACAAATTTCTGTTTAACTGCTACTCAAGGGCACCAAAAGTTATTGCAACAATATAAAAGTTACTGGCTAGTACCCGTGAAAAATGACAGGAAAGTTTTTACTCACTGAAAGTTAATAAATATAAAAGATCTTTAAGTTTAATTTTTTTGCGTCAAGTATACCTCCAGAAAGAATATTTTTAGTATACGTTTCTAATAGTGTTATTTACCTTAGTAAAACAACTCAAAATTATCTCATTAAATCTGTTTTGAGATAGATTTCTGCCTCAAGTGACCGGAGAATAATGACGGAATTTCTGGGTGTTGGTTAGGCCTAACTGTGCGCTTCAGAGAAATCTTTGGTGAACAACATATGAACTTTCACTCTGGTTTAAGATTTAATGAATCAGCTAGAAGTTATAAAATAAGATAAAAATATTATATACTATCAGCATACCCGTTCTTCGTACGGAGTATATAATATAAAGAAACTTAAAATTCACAATCATGTGCAAATTCCTATAGTATACTAAATGACATTTTTGATCAAAATATTCTGTTAAAATATTTAATACAATGCTCCTAAAAAGAAGTTTAAGAATCTCTGTTCTCGCTATACAAAATTATCTTCACGGGCAGATCTGAAGAATAAAAACATCCTGTCCCATTTTGTAAGCAAATTGAATGAATATATGCAAGCTATCAATATTTCCAAGCTATCCACAAAATTTCATTAAATTCGGTTCAACCGTTCTCCCGTGATGATGAGACAAACGAAAGTTTTGTTTTTTACTAATATCTCGAGAACCACTGATCGTAGAAACTCCAAAAATTGACTAAATTTTAAGTAGGGCTATTTCCGGGCTACCCACAAAATTTCATCAAATTCGGTTCAGCCGTTCTCAGTGATGATGGGACAGACAGATTTTCAATTTTATTTATATAGATAGTGTTATTATTGCAAGAGGTATTTTAAAATAACGTAATTTATTACTTTATTACAAGCATATAACGTAAACAAACACAAATCGTCGAACATGTACATACGTTTGTTGCCATTTTGCAAACGATAATAATGTGTGTAAATTAAATTACTCACACTCAAAATTATGTTATTTGATAAGCGAAATATAATCAAAGTAAATAAAAATCTTTAAATTGAAATATTTTGAAAGTATTTGATGTTCATGGGATTTTTAGTTTTTTAAGTACATTTTGTAAAATCTAACTAATTTTAAAATTTATGTTATTTGATAAGTGAAATATAATCAAAGTAAATAAAAATCTTTAAATTGAAATATTTTGAAAATATTTGATGTTCATGGGATTTTTAGTTTTTTAAGTACATTTTGTAAAATCTAAACTAATTTTAAAACAAAACACTAACTGCTCAATTTATATTAAAACATAACTACACTAAATTTTGTAATATAATTGTCTTAATGTACATTTTAAATTACAATAACATGCTAAATTTCTGTGTCTTTATATTCTAAAATATTATATAAGGAGGAGGCATCAAACTTTTAGATTATATGTGGAGAAATAGAAAAGAGTGATGCAAAATTCAAAATATTTTATTATAACCGTCTTTTCTAATTAGGTTTAGTAAGCCAGTGAAAAAAAAAAATATGTAAATCCGTTAAGCTGTTCTCGAGTTATATAGGCGGCCATAACGTACAGACAGAAACGGGTTTTTAATTTTCGTTATTCCGCATTTCACTGTAGGGTAATTTAATTTGTGTCAAAATATTTTTTGGACTCTGTTTCATTGCCTGAAAAAAAATCATCACAATCCATCATATGATTCAAGAGATATATTTAGGTTAGAAGAATATTTAAAAAATTTCCCATTTATATGTTACATTATTGAAATAATCTAGATTACAATTATTGAAATAATCTAGATTAGAATTATTGAAATAATCTAGATTAGAATTATGAAATAATTTTCATAGTGTATATCAATTTTCTATGTAGTCGAGCAATATTTTTTTTTAATGATAAAAGTAACATAGAAAATTATTTACAAAAGCATCCAATATAAAATCTTTTTAAGGGAATTTCAAGATAATAAATGTCGTCTTCATGTTTCGGATTAGAGAAGTTTCACTGTACCAGGTCTTTCTTTTGTAGATTGGTCAAATGAATTCAAACATTATTTATGATTTTAGATGGGTTCTAACAATTTAATTAGTTGCAGCAATGATACGAATATGTTTAACTAAGTTTTGCTTTCCTATACAGGGCAACAAGGAAAGTCATAGATCAGGCAAATAATTCGAGAAGTATTTAGAGTTATATTTTCTTATGCAGGTGTATAGGAAACCCCTATGGCGCTACATGATGAAATAACTTTCGGGGCTTGACACTCCTCCACTCCTCCTTTAGCGGGGTACGGAGGGGGGGGGGGGCTATCTCGCTTCCTGTTAGAGATAGGGAAAAAGTCAATCACAAAGCTGTAGTGTTTGCAAAATGAGTTCAAAGCATCTTTCCCTCCCCCCCCCCGCGTAAAAAATGGAAAATAGTTATCTATTAACGATTTTAAAAGAGATCTTTTTATTAATCTGCATGTAATAGTGTAAATATAGAGATATTGGAAAACACGCGGAGAAAATAGATCTCTAAATAACGATTTTAAAAGAGGCCGTTTTATTAATCTGCATGTAACAGTGTAAATATAGAGATATTGGAAAAGACGCGGAGAAAATAGATATCTAAATAACGATTTTAAAAGAGGCCGTTTTATTAATCTGCATGTAACAGTGTAAATATAGAGATATTGGAAAACACGCGGAGAAAATAGATCTCTAAATAACGATTTTAAAAGAGGCCGTTTTATTAATCTGCATGTAACAGTGTAAATATAGAGATATTGGAAAACACGCGGAGAAAATAGATCTCTAAATAACGATTTTAAAAGAGGCCGTTTTATTAATCTGTGTGCAACAGTGTAAATGTAGAGACATTGGAAACACGCGGAGACATCTTATTCCACGTATGCAATCGTTGATAAAGGTGAACATTTTGTATATAGTAAATGTCTAAATGTTCGATCTATTTATTTTATTTTTTATGGGGGAGGGGGGGAAGAGAGAATAGCAAAGATGCTATATACTCCTTTTGCATCACTCTACAACCTTGTGATTGACTTTTTACCCCCTTAGCGCCGTTGGGTTTTTTTTATACACCTGCATGAAAAAATACACGTAGAACACGACATGGGAGATCCTGAACGCATTTAAGGATATCGAACTAAGAAACAAACCATCGATGGAATTGAAATGACGTTTTTGGACGCCCGATTTGGCAGTACAAGCTGCTTCGTAACTGTAACTTCTTGCATCTCTAGTTTTTATAATCACTTTGTTTCATTTGCTTTAGTGACCTTCAAGAAAGGAGATGCAGCATCTTTTTCGCCTTTTTCCCCTTCATGCCGTTAGGATGCGAGGGAAATTATTGCCTTCGTTCGGAATGAGTTCTTTCATATCTCGGCTCCGCCTTGACCTTTAACGCTGAAGGTTGCCTCTGTGGAACATCCGATTCAAACGCTTCACTTTCATAAAAGAAAGCTTAAAAGGCATTTTTTTATGTTTTACGAATAATTATTTAAATCATCGTATGTGGTGATGTCGCCCATTTTAAGGCACTGATAGGACAACCCCCCCCCCCCCCCCCGAGTATTCTGAAATGAGGGCCTATAAGTTCTCTCTGTTTCACTTGGCAGGAATTTGGCGCAAAGTTGCCAACGGCGACATCACATTGACAATAATTCATTAACTTGGAAACTAAGGAAAACTTAAACAACGTAATTGAGCACAAATTAATACGCAGTGCTGTTTCGAAGGTACATTAGAGCCCCTTCTTCGCGGTGGTGGACAGACCACCAAACTCGAAGTCAAAAAGACTAAAATGAGCCACATATCTTTGAAAACGGTCGATGTTAGTCATTGTATATTCATTTGTGTTTAATTGCCTTGCTTCAGTTTTTCTTAACTTGTTTTTACTTATTAAGTTTAATTTCTTTGATATACCCTGTCATTTTGTGTAAATTAATAATTTAATATTTTTAATTCAAAATAAAGCGAGTTTCACTGTTCATGGGCAGGTACGATTTGTTAAGAGGGGCGTCTAGAGGGTCGTAAATTGCATTTTGTTGAGTCCTCCCCTCTCCCAACCAAAAGTAATTAATTTATCACATTATATTTCGTTAGGGTGTCGTATAATAATAATTAATCATATTAATCGTGATAAATACATGTGTCCGGAGATATTTGCAGCACAAACAGGTGGATAGGAAGGAAGCTTTTACATTACTTTATTGCACTTAGTCATATGACTGACATCATCCAGATAGTGTAAAGAACGTGTAATATATTTGGACCTTTAAATATTGGACCTAAGTAGCAGATACCTCTCAAGCCACCTCCCATCAATGTCAGAGACAAGAGGAGCCATATCAGCAAAAGCAGAAAATTGTCGCCAAAAACTTTGGCTGCGTACCACTTTATATTTTTGGATGAAGAAGAAGATCATTTAGCTTCCCAGATTAGTTATCTCTTTTAAATGAAACTACTGTTTTACTTTCCGAATGAAGTTTTACCCCCCGCACCCCACCGAACAGTGGTTGATTACATGTATTTTTACTTTCCTTACAAATACATGGTAATGTATGAGAAAAGTATTGGAATCGTGTCTAAAATCGCAACTCGAGTTTTCGATAGATCTACATGTTTCGAGCACTTCTAGAACACGAAAAAAAAAAACTGTTTTTATGTCTGTCTGTCTGTGCAGTGTCTGTATCCACTTTAGCTCAAAAACTAATAAATTAAATTTCACAAAATTTTGTAGGCAAATTACTTGTGAGTTACCCTGGTGCTGATTAGATTTGGGTACGATTCTAGGGGAAAAAAACTGCCCTTTTTTTCTTTTTGCGAATGGCCCACAAAATTTGTCAAAACCTGAAATAAAAAAAACTAAATATACTGAAACGTATCAATTAAGTGATTGCTTGATACGTTAATACTGTAAAAAAATCTGATATGGGCAACACATGACTTTCCTTATATAATGCAATGAATTTACTACTTTTACAGTTAAGAAAAATGTTATTCTTATAGAAGATACTTATATTCTTTCCAAGATATTGAATTTTCTTCAATTACTGATCATTTTCATTAATTTAGCGTCATTTTTATCCATTTGGCGAAATTTTCGTTAATTTGGCAACATTTAAAAATGTGGCCAAGTTGACGACATTCCGTTAAATTCGTCACCAAAATCTCGCCAAGTGTTATTGACTGAGAAATAAGTTATTCTTACAGCAGATAAATGACTATTGGCGTTCAAATACAAAAGTATTACTCAAAATATCTTTTCTCGTGAATGGAACGAATTAGATCCATGAGAATGATGTGACCAAATTTATCGCATGATATTACATATGAAAAGTAAACATATTTCTCAACAGTTCATATTTTTTTTTAATTTATGGGATTTTTTTGATAAATTTATTTGAAAAATGTGCAATGTGTTAAAGTGTATGTGTGTGTGTCAGTGAGTCTGTGGTGACGATATCTCACGAAGGAATGGAGCGGTTCGAATGAAATTTGATACAAAAATCGCAATTCATGAATACTGGAAGCCTATTGTTTTAAAGCACAATCGAATGTTCACAACCCCCTAAATTTTCTAGTGAAATTTTGAAAAAAAAACATTAAAACCTTTAATAAGGTTACGCAAATGGACATTTCTTATGTCATTTTACCTTAGAAAACGATTGACATAAACTTTAGAACGCTAGCATGAACCGTTCTCGAGATATTGCACATTTTTCAAATAAATTTATCAAAAAATTCCATAAATTAAAAAAAATATTAACTGTTAAGAAACATGTTCACTTTTCATATATAATACAGTAGTCCCTCGTTATATCGCGCTTGCCGGGAGATATGGCAAAATGCGCGATATATCGGACGATATGATAAAAATTATACTTTTATGAACATATGTAATAAAAATTTAGGAGCGAAAGTACAATAATAAAACCGCCATTCACTCCCGCCACACCGACGACTCATGTTGTAACACTCCAGTCTTGGGAAAGCAAAAGAATGTAAACGAAAATTCAGAAAGAAAAAAAAAAATACTTAGCAGAACATGGCAGAAGCGAGATATATCCGAATGCGCGATATAACGAGGGATTACTGTATCATCGATAAATTGGGTGACATCATTCTCGTGGATCTAGCTCATTCCATTCATGAGAAAAGATACTTTAAGTAATATTTTTGTATTTGAACGCCAATAGTCATTTATCTGCTGTAAGATAACTTATTTCTCCGTCTATAACGTTTGGCGAGATTTTTAGCAACAAATTTAGCGGAATGTCGCCAACTTGGCGACATTTTAAATTGTTGCTAAATTAACAAAAATCTCGCCAAATGGATAAAAATGACGCTAAATAAATGAAAATGATGACTAATTGAAGAAAATTTAATATCTTGGAAAGAATATAAGTATCTACTATAAGAATAACATTTTTTTAACTGTAAAAGTAGTAAATTCATTGCATTATATAAGGAAAGTCATGCGTTGCCCACATCCCGGCTCAGCTACTCCCCACAGTTTAAAATGCTACAGATGGGGTGACCAATGAATGACCAGATGTGATGGGATTGCCAGTCCGGTCTTATACAGTACCTCAACCAAAAAATGTTCACTTTTCATATGTAATATCATGCGATAAATTTGGTGACATCATTCTCGTGGATCTAACTCGTTCCATTCACGAAAAAATATACTTTGAGTAATACTTTTGTAATTGAAAGCCACTAGTCATTTATCTGCTGTAAGAATCTTAGCTCTCCGTCCATAACGCTTGGCGAGATTTTGGCGACGAATTTAGAGGAATGTCGCCAACATGGCGACATTTTTAAATGTTGCCAAATTAACGAAACTCGCCAAATGGATAAAAATGTCGCTAAATCAATGAAAATGACGACTGATTGAAGAAATGCAATATTTTGGAAAGAATACAAGTATCTACTATAAGAATAACAATTTTTTTAACTGTAAAAGTAGTAAATTCATTGCATTATATAAGGAAAGTCATGTGCTGAGATTTTTTTTTACGTACATTGAAATAAAAAATATTTCGATTAAAACCGTTCCCATACCTCATATGCCAGTGTCTTTAAAAAAAAGTCAATGCTGAAATTTCGTATTTTTTCGAATACATTATCTGAACCTGTCATAATCTGTAATAGCCTGACCTTGATTTTCCACTGCCGATTACGATAATCGACGGATAATGAAGATGTGGAGGGACAAACACTCTTGTGCGCTCTGTTTAAGTGACACGATAAGTGGGTCTCGTCTTTCTTCGCGATTTTAGTTTCTGATTAACTCTTCGACACTCTCTAACCCATAGTTTCTCACTCAGTTCGGTCATGATGATAACGGCTGGCCTGCGCATTTTCTTGATTTTATTTTAAACATACTATATAGTAGAACTTGTTTAATTCGATCGTAGATAAATTGGAATTCTGGATAATCCGTACATTTAAATTGCGGAATCTATATTGTCTTTATCTTTCCAGCCCTTCCAAAAGAAACCCGATGACCTAGAAAACTGAATCTTTGCACACTATTATCAACCACTCTGGAGAAGGCCGGAGTTACGAATCCCCTCCACTCCCCAATCGGGGAGCGGAGAAAATAGTTATTTTCTTGAAAAGTTTTTCCAAACCCTACAGAAGCCTTCGATGACCTATAAGGCTGGATCCTTACACACTTGTACTATTTACCACCGAATAGAACCTAACGGAGATAGATTTTTGATTCCCCAGGGGAACAGAGAAAAGTCTGCAGACTCTCCAGAAGTCCCCTCTTTCCCCCAGCCCCGATAATTTAGAAAACTGAATTTTTGCGCAGTTGCAATATTGACCACGGACCAGAATCTATCGGATTCGGATTTTCAATTTTTTTTTTCCGGAGGTATAAAAATCGAGAGTGGGGGGTGAAAAAAAGTTTTTCTAGAAATCGTCCAGAAGCTCTCTGGTAATTAATTCATAAGGCATGTATACAATGGAATGGATATTTGAAATAGGTCATTATAATACCTTTAGTAAACTATGATTCTGCTAATTTCAGAAACCTATAATCGATTCGTCAATAGTATTCATATTTTCCCCTAACGGCAACACTGATTTTTTCAATTTTAATTATCAAATCGAAAGAGCTCAGACTTTTAAAGTTTTTAATTTTAAATATTATTTATGTTATACTAGAATGAACTACATGGCATTGCCCGGGTCCTAAATAAGCTACCGCTGCGTAAATAATACAAATAACACCACTCAATTTCCAAATCGCTTATTTTGAACCAAAATCATTCCCACCCTAGCCCTTTGCGTGTGGAATCGAAAATCCCAAATATATTCTTTTACTTGAAAAGTAACAGAAAATAGAGTAATCAAAGATATTGTTTTTATTGAATGAGAAAATATACGTCTATATTTTTACCAAATTACAGACTTGTGCTAATCTTCCATTTTTGGATGCGGCGAAATAGAATCAGATTTCCAAAAATATCCTTATTTCGATGTGAATAAAAATAAATAAACAAACATGAAGGAATTGTGATACGGATTCGGTTCAAAGATCGTTAGAAAAAACGTCCTTCTATCTTTCCGGTGATGTCCACTTTGTGATAATATTTTCGCTCGCCAAGGAACCGATGTGTGTGAAAATCCCTCAAACACAACTTCTTCAACATAAAATAACTGAAAAATAATTCGAAAAAAAAAAAAATCTCTCAGAGGTCTGATGTAAACGGGAATTCAGTGAACCAAGTGGCGAATGTTTCGTACCTGTCCAAAACTTGAATTTTCTGCTACAAAAGGTACATACTAGGCAGAGAGACATCTTTTAGGTAAAATAAGTATTATCTGTATAAAATAATTGAATTAACATTCCATGAATAAGAAGAATAAAATTACTCTTGTTCCGAACTGCTCTTTCCCTGTTACTATTTTTTAGATAAAATAAGTATTATCTGTATAAAATAATTGAATTAATATTCCATGAATAAGAAAAATAAAATTACTTGTTCCGAACTGCTGCTCTTCCATACTATTACTATCTTTTAGATAAAATAAGTATTATCTGTATAAAATAATTGAATTAATATTCCATGAATAAGAAGAATAAAATTACTTGTTCCGAACTGCTCTTCCACTGTTACTTCAAGAATTTAATTTTCAGAGATATTGAATCATCCTCAAGTTGGCGATATTTACCAAAAATCGACAAGTTGGCGCTATTGACTTAAATTTATCGTCAAGCGTGCAAGGCAGATATATATTGGCTTTTCTTATACATGTTATGTCTTCCAAAAATAATGGAGTCAATATGATTATTTTCTATAGATTATAGAGACAGTATACATAACGTTGCTTTCAGTAATTTTATTTGTTAACTGATTTCTATAGTGCTCACTTCCAAAGCAGATCCTTACTTTCTCATTCTGTTGCACGGCAGTTTCAATCAAAAATTGATAAAATCTGATGAATTGAGAGGAAAGAAAGAAGAAATTGCGGCAAATCGGCAGCAGATTTTGTGAATGTAGTCAATGACTTCACTTTTAATTGATCAATAGCATATTTTTTTTAAAAAGCAAAATTGCGGAAGGATCTTGATTTAACATAGGGGCGCTTTACTTATAGTGTATATTTAAAATTGATCTTAGCTGATGCACATCAAACATCCATTTATGGCAGCAGCCGACTCTGCTCCTGCCAAAGACATCGATCGAAGATGATGGGAACATGAACCCGAATTATAAGTTAGGAGTGGAAGTTAGCTTTTGCTCTAATCTTATAATGTCTGTCTTGTAAGCACCGGGTCCCTGGTTCGGGCCTGGCAATATCTGTACCTACAAATGATGACCCTGGACGTTTGAAACACGCAACCTTCTGTCTCCAACAATCTCACCTCTTCAACAAGAGATGGCAGCACCACGCTGAGCAGAGGCGCTACCACTCCCTTTCTGGTTGACCACGACTGACGTCACGCCCGAGGTACGACACGCCTCCGGGCCAGGGCCAACGGCCCTACCGTGCAGAAAACGCAGGTTCTCGTTAGATCACTGAAGTCAAGCAGCATCGGGCGCGGTTAGTATTTGGGTGGGTGACCACCTGGGAACAGTGCGTGCTGTTGGCACATTTCAGGCGCGGTAGCCCGGTGGTTTGCGCGCTGGATTTGCACGCTGCCACAACTGCCGCCGTGTTCATGCGGAGTACAATCACGCTAAACATGTGGGTAAGCCCTTCCGAGAGGTTGGTGGTAGAGGAAGGAGGGTACGGTCCCTGTGGATGCCTCCCCCACTGGGTTCCGGTCTAAATTGGGTGGCAATTCCCGGCCGTCCAAACAGTTACCTTACACCTTTCTGGTAGGTCGGACGGTCTGGGTCTCAACAACAACGCTTCCGGCCATTCAGCCCCTGGACTGAGTTTCGGATGGGGACGCGCGGGGGAGGGGGGTTTCTGGGTGGCCCCCCTCCTCGTCGGAATTCGAGCGGGGATTCTCATCAGGGGTGGAGTGTGTGGCAGCATCGAAGGTGATATTAACCCCAATTATAAGTTCGGAGTGGAAGCTAACTTTTGCTTTAATCTTATAATGTCGGTCTTGCAGCACCGGGTCCCTGCTTCGGGCCTGACAACATCAATCGCTACACATTTATTTGCGGCTGAGTGGATATATCGCCAAAACAACTACAGGTGAGGTGTAAAAAATACAGTAGTGAGAGGGAAGTTGTAATACAAAAAATGCAAAAACACAAAGCCGACTGCAATATTACCTATAAAATCTATTTGAAATAGAGATATATTTTACTTTAGATATTTAAGATGTTCTTTCTCTTTATCGACTATGAAATTTCTATTTTTCTTGTTAAAAAAAAGTAAATTAACTAAAAATCATTTTTCTTTAACTGTTACAATTTCCTCCTGTCATCCCCTAGACGTTAGGTCTATCTATTATAGAATTTACCAGATCGAATGAAAGTGAGTGCGCGCCCCCTAGCGGACAATTTTAAAAGTTAGGATAACAAAGACGGCAACAGAGTGAAATAGACGAAAAAAAGCAAATTACAAAATTATAGAGCATTCTTCAATGAATAGAGATCGACACCGGGAACGAACAAAACGCGTATATGGAAGGTAATAAATTTATTTCATACTTCACCGGGTACTAGATGCGCAGGAACTAATTTTAACTAATTATTGTAGAGCAGTCTTTCTCGAATTTAATTGTACATTGTTGATGACGAAGGCCATTTTAAATACGCTACGCTAGATTTCTGTGCATGTAAGTGTTATTCATGGTATCTTTCCTGGATGACAGTCATTCGCTTATGGCATTACTGTGTTTTATTGTCGATTCCTTCCTATTAGACAGTGCTGTACAACTTTGTAATCGATATTCTTCTTTTAGCTCGCTGTATTGTTCAGTTCGTTGTCCTAATTTTTAAATTCTTCGCTAAGCGAGCTGCAATCGTTTCTATTTGATCGGGCATAGTCACTTTAAAACAGATAGATTTTACGTGCACACTCATAGACCTTTCCTTACAAAGTTATTCGGGGTGCTTAAGGATTTTCTTATGAACCCTGTATAATAATTGCCATGTATTGTTTTGATTATGCATTTATTGCTATATTTACCAACAAAAGTAAACTTAACCCAGGAAGTAAGGGATTAGGATACCCCTTAGGACTGCCAACAGACCATCAAAGTTTCTAGATAATGATTGAACTCAATCCAATTTTTCACGATGTTTTTTCAGGGGGAGGGGGGAGCATAGAAATGTATTTGCATTTAAGGATACCAAATTATTTAAGGTATTTACAGAATGACTAAATTATTATAAATAAATGTAGCTAATATTAAAAAAAGAAATAACTCATTAAAATACGTTTTTTTTTCCTTTTATATTAAAACAAGAAAGATCAATCATGCATAAAGCATTGATTATGAAACACTTTCCAACTTCAATGCAATTTTATTTAAATATCTCTGAAATACGATACATTCCTCGGTAATATTTTTAAAATTATCACAATACTGCATTAATTTATTATATTTGAAAACTTAAAACTTCATCGAAAAAAATGAACTTTATTCAAATGACGGCATTGAAATATAAATTGCCTGGTTTAAACATCTCTAAAATGCGATACATTCCTGGGTAATATTTTTAAAATTATCATAATACTACAATAATTTATTATATTTGATCACGTGACCCACTTCAAAATAAAATACGGCATCCATCTTGTGTCGTAATCGTGATTTTTAAAGTTCTTTTTAATTCATATTGAGTGTTGTATCCGTCCTAAAACCGCTTTATTTTTACTTAAATTCTATGCATCTACACTGAAACAACGCAATACAATATATTAGAGTTTAAATGATCATCCAACTTTGATTATTTCTACAACGAAACCTAATTTTAACTTATGAAGAATGTAAATACCAAAAGATGTAGAATGCGTTGTATAAGAATTGCTGCATTTCTTTAATGCAAAATTATTTAGCTCATGGAGTCGGCAATATAGTTGATATGAATGAAATATTCATTGATTTTACACAGAGAAGGACGGTTTTTTTTTTTTGATGAAATTTTAAGCATAGGGTTTAATTACTTGTACCTCTATGGTTTTAAATAAAATAAATTATTATCGTATCGTGATGAATGAAAGGCATGGAAAAATGTTTATGAATGAAATACTGCTTTTATAGAGAGAGCCAGGCGTGTTATATTTCCATGACGTCATTTGAATACATTTCATTTGTTTTTTATGAAGTTTACAATTATAATAAATTATTGTAGTATTATGATAATTTTAAAAATATTACCGACGAATGTATCGCATTTTAAAGATGCTTAAACCAGGCAATTTATATTTCAATGCCGCCATTTGAATGAAGTTCATTTTTTTTTTCGATGAAGTTTTAAGTTTTCAAATATAATAAATTAATGTAGTATTGTTGAGACCCAGACCGTCCGACCTACCAGAAAGGTGTAAGGTAACTGTATGGACGGCCGGGAAGTGCCACCCAATTTAGACCGGAACCCAGTGGGGGAGGCATCCACAGGGACCGTACCTCCTTCTCCTACCACCAACCTCTCGGAAGGACTTACGGACCCACATGTTTAACGTGATCGTACTCCGCATGAACACGGTGGCATTTGTGGTAGCGTGCAAATCTAGCGCGCAAACCACGGGGATACCGCACCCGAGATGGCCAACAGCACGCGGTGTTCCGAGGTGGTCACCCACCAAGTACTAACCGCGCCCGATGCTGCTTGACTTCGGTGATCTAACGAGAACCGGTGTTTTCAGCACGGTACGGCCGTTGGCCCTTAATGTAGTATTGTGATTATTTTAAAAATATTACCGAGGAATGTTTCACATTTTAGAGATGTTTAAATAAAATTGCATTTTAGTTGGAAAGTGTTTCATAATCAATGCTTTATGCATGATTGGTCTTTCTTGTTTTCTCTAATATATACGTGGACATTAAATTGTGGTAAAATGGAAATTTGCGGTATTTTTGAATTACTTAAATTTTCCTAGGCGAAAATGCCTGTGTCTAAATGGGGGATCACCCCTCACCTCTTCTTCCGGCATGATAGTCTTGATTTTTTAAAATAAGTACTCGGGGAGGGGGGGGGGACACAGTACTAAATTTCGTTTTCTAATATGGACACCTTGCAGAATTAATGTAATTTCAATTTTAATGGGGGCTATAGACCACCCACTCCGTCCTCCATGCCAAAAACACTGTCTGGCGCTGTCCCTTCTGTTTTGTACTATTTCTTCCGTCTCCAGAAATGGTTCCTATTTCTCTGCTCATGTCAGGTGTTTGTTTCACCATCATGTTGACTAGTTACTTTCCCTGCAATACATGGTAATGTATAGGGAAAGTATTGGAATCATGCCGAAAATCACAACTCGAGTTTTCGACGGATCTACACGTTTCGAGACCTCTAGAATACGAAAAAACCATTTTTAGCGTGACGTCTGTGCGTCTGTCTGTCTGTCTGTCTGTCTGTCTGTCTGTCTGTGTGTCTGTCTGTCTGTGCAGATTTTGTATCCACTGTAACTAAAAAACTAATGGACCGAATTTCACAAAATTTGGTAGGTAAGTCACTTGTGGGCGGGGCTAGTGCTGATTAGTTTTGGGTACGATTCGGAATAAAAGAACCCGCCTTTTTTTGCGAAATGGCCCGCAAAAGCTTGTATCCACTGTAGCTGAAAAACTAATGAACCGAATTTCACAAAATTCGGTAGATGAGTCACGTATAGGTCACTCTGGTGCTGATTAGATTTTGGTACGATTCGGAAAAAAATAACCTGCCTTTTTTTGCAAAACGGCCCGCAAAAATCTTCAAAATCTAAACTAAAGAACTTGGTATACTTAGATATATCCATTAAATGCCCGTTTAATACGTAATGTTTAACGACAAAAAGAATAAGACCAACCCCATTACACTAGGACTAGCCGTTCTCGAGATATTTTAGTTTTTCGTACTTTCCCTACGCCACCTTTGAAAATAAGCCCGGTTACCGAATGAGAACGAAAATTGAATTAAAAGTGAATTACATTTAATTGAAATAAATAGAACGTGGATATAAGTTTGCAGGGAAAGTCATGTGCTGCCCACATCAGATTTTTTTTAGTTGTTGTAACAACCGTTTGCTCCGTAAACCCATTTTAGAAATCCACGTTTAATCGATGTAAGCTGCATTCCAAATGACAATATTTTCGAAATGTACTCGGAAAGACGCTCGTTCCAATTTCATGGATTCCGTCCAATCTTTCATTCTTTTTCGAACGACCCGCATTCGTGGAAGTTCAATTTATTTCTTTCAAAAAATGTTCCGAGCTGTTATTTTCACTTTCCATTTCCATTTGTTGTGTATTTATCGGCAAAATATTAGATTAAAAATTGATTTTCGGATTTGTATGAATTAACACGTTTTGAGTATCCCTGAACGTAATTCAACCATTTCAACAGATCCATTAGAATGATGCATCGTTAGAATACATGATTCATTTGAATGATGCACCATTAGAATACATGATCAGTTTGAATAATACACCATTAGAATGCGTGATCAATTTAAATAATACACCATTAAAATACACGATCCGTTTGAATGGTGCACCATTAGAATAAGTGATCCGTTTGAATGATGCTCCATTAGAATAAATGATCCGTTTGAGTGATGCACCATTAGAATACGCGATCTGTTTGAATGGTACACCATTAAAATACGTGATCCGTTTGAATGGTGCACCATTAGAATAAGTGATCCGTTTGAATGGTGCACCATTAGAATAAGTGATCCGTTTGAATGATGCACCATTAGAATGCACTATCCATTGAAATGATGCATTGGTGTGTATGCAAAGAGGTCAAACATCCAGTCTGACTTTATCTGAATTGGAGCGTTTTAAGCAGCCCTGAATATGAATTGCACCCAACATCCGATCCTACTAAACACGAAATCGTACCAAAATTATTTTCGAAACTCTTCTTTCGTTCAGGAAATATCGTACTCACGGACTGACATGCATACACGCACACAGATATCACCTCAGAGAACGCGCGGTTTCGAGTTCATGGATGCTTAAAACCTGCTGTTCCGTCGAAAACTCTGAATTTGAATTTTCCTACTCCGTCACAATTCTTTTCCTAATTGTTATACTATAGATAAATAAAATAAAAAAATATTGCGAAACACAGCTGCGGGTGCTATAAGCTCGCATTCGCAGCAAACAAAATTGTGGTGAAAGTGGCAGATATTCCGATCCGATAAGTTATTCCAGTGCGAAATACGAAACTCATCCCATCTCGCCAAAAATGGCTTCAGTTCATTTTACACCTGTTTGAATATCGGGGAAGCTGAGTTTGTACCAGGAAATGTTCTTTATATATACTATATATATATATATATGCACCCGCACGTGAATTAAATTGTGCTAATTCGGCTTAGGTAAATTACTGATTTTGATGCTTGACATTTTCCCATGGAGTTAGTCTGCAAAACGTCCTTGGTTTGTGTTTGTTCTGAAGTTTCCGTGTTCCAGATTTAAAGTGAGGATAATTGAGACTTTGAAATGCATATGTAATTGTCTTTGTTATTGAGTGACGTCGTTGAGGGAATTTGTAGAATATACTAAAGTGTTTCCCAGCCTGGGTTCCCCTGAGGGTACTTGAAAAGATAGTTGGAGGTACGGAAAAATATTTCAGCAATGGCAAATTGTTAACATTTTACTTATATGAAACCAAATATGCATTCTAAATATAAAATATATTTCTATTTACTGGAAATCCATTTCATAACAATTGAAAATATGTACTAAATTGAAAAACTTGAAGGGGGGGGGGGGGGGAGGTCAGTTAAAAGATATTGAGTTAGTGGGTACAGTTAAAATATATGGATAAACCAATCAAAATATTCTATTGAAAAAAAATAGAAGAAAAGTAAGGAATCCGATGAAAAAAAAAATAGGGGGTACAATTGAAATTAATTGATAAGTCTTCGTACTCCGGTGAAAAAGGTTGGGAATCGCTGTACTAGAGAATGGAACAGGTATTGCCCGGTAGTTAATGCAAAGATTAATAGAAATTATTTATTCAAGTTTTCGAAAGGTGACCGGGTTGCTATTGGTTAAATAAAAAACCCTAGCATAATACGCTAAATAAAATAAATAAATAAATAAACTTCCCTTTTTCGGGAGAAAGGCGCTATGACACATGAGCGTTGTCTCCTGTCCGTTTTCAGGACGCTGCGTGTTGGGAGTAATAGAATTCCTGAAGCTTGTCACACAAGGCGTTCTCGTATGACATGTCCAGAAATTCTTTTGCTTCCAGCACGCAGCATCCCCAAACGGGCGGGAAACAACCTCGTGTATCATAGCCCTATCGAAACTACATGCACCGCTGGTGTGCATTCGTTATTCAGTTATCGTATGTAAACTTCGCAGTTCTATTAGATAAACATCATTCTAAAAGCACTCGAAATAGATTCCGGAGGCCATAAAACGTACTTATCTGTCAAAATCGAATTCAAAACTTTTCAGGAAAGCCATACTTTTCTGTACAATTGTATGCGAAAAGTAAACATTTATTAATCTTATAGAAAGCCCTGTCTCTGTTCAACAGATTTTTTTAAAAATATGACTTGTATTTACAATATTCCCATCAACTTATTCGATGGTCTTTTGTCTTTTCAGGACAGCGCAAGAGTGTAGGTGAGAGCAGGAAGAACCAAGATGGCCAAAGATGGCAAAGTTGGGAAAAAGGGGAAGCCGGACCTGGACGACCTCAAGCAGGAGATTTCCATGGTAGGTGCTATCGCTTCACATCAGTCTCTGCTGAAAATTTGCAAATGAAAACTTATTCGCGTGTCGTCGATGTTTATTTTGCTTATCTTCCGCTAAAATGAAGCTGCAACAGATTCGGTCGAGATATCGAACTGCCCGTAAAGGATTAAAAACGGCCGTATTCGGTGTAGACGTCATGGTTACCATTATTAATATTAAATACGATGAATCGAAACAAATCTATGTGCGAGTGCTGCCAGTTTGTTTTGATAAAAGCGTGTTTGTTTTGTACCAGTTTCTTTTACTTTTAGCTGCAAAATATCTAGGACTTGGAGGTTTCCACAGTGACAGAATGTGAGAAAACGCTCATTCTCGGATGGAAGTTTTCTTTGCTCGTGTTTTGATTTGTGACCAATCCAATAAAAGAACGATTAGGATCACGTTCCGATTGCAGATACGAGCATCTGTCGGAACAGTTTAGAACTTTACATCATGGAATAACCCTTACCTGAAATGACAAAAAGAAAACTTGTTATATACAACAATTTTGAAAACTTCTATGGCGGCAGATAACTCTGTTTTACCGCGCAACCGACATCACATTTCGCAGAAATTGATCTCAGACTGAACGAAGATGCAGTGGGATGGTGATGGCAAAGCTGTTCTTTGTCACAGCACGCGCTCACTTATAGATAAGATGGCATTTTTAGTTTAGGTTCCAAAAGCTATAGGATTGTATTTCGGCGCATATAGTAAGTTTTGTTTTGCTTCCATTGCAAATTTTAGCTATTTTGTGCTGAAGAGCGCTAAACCAGTCCACAAATGCTGGTATTTGCGATGGAAGTGTAATCCTATAGCTTTGAGAACGCCTCCTTTAAGCAAGATCTGTATGTGTAACGCCCTATGATCTCTGGTGCACCTGAAAAACCTACGTGGTATTTTGATTCTTCACATAACTGGGAATCCTCTGTGAAGACTGTATGCTCGGTATAGCCTGCAGTGGTAGTTCTCCCACCTCGTTTCCATTCGGGCCGTAGTTGAGCTGTATAAACTTTTCATCAGGGGTGTTGTTGTTGTTGAGACCCAGACCGTCCGACCTACCAGAAAGGTGTAAGGTAACTGTTTGGACGGTCGGGAAGTGCCACCCAATTTAGACCGGAACCCAGTGGGGGAGGCATCCACAGGGACCGTACCCTCCTTCCCCTACCACCAACCTCTCGGAAGGACTTTCGGACCCACATGTTTAACGTGATCGTACTCCGCATGAACACGGCGGCAGTTTTGGCAGTGGCTGGAATCGAACCCGGGCCTACCGAGTGCAACTCCAGCGCGCTAACCAATGGGCTACCGCGCCCTTTCATCAGGGGTGTGTATGTAGCTTCCTGAAGTTTTTGTAAACCTTCTTGGGACGAAACCTAATAGAACTCCAATACCACCCTTTTTTAATTCCCCATTTCCATACTTGCCTTCCTTTTTAATTCCATACTTACTGGTCACTTTTAACCGAGTCAATAAATTCACCACCTTATCGCCTTATAAGTGTAACAGAATCGTTTATTACCACATCTACACCAGGGACCCCTGATACATCAGACCACACTTGGATAATTCCCAAACGTATCACTGGATTCTTGGATTCCCAGACAATCAATTCATGGTGGCCTTTCACCGTCCAAAGTTAGAATTCGAGAAATACTCCCATTCCACACCTCTGGCTGTCAGGGATTGCTCTGTTTTGGAATTCCATGAATTGCCTACTACTTGTTGAACACAGGGATTTAGAAAAATTCGAAAAAGCAAAATCCTTTCATGCGTTCCTTACAGTATGTAAGAAAGATTACTCACGCCGCGCATCGTCATATTCAAATCAATGTCTGGAATTCAAATCTATTTTAAAGGAAATGTGCTGGATAAGACACTAGCTTGGAGAAATTCAAAGAAAATTTTCAATAAATAATTAAATAATGGAGATAAATAAACAAAAACGTAAGATTTTGGACAGCAAAACCATTGGTGTAGGTCTGTCAATACGGAATAGGATGACCTCTGCTGGAAACACATTTCCGACAGCGTCTATTTATGCCAAGATTGTCTATGGCCATTTTGGGGCATCTGTGCCCATTTCATTCACAGAGAAGACATATTTTTATCTCGTAAAGGTTCCGGGAAGGGTCATGGAGAGAACTGAAACGCCTCACAAGCATGTCGTATATATATGTTCGATGGGATTCAAGTCGGGTAATCTCGATGGTCATTACGAAGCAAGTTTCCGACTGGTCGACAATGTGAGCCCTGTGAACTCACGCGTTATCGTCCATAAAAATGGCATCAGGACCCATGGTCGTAAGAAATGGGCGAACATATTGAGCAAGGATGTCATCTCTATACCTCACTGCAGTCACAGTACCGTGAGGGAAGATATGGAGATTAGTGCGGGCGCCGACAGCAACCTCTGCCCAAACCATCAAACCACCGCCTCTGTATGTGTGTATTTCGCGGATGCTCCAGGCGTTCTCCAGACTAATAACCGTCGGGAATCACTCGGTACACCAAACCATAACTCATCCGTTAAGAACACAATACCTTGTGGAGTCCAGTTGAGGCGACACACCACCCGAATTATCTGGCTTGGGCTCTTGAAAGGGCCCGAACTCTTTAATATTTTTACTTTCACATACTATATAATATAGTATAAAGAAAGTATTGTTTTCGCGAAAATTTTAGATTTTAATGCCAATATATGTTTTTAGGACATCCTGAGCACGTTTTGACTAGTTTTGGAGTGATGTCCGTCTGTTTGTATATATGTTTCTCTTCGATTTTTTGTATACACGACAGCTGCCATAAATGTTAATGGATTTTCTCGAAACTTTATATTCGTCTTTCGAAGTTTTATATTTTTTAGCATATAGGATAAAATGTGACATAACCATACATAAAAGGAGTTATTTATGGCTCAATGATGAGACTTAACAGTTGCGATCATTGTGAAAAATAGTCGCGATACAATTTTTGTGTTCGTGACGTCATTAGCCCCACTTGTGGAGAGAGGGGGGCAAGTTAGACCCAATGGGGGTACATTTTCAAGCATGGTATCAAATAGAAAGATTTTTTCAAATCCTTTAAAGTGATGATAATACGCTATAATTGTAAGCATTTGGATCCACGGAACCGATTTAAAAAAAAAAAATCTTGTAAAATTTAGAAAAACAAACAAACCCCACAAGCTATTTAAAAAGGGATGTTGGTATGAGAAAGTAAAGTTGATCCACACTCCACTTAACTTCTTTTGAGGGAAGAGAAGACATGGAAAATTCGCAAAGAGGGGACAAGTAAATATCGATGTAGGCCAGGGATAAATGTTTGTAGGGGGTTTACTTGGGCAGCCCTGATTGCAGCCCGATATTGCTATTATTTTAAATATGAAATTAATATGTAATTTATTGATTAAGTGTTATTAATTCTTTTCTTGCTATTTTCTTTCCAGGACGAACATATCATTCCATTGGCAGACCTGTATCAGAGGTTAGGGTCGAATCCTGACAGGGTGAGTACTCGTTTTTTTTTTCGCCATTTAGTTTCTCACACTAATAATATACAGGGGATCAATTGATCATAATAAGCCTGCAAATGGAAACGTCTAGATTAGCTTTTGTCGAATTCTACTCCTGCACAGTATAGAATAAGAAATTAATGTCAAAAATAAGTATCTCTCCTCAAAAGTACGAGAATTAAACTTAAGGATTGATTTTGTGAAATCATATTTTTTTTCCCAGCTACTTGGCCTATGCTCCCTCTTATTTTTATTTTAATTCATTTGCTTAAGAAAGTAAGAAACTAAAGAAAAGTAAGTAAGAAACTAAAGAAAAGTAAGAAGCTAAAGTAAAGTAAGAAACTAAAGAAAAGTAAGTAAGAAGCTAAAGTAAAGTAAGAAACTAAAGAAAAGTAAGTAAGAAGCTAAAGTAAAGTAAGAAACTAAAGAAAAGTAAGTAAGAAGCTAAAGTAAAGTAAGAAACTAAAGAAAAGTAAGTAAGAAGCTAAAGTAAAGTAAGAAACTAAGGAAAAGTAAGTAAGAAGCTAAAGTAAAGTAAGAAACTAAGGAAAAGTAAGTAAGAAGCTAAAGTAAAGTAAGAAACTAAAGAAAAGTAAGTAAGAAGCTAAAGTAAAGTAAGAAGCTAAAGAAGTACCCGCCTTAGCTAGTAAGTACTTAAAATACATTTTTTGTGAGATTCATACATTCGAACACATTTTTCGTGAACGTCGGTACAGGGGGCGAACCCCTAGTCTTTAAAAGTAGTATATCTAGACTAGCATTTTTTTATTTTTTCTCACTCAATTTTGCAGAATAAGAAAGACAAGGGAGGGAGAAATCTGAAACTACCGTCAATTTCATTGAGGCTGTACAGAAGATCGGTCTTCAATTAAAGGAGGATAATGCTACAGACATTGGTTAGTATATTACAATGGTAGTTGGTTCACTTATTGATTCTGAGACGGATACCTCAATCGGACGTCCACTAGCGTTGGTAGAGCACTTGCCTCGAGGTAATAGGTTGCCTGCTCTGGGAGCAGCGACAGACTTTGTAACTTTGAGCAAATTTCAGAAAATACTCTGGAAAATAACATGAGATGACATACATAAAATATAAAGAATGCAATTGGAATTAAAAGCTTGCTCCAGGAAGGAATTTTGAAACAACTAAATGGTGCACCTGATTGCGAATGTGCATTATTTTTACTTTAAAAATCTACTAAATACCATTATTACCAGACAGAAATAATAATTAGAAACACGTATTTTTAACGCCAAAGCAAACCTATCGAACACGTCTTTACTCATAGTGGCTGCTGTATGTCTTTTGTCACCTACAACCCGTTTAATGCGGCATTTCCTTTTACTGCACCATTATGAATCGCAACTGTGTAACGGATGTTTTATTTTTAACCATTCAATCGACTGAGATCAGATTTTGAACAAAGGTGAGATGATATAAAATGTCGCATCTAAGTAAATAAATAATCTCGAAAATGTCACCAATTTTATTTTCTCATACTATTGAATATAGTATAGAAGAAGTATTGTTTTCGCTAAAATTTTTGATATCGAGATATTGAGTGATGTCGATTTGAGCCTGTACTCCAATTAATTTTTTGCAAACGAATATTTACTTCTTCCCGTAATCACGTTTACAGATTTAATGCTATAAATATATTGAATGCGACGTTATACGTACTGAACATGTGCTATCATAACGAATTAAATGTATACATAGGGGATTTCCTTAACGAATTAAATGTATACATAGGGGACAGTATATAGAAAACCTTTAGGCCATATATCTAAACTTATCCAGAATTAGTAAAGGCCGTTATAGTGAAAACCCGTATATAATGAGCGGCGAGGTATGAGTGTAATCAATGCAACATTTATGCATTAATAAAACTAAAATAACTTAGTGTTAAAAACAGCATGCAATACAAAAAAAATAATAAAATATTAATAAGCATATTTAGCTTTTCATTTTCTCTCCGTAGCATTCATATAATTCGTAATCGCGAGGTCCAATGAGTAATCTGATTGTGTTAGAGTATTTTGAATTATTTATATTAAACTATTAGGTATAAGCACACTCTGAGACAAAAAAAAAAAAAAAAAAAAAAAAAAAAATCGACGCACCAGAAAAGAATTATCAAAATGAGACAAAATTTGGTACGTGTAATGTGGATGTACAGAAAAGGAAATGGTTCGAATTTCAGAGCAATTGGATGATTTATTGCACTGAAAGATCTACACAAAGTGAGCACGTCAATAAGACGTTGGTCCACCTCTGGCCTTGATACAATCTGTTACCCGACGTGGTATTGATGCATAAAGTTGCAGGATAGTGTTCTGAGGGATGTCGTTCCAAATGGTCTCCAATTGACGAGCTAATTCGTCTACATTCTGGGATGGTCGCAGGCGATACCCCATCTCAGCCCAAATGTGTTCAATAGACGAGAAATCTGGGGATCTGGCTGACCAAGGAAGTGTGCCGTAAGTAAGCAGACAATCAATACAGAGGTGTACCGTGTGTGGCCTGGCATTATCTTGCTGAAAAGTTAGCCCGTGGTATCGCAAAAGGAATGGCAATACAACGGGTCGTAGAATGTCGGCAACGTACCGCTGTGCTGTGATGGTGCTACGGAGGACTATCAAAGAAGTGCGGCTATCAAACGAAATGACACCCCAGATCATAATTCCCTGTTGTCGGGGCGTGTGACAGTAAGAGCAGGATCCTGATGATGTCTGGGCTGTCTCCAGACACGTCTGCGCTGGTCTTCGGAACTCAGTTCGAAACGGGACTCATCACTGAAGACATTTCGTTCCCAATCCGAACAATTCCACCTTGATCGGGCCCGGTACCATTGCAATCGCTGTTGACGGTGCGTGCTGGTCAGCGGTAGGCGACGTAATGGGCACCGCGAGTATAGATTCCGCTCCCGTAGTCTTTTATCGATGGTCCGGATGGTCACTTCTGTGTTTGTCACACGTTGGATGGTTGATAATAACGAATCTCGTGCTGTCACAGCTGCTCTGACAATCGCTGTATCTTCCCATTCTGTCGTCGCTCTAGGCCGGCCGCTGCCCGCTTGTCGCTGAAATCTGCCATTCCTGACCGATTCCTGCTAACATCGTCTAATTTCTGCATAGCTCCTACCCAAATGCTGAGCGATTCGTCTGTGTGACCATCCAGCCTCATGCAGTCCGACCGTACGCCTTCTTTCAAATTCCTTCATTTGCTTGTAGTGGCCGCGAATTCGCCGGCGAGGCATTGTTACAATCAAGGTACGTAAACGCAATCAAAATCCACTGTACGTTTTGTTCCTGAAAGCGAAGTTCGCTCCGTATATACACCACCATGGTGCTCAGTTTCAATGCGCTGTAGTTCTGACTATTCATTCATTGGCTGCGAATTTTTGATCATTTGCACATTCGGTCGACAGGTGTTTGCATGTATAGTTTCATTACTATCGGATTATTTTGCGGTGTGCGTCGATTTTTTTTTTTTTGTGTGTGTGTGTGTCTTAGAGTGTATATTAATAAAGAACCTCACTGGTGTGCCTCTGAAATGAGAAGATTGTGGATAAAATCAAATGGGTTATTTTTGACTGACTGTTTCTGGTTTTCCTGAAAATGTTTCCTTTTCAGGGTCTAACGTCGAACAAGGCCCGAGAAGTGTTTGCACGTGATGGGCCCAATGCCTTGACGCCCCCGAAGAAGACCCCCGAATGGGTCAAGTTCTGCAAGAATCTTTTCGGCGGTTTTGCTCTGCTCCTCTGGATAGGGGCCGCCCTGTGTTTCATCGCGTATTCCATCCAAGCAACGACCTTTGAAGAAGCTCCCGACGATAATGTAAATTTCTATTCTTTTTGGTTTCAGTACAAGTTGTATATTTTATAGATCTAGATCAAATCACCTCGTTATAGAAGTCTCCACGGGCCAAAAGTTAAGGCTTTTACCTTAACAATACCAGTGCCAGGCCTGATAATAAAAACTAGAGCCCGGTTTGCCCTTACGCCCGTCCCAAAATAATGTTTATCTAAATGTGTCAAAAACGGGAATTTAACATCATCTTTTCAAAGCTGAAATTAGCAAAATAGTTTTATGAACTCTATTAAATTTCATTTATATTTTGAAACATTGAATACTTCCGGCTTGATAATTGTTAAAAATTAAGTCTGTCTTGGCATAAAATCGTATATATATATATATATATATATATATATATATATATATAAATCAATCCCACGGGTCCTATCGTGTGTCAAGCCCGATCCTGTGCACACATTTATATATCTTGTATAAACATCATTAAATCTTAAAAACAGGCCCTTATTGCAGATTCGCCTTTCATCGTTAAAAATTACGTATGAAACAAGCATTTAATGGATATATTTGAGCATACGTAATTTTTTATTTTAGATTTTGACGATTTTCGCCGGCCATTTTGCAAAAAAAGGCATTTCATTTTTTTTCGAATCGTACCAAAATCTAATCAGCACCAGGATAACCCACAAGCGATTTATCAACCGATTTTGTGAAATTCGGTCCATTAGTTTTTCAGCTAGAGTGGATACAGGCAATTTTTGCGGGCCATTTCGCAAAAAAATGCGGGTTTTTTTTATTCCGACTTGTATCCAAAACTAATCAGCACCAGAGTTGCCCACAAGTGACTTACCTACCAAATTTTACGAAATTCGGTCAATTAGTTTTTTAGTTAGAGTGGAAACAAAATCTGCACAGACAGACACACACACACAGACGTCACACTAAAAATAGTTTTTACTTTCCCTGCAATACATGATAATATATAGGGAAAGTATTGGAATCCTGTCGAAAATCGCAACTCGAGTTTTCGACGGATCTACACGTTTCGAGACCTCTAGAATACGAAAAAACTATTTTTAGCTTGATGTGTGTGTGTGTCTGTGCAATGTATGTATCCACTCTAACTCAAAAACTAATAGACCGAATTTCATTTCTTTTGGTAGGTAAGTCACTTGGATGTGACCCTGGTGCTGATTACTTTTTAGTACGATTTATAAAAATAGAACCCGCCTTTTTTGCGAAATGGCCCGTAAAAATTTCATTTATCCGCTCTAGCTAAAATATTAATTGATCAAATTTCACAAAATTTGGTAGATAAGTTACTTGTTGGATACTCTGGTGCTGATTAGAATTTGGTACGATTTGGAAAAGAACAACCTGCCTTCTTTTACGAAATGGACTGCCAAAATCACCAAAATCTGAAAAAAAAAGACTAAGTAAAGTATGAAATATATCAATTAAATTCTTGTTTTATACCCAATTTTTGAAGAGGAAAATGATGTAACACACTCCATTATACTTTAGGACTAACCGTTCTCAAGATATTTCAGATTTCTTGCATTTTTGTTACGCGGATTTCGGAAAAAAGTCCAATTACAAAATAAGAATTGAATTAAAAATGTAAATTTAGTGTTATTTAGTTTAATTAAACTCAATCTAATGAATTATTAAAGAAATAAAGAAAATACGAATTTGAATCTGCAGGGAAAGTCATGTGCTGCCCACATCAGATTTTTACTTTCCCTGCAATAAATACATGGTAATTTATAGGGAAAGTATTGGAATCGTGTCGAAAATCGCAACTCGAGTTTTCGACGGATCTACACGTTTCAAGACCTCTAGAATACGAAAAAGACATTTTTAGCGTGACGTCTGTGTGTGTGTGTCTGTCTGTGCAGATTTTGTATCAACTCTAACTAAAAAACTAATGGACCGAATTTCACAAAATTTGGTAGGTAAGTCACTTGTGGACGAGTCTGGTGCTGATTAGCTTTGGGTACGATTTGGGATAAAAGAACCCGCCTTTTTTTTTTGCGAAATGGCCCGCAAAAGCTTGTATCCACTCTAACTGAAAAACTAATGGACCGAATTTCACAAAATTCGGTAGATGAGTCACTTGTGGGTCACCCTGGCGCTGATTAGATTTTGGTACGATTCGGAAAAAAATAATCTCTTTTTTTGCAAAATGGCCCGCAAAAATCTAAGTCCGGTTACCGAATGAGAACGAAAATTTAATTAAAAGTGAAATAAATTTAATTAAAATAAAGAGAACGTGGATATAAGTTTGCAGGGAAAGTCATGTGCTGCCTACATCAAATTTTTACTTTCCCTGCAATATATGGTAATGTATAGGGAAAGTATTGGAATCATGCCGAAAATCGCAACTCGAGTTTTCGACGGATCTATACGTTTTAACACCTCTAGAATACGATAAAGCAATTTTTAGCTTGACGTCTGTGTCTGTCTGTGCAGATTTTGTATCCACTCAAACTAAAAAACTAATTGACCGAATTTCATAAAATTTGGTAGGTAAGTCACTTGTGGGCGAATCTGGTGCTGATTAGTTTTGGGTACGAATCGGGATAAAAGAACCCGCCTTTTTTTTTTTTTGCGAAATGGTCCGCAAAAGCTTGTATCTACTCTAGCTAAAAAACTAATGCACCGAATATCACAAAATTCGGTAGATAAGTCTCTTGTGGATTACACTGGTGCTGATTAGATTTTGGTACGATTCGGAAAAAAATGTCCTGCCTTTTTTTTTGCAAAATGGCCCTTCAAAAATCGTGAAAATCTAAAATAAAAAACTACGTATGCTCAAATATATCCATTAAATGTTTGTTTTATACGTAATTTTTAACGAAGAAAAGAATAAGATCAATTCCGTTAGGACTAGCCGTTCTCGAGATATTTTGGTTTTTTCGTATTTTCTGTACGCCACCTTTGAAAATAAGTCAAGTTACCAAATGAGAACGAAATTTGAATTAAAAGTGAATTAAATTTAATTAAAATAAAGAGAACGTAGATATAAGTGTGCAGGGAAAGTCATGTGCTGCCCACATCAGATTTTTTCGTATTGTAGAGGTTTCGTATCGTGTAGATCCTTAGAAAACTCGAGTTGCGATTTTCGGCATGATTCCAATACTTTCCTATACATTACCATGTAATGCATGGAAAGTAATAGGAAGTCTCTAGTGTATATATATATATATTTATGAAATATAAGTATATATATTTGGAATCCTTATTCAAGTGGCTATGGTCCCTCTTGAGCGGATGTCCGATTTTTTGGTTAAAGAAGGGTAATTTATTGGAATTTTTAATAGATGAAACAACGACAAAAATTGATATACATAAGAAAAACCAATATTTTTATCGAATGTTTGGCGTAGTATCGCCAATCTCACCTTCTGTCGCCGAGTTGACTACAATTAATTTCTGAAAAATAAATTTATGAACTTTAATAATCTGTCGTTTTATAAGAATTATCGGTGCAATATTCCTCATTTTAAATATAGGCAGTTTCATTGATCGTGAGACAGTTAAGGAGGGTCGTATAGAATTTATGCTTTGTTGGAGATGGTCTAGGGAGTAGTGAAGTAATTGCGTTTTGTTCCGTGTGGGGGGGGGGGCGGAGCTAGGGGGTCTTGAAATGAAATAATTACGTTTCATTAGGAAGTTGTAAAATAATTGCGGTTTATTAGAGATTCGTAAAATAATTGGGCTTTTATTAAGGCGTGGGTTGTAAAATAAGAGTTTTATTTGAGGATTGTATAGTAATTACGCTTTGTTAGAAGGGCCATATAGTAATTAATATTAATCGGAGGAGCTCTTCCGATTACTAAAGTAAACTATGCACCTAGCTGCTTCCTTGGTTGGCATGTATCTAGAAATAAAGCACAAATACTGCAGAGAGTACTAGGAGGACAAATACTGCAGACAGGCGGATGGGGCAGAAGTTTTGCATAACTTTATACACTGTCATATGACTCACTAAATACTTCAGATTTTTAGTAATGTATGAAGATTTATTGCATGCCGAAAATGAAATCTAGTTTTGCTGTCTGTTGATTACCTGCGTATAAAAAGAAATGTTATGACTAATGGTGGCGCCATCTATTAAAATTTTGAATAACTTATTTAAGCTTAAATTTAAACGACGTTTTATGACTGCTGGTGCCGCCATCTCTCGGGAAATTTCTAAAAAATTGTTTCTTGTATGGACTTGGTTATTGGCTATTGCTTACTTTTTTATCATCAAACGCATCCTCATGTCATGAGCTAAAGCAAATTTTCAAAGGGCCCCCGCTTGAAGCTGGAGCTCGTACGCAACGAATACTATTTATGGGCTGACAGTTTATGCAGAAAATTTTTTATGGGCCCACTCCAATGATCCTGTCACTGCCTATTTGATATTAACATTTAATGTCTGTTATGGGGGACCCTTAAAAATACAGGGTCCGTGACCCCCGAACGCTATGATAAACCACAGCCACCTTTATCTAGATAAAGGTGGCTGTGGATAAACACTAGCTTGAGTTTTAATACAGTATTCAAACATTTAAAAAACGTGATGGATATTTGAATTCTTTTTGTAGTTTGAATTGTTATAATTCATGTTATAATTTATTGAATATTTCTAATTAATTAGTAGTTAAATTTACATAGATACAATAGCAACCGGAGAATAAAAATTTTGCTTTTCTTTTGTTATTTAAGATAATCTGTTCAAAGTAAAATGTGCTCAAAAGAACTTGATATTTCTTGCAATGATTATCAGATGACAAATACCTACCTATTTTATATAGATAGATTTAAGCTATTTCTTATTAGAAAATATCTAGTTATGTCTTGTGCAAAAATATTTTTTTCTTTATAAAAAAAAAATAGCTTCCATCTTTTTTACTAATAAGAAAATGTCTAAATTTTTATTTTGTGTAAATATTTATGATTTCATGGTCTTGGAGAACTTTGGTCATTAGAAATCTTCCAGCACAGTAAAGTGTTCCTGTATTATACAAACATTCTAATTTTCTGAAATTTTCGATAGCTTATTCTTTGTTTAGCTGTACTTATTTTCTGCACGATCTTACCTTTAACTTTTGTTTTTGAAATAATTTAACATTTTAGCTTTTATTGCACATTATGTTAAAACTGTAAGGTACTACTTTCTTGGATTATTTATTGCCCTTTACTACTATTGCAAACAGTAACAAATTTTATATAATTTTTATTTTCAGCTTTATTTAGGTGTTGTGTTGTCTGTTGTGGTCATAGTTACTGGTGTATTTTCATATTATCAAGAAGCAAAAAGTTCAAAAATTATGGAGTCTTTCAAAAACATGGTTCCTCAGGTAAAATGATATGATTGTGTAATTTAATTTCTAAAACCTAATTTAAACTTTGTGTAACAAATCTAATACAAATGTAATGTTTAAAAATTATTATTATCATTATTTTTTATTTATTTATTTATTTTTTTAATGTAATAAAGACAAAATCTATTGAAATATGCAAATTATTATCTTCATTCTTATATGAAAGTTATTGTAAAAATTTTATTCTATTGATGTAAAATTGTCTGTGAGATGAATTAGTATTTTTGTGAGCAAAGTATAAAAATTCTTGCCTAAAACATGATTTAAACTTATTTCAAAAGAATTATTTTTTATAAAAAGTCTTATTTCTGAAATTCTGTTCTACTGATTGCTTGTAAAATAAATCAATATTTTTGTGAACAAAGCATAAAAATAGTTCTTGGAATATGATTTAAACTTGTTTCTTAATTTACAGTATGCTGTAGTCCTTCGGGATGGTCAGAAGCTCACCATGCCTGCCGAAGATGTTGTTGTAGGAGACATTGTTGAAGTCAAGGGTGGTGATCGGATACCTGCTGATATGAGAGTTATTCAATCCAGTGGATGTAAAGTTGACAACTCTTCTCTGACTGGAGAATCTGAACCTCAAACTCGGTCACCTGAGTCAACAAATGTAAATCCACTAGAAACTAGGAATTTGGCTTTTTTCTCTACAAACTGTGTTGAGGGTAAATTTGGTTTCTTATTTTAATTAAACGTGTAGTAACTAGCCAGATCATACAATGTTCTAAGGATGAAGTTAGGTCATCTAGCTTCTAAAACTGATTGTTTTTCAATAATACCCAGTCTATATTTTGACACTAAGCTCATTCATTCGCAGTATGTACGTTGCAAATTTTTCATGATAAAAATGATGCAACTATATTCATATTTTGCAGTTTGTGTGTCCTAAATTAAAGTATCTGTACTTATATATTATGGCTATATTTGGATGTTGAGATCATAGTTTTAAAAGCTTATATGTATACAATACAATAAATTGGTTTATTTAAACTTTCTTCTATTTATTAACGATAGTCACAAAACCTGGGAATGTTTAACTTCCTGGACAAGGTTTTCTATAAGCTCCTGAATTGTATAGTTCTGGATCCTATGTTTGTGTCTAGAAGAGATGTTTATACCTGGAAAACCCTTAGAATAATGATAACATAGATGAAACCCCAGGTATCAGGTAAAAACTTGCTGCCAAAATCGTAATGCTATCAAATTGTTCTACCAAACTTTCTCTTCTCATTAGGAGTGGCTCAGAACTCTAAGGACCAAAAAATAAAGATTTTAGCTTATTTATACAAAATTATATATAAATATATATATATTCCTATATATATATATATATATATATATTCCTTTATATATATATATATATATATATATATATATATAAAAATCAAAAGTAAACATGTTACAGCTAACAAAGGTCTCCTAGCCATCGGCCACCAATTTTAATAAAATTAATTCAGGTGGTAGTATACATTTTTAAAAACTAATTTGTAAAAATAAGTAGATTAAATCCACTCAGAAAGCTGGAAATTAAATGTTAAAGTTTCTTTTGAAGTATCACCAAATGTAATCCTTCGACCAGGACATGACTAAGGCAGAGGCATGCAGGGTAGCTGTCCTGGGCCCCTGCATCAGAGGGGACCCCAAATTAAACAATTGTAACATCGAAAAATTAGCAACTACTTCCTGAGAAAAAGTCTTGCTATTAGATATATAGGGATTATCACACTAACTCACAATCTAGACCATGTAGCCTTTAATTGTGATGAGAAAGTTGTCAATAATTTAAATTCTTTTAAAATATGTTAAACTTCATTTTATATTCCATTTTATAGAAAGCATTTATGCTTTTGAAAAATATTTATGTTCATTTCAAATATGCATCGAGAGGTGAAAGGTGGCTCTGGAGGAGTGTTTGCCCCGGGCCCCAGTTTCGCTAAGTCAGGCCCTACCTTTGACAGCAGTACTTGATGAGAATCCTTATCAGCTATATACTTGATGCAAGCCTAACTTTGAAACATTGTGGAAGCTATAGGAATTTTTTTATTCAGTTTTGTTCATTCATACCATGGTTTTATTTTGTTAATCTAAATGGATTTTTTATTAATTTTTTCTGGCATTAATGTGGAGATTAAGCCGTTAATTTTCACATGTGTTTAAAATGGCATATACTAATGACTGAATCTAAAGAAAAATGAATGAAATAAATCTGTGTTAGTGCAATTTGTATTTCCACTTACAAATTGACTGAATTTATTTTCCCTGTGAAAGGTAATTTTGTTATATTTTTTTTATATATCATTGAAAGTTGCTCATATGCAGTATAACTTCCAATTAAAGCATGTATTCTGTTAATTTTAAACATAAACCAAATTAATGACATTTTACCTTAGTTGATATGTTTTTGAAAACTGTTGTGCTTAATTTAAAAATGCCTACCACTATTCAGAATTTATTAGTTTTCATCAACTTTTTAAATGCTTTTCTTTTTATAAATTATCATTTTGTCTCATTTCAGGTACTTCTAAAGGTATTGTTGTCAACACTGGAGACCGCACTGTTATGGGACGTATTGCCAATTTGGCTTCTGGATTAGAAGTTGGGGATACTCCTATTGCTCGTGAAATTGAACATTTTATTCACTTGATCACTGGTGTGGCCGTCTTCCTTGGTGTGGCTTTCTTCATCATTGCTTTCATTCTGGGTTACTACTGGCTGGATGCTGTGATCTTCCTCATTGGTATCATTGTGGCTAATGTGCCAGAAGGTCTCCTTGCCACTGTCACAGTAAGATATTTTCATGGTTTCTGAATGTATCATAGCATTTCTAATGTACAGTTTTCAGACCTTTCTGCTAATTAAAAAGTAAAGATAATTACCAGGATTTTATTAGACATTTTTGCTAGTTAAAAAGTAAAGAGAATTACCAGGATTTTATTAGACATTTTTGCTAATTAAAAAGTAAAGAGAATTACCAGGATTTTATTAGACATTTTTGCTAATTAAAAAGTAAAGAGAATTACCAGGATTTTATTAGACATTTTTGCTAATTAAAAAGTAAAGAGAATTACCAGGATTGTATATCTGAATAATGGAATAAAACAAGCTAACAATTAATAAATGTTAAAATTTTTGCTGCAGTAGAATTGGTAAATTGTCAAGTAAATAAGCATTTTCAGCCATTGTCGAGTACTAGCCACCTTTGGTGACCAGCCAAATTCTTTTTTTTTAAAAAAGCTCGTAACTTGCAATAGCTTTCTTACAGGAGCTGTTGAGTGCATAGATATCCACTGTGTGAGTGCATGTGAATTACATGTATGCAAAATATATGCTTTGCAAACTGTGTTATGCTTACTGATTGGGAGCACATGTATACTAAGCAATGAATATGCAACTAAATGCTCCTTCACCTGCTGCATGGGTGTAATATACTTTTATTGCACCAATTATTACCAAATAAACAAAAAAAAATTTGTCTTTAAATACAATTTGCATGGACTGTCCTCATACATTAACTTTTATGAAACTTCATATGTAAACATAACATGTTGCAGGTTCACAAAATAAGCCACTTTGTATTATTCCATATTTAAAGCATTTATTTGGTTAATACAATGCGGCTAAATTATGAATGACAAAGCGAACCCTTTTATCTCCAAATATTAAACTTCACTCAAAAACGAAATTGCGGTAGAAAAGAAAAAGAAAATCCCAATTCCCACGCTCTTGAACAAAATAGATTACCATTATAACCCACCACATATGTGCAGAACAGCATGTGTTTTACCCATCACATGAGTCAAAATAAATAAAATTTGTAGCTCTTGCAGTAAGATCTCGTTGTAGGCAAGTGCTTTGTTTTTGCATCTGTACTCAACCGAGAAATATGAAGTCTCGATGTACAATAACAATATACAATTGAAAATCACTGAGGATGCTAATGAAACTTTTGAGGATGCTTAACACCCCGATACTCCTCATACTGCCATCATGCTTTAAAAAAGGGGAGACTATAAATGCATTCCTATTATTGGAAACTCTATTGAAATAATGAATTGGGAATTCTATTGAAGTGACTATTTAAAGACACTTGAACTGGCATTAATGTGGTTCATGAAATGCAAGATTTAATTAGATTGAAATTTATCTCTTTTGCATATGAGTGTAAGTTTTCAGTTAATAAGCATTACTGTCTTATTAACTGAAAGTAATTTGATGAAATTTAACGAAATGTAATTTACGTAACATGCAAGTTTTCAGTTAGCTGTCTTATTAAATTTAATCCTGTTTTAAATGTCATAAATTTAAAAAAGGGACATAAACTAACTACAAGGAAGAGACATGAACAAAACGTTTTTATGTTAACCAAATATCAAGATATAAATAACAATATTAATAATTTAAATAATGCTTTAAATTCCATTTAATGCTTTAAATTTAGTTGTGATATTTATATTGTTTACATCGGTGTGTATAAGATATATTGGTATTTTAAAGAAACTGTTTTATAAAATCATTTTTTGTTTAATGTAGGTATGTCTTACACTAACAGCCAAACGTATGGCTTCTAAGAACTGTTTGGTAAAGAATTTAGAAGCTGTTGAAACTCTGGGATCAACTTCCACAATCTGCTCTGACAAAACAGGAACCTTAACACAGAATCGTATGACAGTTGCTCACATGTGGTTTGACAACCAAATTATCGAAGCTGACACAACTGAAGATCAGTCAGGTAAAGTGATTTAGTCTGTAAAATGTAATAGGCAGTGCAAGTCCTAGAGGATTCTTGGAATGGGGTTTGAGTAAAACAAATTGTTGCCTCACAAATATAAAATTTCCCAACTCAATGTCTCTTGTTCCTGTACAAAATCTTATTATATAATTTGTAGAATTATTGGACTGTAATTAATAATAATATTATAATCAAAATTAAGCATTTTCATGTTTTGAATGTAACATTTCTTTTTCTCTTGAGAAAAACTTATACATTTAGTTTGATTCCTTAAATGTTATTATTTTCTTCAAATGTCCTATAACAAAATTTTTACTGCATTTTTTAAGATTTATTTATCTCTTTGGCAATTTATTTTGGTCATTATTTGCATTAATAATCTCAAAAAGAATTATGAAGCTTATAAATGTACAGATTTTTAGTAAGAACTTTCTTTCTTCAATTTAAACTTTGATACTTATGGCCAAATAAGTTAAAATGGTTAAACTACTTTTAATGCATTTCATTTTTAAAGATTTATATGTGCCAACTTACTTATTAGTATGGAGTCTCACCCTCAAACATACCTTCTCTTTGAATCTGCTCTGAGAAAGCTATTTGTTGCTTGTAGTAAACTGTGTACATGTAGTTGGTCCTGTGTACATGTAGTTGGCTAGAACATTTTTGCAGGGTGGTTCATTTTAAAAATATGAAAAATTTGTAGTTTTGTGTACTCAAGAAAGCACAGTAGAAAATTTCTTACAAATTTGTTTTTGTGGCATATATATATATATATATATATATATATATATATATATATATATATTGGAATCATTGGAATACTAATATGAGTATAACTATACAACGTAATGTGATCATTAATCATTTTGCAAGATACAGACATTTAAATTCAACTGATAAACAGATTGATATTTGCATACGATGTCTAATAATGGAAGCCTTAAAACATTCATACCCACCTCGTTTCATAAGACATTATTACATGGCATATTGTAAAAAGTACCGTAAAGAAATATATGCTAATTTTGATGATTTGCTACAACTCAACTCTACCCGTTTGGAATTAGATACTCTGTAACCATGAGCTTATCTATCTCTACATCTGGAATTTATCATGGTTTTCTTCTATGGACTTCTAACGACGTAGCGCATCTACGAACATCCTTTTTAAGACTTTATACATGGTTAGAATATATTTTTATTCATACTTGTTTAATTTCATTTTATATGCTTTTATATGTTCTTGTGACTTTAAGATCTTCATTTCGGGATTCCGTTTTTTCCCCTGACATACTGTTGATTGTTGTTTTGGGCATGTAGTGGTTTCTGGGAGTGTTTCCTGGGATTAAAAGCATGTTTAAGCCAGGAAAAGGGGTCGCAATCCCCCTTGACCTCTCTACGACCCCGTAAACACACAACTTCTAATTGTATTCGTCCATTTTCAATCTCATTTTTTCTTAATATATATATATATATATATATATAAAGAAAAATGCAATAATAAAAATAATCAATTCAAATAATCGTGAAATGTTATCACCATAGAAGCAAAACCATGGCCATAATGCCAGTAATAAAAAAGAACAGCACTGACCCAAATTCGAAGATTAACGAGAATTAAATTCGTCTTCAGGTCTGAGTATTTAATTCTAATTTACCCTAATAAAAATATTAATATGAAATTCCAATGATAGATTAGATATATAATACATTTAATATAATATTTAATATATATAATATAATTATATATTATGTGTATGTGTAATTTATTTTAAATGGTATATTAAACTTGTATAGAATCTAATTTTTAAAAGCTAATTTTATTTAAAAGACATTTATTTTATTTGGAATTTTATGAAGGGCCCATCTTTGAGTTCCAACTCTGTAAAGTTTGTTTATATTATTCAATTTTGTGAAGAATCCTAAATTACACCTATACAGACAGATACATTTTGCATCCTGTTTCTAATAACGATGTTTGTTTTAATAGGTGTTCAATATGACAAATCATCTCCTGGTTGGGCAGCTTTGTCAAAAGCAGCATGCCTCTGCAGCCGTGCTGAATTTAAACCTGGACAAGATAACATTCACATTCTTAAGAGGTTTGTTAAATTTTATATTTTTATTAAGTATTAATATGTATATATTTTATTTTATTTCTCAAAATTAAGTCAGCTGGAACCAAGGATTTAAGGTATCATGGTTTTCACTCAGTTATGCTAACTACTATACAACTCTGGCCATGTAAGGAATTACCTTGAACATTGTCTTCTTCTTAAACTTGACTATCACATGACCCAACCCCTTTCTGTCCATTGCCACACTATCTTAGGATCTTGTGCCATTAAACCATAATCAACCAACCAACCAACCATTGCCACACTATATTTTAGCTTGGGTGTGAATTGTAAAACATTAGATCTATTATATTAATGTAAAAATGAGTGCCTATGTATCACTCATAATAAAGTACATGATGTCTAATGAATTGTAAAAAATTTTGGAAGCTCATTAGCTAATCAAAAATTAACAAGTTTATAGATTTTAAATAAACTTATTCATAGATCTTCAATGAAAAATAATTGCATCAGGCACACTATTCCTCACTTGCTGTTAATTTTCTAATTGATTCAGTAAATGATGACATTACTTCGTAATTGAACTTCATGTGTCTTCAGAATAAACATCTATTTTACTGTTTCAGATTGTTAATTTATTATTCATCATGGTCACTCAAAATTCAGTTACATTTATATTTGTTATGCAATTACAGGATATGAGAATTGCCACTGCTATTTATTTTTACCTGGTCGTTTGCACTGTATGAATTTTCTATTCAATTTTGAATTTTTTTTTCTATTAAATTATTGACTTTGGAGCTATATTTTTTAGTGTTACTCTTTTACCAGATTATTAGATACATCTATGGTTTAAACTTGGAATATAAATGAATTTCAAATTCAACTTAGTTGAAACAACTTACTATTTGAAAACATGGTTAGAGCTAGGTGGCTTGGCAAGGTTAGGGACCCTCAAACTTTCATTAACACTCCTAGCAATTTTTCAAATGTACCTGCTTGTTTTCTACACTGTAACTGTATTGTTTGATGTTAAAGGGCTTTATTACACTTAAACTAAAAATATTAACTCTGAAAATATAGAATATTGCAACAAATTTTTAATTTGTGATTTTGACATCATGGTAGGAAACCATTAGTTTTATTTTACTTTTATAGTAAAAGATTAACAGTAGTTAGTTTCATACACTTATGTATGATAAATATGGTCTCTTTCTACCTTTAATGAAAAGAAATAATATAATGATACATATTTTTGGAATTTATTTTGATTAATAGCTATTTACTATTTTGTTTCTTGTGAATACTTATCTCGATCTCTATTGAATTTTGGTTTCAGAAAAAGTAAAGCAAATGTCCACATCTGTGTTCTGGGCCTGACGTATAGTAAATGGGGACCAGGGCACAATTGTATTTTGGGGTCCCTACTAAACATTTTATTTACTTATACTGTCAATAGCAAATAAATGTTTAGAACAAATGGCATAATGGAAATTTGTATCATAGAACTTTGATGTGGTTGAGATATTTAATAATTGCTAAAATCTTTTCACACATTACCGATATTCTCAATTATTTAAAAAAATGTTTGAAGTTTTAGGCTATAATGGCAAAATTTGGGGGGGGGGGGGGGGGGCCCATGCATAAGTCCCCTGCCTGGGTTAAGTCATTTTTATAAGAGGTTTATGTGGATTTGTTATGGAATTACTAATGTATTTTCTTATTCAGGAAGCCATCTCAGCTAGATAGATGCGGTATGAATGTATTGAGTGCTAAGATTTAATTCTTCAACTGATCATTTACTCACCAATAACCAAATTAAAAATTTATAATTTTTAACTTATCTGAAACTTAGTCTGTATTGCTATTACAATTGCATGAATCACTAATATTGTATTTTCTATTTTTCTAAGCAGGAGGGTGAGGTGACATGTAGTTACTTTTATTTTTAATTCAACATTGATTTAATTTATCCTCTCTAGTTATGAAATTACCACAGAATTCTGTTAATACTCCATCCACACATACCATAATCAGGTTGAGAGTTATTAGAGCTCTTTCTTCTCAGAGCATAACATTTTCTCACTGCTATTGGTTTGTTATTGGACTTAAGGTCTCAGCTTCCAGTTCATGAAACACTTTATTCCTGAGGCATTAAAGAAAATAAAAAAGAAATTATCACTCATTTACTTCCATTTCTTTGTTTTGCATGTCAGTATTACAACAGAGAAAATTGAGCTACCAATTTCTGTCTGTTTAATAGTATATAGAATGTAAATTGTATTTATTTTTTTAAATGACTATAGATTTTTTTTTTAATATAGACCGATACCATAAAAAGCAGCATTTTTTCCCAAAATGTGAAGGTGTAATTCCCTACTTATTTATGTGTGAACATTCATATTACCACCTTTCTCAAGCCTTATTTTTTTTTTTATTATTTTATTAACCCTGTCCTTTCCCGTATTTCCTTCTAATTTTCCTTGAACAAAGAGGTGGTGTTATATCAAAAGTGTCCATTTTATATTAATTTAGATTACAAAGTATTTTTATGAATAAAGCTAATTCTTTAAATTAAGACCCTTTGTAAATGTACCCATTCATTTATTTCAGAGATTGTGCTGGTGATGCTTCAGAATCTGCCATATTGAAATGCATGGAACTAGCTGTTGGTGATGTTGCAGGTTACAGAAGGCGTAACCCCAAAGTCTGTGAAATTCCTTTCAATTCTACTAACAAGTACCATGTAAGTAATTGCTTAAGTAAAGATGTTGCTGTTGCTACTACATGATTTTTGCTACTTATCTTAGAAGTGAAATGCATTGTTCAAAACATAAAAGTATACTAGAAAAAAAAAATTATATGAACATGAGGGGAAACACAAGGTAATTACGTGAAGGGACTTATTTGCTACCAAAGGGTTAGTTATACCACAAGTGCCTCCTTTTATACATGAATATATTAAATATGTCATTTGATTTAAAGGTTATTTTTAGTGATCTCATTTTAGCTCATTTCTTTTATTTGATTGGATATATTTAATAAGTACTATACTATCTACAACATTGATTTAAACTAACTTTTCAATTAATGTGACACATGTGTGAATCCCCCCCCCCCCCAAAAAAAAAATATTTTAGATGTCTGTTATAAATTTTATGTATGCCCAATAAAAATACCTAATATGATTTTTAAAATTGAGATTAATTTTATGCATAAAAACTCAGCAGATCTATTAAATGTTTGCTGAGGCATGTACTTAAGTTTGTACATTAGCTTATAATCCTGTGTACTAGTGTGAACCAAAGATATATGCTGCCATCCATAAGTATTTGGCCACCATTATTTTCCTTGCTTTAAAGCAAATACGTATGTTATTTTATTGTAACTTTACAATGTTTTAATTGTAACAAAATGGTAGATTAACTATTTTACAACTGTTATAATCAAAATTATTAGCACTTGAAACACATTTTTATCTTTCAGCAATTATATGCCAAATAAGACAATTTTTGAAGATGCTGATTGGTTAATTTTCTACACTTTGTCAGCGTAATTAAGATAGTTGGTCTGATGGCATTTTTTTCTATATCAGCCCATGAAATCACCCAATTGCATATTCCTTTGTATGTGACTAGTTTCCTTTCAATTTTTAAAGAAAAACATTTTATCACCTTTTCTCCCACATTTATCTCATTTTATAAGAAAAATTCTAATTTATGCTAAAATTAAGAGATTTTGCTGGAAGTGCATTTTTAAATAATTACTTACCATAAAATTAGCAAAAGTAATCACGGAATTGTAAATAAATTACACCCAACTCCTTTTTTACATGGTAGATATGTTCCTCAGAAATTCATGTAAAAAAAAGATAAGTTTCTTTATAGTAAAATTGGGGATACGTTCCATGTTATCTGAAAACCGTGTAAGATGAAAGAGCTATATTTAGTTTAAAAACCATGTAAAAGAAAATGCTGAAAACTGTAAAAGTTCTAATATGCATACGAATGCAATACATACATATGCAATTTTATTGAACAATAAAACTTAAAATACATAATTCATAGGTAAAAAATTAGTAGTGCAAGCAAAAAAAAAAGGAATCTGTTAAACTAAAATTAAGAATAGAAAACTCAAAATTTAAAATAGAAATAAAAAAATAATATTTAGTTACATAATTATTCGTTGCTACTTGATAATAAGCGCAATTGTTTGCGACGAACTGGACCAAAGTTGTTATCATGACTAAAGATATCCACATCTGTCAAGCTCTTTAATGGAGACTTTCGTCCTGTAATATTGTTTTGAACTGCCAAACTACTTTCCAAAAGGTCTTGCGCTGTCGACTTTTTTATTAAAAAATCTGTTAAAGACAGTTAAACTTTTGGTGACAATGACTTTGAAATAGTGTTAGATCAAATAAATTTTTCAAAAAAGGAAGACTTTTTTTGAACTGTATAACTTCAAATTTGTGTAAAAAAAAGTTTAAAAAAAGATAGGTGTATATATATTAAGGCAAACTGTGAATTTCAGTGTTAAAAAATTCAAGCGCTGCTGATGGCAGTTTATCAAATTAAAAAAAAACAAAAACTGGAAGACCCAGTATTACAACTTTAAATGATGACAAAGAGTTAATAATTACTACCAAATATAACAAACAAATTATCGCACTTGAACTAGCTCAGATTAAATTTAACAAGTATATACCCATTAGCATTACCATTGTCAAAATCAATGTGGGCCTTAATGGATGAGTAGAAGTGAGAAAATCACTCTTAAGGCCCATTAATAAGAAAAAAATTTGGCTTAAAAATATTGGAATTGAACGAGTGATAGCGGACAGTTCTCTGGAATGATGAATCCAAATGTGAAGTATTTGGTGCAAGTCGAAGGGCCTTTATTCGAAGAAAGAGAAATGCCATTACATCCTTAAAAATTAAATGTTGCCATCTGGGCTGAGCATTTTTGGTCAAATACTCATATTTGAATAGGACAGTGATCCAAAACATTCAGCAAAGATCTGTAAAGTGTATTTACATAAGTTCACTAAGGAAGGAAAGTTTGACATAATACTTTGTGCACCACAATCACTGGATCTCAGTCTGATTGAGCTGTTATAGGATGAACTGAACTGAAAGGCTGGGAAAGTTTGTCCAATTTCTGTTAAAAAACTTTTAAAAGTGTTACAAGATGAAAATAGCTCTAGAAATGCCAAACAAATTATTTGTGTTTTGAAATATATTTTAAATATTGTCCTATAAATATTTGTTACTTTTTAGCAACATTCTTAAACATATTAAATTTATTAGGTGGCTAAATACTTACGGACAGTAGTTTATGTCAAAATATGAAATGTTCCCTGCAATTCAAGCTACCCCTTCAGTTTTTACATTTAGAAATAGTGGTATTCTGATTCAATATCAAATTTCTACTCTAAGCAAAAAACTATGTCCAATGACCATTTGAAATAGGTATTATGCGTCCAAGTATTTGTGCACATATCCCTATAAAACTAAGGGATGAAAACAACAAATACTTAAAAAAATATCATTTTATTAGTCTTATATTAACAATGTATTCATAGAAGAGAACTTGTGTCAGAATTTGAAATCTGCTGGTGAAAAAAAATTTAATTGTTTATTAGTTACTGTGGTTAAGCTGTGAGTGTCTAACGTAGCACCTTGTGTAAGAATAAATTAACCCTATTTTTCCTTCATGGGACCAAGGTCATAGGCCCTCTTGCCCCTGCCTATTGATGATCATAACTGTGTATTTATTGCACTTATTGATAATTAGCTACAAGATTAGAATATTTTCTTTTTAAATAGGTAACTGTTCATGAAACTAATGATCAGAAGGATCCAAGCTATCTGTTGTGCATGAAAGGAGCTCCAGAAAGAATTCTTGAGCGCTGCTCCACCATATTTATTAATGGCAAAGATAAGATTCTGGATGAAGAAATGAAAGATGCCTTCAACAATGCCTATTTGGAACTTGGAGGCCTGGGAGAGAGGGTTATTGGTAAGTAAAAGTTACATTGTTTATTAATTTGTGCCAATTTACATTGTCTAAGATTTTCCTTAATAAAACATGTTAAGTAATTGAAAATACTTTATTTAAAATAAAATCTGATCAACACATGACTTTACCACACATCAATAGCTTCTGTTTTTTATTATATAATAATCATATTATTTTAATTTAATGTATATATCAACATAGATAAAATCATTAGGCATATAATAACAAAGTAAAATTTCTCTAATTCAAAGACTAGTATGTTTCCTGGTTGTTCTTTAATATTTCTAAAAACTTACTTCATTACTTTTATGGATGAATTTGTCTTTGTCTGATTGTCGCCTTTATACTTCTTTGTCATTAATTTTTATTACTTTAGAATCATCTTACTTCATCAGTAATATATTTTTCTTCCCATAACATTTTATTCTTTTATAAAATATACTATAACTGCTGCCTAAAATAATCTTAAATTTAAATACTTTGTTAGTAATAGCATAAACATACTGTTGTCAACTATGTATTATAATTTCAGATTTCATTTTCTTTTATCTTCAATGAGGTATCTATCTCATTTCATCATTAGGTCATTTTCATCTTCTCTAAGGTTTAAAATAAGAGCTTCATGTGTAATATGAGAAAGTAAGAGTTATTTGTGTTTAATTGAAATCTAACATTTAAAATGTTTTAGGTTTCTGTGACTTCCCTTTGCCCACTGACAAATTTCCTCATGGCTATCCATTTGATGCAGAAGAACAAAATTTCCCACTGGACAATTTAAGATTTGTGGGGCTTGTTGCAATGATTGATCCTCCAAGGGCTGCTGTGCCTGATGCTGTCGCTAAATGTAGAAGTGCTGGTATTAAAGTACGGCTCACTGATATCTTCGCTACATATATTTGTATTTCTGTATATTATACTAAATCCTTGTACATAAACTATGTATTTTTTATGCTTTGATCATCAATTTTTAGTGTTCCTCATTTGAAGTTGATACATTTAACTTATCTAGTAAATATCTATTTTTTTTTTTTTTTAATATCCTTCATATTATGATTTTATTATCAACTTACAATCTTATGACCAATTCAAAAGGAAAACAACCCATTTTATTGAACCAATGAATGAAACTTCTTTCTCTATACCTTAAAACATCAATTATTGAGAACTGTCTAACAATCTGGGGAAAAATCAGCAGTGGCTCCAGTCCAATGCAGCCGAAATGATTTGCATTATTAACATATTGTAAAATAAAAATAAACTTTTGTAATGTAAAAAAATAATAAAAAACTATCCAAAATTTGATTATATACACCTATAGGGCTTTCAAAGAGCTACAAATTCATGCTTATTGTTTAGCTATGACTTTTAGTTTTTAAGATATAAGCATTACAAACTTGAGAAAAGGAAAATTTTGAATCTTTTTCAATTTGACAAGACGATTACTCCAAAACTTTAAAAGCTTTTTTAATAATAAATATATATTTTAATACTAAATTTTTTTCATACACATTTTTGGCCTTTACTATTTAAATCTATCTTTTATAGTTTCGAAGATATTTCGAGTGAAAGTTAGAAAAATGAAAGAAATGAAACAGTCACTCGGAGAGCTACTTTTTGAAGTTTTTCAGAAAAGTTCAAAATATTAAAATTTTGAAATTATTTTTATATATTCGTAATTTGACTAAACAAGAAGAAAAAAAATTACATTTTTATCTATTAGATTCGAGGGTATAAGCATTCAAAGTATTTACAATATTTTTTAACTTTCCAGTTTTCCACCCCAATTATAGATGGGGTAGAAAACTGGAGGAACCCCATTATAGATGTTATTCGCATCAAAAAAATTCTGTGCAACCCTTGTGTAAGAATTAAGAAGTTGTATTCTTTATTATAAAATATAATTAGATTATTAGACTAAATAATATTTTATAATGCTAAATTTCTTCCCCCCTGTTTATATTCTATACCATTCTAAAACAGTTTGATAATTTTTTTCTAGGATTAGAACTACTATAAAAAATAAGTGTGTTTGATCAAGTGCCTATTCAAAGGTTATTGCTATCAAATTTCTGTCAAAATTATTTTGAAAGATATAATTCTAAAATTAATTTTTATTTGAAACTAGGTCATCATGGTGACAGGAGACCATCCAATTACTGCAGCTGCCATTGCTAAATCCGTCGGTATAATCTCTGAGGGCAATGAGACAGTGGAGGATATTGCAATGAGAATGGATATCCCCATTGAAGAAGTAGATCCGAGGTTGATACACTTTATAAAATTTTGTTCTTTCAGTTTTATTTTTCTTGCATATATTCTTTGGTGATTTGGTAAACAAGGTTCTATTTAGAAACAATCGGAGTTCCTTTTCACAGTCCTATCTTCATTTGAAAAATTTCTCTTCAATTTTCCCATTTGATAAAGATCCTGTCTTAGTCTTAGAATCCCCTCATTTCGGTACATTCTCTTGCAAATCAGCATATGGTAAAGAAAGAATTTTTAAACTTAAATGTGTGTCACAGCTTTTCTTCTGAAAATTATAGTACTTCTTGTAATAATCTAGAGATATTAAACATTTTCTAGGATTTTTTTTTTCATGTAAGGAATCTATTGTAGATGTAAGATTGCAGCAGAAAAAGCAAATGTTTTGGTTTTTATTGCTGCTTGGTGAATCTACTGAAAAAACCAGCAGTGTTTGTTTATCTTGTTCTTATTAGATTTAGACCCACTAATTTGTTACCATTTTAATGTATTTACATAATCTTCTGAAAATTTGCAAATACTTGTACCACATTAGTTTGCTTAATCTTCTATAAATCAATTATGTTTTTGTGAAGCAGATAATTTTCTCATGATTATTTTTCTTCGTGATATTTTATTGTTTGCGTCTTATAAAATGTTCATTTCACTTTTTGTGAAATTATTGTGCTTACAAAAAATGTTCCTGTTTTTTAGAGATGCAAAAGCTGCTGTTATTCATGGTGGACAACTTCGTGAAATGTCTTCTGAAGAGCTGGATGAAGTTTTGCGGGAGCACACAGAGATTGTGTTTGCACGTACTTCCCCCCAACAGAAACTGATCATAGTGGAAGGTTGTCAGAGGCAAGGGGCTATTGTAGCTGTGACTGGTGATGGTGTTAATGATTCACCTGCTCTCAAAAAGGCTGATATTGGTGTGTTATTAAGTTGCTTCTTAGGGCTGTTAATAACTTTACTCTGTTACTTCAGATGCATCTATAAATGAGCCATAGGAAAAACATATTTGATTGCATTTCTTATTCAGATGCGAGATAACATGTCAGTTTAAAAGTTAACTATTGACTGATTGGTTTTTGCATAAACCTTGTAAGTCTTTATTTCTTTTAAATTTAACTCACAGGTTTAGTTTTATAATAGTGCCCTGTTTTGGATCATAAAATCTGTTTATAAAAGCTGTTGGTGAATATCAATAAAATGAAAAAAAATATTGTAATTTTCAGCAGTGCCGCGAAAAGTTAAAAAATATATCTGATTGTGCAATTCTGAGCAAATGGAAAGTTATAAGGTTTTTAGTAAAAAATAGAAATATGGTTTCGGTTAGATTGGTTAGAACTTAATGTATGTTGGACCATCTTAAGTTTTTCCTTTTAAAAGCATTTATAACTCTGTACAGGTTTGGTTTCTGTTATTGCTGAACCAGGATAATTTAAATAAAATATTCTGACAACTAAATGACACAATACAAAAATTTGACTAAAGATCAAAGTGCAGCATATTTAAAATGAGTTGAAATAGTCTTTCAAAAGAGGTTTTGTTCCGGCTAATGTAATTGTTTTTTATTGCAGGTGTTGCTATGGGTATTGCTGGAAGTGATGTGAGCAAGCAAGCAGCTGACATGATTCTACTGGATGATAACTTTGCTTCAATTGTTACTGGAGTAGAAGAAGGTATTGTTTTTTTCTATGTTTATTATAAAATATTTTTCTATTAGAGCTAAAGAAAGTAAAAAACTCTAGATGTGGAATTATATTCCATAACTTTTAATTAATTTTTTGACTTTAATAAGTGGGCCATGTCTTTAACACATTGGTGTCAGATTTTTTTAGACCATTCTTTCTGATATTTATGACATAAGCATATATTTGAATAAGCAAATTAAACAAAATAAAGATCCTTTATAATTGTAATTTTAATTTACGTTAAGCTGGAAAATACAGTAAATTAGACCAAATTAAAAATAATATATATTCCAAGATAATAGATAAGCTAATGACAATTTTATGAAATAATAAAAATTAGATATGTATCACTAACTTTTTGATGTAATATAAGTAGTGATGTAATATAAGTACACTTATCCCCTGATTTACATGGTTTATAAATTAACAGATTTCAAAAAATTGATAAAATGTATATTCCGCTCCATATACGCCTATACAAAGATTTGATGACATTTTTGAATTTTATTCCTTTGGTAACACTGATGAAAACAACAGGGGATTCCCGGTGTTGTAAAATATATTCATTTAAGGGAATCCCTGTATGTATTTCACAACAGTAAAGCTATCTGGTTCATGCAAATACATAGTGCAGAAACATTTTAGCAGTAAAGCTTATATTATTGTGCGTTTATCTTTTGAACTGGTAAGTTTTCAACATTTATAGTTTTTCTTGCATCTTTATAGTTTGTGTAAATTTGTTAAGGTTCTATAATGTCAAAGGATTTGAAGAAAAATCAAATGAAAAGAAAAGTTATTTCTTTAGAAACTAAAATTCAAATATTAGACAGTCTACGTAATAGAGAAAGAGTAACGGATGTTGCTAAATTTTACTCCATGAATGAAGCCACAATAAGGACAATAAAAAAAAAATGAAGACTCCATTAGAAAAAGTGTAGCAGCTGGAACCTGCAGCAATATGAGTACGACTTCATAGGTTAGAAATGTTACAATGGAAAATATGGAAAAAGCCTTAGTGATATGGATAGAAGACCAAACTCAAAAGCGAATCCCGATCGATACCAATGCTGTTACAAATAAAGCTTTGGAGATTTATCAATCATTTAAGAATCGGTCGCCGTCGACTTCATCTGGTGAAAAGAAGGTATCTTTTTCCTCAAGCCATGGGTGGTTCGAGAGATTCAAACAAAGACATTCTTTACATAATCTGAGAATGAAAGGTGAAAGTGCATCTGCTGATTCGGATGCGGCACAACAATATCCGTCAAAACTTGCTGAAATCATTGCCGCTAACTCCTACACTTCTGATCAAGTTTTCAATGCTGACGAGTCCGGATTACTCTGGAAAAAAATACCGGAAAGAACCTTTATAGCCAAAGCTCACAAATCAGCTAGTAGTCATAAAGTAGCGAAAAGTCATATAACAGTTCTTTTCTGTTGCAATGCTTCTGGCGATTATATGATGAAACCATTGGTGATTAACAAATCAAAATCACCACGATCATTGAAAGGAATAAATATCAAAACCTTTCCCATCTATTGGATGGCTAATAGAAAAGCATGGGTCACTGCCATAGCTTTCAATGAATGGTTCCATAACTTCTTTGTTCCAGATGTCAAAAATTATTTAACTAAAAAGGGATTGCCTTTTAAGGCTCTTCTATTAATTGATAATGCACCAGGTCATCCTCCAGATTTACAACACGAAAATGTAAAAGTTGTTTTTTTACCAAATAATACAACTTCCTTATTACAGCCGTTAGATCAAGGGATAATTTCGACTTTTAAAGCACTGTACATCAAGCAAACTTTCAGGTATATCTTAGAACAAATGGAGAATAATGAATCTCTTACTCTGATGGATGCTTGGAAGAAATTTACAATTTTAGATTGTGTTAAGCATGTTGGACTGCCATACACTCAGATCAAACAATCAACGATCAACGCCTGCTGGAAAGCAATATGACCGGATGTTGTTGAAAGTGGAAATGATAAATCACCAATAGAGCATGAATATTCTCAGATCACTGAGTTGGCCCATACTATAGGAGGAGAAGGTTTTGAAGATTTAGCTCAGGCAGATATTGAAGAATTAATGGCTGATGAAGAATTGAATGAAGATGATTTAATTAACATGATTCGTGAAACAAACAAACATGATGAAGACAATGATTCTGATGAAGAGCAATCTGAACCAGTTGCGTTCACAGCAAGAATCATAAGCGTAGGACTTGATTTGGGAAGGAAATTGGGCAACCATTTCTTACAATATGACACAAATGTTGATCGAGCTCTCCGATTCCAGCGAGACCTTCGTAAATGCTTAAATCAATATGAAGAGGTCTATAAAGATTTAGCAAAAAAACCTACGCAATTGTTAATTGCCAATTTCATGACAAAGTCTTGTCAACCCGAGATCTTGCCTAATTCGTCAACCATTGAGCCAGAATCGCATCAAGAAAGCTCAAGTGATGAAAGTGACATCATACCTATCAGAAAGAAAAGACTGATAGTACATGAAAGTGATGACAGTGATTAAATTTATAATTAACTTTTAAGGGTCTTTTTGTTTTTTTGTTCTTTGTTCCTAATGTAAAATAAATTAAATATGTTATATTACTACATTCATATGTTTGTTGTTTTATAAACTAAGTATAATTTTAAGTTTTCTAAGATGTCTTACTTTTGTTTTACTTAAATAAATGACTAAATCATGCACATTTAGGGGTTATTTTCGTTTTACACGATTTTACTTAGCAAAATCCAAGATTTCAATTTACACGGTTTTGTGCAGAACCTATCTTCCGTGTAAATCGGGGGATAGGTGTAGTGGTGTAATATAAGTAGTGATGTAATATAGCATTTAATTACATTTCCAATATTTTTGGTTTAGTTATTAACCCCAGGAAGTGTAAGTGTATTCATGTTTTATTTTGAAAAATAATTGCTTGGTTGTTTTCTTGGTTTTTTGAATTGGTCTTTCAATAATTCCACTTGTTATAGTTTTATAACAGTTTTTGTTTGGGTTCATTGCTGAAATGACTCATTTCAATGTTTTTGTTGCAAAGATCACTGTTGGGCTTCATTGTTACACTTTTCTACAGAACTGACCTCTTGTTCAATTAGTACATTTTCTAAACAAGCATTATGTCTATATATTTAATAAAATTTGTGCCTATTGAATTAAAATGCACATCTGCTGTATTAATTTGAGAATATTTGGATTCTCTAAATAAGTGTAAGATAAAATTTATTCATAAGCAGACTTTTAAAAATATTTTTTATTGTGAATTGAAAGGGCCATTTAACCCAATACAGTCTAACTTCTATCGGGTCTTTGTGAAATTTTCTGTCAAAATTCTTTTGTAGGTCGTACTTTTCTGAGTCACATGTTCTATCTTGGATTAAGTATCAACATTTATTCATTTAAAACAAATTTAAATAATTTATACAGTTTAAAAGATTTTATTTGAGTTAAGCTTTGGTTTGTGAATCCAAAAAATTCTTTCGCAGGTTGAATTAAGCATGTAAGCCAAGCCCTGACGTTACTAAAACAGCTACAATAATTGTTATATTTACATTATTTTATTTCTAGGTCGACTTATTTTTGACAACTTGAAGAAGTCTATTGCTTATACTCTGACCAGTAACATCCCAGAAATTACACCTTTCCTTTTCTTCATTTTGGCCGATGTTCCTTTGCCCCTTGGAACAGTCACCATCCTCTGCATTGATTTGGGAACTGACATGGTAAGATTGTTTATTTAGAAAATGGATTGTATAGGGTAATAATTTTAGATTTTAAATAGTATCTCACATCATCCTATTCTTGAACATTAATTTAACGATGTGATGGGAAAAATTTTCTGTTATGATTTTTTGGAAAATTAGCATTTTAAAAGTATGTACTTATCTAATTTATCAGGACCATAGTTTTGGGGTAGAATATCAATAGTATGAGGAAAAGTTTCAAGTTCAAAACCTTCTTATGTAACATTGAGTAAGGAAAAGGATTCTAAATTGTTTATTTTATGATTTAACATTATTTCACTTCTACATAAAATTATGGCACGCCAAAATGTTCAAAGTGCACACATTTAACTTTGAATGATATTTAATGTATGATTAATTGGAAGATAACAAATATATTCTCAGTAAATGATTTATGCTCAGTAAATGATTTTATGTCCAGTCCATCTTAGTTTTTTATTTTCATTCCGATACTTTCTGTCGAGTGCTCTTGTAAAGCCAATCTAATAAAGTTTTATTATTAATAAAGCCAATCTTGACTCCCCTGTATGATTTTTTGATTCTCCTGAAATGATAATTTATCTATTTTATTTTGGATCATCATATTTTATTCATGTCTTCTCATAGCCAGCCATGATACTTTTCTCATAACAATATATTAATTGGGAAATTGTGATTTTTTTTTTATATTTGAGTTATGTTTAATTAATTTCTTAAAATCAAATTTAATTTGTATCTTAATTTTTTTGTCTTCCCAAAATTCTTATTTTAGATATGTATAAATTAAAAAAAAAAATTACCCATTTCTTGCCCCCTCGAATTTATTTTCGAGATGTCCAACGAAAACCGGAGTTGTTGCAGAGCACTTGCAATCAGACAATTTCTTGATTTCAAATTTGAAATATTTCAATTTTCAGTGTTCATCAATTAGTTATTTATAGTGCTGAAATCCCTATATGACAGTCTATTCAGCATTAAAATTAATTTAAATGATTTCAACAATTGTTAAAAAGAATCCTATGAATCATTGTTAGTAAACAAAAATACAACAGGATCAACATTTTATTCAAAAGCATTTGAACTATTCAGTGCTTCTTACTAACAATATTATTTCAATCACAAATTAAAATTAACTGATGTAATTTGTAAAATTCACATTATCTTGTTAAATTTTGGGGTTATTGCTAAAGAACATTTTGTGAAAATAAGTGCAAAACTTTTAACATTGGAACAATATGAAAATATTGTTGACTGCCAGATTGAATGAAATAACTTTATTCTAGGTACCAGCAATTTCATTGGCATATGAAGCTCCAGAAAGTGACATCATGAAAAGACAGCCCAGGAATCCTAAAAAAGACAAATTAGTAAATGAAAGGTAAAATGATTCTGTTACTTAACTGGTAATAGTTTGGATGCAAAAGGGCTTGAAGTCAAAATAGATAGCTACTCATAAGTGTTGTCATATAGTATATTTGGTGGAAACAAATTTGTTGGGCAATAACTTATTCAAAGGAGGGGTGGCTAGAACCCTTTTTAGAATCGGAATTCTTAAAAGCTTGGAAAATAGTAAATTTGGGTAAACTAAGTTGGATACATCAGGTACAAGTGTTCCTCTACCTCTGCCATTTACGATAGTAGCATTGAGATGATAGTAACATAAACCAGTGGTTTTAATCGGAGTCTCCCTTAATACTGCCTATTTCTTTCATTTGTAACCCCCATTTAAAGGATTTTAATTTAATACAAGTTTTGATTTAGTTTATATCAGTCATTAGTTTATTTCATATCAAAGTTATTAGTTTATATCAAAAACATGCTTCAAAGGTTTAAAAAATCAATTGTATGTATAAAATGTATGCAATTTGATGTTTGTGTAAAATTGCTGAAAATATGAGATTCAAGATATCTAATATTTTCAAAAATATTAGAAGCATAGATACATATAACTGACATAAAAATTGCATGAAAATAAAAATATCTTGTCACAAACAGGTCTGCCCAGAATGAAAATAATGCTCAACCAGTTTCTGGGTACTAATATAAAGTCTTTGTCTGAAATGGTAATTTAAACTTAGTATACATTGCTACATGTATGTGTGAGTCAGAGCAATGTAGTGAAGCAATGTGTCCAAAATGCCATTTTCCTTTGTTTGACTTACTCCCAGCTGCATGGTCTATTTTGTTAGAATCAGTTACTTTTGGCTGCATCGTTTGATGTAGCTGTCTACACTTCATGTATCATTATTGGGAAATTTGCTTTGATACATCAAACAAAATTTTAAAAAATGGGTTGTTTAACCTGAGACTTAGTGACAAAAGTGGCATCATTTAAAAGATAATATGCATTTGCTTTTATGTAAATTCACTTTCAGTTCCGGTAAAAGAAATAAACCTGCTTAAATAAATGATAGTTTGTACATGTTTTCCATTGAATCGAGGGAGGAGATTAACTTAAAATTGATAACATCTTGTATTGTCATTGCAAATATGCATTGAAAGCCCGAACCGTCCAGCTCATCCTAGGACATAGAGCAGCAAGGTGGGCGGCCGGGTTGCAAATATGTGTGTAAAATTTCAAGAAAATCAGCTCGGTAGGAGTACATCAAAAATTGATTTCAAGATTTGACCCAAACACACAGAGAAACTAACATAAATGAAGCAATGTAAGAAAAGGAAAAATTAAAATGATTTGGCAACCAAATTCTCAAATTTGTGATAGCTAATTCCCCCACTTCACCCTTCTAAATTATATTAATGTAATTGTGTTGAGTACTTAATTGAGTTATCCAAGAGGGGATGGGTTAGAGGATGGATAGCATGGTCCCCATAGTTGTCATCTCATTTGGTTCCAATCTAAATTGGTTGGCACTTTCCCGGCTATCCAAACAATTCTTTATGCTTTTAAGTAAATCAGACAATCTGGATAGAAAGTGCCATCTAGTAGTGTCTCTATCATGCTCCATCTAAAGATGTACTGTAGTTTCCTTTAAGTTAGCCATTTGTTTGATGAATGATGCTGAGGCAAGAAGACAGAATTTGTTTATGGGAGTATCAAAATATTTGCAAGGAAACATTTCTGGTTAATTTTCCGTACTAATCAGATCCTAATTCAACCCAGGATGTTAAACAATACTTAAATAATTTTAAATAAGCCACTTAAATCTTTTGAAATCGCATTTGTTGGTTAATATATTTTGAAGGAGCCATACACTAACATGCTATTCTCATATTACCAATCAATGTTTTCAAACCTAAATATTTTAATACTTTTGATTATTTTGCAATATTTCTCAATTTGATTCATTTTTTGCTTCGATATTTTGCACACATGGAAACAAAACACTACTCGAGTGAGAGTTTTCATTATCTATGTTATTTTGCCATTATGCTTAATTTTTATCTTCATAAAGACCTTCCCACATTACTACCTTCTCTACTGTATTTTGTCATACATATTCACTGACTGTGATTTCTTTTCCCATGAAAGTTGAGTTTTAAATGTTATTAAATGCAAATTGAAGGATTTTAATTTTGTTCTATTTAGGTTGATATCAATGCCCTATATGCAAATTGAATTTTTTTTATTTTGTTCTATTTAGGTTAATATCAATGTCCTATGGACAAATTGGTTTCATGCAGGCAGCTGCTGGTTTCTACGTCTATTTTGTGATCATGGCTGAAAATGGCTTCATGCCATCTCATTTATTTGGTTTGAGGAGTCAGTGGGATTCTAAATCTGTAAATGATCTGAAAGACTCTTTCAACCAAGAATGGGTAAGTATTTGAAATTCTTTAGTTTTTTAACACTTCAGTGGGCACATAGATGACAGATGTCATCAACTTTGCTTGACATGTGAAATCAGATTGTATCGGGACACAGGAGCACCTAAAAGTTGTTCGTATGCAATGTTTATAGATTAAATTTCATCCTGTGATTGGTTGCCGTTAAAGTAACTTTACTAATGGATTTTACATATTTGTTTCCTTTTCTTAGTGCTTAAATATGTAGAAGGACCTGAATGGATGACACTTGTCACCCATTGATCCACACATCACTTTCAGTGTCACAAATACAGCTGTGCCAACTGAAGGATTGAAAACACTGTTGTGAAGTATATTGTGTGTTCCATTTTCGTGTTGAAATGAAATGTGCAAAAGTTGTTACAACTTTTAGAGAATTGTCTTTTTTGTGATGCACATGAGGAATTAATATGTAGGTTGAAGGTTCAGTAAAATTTTTCATAAGTCATAAAATTTTTTCTAAAATTTATGACTATTTAGATAATTTCTATGTTTGAAATATATTTTATAAAGTTGCTAAAATTCTTTCTAAAAGACTACTAATTTACAATTCCCGCCTGAATTTTATTTAGGATTAATGCAGCAATAACTTAAGTATATCTGTAGAGTCTTGCTTATTATTTAACTTATTATTAAGTATTAACATCGCTATTATTTTTAACTTTACCCAACAGCTGCCATTAACAATAAAAAATTCCTACTAAATAACTATTTAAAATTTGTCTTGTTTTAAAATTAATTTAAATTGCAGTTTTTGCAAATACCTCTTTCATGTACAGTGGAAAGTGTTATACATTTGTCATTTTCTTTACAGACATACTTTCACCGTAAAACGTTAGAATATACCTGCCACACAGCATTTTTTATTTCCATTGTTGTTGTACAGTGGGCTGATTTGATCATTTGCAAAACGAGAAGAAATTCAATTGTACACCAGGGCATGAGGTATGTTAAAATGTTTTCACTTTAAGGTCAGCATGTATTCAACTTTATACTCTTTTATGTATTTGTAATTTATATGTGATTTGTGTGTATGTGCTTAATTAATTTGTGTATTTGTAACTTATATGTGATTTGTGCATAAGGTGTGTATATGTGCTTTATTTTAAGAGTATGGATGACCACCAAAAAGGTACAACTGACATTTTACTCATTTTCAGAAAAAGCAAATAAAGTTTTGAGAAATCTATTCTTTCAGTGTTAAATTCTCTAAAATTTATAAAAATATTTTAAAAAATACAATGCTTCCAAAAGTTTTGCTGAGGAAAAATGCTTTAATAGAACTAAATATATGCTTAACTTATCTTGCAAAATGACTCGTCTTACTCATAATATTCATTCAATTACAAGCAGGTACTTTTTAAACAATTTTCAATATTATATAAAATAATTTATTTTTAAAAGTGCTTAATTATAAGCATTTTTAATTTATTTTTATCGTATAATATGTTTATATATTTAATTTATTTTTATACATGAAATAAACTAGTAATTTATTCTTGTTATTTTTAAAGAAGATAGTATAATGTTTTCCTTAAATTATCATTAGATATTGAAGGAAATGCAATATAATATTTAATGTATTTTTAAATTATAATCAGTATTTTTTAATATTATATTATTTATAATTATGTAAATTATTTATGATTTTGATAATGTTTAACAATTTTAAATTATTTCTCATGCCTTTTTTATGCCTTATTATTATTTTTGTGCAATGCTTTAAAATTGGAATTTTGAAGATAAAAAAACATTATTATAGATGTAATAAAAAAAATTTTTAAACTTTTCAAAAGCAAGCATATTTAAGGAAAATAATAAATTGTAGCTGACAACTGAAGTATACAGATGTAAGATATATTCATGCATAAAATATTTTATATATATCTAGATTTAAATATTTTTTGAGCCTTGTTATATAATAAGTTTGACTGTAGCTGTAATATAAGAATAAATACTTTTAAAAGTCACAGAACATATTATTCCAGCAAAAATGTAATAAAGAGAATAATTTCAAAATTTCTGGCAGCGGAAAATTTTCTTTTTCAAAATTTTCTGGAAAATCCACATCTCTAATAAAATGTGATTTAAGATCGACTGATTGGCCTCTTCAAATGCTTAACCTCACTACTCAATTCTAAATTTCCAAGTGACATTCCACTATCTGAAATGGAGAGTTAATATCTCTATCATGTATGTCTAGATATTAAAGTTTTATACCTATTTCTATTTTTTAGGAACTACATCCTTAACTTTGGTCTTGTATTTGAAACTGTTCTTGCAGCTTTTCTCTCATATTGCCCAGGAATGGACAAAGGTCTTCGTATGTTTCCATTAAAGTAAGTATATGCTTCTGTAGCTCACTTAGATGTTCTCTCAATGGGGTTACAAAATATTTGAGTAAATATGAATAGTTAAAAATCATTGATTATTCATATTGATTTATATTTAATAGAAATTAAGTAGTTACAATTGACACTATAATAATAATTACTATAAGTAATAAAAAATAATGAAAATTGTCTTAATAATTAATGAAATAAATCAATGATTCTCAAATATACTTTATATATTTTTCAATCTTTATGCATGTTGTCCAAGTCATCAAAGTTTATAGATATAATCTATCACTGATATCAGAAACATGCATTTTGTGTTCATTTTTATAAAATACTTGGACTTGATAAAAAGTTTCATCGAAATGAACAATTCATTATTTGGCCTAGGCCTTGTTCACGTGTAAAGCTTTCATGCTTGGATTTTATTTGATATTATTTTATAGATTCCTTTCCATTGATGTTTTTTGTTTGTCTTCAGCTTGATGACTAGAGGTTTGCATTTTAATTTTCCATTTGATTGATGATTCTCTGTTTGATACTTTTATTTGTATGGCATTTTATAATGTTGGGGTTTTTGAGTTGAAACTTCTCTCTATTCTTTCATTGGATTTTAAAACTTTTATTATATATGTATATATATATATATATAATAAAAATATTATATGAAATTCCAATGATAGATTATTTATGAATATTTTAATTTATATATATAAAAAGTGAAACTTGAAACAACCCATGAACAAATAAATTGTAAAAACTTTTAGAAGACTAAAAATTATAACATAATAAAAATACTGTAAATTAAAACACAATAAAAATACTGTAAATTAAAACACAATAAAAATACTGTAAATTAAAACACAATAAGAATACGGATTTTAAAAATTAATCGAAAGCCTGGCATTAAGATTTTTGTATGGGAGGAACAACAACAATCCATAAGAAATAAAACTAATTAAGAGAATAATAGAATGAACAACAATAGATGGAAGGCAAATAATGTGTAAAATCCCTAGGAGGCACGTGCACAGTTTTTGATATACAGTGTCCAAAATTATCTTAAGATGTACAAAAACACAGATTTTTCTAAACAACTGTTCAATATAATTGAATGAATTTTTGGGGGTGAACATAGCATTATAATAGTACATAAATATATAACTGAAAAATTGAATATGATTACATATGATATAAAATACATTTGGAAACTTGTTTGCCACTTCCATCAATGTCTGCCCAGCCTCTAAACGGCCGACAACTTGCCATCTCAAAGATTCGTTCCAGATGGAACCCAATGGGATGCCTTTTACGTTTTGAAAGCAACTATTAAAATGAACATTGTAGCAAGATATTATAGTTCTTTATTACAAACATTAAGAGTGAGCATAGGTTTAACAAAAATAAAAAACTTGTGTTGCCATTACAGCAATAGTGAAAGCCCCAGGCCGTCCGGCTCGTCCAGAGGACTTGGAGCAACAAAATGGACGACCGGGAAGGATTACAGCAATAGTGGAAAATTTATAACAAAATTTTTATCATATATTAATAGTAGCAACCTTAAATCTGAATGAATTATATAAATCCATATAATTGCAGGATTCTAATATAAAATTCATTTTTTTTCTATTACCTATTTCAGTATGTTTCTTCTGTTGTTAGTATTTTTTTCTATTTAAACCATTAAGTAATATCTTTATTTCTTCCAGGATCAATTGGTGGTTCCCAGCGATTCCATTTTCTATATTGATCTTTGTTTATGACGAGATTCGTCGTTTTATTCTCAGACGTAATCCAGGAGGTTGGCTAGAGATGGAGACTTATTATTGAGAAAACGATCTTATTAAATGAATGTTGATCATGTATTTTTTTTCTTCATCATTTTGGTTCACTTGGTTAGAACTCTCATCATCAGCGATCACAAACTGAGGAGAATACACTTTTACTTTGTTAACTGTTTAGAAGTATAGATAAGAAACTGTGCATGAAGTGCGCTGGAGGAAATCAAGTATTAATATAGAAAATAGGTAAATGTATTTATCACATTCGTAATATTTTTAATATATACAGAATAGGCTAATAAATTGTAATAGCATAGTATGCCTTAAAAGTTGCCTTTGTAAATTTTGCCTACAATTTTGAAAGCAAATATAAGGATAAATTAAAATAGCATTTTTTTTTTAGAAAGATTACAATTCATGAAATATTATTTCATTGTATATAACACAAGATATTTTTACTAACACTATTTAATGTTGTTAAATTTTGTTATTGGAATTAAAAAAATTGTAAAGATCCTTGCATTTCTAGGCGCCACTTTTCAATTAATTCATTGTACTCATTGAAAAACATGAAGTGTCAAACTAGGATTTTAATTTCATTGAAATTTTTCCATTTGTTTTAAAATTGGAATCTCCTAAAGTTTCAAATTTTGATTTTACAAATGTTTCTTTTATGTGGATTATTTCACTGCCTTTATTTTTGTTGTAACTTTTTATCGATTTTTAATATTCATTAAATTTTGTTTCAATTTGGGATACGATACTAGTGTGTTATGGTCAAATAAAATAGATTTGTAGAATTAAAAAGTGCCAGTTTCAACTTAAGTTTGTTGAACTTGTCTCATCTAACATGTCTGGTAATTGTAAAATAGTTCCATTATGAAATAAAATGTTAATATATTTCTAATATTCATTGTTTGTGTTGGTTGTTCTGAAATCATTACACTATTTGCATTTTGTTAAAATGCACAGTAATTTTTATCTGATGTCAAGGTGAAAAATGCATCTGATAAATTTTAAATCGATGAAGTGTAATTTAAAATAATTTTGATCTGAATCCTGTTAAGAGATTTATTTAAATTATCTCTGGAAATTATATATATTAAGGTATCTTCTAAAATTCATGAACTAAATGTACGAGCAATGTATATATAACCTATGACTATGAAAAATGGAATATTAGTTTTGAAAAATGATTGCAAATTTATATGAAAAATTGTGCAAAGAGAGCTTTATATGCCTGGTTTTTACCATAACTACAGATTGTGCAACTTTTAATCAATTGTTATTTTAAAAGAAATCTGTTCAAAAACTTGTTATAAACTATTTTCATACATTCCTGGATAGATTATTTTTTTATTATTAAAATTATATGGCTATAATTGTTTCCATGAAATTATTTAAAAAAATTATAGAATTTTTAATTGTGTATGTACTTGAAATTTGCTTCCATAGTTGCATTTTACAAATCTGATAAGTGTCCTTGAATTTATAAATGTCTAAGATCTTGTCAATTTGTTAACAGTTTAAAATTTTTAGTGCCATATTGTAGACTGCAAATGCAGTACATATTTGTCTCTTTCAGTAACTTTCATGTTACATTTGTTATTGCGATAAATGCTACCTAAATGTGCCTTAATTTTATAATTCATCAATATTAACATGCATTTTGTTTTATTGCATTTATAACATTAAAATCATTTCTCGTACATTACTTGCACTCATAGCTAGCATTCCTTATTGTTAAACATCAGGTTCAGAAATGTGTTCAGTGTAACTGATATTCTAATATTGATCATATATAAGTCCTATGTATAGGTTCCTTGTATCTTCAGAGAAATTTCATCTAAAATCTTGTGTTGGTTACAAGAGCTATGACTTTTTTGTAACTCTAAATAAAAAAGAAATTATACCTTTCCTGGCTGTCTTTTATTAAAAGAAATCAGATGTGATTAACAAAGATTAGAGTTTCAAGTACTTTATTCTTAATTTCAAAGACAATTACAGTACTTGGATTTCAAAAAGGTACTTGAAAGTACTTATTTTTTTGTTGTGAAAGTACTTGTATTTTTCCCGTTCAAAATTTTTAGTTTAGTGTTGTTTTACTTCAGACTGTGATCATCTTAGATGGATTGCTCACAGGTACAAACTTCCATAAGTATACAGCCATGGATTGCAGTGAAGCCACTTCTGACCTATAATATGTCATTTCATAAAAGTAAGAAGGTGCTTAACTGATCATCCTTCACCAATCGTTGACCATGGTTTCTGAGTCATCGCCACTCATCAGCACAGGACAAGTGATGATATGATTAGTAAATGGGAAACTCCAGCAAGAGTTTTAGAAATTTTATGGAAGTATATATTTCAAATTTTCTATGGGTCAATCCTTTTTAAGTGGTCTAGAAAACATGAAAGTGGTTGCTCGACCATTTATAATTTTTTATCTGTGTGTGTATGTGTTATTACCCCTATATGTTTAGACTTCAAAACCACCAGAATTTTATTTTTGGGATTTTTTTACTTAGAGATGGAGGCCATATTTGTGTCATGGTGCATGACATTTTCAGCTGCTTTATATCTTTATGCAAACCACTGTTTTTTTTTTACATTTTAGGGCCATGGTTATTCTCTTAAGTAAAACCTAAGCTAAAAATTTGACATTACGCAATTTATTGTGGCAAGTTGTTTTGTTATGACCAGAATTTAAACCTAAACTTAATTTTGTGTTTGTCAAAAAATGATTTTCATAGGAAGGGAAGCCTCAAGTTTTTTTTTTTTTTTTTTACAAATACATGTATACTAGTACTCAATTTTCACAGAGTATGAAGTTTGTCACTTGCCGAATTATTTTTCTACGAGTACTTGAAATTGAACATTTTTCATTTTTTTTACAGTATGTGACTTCTTATTCGGCGTCCCAATGTCCGGATGCTCCCAAAACTGGAATTGAGCTTCTGTGCCAACAAGCGATTACTTGTCAAATAGCGATTTTTTGTTTAAAATTCCACCAAATGCTTTTTTGATTTAATTAGCAATATTAGTAAAAAAAACTTGCTATATTAATAAATACCCTGCCTTTTTCTGCGAAATGGCTTTCAAAAATCGCATGCACCCACTCTAGCTGAAAAACTAATCTACCCAATTTTGCAAAATTTGGTAGGAAAGTCAGTTGTGGGTTACCTTGATACTAATTAGATTTGGGTGTGATTCGGGAAAAAAAAACCCTGCCTTTTTCTGCGAAATGACTTTCAAAAATCGCATACATCCACTCTAGCTGAAAAACTAATCTACCAAATTTTACAAAATTTGGTAGGAAAGTCGGGTGTGAAGTTTTTCCGAATCGTACCCAAACCTTTATACTTATTAGGTTTGGGTACGATCGGGAAAAAAAAAATAACCTGCCTTTTTCCCGAAATTGCCAATCTGAAATAAGACTATATGTATACTCAAATGTACCAATTAATTGCTTGTTTTGTACGCAATTTGTGACGCCGAAAGGAATTAGACCAACCCCATAGCTCTAGAACGAAACGTTATCGAGATATATATACAGGGTGATTATGAGCCAAATTTTACGAGGTGGTAGTATACAACAAACCAAGCATTTTCATCATAGTTTGCCGGATCGGAAATGAAACTTGAAGACATCAGTGGAGAAGTTATAAAATGACATTTAATGAACAACAATTATAGTAATGGCTCAAAAGAGCGACCGCCAACCTGAATGCACGTCTCACAGTGGCAATGGAGGGATTGGCAAACTCACTCGAACAGACCAGACATGTCGAGCACTTCTGCAGCAGCGGCCAAAATTCTGGTGACTAGTTGCTCTTCAGATTCAAGGGGAATGTCATAGACGAGACTCTTAAAATATCCCCATGAAAAGAAGCCAAGACATGACAGATCAGGCAGTTGTGGGGGCCAAGCTATGGGATTTCCTCGCCCAATCCATCGTCCCAGAAAAGTGACTTCCTTACCTCTCGCCCAATTATGAAAATTTGCATTTGGATTCTTCTTCCCCAGATAAAATTTGCATACTTGTTTTTTTTCTTCAACCAGAAAGTAATAGCCAGAATGATGCTTTTAAGTTTGCGGAGCAGCCGCTTCCCAATGAGTAAGCGCCCTGTAATGCCTTTACATTCCATTTTCGGGCCAATAAACTATGATGAACAATGATTGGTTTTGTGTATACTACCACCTCGTAAAGTTTGACTCATCTTTTTTAATGACCCTATATATATATTTATATATATATATATATATATATATATATATATATATATAGGATGGCCCATAAACATTGACCTTGGCGTTTATTCCTTAAATATTGATCTTAGACATATATAATAAATTATAAAGTTGCGTCAAAAAAGGGTACAGAATTTTATGAATAGATTAAAATTTTCAAGGGAATTAAATTTGAAGAAATACAAAATTAAAATTTTTATACGACCCCCCGTACAAAAACATTTCCTATGAGTAAAATGTGCCCCATATATTAATAAGGTGATGTACAAAATTTCAGCATTTTATCATAAAAAGTCCTAGAGATATGTTAAGTTGGTGAGGGATTAATCACAAATTAAAATGTAAATGTTTACAGCAAGACTGCAAATGACACAACTCAGAAATGAATCACAGGCAAATAATATCTGCCTCTTATCTTTAATGGATCTTTGGTATGGATGGAAAACATTTTGAACAAACTTTGCAATCTTTGTGTAAAGTTATTATTTCTACACACTGTAGATACTTTTGTACCAATAAATTATTATTTATGTAATCATTGTTTTCTTTCATAATTTGTCTATGACCCCCTGAATCGTGATCTGCTGACATAATTTTTCTCCTCTGAGAACCCATGTCGATGCATCGAAAAGTGGTTTACGTCAGCACTTTTGTCTTTTCATATCTCTGGGACTTTTAACACACTTACAACACATTTTAACGAACGACATACAAAAACTGCTCAAAACAAGAAATGGGAGAAATTACAAAACAAATTGTAATGAATAACTTGCAGAAACTGCTCAAAACAGCGACTGCCAACATGCATGCAGGCCTCACACCTGCGACGTAGTGATCGTCGTACATTGGCGAAAACATCAGACATTTCTTGTATAGCGGTAGCAGCAACAGAAAACCTGGCAACAAGGTCTTCACCGTAATCAACGAGGCAATCGTAGATGAGGCTTTTTATATGGGACCATAGGAAAAAATTCAGACAGAGATCGGGCGATTGTGCCGGTGAAGTGATGAAACCACTTTGACCAATTCATCAGCTTAGGAATGTTGCATCCAAGACGTTTTGCACAGCTATGCTGAAATGGGGTGACACTCTGTCATGTTGGAACCACATACGGATTTGGGCTTTGCTCCATTCCTGTCCTTAGCTCAGTACATGAAATGCAAGTCGGCCTTCTCCTGATTCGTGAAACAATCCATCCCTTCTGAAATCCAAGGTAGAACTGATGACGAGTGCGACAACAGGCGCTTAATACTTTCGCTGGACAGCGCTTAACCGCAGGCTTTACGACCATTCATTGTATGACGAAAAGTGCTTGTTTAGGTATGTTCTATCGCCCCTTAAAGTTTTGCCCCATCGTTTTAAATCGCACTGTATATACATTTTTTTCTTTCTTTTCACGTCGACTTTGAAAATATGTCCAACACATAAAAGAAAATTAAACTTTAATTTAATGAATTGTGAAAGAAAAAGTAAAAATGAATTTTTCATGTGCTGTCCACATCAGCTTATTTTAATGCGCTTTGTTTTGTTTAACAATGTATGACACACTTAGTGCCAAAAATAGTCATCTTTGAAAACCTCTTGGGGCGGGGAGCAATTTATTTCTGCTTTGTGGTCGATACTATAAATATGCTAAGTTTCAGCCTTCTAGTTCACAGGAGGACTTCTGGATGATCTAGAATGAAATTTTGAGTTCCCCTCCCTCGTCTTTTGCCCACCCTTGGGAGAGAAATTTGATATGTAGATTCTGTCCGATGATCGATACTACAAGTGTTCAAAGATTTAGCCTTCTAAGTCACCAGGTGATTCATGGAGGGTCAAAAAAGATTATTTTCACTGCTCCCGGGGGTTATCAGAAATCCGACTTCATTATATAAGTTTTGTCTTTTAGTTAGTATTATAAATGTGCAATGATTCGGTCTTCTAGAGGGTCTGACAAGACAAAAACCCTTTAGACTACTATATAGACTAAAATGGAATTATAATTTTTTAATTTGCTTTTTTAAAATTATTTTCGTCACGTTTTGCATTTGTTTAAATTTTACTTTTAAAATTAAATGTATTTGTACATATTAATTTAGAAGTGTTTAAATCACATTAATACAAATGGCAAATGTTCCATGGATGCTAATTATGATAAAAGAAATAATACCCCATAAGTAAAGTTTGGAAACCACTGCCTCATGTAAATGTTAAATCATGGAGTAATTATTAAATTCGTTATATAAAATATGTGAAGTTTAGATCTTGAGGCCATTATGGTGGAAGCACAGTAATAGTCAAGCCGAAAAATATTTCTATATTGAAATGTTTTCCATAATAGATATTTAGGACTTGGATGAGAGTTTTGTGTATGAAAAAGACAAGAAGATAATACTACAAAGGTTTGATGGCCACCGTTTTATGACTGAATCTGAAAATTGCAACCTTGTGCATTCTGAACTTAATTTTTATGAACTTAGAGCTAGTTGGCTGTATAATAAGAGTGACTTATTAGTTTAAAATTGTAATCCATAGCAAATTATCTTGCTGATAGTGCATTTGTTGGCTATTATTAAAAGCTTCATTTTATCTCTAATGTTTCCACACAATTTATTTTTGACATCTTCTCAAGTTTTCTTGCCAGCACAGTTATCGACTGTTTGGTGCTCAAAAGTGCTAACAAGCACGAAATTGATACTGGAAAAAATTCCAATTGAAAAGTTTAAATGTGGATATCCCCTTCCCCCTCTTGGATTGATAATGCAGGGCTTCCCAAAAGGGGGAGGAGGGAGCAGACATGATTCAATTGGGAGAGTTCGGACCCCTAATGGTTATTTTGGGGGTAATGGGGAAGACATGAAAATTCACGAAAAGGGAGAAATCAAATATTAAGGGGAGTCCACAATGTGTATGGACGGCCCTAGGTGAGGTTGATAGAAAAACAAAAAATACTCTCGCTATTAGTAGGTTACAGCCCCAGACTTCACTCGATGACTCTTCACGCTGCGCATCCAGTGGGCCGTAAGCAAGTATAAGGAATTTTAATAATTTACAACAGATTGCAGCACTAATTTTAACCTAAACCTAGCTGGCTAGGGAACGTTGATAGGGATCCTTACCAAGTTATCAAGACTCTCTAAAGCTAGCGGTCTAAGAAAAGAGAGTTTTCCATTCTATCTCTCGCTACTTCAAATCTTTAACCACAGATGGCAGCACTACAGTTTTCTTCCTGAATTGTATCTCGTTGATTGTCTTTCCATCCAAAGTATAGAGACTTGCGCTTGTCGAGTTTGACTCGACTCGTCATCGCCACAAAGAAAATTATCCATCCGAACTCTCAAGAGAAAAAAACATTGTCGAGCCGAGCTCTCAGTGAATACCTGACCCGTAATAGAATTGCATTTTAAAATTCTATTTAGTAAATTTTAAGTCTCTAGCGCATATGTACAATTTTATGCTGTTTGAAAACTCCGTTTATGCATTTATCCAGTTACGCTCATTTAAAACACAGAACAACAAAAAAAAACGTGATGAGGACATTTTTTAGAGATAGTTTTTATGGGTGGATCCGCAGCTTGAAAACTAAGGAGGAATTCGACCCGTAACTTGAATAATAGGGGAAGCCCGGTCCAATGCAGGACTCTAATCCAAAGCTGTGACCAATATTAAAATATATAGATAAATAGAATAATAGAGATATTAAAATTTATCGGAAAATATAAGTGTAAAATCAAATATAGATGGTTAAGTATTTTATTTCAAATATGTGCATGAGCAAAGTATTGTAATTCTAATAAAATGAGAGCTTATAGAATCTAAATGGAAGTTAAAAATATTTGCATTTCATTTATTCAATGAAACACCTATTCATTAAAGGAATTTTCCTTTGTTTAATTCTCGTCAGCAATAGTCACTAATGAAGGGTTTGACCCAGTGAAGTACTTGAAGGAATCAGGCATGCAAGAACGATTTTTTCGAATTTCTTCCTTGGATACGAGTAGTTTGACTTTAGAAGTCGCAATTCGTTTTTGTATAGACAAGTTTTGCATATTTAAGAGCTGGGTTGGAGGAGAGATCAATGGTAAACATTCATAGCAAGTTGAAATGGGCACTTTGTTACCGTCAAACCCCCTGTAGGGAAATTTAAGAAAAATCCTTACATGGCAGAAATGTTGCAGTTGGTAGCACGCTTAAAGAGCACTGAGAAGTTCGGTTTTAGCAGCTTGTTTTGAACTAAAATTAAGTCTAATACTCTAAAATTAGCCCCCGAACTAAAATGTGATATAGTTGGAGCCGCCCCCCTGGCATTTTTCCGCGCATGCGCCGCGACAAATTATGTATTGGTGGTCAGCAACGCAACGGCTCCTTCATGGGAACATTGCTCTAAAAAACCAGTGGGTTTACGGTTCAATGTTCCCTGACTTTCCTCGCATTTTAACGTCTAATGGATAACGATTGGGTCTATTCAATGTGTAGTTTGAGCAAGGCGCATTCGAGTCACACTAAAATATATAACTTTTATAACTCGTGTCAAGACGTCTTAGCTTGGTATGATTAAATTGACGCTGAAAATTAAGGTTTCAAATTGATTAAAAATTAAAACTTATAAATTTAATGTTGTAAAAATTTTTGAGAAATTTGCATATCCGTAGTGCACACACACAACACAGGCAAAACTTCAAAGAATGCCCTCTCCCAGGATACCGACATGTCGATAAAGAAAAAAAAAATGTTTCATGTGCTCGCTTTTTTTTCTTGCATCTATAAAACACTACTGACACATTTGCATGGATGCAGCAGGTTATATTTGTAGCAAATTTGGTATCATTGAGTTGGGTAGTTTTGGAAATATTGCAATGAAATTAATCTGTATTCGAGTTCTGCGTACGACACTGGTTGAATTTCAAAATTACGAGATTTCCATTCATGTAACGGGCTAACTTTGTACAAAATTTGGCTTAAATGGACTGATTAGTTTAGGAGAAAAACGGGTTGCAGAAATTCATAGAATACAAAGCACATCATAACACAGGCAAATAAAAACGTATTGTTTTTACACACATACAAATCGTGGGGTGCGGTAGCCCATTGGTTAGCGCGCTGGAGTTGCACTCGGTAGGCCCGGGTTCGATTCCAGCCGCTGCCAAAACTGCCGCCGTGTTCATGCGGAGTACGATCACGTTAAACATGTGGGTCCAAAAGTCCTTCCGAGAGGTTCGTGGTAGGGGAAGGAGGGTACGGTCCCTGTGGATGCCTCCCCCACTGGGTTCCGGTTTAAATTGAGTGGCACTTCCCGACCGTCCAAACACCTTACACCTTTCTGGTAGGTCAGACGGTCTGGGTTTCAACAACAACACATACAAATCGAACGGCCTGGGTTTTCAGCACATACAAATTTTGTCCCGGCCGTCCAATTAGTTGCTCGTGTCCTCTGGATGAGTCGGACGGTCTGGGTCTTCAACACATACAAAATTTGGTTTCAGTCGGTATTGTTTTAAATATATTTACAATTAGAAGGTATGCCCGTCTGACAGAATTCAAAATTTGACAAAATATTACCTTTCATTTGGCGTCATTTTTATCAATTTGACGACATTTTCGACATCCCGCCAAATTTGCCAAACGCCACGGACGGGCGAACCTAGAGAAATGGCTTTTTCTTGTAGCAGATATTTATATTCTTTACAAGATATTGAATTTTCATCGATTTGGTGACAGTTTCGTTAATTTTTGTGATATTTTGTTCAATTTTGAGACATTTTAAGAAACTCGCTAAAATTGTCGTCAAATGGTACAGTTGGACTGACAGACAAACGCTGCGGAAACATCATTACAACACTATCATCTTTCAGAACACAATTTATTGATTTGGCGTCATTTTAATCAATTTGGCGATATTTTTATCGATTTGCCGACATTTGATAAATTTGGCGACATTTTAAAAAGTTGCCAAATTTGTCGCCAAGTGGGATGGTTTGACGTGACAGACAAACGCTATCGAAACATCATTACAATACTATTCCTTTCAAAACGCAATTAATTTCATTGATTTGGCGTGATTTTTATCAATTTGGCGACATTTTCGCCAATTTCGCAACATTAAAAGAAGTTGGCGATATATCGCCAAATTCGTCGCCAAAATTTTCGCCAAGCGATACCCAGAGATAGATAAACAGACAGATAAATCAAGGTGTTTATATTATTAATATCACAAAAACTACATTTGCTCTTATTACCCCTCAACACACGCAAAATTTCGAAATAATTATGACATTGTTGTGTTATCTTCATGCGGCATATTTTTGCACCAAGTCTTCATTTGGTTCAGTAGTTTCGGATGAAACTCGGTTGCGTCGATTTTGCAACCAGCAGACGGATGGAAATTCTATAAAGCGTTTTCTATAATAAGCACTTCTGAAAACGTATAGATTTTTAATATGGCCGAAAAGTGTTTTCGACACTTAATTAATACTTTCTTAGCGAGGGAAGTAAAACTTAATTTAATATACATGTTTAGAGTGGCAATATATTGCTACAGTACGCATGTTCCTAGGATCAAAAACTAAGTAAATATTTTATTATTTTTCAAAACGATCCAAAACAAGAATTTATTATTTGCAGTATATTAAATCATATTAAAAGATATCACCACCGGTTTCAGAAGCTAAAAACGAGCTTCCTTTGTCAAGAGAGGAGAGCATATTGAGTAAAGGCAATTTGATTATTCAGCCATCTTTCTTTGATAAACTGCTGTCTCATTTCGAGATTATTTTGCTTCCAAAACTGGTTTAGAAGTTTTATGTATGTATATATATATTTACGTTGCTTATAATAAACAAATCTCTACTAATACTACAATTTGCCGCAGTTTTGTGTTATCCTATTTTGTTTTCTTTAAATATATCAAGTATGTTTACTTTTAATATTTTCGCCTTTCTTCGTGATAATCACGGGAATTTAGGCTGCTTCAAACCAAACTGACTTTCATAATTAAAAATTCCACTGATAGGGAGTGTTCCTCAAGTTTTGAATTGTGTGCTACAAACAACATCAGTAAACCGGTTGCGTGCTTCGTAGAGCTAAATTCCTCAAGAACGGCACTCACAACAAAAAACTTGTTATGTGCTTTATTTTTGCGAACCTCTACGGTGACGGACAAAATCCGCCATACCACACAGCCGGCTTCAAATTTATGGAAGATTGAACTCAGACATCACGAATCCACTCTGGCCATGTTTATAGCTCCCATGTTGGATAAGCTGTGAAGTCCCTTCTTTATCATATTATGTTGGAACCATAATATGATAAAGAAGGGACTTCACAGGTTAGAAGAGGTTACCTCCACGACGAACATGAACCTTGTACCGATACTAAGGAAGACCCCAGCCATGGGGACACTTTCAACGAAACCATTCACCAGACACGATTCGAAGAGCAATTGTCAAACAAAGATTCCAGTTGCCGACGGATTTGGGTGTTCGATGACAAAATCTGACCCTTTCCGCTCCCTTGAAGAGTTTGGTACTTGCAGCGGTGAAAGAAACGCACTTCATTAACCCCACTTACACTTTGGGAACCAAGATATTTGATCAACTCATTCATCCAGATTGATATGTCCCTTAGAGGAAGCTGGCCCATGGCTACAAATTCGAGGCTCATTCACTCTGAAAATAGCTTCCCCCCCCCCCCGAGGTGATATGGGGGTTCACAGTGCTGATTTTCTTTTTTCACTATGGATTCTATGGAGAACTTATGCAATTTTTTTCGCCAATGGAGTATGACTCTCCTGCTTACGCCTCTGCCATGCAGGACCACTCATATGACAGATAAACCAACGCCGTAATTATTTTAATACCACGGCATATTTCAAAAATATTCATTAGACTTTAATAGGCACGGCTTTAAAATTTTTCTAAGGCAGTGATCAAGAGCAGCCATTTCTCCTAAATAATCTACTTCCAAAAATCTCTTTTTCTACCTACCCCCACCTAATTTCTGCAGGAGGTAAAATCCGGGATTTTTCCCAGGTCAGGGATTCCAAAAAACTGAATTTCTTGATCTTTGATCCATGGTTAAGCTGGAGACGATGAGGAAATATAAGGATTAATGATAACTGTATAACACAAGAAAGGAGGTCTGGAGTGAAAATACTTCAGGGACCCAGAATTTCTCTGCCCTCATGAACAAAGCGATAAACAATAATATAGAACAAAAAATTATGAACAACACGTGAAGTGTTCTTGTTACCGTTGCTGCGATAGATTCGGTACTAAAGTGTTCTTTAACAAGTGCGAAAATAATGATGGTCGCTGTACTGAGAGTGTGATTCCAAACTAAGTTTAATTATTTATAATCAACAAATGACTCCAGATTCGGAAGATCTGTTGTTTCTAAATAGGTTCTGATCTCTTGGGCTCCTGTTTTTACACCCATGGCCATGAGTGGTTGGATATTTTAAGATGTCGTCCCGCTCTTTATTAAATAATATCGAATATTATAGAATAGATGATAAAATAAAAAATAGCGATAATATAATTTAATAAAATAATTTTATTTTCCTAGAATAAAATATTCGACCTAATACTTTTATCTGTTTCTAAGTAATGTGTCAAACGCTTTAGAATATTCAAATGCTATCGAAATAAAAAAATTCCACTTCATGAACTTCTCCCTTTTCCTTTATAAAACATAATACAATTGGCTCTTAATTATTTTATTGCATTCGAAATTCAATGTCTTTCGGCGGTCTTGCATTTGAGCGAAAACAGATGCTTCACATTTGGAAAAAACTTCGCCAACTCTGGCAACCCTTCAGAGAGCAATTCAGCTCTGACTTTGCGCGCTCGAATTTATTTTATCATTTCGTATCTGAAAGGAAGAACGTAACGTCCGGTCGGTTGCTTCCGAAGCTCATTTTTTCGTCGCTGGAATCTGGAAATGTTTTCTTTCTGATCCATCTGAAGGTATTTTTTCAAAACTATTTTTTTGTCATAGAATATGTCTTTATTTAGTTTCTGCAGAATTTTCCATATTTGCTTTCTTTGTGAAACAAATTTTTATTTTCATTGGATCTATTTTGCCGTTGGCAACGAATTTCTAATGCAGAGCAGACGACTTTTCAAATTCTTGTATTCTTAACACGTGATGTTTGTTGTGAAGTTGTGTTCAGGCATGGTATCGGGTTTTCTAAAGTTTTATGGAACGTTTTAAAAGTTTTTTTTTCTACGAATCAAATGTAATAGCTGTGAGTAAGTATATTTGTTCAAAGTTACCGTAATGCAATTAGTACTTTGCAATACAAAGTATGCTAAATGTAATATTTACAGCTTTGTTACTTCGTTTGTAAATTTAGTATCTACAAGATTAAAAAAAAAGTTAAATAAATGAGGTCGACACAAAACCACGATCAAACAAAACGAAAAATTTTACATTCATTTTAAATTGAATAGTCCACGAACATTGTTGTAAAACACGAAATTAACTCGTCGAACATAAAACATTTGTCTGACAAAGACCTCCATGCAAACAAATGTTCGATGCGATGCGAGTGTTTTGAAGAACAAACCAGTCTGCGCATCTCGACTACTAAAATTTGTTTTCATTTTCTATCACGTTTCATGAAACTTTTATCTTGTCTGTTGGCCATGTCCGCACAGTATCGAACACTTACCGGAGAAACAGTTTGCTTCGAACATTTTGTTTGGACCTGTGGGGGCACGGCCTAAAAGTAAGTCGATTTAAAGTTTAGTTATAGAAAATAACTTGTGAATTGGACATGAAATTTAAGATATTAGTATTTAATTCCATACGTGTCAATTCCTTGTATATTAATATTTCTTATTGTTAATTAATTTTATTTTAACCCCTATTTTGACCAATTATGTTTTAAACAGCAATATTTTTTGAATTGATTGAGATGTTTTTACTTTGTTGATAGTTACATAGTGCTGGATTTACCAATACTAGGACTAAGCTTTCGCTTACTAGCAAGATCTTAAACTTTTACGGTTATAGCAAGTGGTGCGTGCCCACTTAGGATCTCTAATACTTTAAAACAGGGGTGCCAAACTCAATGTTGTAAAATGCCAATTTTTCTTTCAACGTTCATCAGCGGGCCGGGATTCAATTAAACACTAATTTTATATAAAATATATGTTATTTAAATAAAATTAAATAATATTTTATATAAAATTAAAATGATATTAAATCATAACGGTTAAGAAACAGCGCGTTATTTCCAAGATCCAGGAACTTGACATCTTGTGACAAGAATACGTACTTGACAAGAACACGTACTTGTGACAGAGATAAGTGCATGTTAAATGGGTATCTGTAACCTTTACCTAAGTTTTTAATGTATAGAAAAACTATTCGTTAATTTCAAGTATTAGTAATTGAAGTCGCGGACTGCATCTAAATGTCCCGGGGGCAATATCTTTGGCATGCCTACTTTAAGTTTAAAGGCATCACAGGTTTTAAATGTATTTGTTTGAAAATGAAGACATGGATTTCAATTGCGGCGAATAGTGTATTTTTAATCGACCTTGAGGGATTTGGGGAATATTAGTCGAAAATAAACAGATTTATTGTTGACTAATATTTCCGAATTAGATTCCCATATAAATCCTCCATAATATGGCATTGTAATTCAAATTTATAATATACCCCTGATTACAATACACCCCAGATATTTCCTTAAATCCGCTCATGATTTTGGCGCGTATTGGTTGCCATTTCAAAAATAAATTCTATGGATGGAAACATTCATTAGTAAGCAACATGAAACATAATTGTAAACCAACCCATTTCAGAGGCAGATCTTCAAAAGAGACAGAACAGCCACGCTACCTATTAAATGCAAGAAACCGCCTGCCCACTGTCTTTTTGCTATGTATTCTCATTTCTAAAGAAGGAGGCTCAGTTTACCACTTAAACCGGTTGATACTCTTGCATTTTGTTTTACCACGTTTACTAACGAAGATATTTTTAACGGTAGTTTGTATGAACTATTAAGAAAAACGTGTTGTACTGTCATGGGTGCTCTTAGAGAAGGGGAGGGAGCCGCCTTCCTTACACATTCAAGGCCACAAAAGCTAGTCGACGCTGTAGAATTTTGAGCCCCCCCCCCCCCCCTTCAGGAAAAGTTCTATGGGCGTCTATATGCAGAGTGATGATTAAACTGATCTCGTTACATGGACCCTTTTCATTTGGAGTTTTGTGTGGAAACCCCAGGCCGTCCGACTCATCCAGAGGACTTAGAGTAGCAAAATGGACGACCGGGAAGTTGGAGTTTTGTGTGGAATTGTGAAAAATTCTTTTACAGTGTTCATCTTGTTCTAAGTTTAAAAAATGGATTTTTTCTTTTGTGTTTTCGTTTGTAAAGAATTTTTACAAAATTGAAAATTGTTTGAATGAATAACTTGAGAAATAGAAGGGAAGCTAATATATATATATATATATATACTGTGATTACTGATTCACACTCCTGCACTTTTGTATTTGTTATTTTAATTTATATATATATATATATATATATATATATATATATATATATATATATATATATATTAAAATATATATATATATATATCTGATGTGTCTCGCACATGACTTTCTCTACATAATGACTTTTCTTCTTTGCAAAATTGTGATGCACAAGATTGTGATGCACAATGTTTTTGGCATTGATTTAAATCCACATAAATTGAAATTGGGTGCTTTTGGCAACTTATTAGATGACGAAACAGAAATGACTTATTCATGCTCACGTGCGAAATCCCCATCAAAATGCAATTGAACTTTTAATTAATGTATGCCGTAAAATAAATAACTATTGGCGAATTCTTTAGCGTCAAAATATAAAACTATATTACAATACCTCTATCTGTCATTTCTCGTGAATAGAACAAACTGGATCCACAAAGTTGATGTTATGAGATTTGTTGTGTAATGTTGCATATGGAAAGTGAACTTATTTGATAATAAAGTACTTTTTTATATTCTGTATATTTTTTGATAAATTTTAGAAAACGGGCAATATATCGAGAACGGTTATGCTAGCGTTATAATTTTTCTGTTATTTGTTTTACAACGTTTAAAATGACTATTTATTCATTTATCATTAGTGAAGATCCTGATTTTTAATGACTTTTTTCAAAAATTCATTCAAAAAGTGGGGAAGTGGGTGGGTTTTCAGACATTCGATTGCATTTAAAATCACTAGAGTTTCAGTCTGTACTGATTGTAATAATCGTACCAAATTATTTTCGTTCGTTTGTTCGGATTTATTCGTTTGTGAGATATCGTGTCTCACAGATTCACGGACACACACCACATACTAACATGCATACACACTCATCGCCTTAAAAACTTTCGACCCAAGTTCAGGCCTCATAGATACTTGAAACGTGTTCTCCCGTCGACAACTCGAATTTAAATTTTCGACCCTGTCATGATATATATATTCCCTGTACTATACTATATGCATGTAGGGAAAATAAAACTAAGTTTTGTATTCTGATGCTGATTACTATAGATGTAGTTCTGAACAATATAGAATAGGAATATATGAGATGGTCGAGTGGAAACTCATTCTAGATATTTTTAGATATTTTTTGTACTAGATAGTCAAGGTTGTCATGTAACCAATTTAATGCTCAAAACCCTAGTAGCATACTAATATTGTACATCTTGGCGTTTTATTAAATACTTCCAACTAGAAAATGTAGACGACGTTGTTTGGGAGTTAAAGCAAGGTAATTATACAAAATAAAAATCTGTGTACATCGGCGCAACGGGCGTAGACCCCCCCCCCCCCCCCCAAAAAAAAAAAAAAAAAAAAAAAAAATTCGCAAAACCAAAATCATTCACTTGCGATGATTTACATTCTACGTTAAAATCTAAGTTCAGAATCATTCTCCCGACACAAATATATGAAAATACATTAAATCTAAAAAAAAATCCTTTAAACCCAAAATTTATTGCCATCTCAACGAATTTTCATCCAATGTCAGTCAAATTTTAGCATAATATTCATAATGATAATATAATACCAAATTAAAAATATTAGGAGAACATTTTTTTAAATTCGCAAGGTTAGAAAACGTCGGGAAAACGCAGTATAACGCTAATAGATCGCATTAATTCTCAAAAGTGTAAGTGTCCGCAAATCAGTGTCGATCCGCTATAAAGTCTACGAAAATTGAAGACATTGTTGGCTTAAAACATTATAATAAATAAACGGATGGGTTTATGAATTGTTTTTTCTGGAATGGTCTGTGATATTTTAAGAAGTTACTAAGATAAAAGTGAACGTTGGATGACGCATCAATTTTAATATATCGTATTATAAAAATCGGAGAGGTTTAAAACGTACGAAAAGTATATGTTTTTTTAAAAATACATTAAAATTTGTCAATTCATTGTATGGACTCCGTTCAAAGTTTGTTTGAAAGATAATTTTCCAATGATATAAAGATGGAAACGCTGTGGTAATACTTTAGGTCGCTAAGGGATCAATTTGTGCAAATATCGGCTTAAATCAGGGTAAAACATAAAATAACTGAAAATTTAATTCGAAATTAAAAAAGATAACACCGAGATGCACCTATTTGGATCATGGAGTACCTGTGTCTGTGTACCAAATTTCATCGTACGACGCTTATATTTCCCGCTACAGACCACTCACAGACTTTCTTCATTATGTAGGACGTAGCGCCAATATTGGGGATTCATTATCTGCCGATATTGGCTAGACATCGGCATCGCAATATTATGCCAATATTGGCATTACATTGGAAATATGTCTGATATTTGGAATATATTGGCAATTCATGTTATCTAAATGTTGGGTATATATATTGACATATTATTGGGTATAAATGGCCAGTCAACATTGGGTTGTAAATTACCAGCCAAATAGGAACAATTATTGTCAAAATGTTCACATTTTCATATTGTCCCAATATTGGGATCATATTGGCTGCCATACTATGGCATGCTACTATAGGGAAGCGTATGAAAGTTCATTTTCTATGGGAAAAAAAATTTTGCTTTTCCCTTCTGTTCTAAGGGTGATGAGGCTAACGTTGGTTCTCTGGAATAAAACCCCATCTCTTTGTCTGTATGTCTGTCACTCACACACAGATACACAAACACACACACAAAACAAATAAATAAATAAAATAAAATATAAAATCAAGAAGTTTTCTGAAATTTGTATATATTTCTCACGAAGTTCCCATATAAGTTCGCAAAATTGCGGCAAATAACACGTTTGCTTACTGCCAATGTAATTAACGGTTATTCTTATTCTATGCTGATAAGTATATAATAAACTTGAAACCGGTCCATGGATACTGTTATGTGCAATGGGAGTGTCTTCCTCATCTCCCAACGTTTTCCCTCACACAGAAACGTCCTTAACCCTGAATGTAGCACGTGCGCGTGTCTCACTGCTATCTTGACGTTAACGAGCCCATGATGTCATCACTTTCAAAAGCATCTTTCAGCAAAGGCCTTCTCTGTTGACCGGACGGAAGGAAAAAGTGAGATAAGGGGTACAAAAAAGCTCCTTTTCCGTCCTTTTTTTTATTTCACGAACTCGGCAAATCAGCAGAGTATCAACATCTCGTGCTTACTTGTTTTGGGTAGTACAAACAAACTTGATCGTGATCAGTTGGAAAAAAATTTTTTTTTTTTTTGCTGCACGCGTAATTGATTCATCATACTCGCAAAACCCGCCTGTAGGAGGTGTTCCCAATATTTGGATTGCGCTTCCAATGCGGATAACTTCATCTATGGACCGGTTTCTTCGCTTCTTATTCGTTTGTTAATATGTTATAGCCATGACCACCTTAACCCTGTCCTGGGCACCTGGCCAAAAATTAATTTTAGGGCATTATAAAACTTAACTTTTATCGTAAAAAATGTGCCTTGGGCACGAAAGATGATCCCTCAGCATTTGTCTGCTTTGCCTATCGTCAAAAACGGCCCTAGTTATAGCCGATACCCGCAATGGCAGCAAGGAAACTTGCTACATGCAACAATTTTACGAACCCCAAGGGCGCGGTAGCTCACTAGTCAGCGCGCGGGAATTGCACTCGGTAGACCCGGGTTTGATTCCCTCCGCTGGAAAAAGAAAAAAACTGCCGCCGTGTTCACGCGGAGTACGATTACGCTAAACATGTGAGTCCGTAAGTCCTCAGGGGTGCGGAACTAATCCTGTAAAACCGAGAGGTAGGCCAGGTCCGCACTGCTGCCTCCAAGCCCTGGTCTTTGAACCCCAAGGGCGCGGGAATTGCACTCGGTAGACCCGGGTTCAATTCCCTTCGCCGCCAAAAACTGCCGCCGTGTTCACGCGGAGTACGATCACGTTAAATATGTGGGTCCGCAAGTCCTCAGGGGTGCGGAACTAAACCTGTAAACTGAGAGGTAGGCCAGTGTCGCATGGTAAACCCATGATCCAATATTTTCGGGAGTGCGATCTAGAGTTTACGTATTTATTTTGGGGGTCAGCCTTTTCGTTGGGCCATCTGCACTCCGAAGAAATAGAAAACAGGATGTCGGTTAGTGTTCTTTGGATATCACTTTTTCACCGAAAGATTTAACGTTTGTCCGTTACGGACGGATCATAGGTCTGGCGGGCTGTTTGAATTAGTGGGTGAAAGCATATTAGTTTCGTAGGGGCTTGAGAAGGGGCTTTTTTGTTTCTGGAGGTCTAAAGCCAATGGTGATGCTTTGGGGTCAAGGGGTTAAGACCCAGAATCCAATGAGATAGTTGTATGCGCCTTAGGGGCGTGTTTTAAAATCTTGGAGAGAGAGTTTTTCAGAATTTAAAAAAGGAGCGTGGAGAATGATCTGGGACTCGAGGGCGAGAAGTAGCTCCTTTTTTTTAAGTACGTTTAATTCTGAAGGATGAAAGCCCGCAACTCTGCCAGCGATGTTGGTGAGTTACCCATTTGGACCTTTTGCCTATTTTGTATTTGTTCGACCTCTCTCTCCGTTTTTATGATGATTAAATATAACTTAGGATAGTGAATCTTAATTTTAATTACCATCTTTCACATTTTAGTCTGTGAGACTATATATACTTTTGTATTTGTTTATTTTAAATTGGTATTCATCCCATTTGGAATATGGGAAGTTGTGTTTTAAATATTTTAAATCAATATGGTGTAAATATTTATATAGTGTAAATAAATTAATGTTTGTATATACACACGGCCTTTTTTTTCTTCGCGCTCTTACCGGGCGTATCCTAAAAGAGGTAGTTACCTCGGGACAGCCAGGTCCACACTGCTGTCTCCGAACCCTCTATGCAGATCGACAAATTTACTTCTTACACGTAACCAGCTTCAAATTTAATATTGACCCCAGTCAGCAAAGTTTAAGCTTATGTTCACAGAATCCATCTAAAAGTGGCATTCCCGAAGTTAGGACCTCGATCCCATTACAGAATTGAGCTCAATCTTAAAGAAATTTGAAGCCGACAGCGCGATGAAACTAAATTTGACGATTCCGTCAAATTTAGTCTCGCACATCTTTTCAGACATCGAAAATCCTACATTGGAGCCCAACTTACATGTCTGAATTGTGTGAAAAGAATTTTATTAAGATTTTCCCTCTGCTTGTAGCAATTAACAGTTTGATTATATATATATATATATATATATATATATATAATATATAATAATATAAGTTTGAAAATCCAATGAACGAAAAGTAAGAAGATGTAACACGATAAACCTAACTTTTTAAAACACCCACAGAATAAAATATAATACAGCAAATCATCAATCAAATGGATAAAAAATACAAAACACAAGCTATCAAGTTACAGAAAATCAACCAAATTAAAAGGTATGGAAACAAAAAAAGAAAAACTTAAACTAAATTCAACTATCTAACTGGCTTACAAAACAAAAGTAAAAATCAACTAATCCTCAAGCAAATGGAAAAAAAAATAAATAAAATAAATATCGAATCAACAAGTCAACGAAAAATATATAATACAAAGGTATGGAATCGAAATAAGTATAACAAACGAAATCAAGCACAAACGCCATACACGTGGACGAGGCTCTAAGCCTAAATCATGAATTGTTAACCTCTACAAAAATCTAATCATGTCCAAGTTTTTTGTAGAAGCAAACACAAAAATGTATGTTTCTGAAGAAATAGATAGATTATATCTATAAACTATTTCTACTTGGACGACATACATAAAGAAGGAATAAAAAAGAAAAAATGAATACCTGGAAAAAGCACAGCGTATGTACAATCATATTACATATATTATTTTATATATATATATATATATATATATATATATATATATATATATATATATATATATATATATATATATATATATATATATATATATATATATATATATATAAATAAAGATTCATAAATACCGAAGCAAACTAAAAGAGTTAAGTATACTTAGCAAGTATGAAAAGTTAGATATACTAAAGGTATTAAAGTAATAAAGTAAGACGATGCAAAAGTAGACAGAGTTTATATACATATTATCTATATCTGTCTTCAGAAACAATCTTTTATTGTTCATTTTGAATAGATACTTGGATCTGAAGAAGAATTTGTTCAAAATGAACAACTTTTTAAGCCTAGTGCTTATCCACGTGTATGCCTATAATGCTTGGTTATTTTTTGTTTTTCAATTTTTGAATTCTCACCATTTATATATGTTGATTATATTTAGCTTGATGACTGGATATATACATTTTATTCTCCTCTTGTTTGATGATTCTCTATTTTTTTACATCCTTTTATTATGTTGTTGGCATTTATTACATTAAGGTTTTATGAGTTACAACTTCTCTCTTTTTTATCATTGGATTTTCATATATATATATATATATATATATATATGCGCGGCCCGAAATGTTCCAGACTTAGCGTCCGAGCCCGGCACAAAAATTACTAAGAGAAATGTGCTGATTACGGTTATGATACACCCCATGAAGACAGTGTGTTACACAGGAACTTTCACAAACATGATTCAATTAAGCGGCAGCCACGGTAGCGGGAATTTTAATTCTGTGACTAACTTTTATGATTTCACCACGAAGAAAATGTTACGATATTTATATAGTGGTGGATTTGTTATGGGGAAGCTAATGAAGCTTAAACTTCAAGCCCCGGAGGCTTCTCCAGCAGAATAATTTAGTGTTGTTGCTGTTGTTGAAACCCAGACCGTCCGACCTACCAGAAAGGTGTAAGGTAACCGTTTGGACGGCCGGGAAATGCCACCCAATTTAGACCGAAGCACAGTGGGGGAGGCATCCACAGGGACCGTACCCTTCTTCCCCTACCACCAACCTCTCGGAAGGACTTTCGGACCCACATGTTTAACGTGATCGTACTCCGCATGAACACGACGGCAGTTGTGGCAGCGTGCAAATCCAGCGCGCAAACCACCGGTCTACCGCGCCCGAAAAGTTCCAACAGCACGCGGTGTTCCCAGGTGGTCACTCACCCAAGTACTAACCGCGCCCGATGCTGCTTGACTTCGGTGATCTAACGAGAACCGGTGTTTTCAGCACGGTAGGGCTGTTGGTTATGGATAATTTAGTGTAAAATATATCTAGAATTACATAAGATAATACAGTAAGTAAAACTGCTGCTTGTGAAAGAATTTAACTTTCTAAAACGTATTTGAAGAAAGCAGGCATATAAAATATTAGGTGACTACAATTGTTTCAAGCGTTTTTCAGTCCTCTTTTTGAGGAGCCAGCCTTTTTCCTGAGGATGAGGGATGAAGGCCGGGTAATGTGGGCTGCACATGACTTTTCTTAAATTCATTTTATCTTCCTCCATAATGCATTAAATTGAGTTTAATTGCTCAAAATAACACAGGTACTCATTTGAAATGACACAAAATTTGAAGTTTCAGTTCAATTTTGTTTTGATTTTTCAAATGACAGCATGTCTCAAATGCCAAACAACTTAAACATCTCGATAACGGTTAATCCTAGAAAAACGGAATTGACTTTATTCTTTCCTTCAAAATTCCTTATTCTTCCTTATTATTCCTTTCATTCTATTCTTCAAAAATTACATATGAAACCTGCATTTAATGAATGCATTTAAGTATAATTATTTTTTAATTTCAGATTTTGACTACTTTTGCAACATTAAAAAATGCTGGTATATTTTGGTATATTTTTCACAAATTGTGCCAAAATTTATCAGTACTGGGGTATCCTACGAACATGCTACCAAATCTTGTGAAATTGTGTACAATAGTTCTTGAGCTAAAACATATTGCAGAGAGAGAGATACACACACACAGACGTCGCGTTAAAAATGGTGGATTCGTGTTCTAGAGTGCCCTAAACACGTAGATTCATCGAAAATTTGAGCTCCAATTTTCGACCCTGTTCCAATACTTTCCCTACATATTACCACTATTGTAGGAAAGGTTTAATACCCCACCTGGTGGTGACGTTAGTGAAGTACATCTGGCAAGAACACATCTGAAGTACATCTGAAGTACAAATTGTCAGCTCGCACCTGATCCGAATCTGCAGCATCTGGCCCTAATACGCGACCCGCAATGGAGTTGTATTTCGAAATTCTATTCAGTACTATATTTTAAATCTCTAACGCATATGCACAATTTTACGTTGTTGTTTACAGTTTATAACCTTCGTTTACGTATTTATCCAGTTACTATCATAGAAAGAAAAAAAAGTAATTATGTACATCTCTTAAAAATAATTTTTGCGTGTACCTGACTAACAGCTTAAAAAGTAAAGGAAACCTAACCCGTGAATTGAAAAATGAAGGAAGCCCCACTCGCAAAGTGGGTAACCTGCGGTACCCGACCCGATGAAGAAATCCACCCGAATAACATTTAACGATGGCGCTATTACTAACCACTCTATGGGAGTTTTCTTTCCGACCACTCTATATGAGTTATCTTTCCAACCACCCAATAAGAGTTTTCGTTCCATCCACCTTATATGAGTTTTCTTTCCAATCACCCTGTGCGAGTTTTTTCCAACCACCCTATATGAGTTTTCTTTCAAACCAACCTATATGGGCTATCTTTCCAACCACTCCATGTAAGTTTTTTCCAACCACCCTATATGAATTTTCTTTCAAATCAACCTATGTGAGTTTTTTTTCCAACCACCCTATATGAGTTTTCATTCCAGCCACCCTATATAAGTTTTCTTTCAAATCAACCTACATGGGTTATCTTTCCAACCACCCTATATGAGTTATTTTACAACCACACTATGAGTTTTTTCCAATCACCCTATGAGTTTTTTCCAACCACCCTATATGAGTTTTCTTTCAAATCAACCTATATGGGTTATCTTTCCAACCACCCTATATGAGTTTTCATTCCAGCCACCCTATATAAGTTTTCATTCCAGCCACCCTATATGAGTTTTTTTCCAACCACCCTATATGAGTTTTCTTTCAAATCAACCTACATGGTTTATCTTTCCAACCACCCTATATCAGTTATTTTACATCCACACTACGAGTTTTTTTACAACCACCCTATATGAATTTGCTTTCAAATCAACCTATATGGGTTATCTTTCCAACCACCCTATATGAGTTTTTTTCCCAACCACCTTATATGAGTTTCCTTTCCGACAACCATGAGATTTCTTTCCACCCTTTCTGATATCCGCCGCACTGTCATCCTCTCCTGTTTATTGAAATTTGTGCTGGTGAGCATTAAACAGCAGGAGGAGGACACCGGAGCGTGGGAATCGAAGAAAACGGAGAGAAAATTCATCACTACCATGTAAGTGAAAAAAAAGAGAGTGAATAAAAGCAAAAAATGTCTTGCATGAGAAGATAGATGCGAAAGTCTCTCTGAAACATGGCACAAACATTTCAATTCCTTTAATTGCCTTTGCCGAGGAAGGAGCTTGTCGCCTCCATGTTAAGTTCAGGGCCTGCGTTGTGTTTATTGGAGTTTTAGGAAATTGCTGAACACGATGCTGATGCATTCATTTATCGATTCAGTGCTGGAGATCTGTATCGATGCACAGCCTTTTCACGAGATTGAATTACCGCACTGAATTTTTGTGAGGACTAAATTGCGAATGGTCGCTAAGTGTAATTTATTTCATAAGGTTTTGCGATTTCGATTTATTTAATATCTGTAACGTGTGTCTTCACATGAGTTTATTATTTATAATATTCTATAGATTTTTACGTCATTTATATCAGAGTAAAAAGAAAAAAGAAAATGTATCGTTTTATGTAAATATTAACTAAATATACAGGATTTCTAGGAAAATACTTAAACATCTCAATAATTGTGTAAGGAAAGATCCTTAAGTGTACACGTTAGGTATATCAATAAAAAAAGTGACCATAGCCACCTAGACCATGTCCGATCGATTAAAAGTGATTGCAACACCCCTAGCGGAGAGTTAAAACAGTTAGGATAACAAACTCGGCAAAAGGAAGAGAAAAAGCTAATTACAGAATTGTAGAGTATTGCCTAATAAAAAGAAAACTGTATCAGGAGGCATTTATTTAACACAATAGGGTTATTGGTGAATGTCTGTCTTATTCAGAAATGCTAAAATAAATGAATAAAAAAAAACACTTACATGCACAGGAATCTAATGTACATCTTGTTCAAAATACCCTCCATCAGCAACAATGCACTTTTAAATTCAAAAGAGAACTTTGATAAGCATTGCAGGTGTCACCGTGTTAGAGGTTCTGATGATACACATTTTTGATAGGTATTTATTGCCTTCCATATACGCGTTACTGGTATCAATTCCCACTCATAATACAATGCTTTATAACTTTGTAATTGACTTTTTTCGTCTATTTGGCCTTATATTATTACTGCGTTCGTTATCCTAATTTTTCGAATTCTCCACTAGAGGCGCTGCAATCCTATTTATTCGATCGGCCGTAATCGAACTTTACATCGATCGGTCACTTTACTATAGATAGACCTAAGGTGTACACTCATGTGGACCCAGTGCTTCTTTCAGGACATTTTTACCGGGGGGGGGGGGACGAAAGAAACTTTGGGGGTGGGGAAGTTTTCTATTTGCCATGTATAAATATATCTAAATGCTGTCATATAAATAGAAACTAGGTTAACACAAAATGTCTCTGGGGTGGGGGCACCCCCTCTGATGTATGCCTGAAAGGAACATTGCATAACTCTTTCTTTACAGGCAACATGTTATTCAAACCGATACATCGATACTTTCAACTGATTTGTGTACTAATTCACGATCTCTGTGTATGTATGTCTATGAGATGTGAGAACGATCATCGGAGAACGATCATCGGATATGGATTTAGCATTACATTTTGAAGGGGGGTAGTGGGGTTCGCGGATTTCCGCTTCCAGTTCTGGAGATGTCGCTTTCGGTTTCTCCGAAATTCACCGGACTTTACGCAAAGAGAAAAGCATAAAAATGCTTAACAGTTCCGTTGAAAATGAATTGTACAAATCGCTTGCCACAGGGCCGCAGCCAGAGACCAAATTGAAGAGGGGCTGGGGGGAGGAATTCAAGGGGAGATCAACAGTCTTAAAGGAGAGGCTCACCAAAAACACGATTAGCATTTATAAACCATAATAGTTACAATTATATATTTCAATTCATATAAATTATTAACAAACAATTCCATATTTATATTTGTAAGTTAAGAGCTGGTTATTAATATCCTTATAGCTACTATTATACATCAGTATCAATAATTACAATTGATTTTAATGTAAGCATTAACTGGAAATAAAACTGTTAATAATTTGTAGAAATATTCTGAAAGTTAATACAAGTTAATGCTTAATAGTAACTCTTACTTATACTTCTCAGTTGATTTTGACTCTTTGTGTGAATGTATAACAGTGAACAACAATAATACAAAAACATTCTAAATACTATTGTCATAATTTTTAAATATTTTTAAATTAAATATGTAAATAAATTGATCATTAGTATAATCACAAATTCAGCTAAATTAAAAAATCTTTTAAACGAAGTAATGTTTAACATTACATTCGAAGTAATGTATAAAACAATCTCAAATTTTTTATGCAAAATTTGAATGATATTTTATATGAAATTTCATATCATTACTAAAAATTTAATATTTTTATCAGGGGTGCTGAGTATACACCTCTTTGGGGGGCTTAGCCCCCCTGCCTGGCTACAGCCCTGGCTTGCCACCCTATGAAAGGCTCCTTCATAAAATTGTTGTTGCAATATGAATTATTAAAAATTTCAGAATTTTATAGTATTATATATCCTATGAAGAAAGAGTGATAATTCTCGGGATATGGATAAAAAAGTAAAGCATGTAGTGCAGACAATCATTAATGAACTTGTTCGCAATGTAAAATGCAGTGCAAATAAAGATAAACGAGCATACGTCTATTTCAGAAAGAATTCCTTCTTCAGTGCCCCAAGTATGGACATGAGCGCCCAAGACTGTCGGTCAAATTGAAAATGACTTAACGAAGGTTTGCAATATAGTAGCGCCATCTAGTATGACAAAGGGGATGTAAAACTAGAAAAATTAGAAAAAACAAGAAAATATGAACATGAGAGACAAAGTAAAATGCAGTGAATGTTTGCTATTTATACTTATATTTACTTTTTTTCCGTATATATTTTTTAAGTTTTATTTTTCTTTTGTTACGCTAGGTGGGGCTATAATATCGAGATCTGTCATTTAGCTATTTTCAGTTTGACCGACATAGTCTTACGCGTATTTGGGCGTTCAGGTCCAGACTTGCTGCTCTGCAGAAGGAAATCCAAATGATTTTCGAAACGTAAATATGCTCATTTATTTTTATTTGCGCTGAATTTTACGTTGTAAATCAGTTCGGGATTGATAGTGCTGAATTAAAAAGTAGGAGAAGACGATAGTTTGATCTACACAATGCATGTAAATGCTATTAAAATAGTATATATTAACGCATTATTCTCGACTACAGCCTTTTTAAATCTTGTAGTAGAGGACCAGGAGAGGGTAGCCTCGTTGCTTATGGGCGGCGTAATCTTTTGGATTTGACCTAGCATTTTCTAAGGGGCTTAGCAACAACACCATGTATTAACACAAATCAAATTCGCCAGAGTGGCCGGCCTGTTGTCAAACAGGAAAAATAAATCTTAGAATTATTTGCGTAGATAAGCTAGAGAAAGGCTTCGATAATTTTGTGTTTATTTTAGTTATGTTTTATTTATTCATTCATTTATTTATTTTGGATGGCTGGATATCATACAGTTTTGATAGATTAGTAGAATACAGTTTATTTTGTCCGTATTAGACCATAAACGACGAATGTATCTACGATAAAACGTTTGCAGTTATTCCACCGGGCGGTCGGCGCAAGCCATAAGCTCATGTTTTCGTATAGCGCAGATATCGATGCATAGATGTATGTCTCAGATCTGAAATTAAAATTTTTACACTTTTCTACTAGAATTGTTTTATAATCCAGCTTAAAGGCTTACCAGCTTAATATATATTCAGAAGAAAAATTACAATCCCTTTTGTGGAAAGTTTTGAATAAAGCACGTTAACTCATGATGTTCTTATCTAATCTACAGTATTTGAGAAGTTTCCAAAACTCACCAAATTAGCGATCTCTTGTCAAATTCTTCGTTAAGATTACTACATTTGTCGCAAAGGTCACGTGTTTTTGATGATTTATTTTGTACCCCGCGTCCTAAGATCTTTCATATAGAAAAGAATATTCAAGGAATTTTTTTTATAAATTTAAGAAAATAAAAATTCTGTTGTAAACGAAAGTCTATAAAAAAAAATCTGATGTGGGCAACATATGACTTTCCTTATATAATGCAATGCATTTACTACTTTTACAGTTTAAAAAAATGTTATTCTTATATAGATACTTATATTCTTTCCAAGATATTGAATTTTCATCAATTAGTCGTCATTTTCATTGATTTAGCACCATTTTTATTAATTTGGCGAGATTTTTGTTAATTTGGCAACAATTAAAAATGTCGCCAAGTTAGCGACATTCAGCCAAATTCGTCACCAAAATCTCGCCAAGCGTTATGGACAGAGAAATAAGTTATTCTTGCAACAGATAAATGACTATTGGCGTTCAAACACAAAAGTATTACTCAAAGTATCTTTTTTCATGAATAGAACGAGCTAGATCCACGAGAATGATGTCACCAAATTTATCGCATGGTATTACATATGAAAAGTGAACATGTTTCTCAATAGGAAATATTTCTTTTTTTTTATTTTATATAACTTTTTGATAATTTTTTAGAAAAATGTGCAATATCTCGAGAACGATTCATGTTAGCGTTCTAAAATTTATGTCAATCAGTTTCTAATGAAAAATTACATAAGAAATCTCTATTTGCGTAACTTTATTAGCGGTTTTGAGTTTTTGACGATTTTTTCAAAATTTCACTCGAAAATTTAGGGGGTTCTGAAAATTCGATTGTGTATAAAAACGATAGGCTTCCAGTGTTTACGGATTGTGGTTTTTGTACCAAATTTCGTTCGAATGGGTCCATTTGTTCGTCAGTTATCGTCTCCACAGACTCACTGACACACACACACACAGACATCACTTTCGAAAACTCGAATTCGAATTTTCGACCCTGTCACAATGTTTTCCTTATACATTGTGTATATAAGGAAAGTAATATATTTTTCACTCGGAAACTAATTATGAAACAAATGAAGATAATCAGTATAGGATATGAATGTACGAGGAAGTCAAGAATTTTAAAACCACTACTTAGAATCCTAGAATATAAATAAGGATTTCGAATTTTGTACAAAGAAGAGATTTGCTAATGTACTTATCATATAGAGCAGCTCTCCTGTCGTAAAATCCGCAGTCCTTTTAGCGAAATAACCCTCTCTCCGGTTTATTGTATCCTACTTTATGGCGAGATAGCTGCCATGTCCGGGCTATGGCACGGCTTGGATACGATTACTATGTCGGAATCGATTAATCATTTCGGATGGGTTGCCATGGTGACGATTTGGAATAAAGAACTTTATTACAACGAGAATTAGCAATGCCATTCTTCGCGCTAACACTCGTATGCTGCACCTGTGGATATTTAATTTCGCATTCAAATGGATTATTGTTTCACGTCTGGAACCTGTTAATAAGAATTTCATTTTATTGGGTAATTTCGTCGATATATTTTTCATTTCACAGCATGAAAGGGATGCGTGATTTTAATTAATTTATATGTTATGTTGACCATGTAAGATTTTACTATGACACGTATCTATTTTCAACATGCAAATGTGCAGTGGAGACAAACAAGAAGATCGTATAAACGAAAATCGTTAGATCGTTAATCGAAGATCGTTATAAACAAGCAGATTGTATTCTCAACATTTTGCTTTTATTCGTATCAAGCTCTTTGATGAACAATAAATATTATTCTCTGTACAAAATTTTTTATAAAGCTACATAACTCGAGAAAATTCACGACCACACTATTAAATTATCAAATTTTCCCAAACGTGTTAAAAGTCGCCCAGTTAACGACATATCGCCAAGGTCACGTGACTCCTACTTTCCCATAGTAAAACAATTGGCAACTATAAAAGTTGTTTTTCTGCATGTATATATCTAAGACAGTTGTACTGGGGCTCCACCAAAAAAAATGACATAATAGAACTTAAATTTAAAAAATATTTATTTAACTTCCCAATAGAAACACACGAACATATATATTAATTACTGATTAACATTTTATCTTTGAAAAGAATAGTATATTGCAAATACACAAAAATTGTACCACCTCCTTTGAATTTGGTGAGCTTATTGCATTTAAATTTTTTTTATTCTATTGGGAAAGACTTAAAAAAAAAATGCACATACCTTTAACTTCTACAACAATGCTAATCATTACATTGAATTTCAAGTACATGGCAATAGGGCCAAATTTTTCATTATCCCAAAACTGCTTTCACATTACTCTCTCATTATCCAACAACCCCCCAATGTCCTCTGTCTTCACTGTGTTGAAGACCCAGACCGTCCGACTCGTCCAAAGGACTATGAGCAACTATTTGGACGGCCGGTGTCTTCACTGTGTGTACTTTTTCGTTTTATACTACTACTAATATATTTCTTTTCCGATTAAGATGAGTACCTCCTGCATTTTCTTAAATCAATCACACATTACTTTCCTCAAATGCCGCCGTGTTCATGCGGAGAACGATCACGTTAAACATGTGGGTCCGTAAGTCCTTCCGAGAGGTTGGTGGTAGGGGAAGGAGGGTACGGTCCCTGTGGATGCCTCCCCCACTGGGTTCCGGTCTAAATTGGGTGGCACTTCCCGGCCGTTCATACAGTTACCTTACACCTTTCTGGTAGGTCGGACGGTCTGGGTCTCAACAACAACACATTACTTTCCTTATACACATATAATGTATAAGGAAAGTATTGTGACGGTATCGATCGAAAATTCGAATTCGAGTTTTCGGCGGGAGAGTACATTTCAAGCGTTCCTGATCACGAAATCGAGTGAAATTTTGAAAAATTCATCAAAAAATCAAAATCTTCAATAAAGTTACGCAAATAGACATTTCTTATGTAATTTTTCCTTAGAAAACGATTGACATAAACTTTAGAACGCTAGCATGAACCATTCTCGAGATATTGTACATTTTTCAAATAAATGTATAAAAAAATCCCATAAATTAAAAAAAAAAATCTTAACTGTTGAGAAACATGTTCACTTTTCATATGTAATATCATGCGATAAATTGAGTGGCATCATTCTCGTGGATCTAGCTCGTTCCATTCACGAGAAAAGATACTTTGAGTAATACTTTTGCATTTGAACGCCAATAGTCATTTATCTGCTATAAGAATAACTCATTTCTCCGTCCATAACGCTTGGCGAGATTTTGGCGACGAATTTGATGGAATGTCGCCAACTTGGCGACGTTTCTAAATGTTGCCAAATTAACGAAAATCTCGCCAAATGGATAAAAATGACGCTAAATCAATGAAAATGCCGACTAATTGACGAAATGTCAATATATTGGAAAGAATATAAGTATCCACTATAAGAATAGCTTATTTTCTTTTACTGTAAAAGTAGTAAATTCATTGCATTATATAAGGAAAGTCATGTGGTGTCCACATCAGATTTTTTTGGTATTATATTTATCTATCGTATTTTAAACGATTTTTTGTTTCTTTCTGGGTTCCCCAAAAATGCCTTTTAAGTGGCCAATATTCTTTAAAGGGGTCTCTACCTCCCCCCCCCCTCCCCACATTCCCTGCATTTCTTTTCGGCTCGAATCGGGTGTGCTGGGGCCTAACCCCACGCCTTTTCTTGACCAATTTTTTTAGATAAGCTTTGTTAAAATAACGTTGAGTTGCTTTCTTTTCTGTGGGGGGCGTCTTTACAATTTTAAAGTTTATTTGACGCTTACCTCCTTTATTGAGTAAGATTGCGTGATAATTTGAAAGAGTTTCGAACACGTTTTTACACCACCTGTAAAGCTTTAACTAAAATGTATTTGTGCCTTTAAACATTTCAAAAAAGGTATTTCCTGGGGCTTTTCGCTAAAAATTGGAATGGTGTACCAGGACGCCATTATACACAATGAAAATGTATCGGATATTTGTAACACTGTATTTATAACAATATTTTATTTCAATTGGAAATTAGGATGATCCTATTAATTTTCATATTGCTGAATGTGTGAAAACGACATATATATGATAAAGAAATTTGAGCTCCCCAGGTTAAAGTAGATTTTCTTTTTATAATTCTTATTCTAAATTTTGAAAGAAATTATACTGCTAAAGGAAAATTATACTGCCTATATAAAGAAAAAGGAAGCTAGAGCAACGTAAATAAGCACAAATAACACAATAATGCAGAATACAGCTGTTTCGAGGATACGCTGGATTCCCTTCGTCAGAACAAGAGAACCAACAAACCCGAAATCCTAAAAAGGAGTGGGTTATATGCTGCATTATTGTGTTATTTGTTCTTATTTACGTTGCTCTAGTTTTCCTTATCCTTCGCGCAAAGTGTATTTTACTTATTCATTACATGTATAGCTTACAAGACGGTCATGTGGAAATATTTTTTTTATCATACTGAGACCAAGCATAATGATGGCAACAACTTGGATAATGATATTTCTCTTTTGATGTAAATAACATCTATAGTTGAGATATCATCTCTGTCTGAAATTGGGTTTCTACGGAAAATGTAAACATTTTGGACGCTTATATATTCGAACCTAATAGGTAAAAATGGAAACAATCTTTCCTTGTTTTGACGGAAATAGGGTACCATCTATGAATATATAAAAATAATTTCAATATTTTGAACTTTTTCTTTTCGAAAAAACTAAAAAGCTTTCGTTCGAGCAACTTTTTGCTTATTTTCACTCGTAATATCTTCTATAGATATAAACAAAAGGTGATAATAATGTTCAGTAGGAAATCCAGTTTCTAGTTCAATAATTTGCTTTTACAAATTATTAATCGTCTCGTCGAAGATTTAAAATTTTCTGTTTTCCAACTTTGCAATGCTTATATTTCAAAAACTAAAAGGACTATGAACAAAAGAAGTAATTTGTAATCCTTTGAAACAAGGTTCTTTAATATAATGTTGGGTCATTAGCCTGGTAACCAATCAAAATTGTTGCCAGCCTGACGTCGGTAAACTTAGCATTTTGTCATTCGTGACGCCACGGACCAGGAGAGTTGTTGCCAAATCACAGCAAGTTTTCCCATTGTTACAATTAAAAATTGTTTGTTAATTTTGAAGTGGCAATATTTAGAAACAACCTGTGCAGAGTGTTTTAATTGTGCCGTGCAGACCTTCCTCAGTGACGTTCAAAGAGATTATCGGTCTCTTCAGAGAGCCCGAGAACAAAATGCGCGCGTTTGCTATTCCCGTGACATCATATGCGCAAAGCCAGAATAAAAAGAATCCGAAATAAATGCGCAGAGTCAGAATAAAAATATGCACATATCAAGAATAATCCCGTGACATCATACATACTGAGCCAGAATAATAATAATAAAAAAGCCACAATAAATGCGCAGAGCCAGAATAAATCATAATGCGCAGAGTCAGAATAAATCATAATGCGCAGAGCCAGAACAAATAAGTCAGTCATGTCCGGGATAAATTCCCCCTGCCTTAAGGATATATAATTTTAGATCGAGTTCTTAGTTTTCGAATTATAATGGTGGTTACAATTTTGATAATTAAATATTTTGACCTAATAACGTTTACCAAAGAAAGGAAAAGCTATAACATTTAAAATGCCACCAGTGTTGCAGTTCAATGTGTTTCTTCTTTACTGAAATATTGGGGCACAAGCACGAGAAATTTTGTTCTGTTTTAAAGAAATTAAGAAATGAAATAAACTTGGGGATTCTAAATATATTTAATGTTTGGTGAGGTTTGAAGAGAAGTAATGGAAGTGTAAAATTCTAGTGCGCAGTTATGTTCCGCCAAATGTCAATCAAGTTTATAGATTAAATCTTAAATCTTATCAGATATATTGCTATCAGTTTAGTTTATATGCCCCCAAGCAAGTTAGTAAAATAATTTGATATTTTGAAGATGTCTATGGTTGGGGCATCCGACTGAAACTGGAATGGTGACTAAAAGTGGTAACTATAAACAGTTTGCGATGTGTAGTTGGTTTTCGGGTCGAGTTCTTTGTTTTTGAAATATAGTGGTTATAATTTTTATATTTTAATATTTTTAACTGTTTTAAAAATGTTTAAGGAAGAAAAACAACGGGTAAAGAAATATGTTATTCGCGCAAAACCATTTCGGCTCCATCGCACTGGTGCCACTGCCGATTTTTATGTGCTTTTTATCTTTGTGTGTGTAAAGTACCAAACACAAAAATTAAACCAGTTAAGAAATATTTCAGAAAAACGTTGCAATATTTAAGCCGCAGAAAATGGGTGGTAATATGGGAATAGCCTTTTGGATTAGAGCATACGATATATTCGAATTTTTCCTTGTAAGTGCTGCTGTAACAATGTTTTTAAGGAACGCAGAAAATGATTTTGACCTTTCGAAGATTTCTAGCCCCTCTTGATCGGTGAAGCAAACCGTGGAATTCAAAAACATAGCAATATGTGTGCCAATTAGATCTGGAGAGGTAGAATTTTTTTCGAAGTCTAACTTTGGGCAGCTAAAGACTATCTGGGAATTCAAAATTCTAGGAGAGGTCTCTGGGAATAATCTCAGTGTGGGCTGATGATATCCTAGGGTTAAATATGGGAAGGAGGCATATTTGAGGAGAGGAAACAATATCATGCCAGACGTTCAGAGAGACTGTTAACGCCCAGGCTGGGGTTATTAACTTTTGTAGGGAGATGCACGAAAAAAGCGAAATCCTTGCATGCTCTCCACTGAGTGATATGCATGCTGTGCATGAGTATAGATGCTTTTAATTAAATTAAAGGCATATGTGAACTATCCACCTCTGAGGATTTTCATCTCTTTTCTGTATCTGAAACATCCCGCCGATACCTTACTCACGCTTGAGAAGGAATTCTAATAAGGTGAGGGTGCTACAGTGTTACTTGCATTTTGTGAGCGGTTTTTGACGTGCTAGAGTTGAAAATATTGTGAATACGTCAATTGTTTGGGAATATTATTTTCCTGTTTGTGCACTGAGCATTTAATTGCTGCTTTCATCGTATCTAACGATGTAAAATTAGGACTCTGCCCGATTGTTAGAAACTTAATATACGTAGTTAGTTCCTGCTAATGCAAATTGCTACTGTCAGTAAAGCTAAATTCATCCAGATCTTTGAACTCGTTTACGTATCCTGAAATTGCACACTCACCAAAGTAGAAGATACCACGTGGCAATAGAGTGTTTCTAGAAAAGTCCTTAAGCATCCCCCAGGAACTTTGTAAGGAAAGGTCCATGAGTATGCACGTTAGGTATATCTATAGTAAAATAACGTTTATAATTTAACATCATCTACTTTAAATATCACAGACTGCTCCAAAACAAAAATTAATTTCTCGAAACCACCTGTTCATTAATTATAATTTTTAAAGCGGTCCAACTCATTACATTTTTGAATCATTCGAACGGATGCCTTCCTTCTGAAAATTGGTCGTTCTTCCTTCACGGCTAGACCGCTACCGCCATGTATTAGCAAACACATTTAATAAGCCTTCGCTCCTGTTTATTTATTTATGTTTTCCTTCCGTGGTTAAACTGATTACGCATTACGTCGGGACTTTTTTTTCGGAAAGCATGCGATTTAGAGTGTGAATGTAGTATTATTTAAGTAGCGGGTGCTCATTTAATTTTTTATGAGTAGTGGCCGCTTTTTTAAGTAGCAAGGGCTTATTTAATTATGTATAAGTAGTGGCCTTTTATTTAGGGACCTGGAAACACCGGGTAATTCATTCTAAAAGCTAATAACTTCAGTTCATCGCTTTGTGTTTATGGTGAGAAAAACTGCGACTGCTTTTGTATCCTATGACTCTGGGTTACGATTGCTGCCGAGAATCGATTAATCATTCCTGATCGGTTGTCATGGAAACGGACTGGATGAAAAGTCAAATGTCTTGGAATGTCGTAGAATGTCGTTTTATTAATAGTTCAGTTACGATACTATTGGCAATTATCTTAGATAAATCTTTCGCGAGAAGAGCCATCCATATTCGATTAAATAGAAGGATATATGGGTACGGGAGTTTGATCCGTGAAAATGTAAAGTCTGATCTGGGGCTCAAGGAATGAAATTTGTTATACAGGGTGGTGCAAAAGTCACCAAAAGATTGGAAATATTAATATTTTTTTTTAATTTAATTATTTATTTGTTTATATTTTCCAGATCTTTTAGAGTACTCCTGGGAGATTTATTATGCAAGGTTACAGCGTTATCCAGCAAACCTTTTTTAAAGTATCTGGTGTTAACTCCCGTATTTCAGCTGAAATGTTCTTTCCTTCAGCTGCTCAAAGGTTCTAGGTTTGTTGACGTGCGACATCTCCTTAATATACCCTCAAAGGAAATAATCAGGAGCTGTCAAATCCAGAGGGCCAATTGAATCCAGAATTTCTTGAAATTAGACGTTCATCAAAAATCCGTCTAAAGTCCTCCATAAATCTCTATAATTTATTTTGTTTCGCATAATAACGCTGTAACCTCTCCTTATAAATTTTCTTGGTGTATTCTAAAATATCTGTAAAGAATAAAAAATAATGAAAATATGAATATTTCCAATCCTTTCGTGACTTTTGTACTACCCTGTACTAGAAAAAATAAATAAATAAAACAGGAAAAATATTTAAAAACCATTGAAAAATTTCAGTGGTCAAGACATGATTTTCATTACAGACTCATCATTGTTTCTTTCTTTCAATAAATGTAAGTTTTATCGTGCGAAGTAATACATAAAATAAGTACTTATTTGAAATAGCCGTACTAAAATTTTTGAATATCAAAAACCATTTCAAATTTAAACATAATAATAGCACGCATTTTATAGTTCAAACGGAAGAAATGCTTGACTATTCAGGACTGGGACGGTGGAAGCAATTTCCCTTGTTTGTTTTTCCGTTTTATGTGGCCGGTAAGTTTTAGTAGATGGCCATTTAAAGACTAGCTGCAAATTTGAGTACAACCAGCAACTCCGTTTCTGAAAGACTTTAATCCTCCTCCCTCTCATTTTGTTCACTCCTGAAAAATCCGACTTCGTTAGGTTCGATCCAGTGTCGATATAATAAATATGCAAAGATTATACATTTTAAGCCACTTTAAGGATACTTAAGGGTCTAGAAAGACATCTGAAAAAAAGAAAAATCTCCACTCCAGAGGGGGGGGGGGGGGGTTGATCGCAAATCCGACTATGTTAGGTTCTGCTCAATGGTCGATACTATAAATGCGTAAAGATTCAGCCTTCTAGGTCCCCAGGATAGCTTCTAGAGGGCCTGAAAATACTTTACGAAGAAACACTATTTCTCTGCTCCCAGGCGGTAAATCAAAAATCCGACTACGTTAAGTTCTATTCAATAGTCGATATTATAAATGTCGAAAACCCAGACCACTCGACTCACCCTGAGGCATGAGTAGCAGTTTGAGTGGTCGGCATACTATAAGTGTTGAAGACCTAGAAATGTCCGACTCATCCGAGGACTTGAGCAACAATTTGGACGGCCGGAGGGATACTATAAGTGTTGAAGACTCAGACCGTCCAACTCATCCGAAGACTTGAGCAACCATTTGGACGGCCGGGAAAGGATACTATAAGTGTGTAAACATTTAACCTTCTAGATCAGCGGGGGGCGCTTCTAGGGGTGGTGTCTAAAAATACTTTTCGGACGCTTTCGAACCCTCTCCCCCTCCCTTTCTCCGCCCCAAGTGGGAGGGATAAAACGAAAATTCAGCTCCGTAAGGTTTCGAAGCGTAGTTGATACTGTAAGTGTGCAAAGATTCAGACATCTAGGTCACCTGGGGACTTCTGGAGAGTCTGGAAAGACAGAAAATCATTAAACACGTTAGCCAATTATATATAGGTGATAATTCAAAAACTTTATCTGCTCGCATATGCAGATGATATGCAATTGCAAATAATTTGGGCTCTAGTAATGCATATGAACCTCTATACCCATTCGCTACTGACAAACCAGAAGGAAATTTCAATCTTTCCTCTTTTATTTTTTGCGTCTCTCCTCTGACATCCCTTGCTAATTACTTGAAAAGTGTAAGAATGTGTCGACAAATTGGCGAATTTCTCCCAGCCAGCCTCCTCTTCGGAAAATGAAATTATCGATCGCGGGGTGACATAGCAACACGTGGCAGCCCGGGCGTAGCTTCTTTTAAAAGATTGTGCACATACCCCTTCATTTTGCGGCCCAGGAGATTGTTTGAGGAGGGCGGTTAAAAAAATCGGCTGCGGACGGCATGTGACTTTACGTAAAAACTCATTCATTTTCTTTGCTATATTTAGTAATGTATTAACTTACTTTATCGACTAATGTATTAACTTTGTGTTATACTTTATCGGACAAATTAACGCATAAATATATATATATATATATATATATATATATATATATATATATATATATATATATATATCGAGAATGGTTTGAACTAATGCTATGGGTTGTACGATTTGTCAAAAATATATAAAAAACAAATGCATGTAAGCTGCGAGTCTTTTATTTTAGCTTTTTTCAAATCAGTACTAAGGTCAAAATTTTCAAATCAGTACTCCAAAGTAACTTAATCACCAAATTTCATGATATATCTGGTCTTGTTTCTTAATTAGAGTGGATACATACATTGTACAGACAAATAGGACACGCAGAGGTTACTCTAAAAATATTCTCTGCATATTCTATAGCAGTCCAGTGGTAACGCAAACTTTATTGTTGGTGCGATCTTACTAAAGTATTATTTTATGTTGGAACCCCATGCCACCATGTAAATAAAATTATAATTAAAAAATCTGATGTGGGCAACACATGACTTTCCTTATATAATGCAATGAATTTACTACTTTTACAGTAAAAAAAAATAGGTTTTCCTTATAGTAGATACTTATATTCTTTCCAAGATATTGAATTTTCGACAATTAGTCGTCAATTTCATTGATTTAGCATCATTTTAATCCATTTAGCGAGATTTTGGTTAATTTGACAACATTTCAAAAAATCGCCAAGTTGGCGACATTCCGCCGAATTCGTCGCCAAAATCTCGCCAAGCTTTACTAACGGAGAAATAAGTTATTCTTATAGCAGATAAATGTCTATTGGCGTTCAAATACAAAAGTATTACTCGAAGTATCTTTTCTCATGAATGGAACGAGCTAGATCCACGAGAATGATGTCACCCAATTTATCGCATGGTATTACATATGAAAAGTAAACATGTTTCTCAATAGGAAATATATATTTTTTTTATTTTATATGACTTTTTGATAATTTTTTTGAAAAATGTGCAATATCTCGAGAACGGTTCATGTTAGCATTCTAAAATTTATCTTAATCGTTTTCTAATGAAAAATTACACAAGAAATGTCTGCCGGCCGTCCAAATGGTTGCTCAAGCCCTCAGGGCGAGCCGGACGGTCTGGGTCTTCAACAAGAAATGTCTATTTATTAGCGGTTTTGATTTTTTGACGATTTTTTCAAATTTCACTCGAAAATTTAGGGGGTTCTGAACATTCAATTACGCTTAAAAACAATAGGCTTGCAGTGTTTACGGATTGTGATTTTTGTACCAACTTTCGTTCGAATCGGTCCATTCGTTCGTCAGTTATCGTCTCCGCAGACTCACTGACACACACACACAGACATCATTTCAAAAATGTTTGATTCGTGTTCAGGGATGCTTGAAACGTGCTCTCCCGTCGAAAACTCAAATTCGAATTTTCGACCCCGTCACAATACTTTCCTTATAAACATTATGTATATAAGGAAAGTAATATGCATTTTTAAAGAAGAATTTATTTCACGTTCGCTAATATTTGTTGTATTTAGCAATTAAAAATATCAAAAGTTTCTAGCTAGAAATATTGTATATGTACGATATTTTTGAAGCAAAAAAAAAAAAAAAATATTATTAATAACAAGGATTACGCAAAATGTTTACCAGTACCTACTAATGTAAAATTTCAGCTAAAATGTATAAATTGAAACAAAATTAAGCGCCATTTTTTCCCCTATCCCGTCTGTCATCATTAAAACAGTTTAGGCGACCCCAAATGGGGTCGCGACCCAAACGTTAGGCACCATTGTTCTATAGAGCCCAAATCATGTACATACTCGAGTTCCAAATTTAGACTTCATAAGAGCACTTTCCCTATGCATTACCATGTATTGTAGGGAAAGTAAAAGAGCCTGAGTTATAAAAAAGAAAATCGTTGATCTCCATGGGGAATAATGCTAAGAAATTAAAAAAAAAATTATTTTGAAAATTTTCATTAAAATTCTTTAAAAATTTCTTTTTTTATTGGCAACAAATCAATTAAAGAGACTGGATGAATTATTAAGCTCATTTGCCTCCAACACCTACTATTTAGTAAAATTTATATCCGTAGTGTAATTAATTCAAACAAACATTTTTGTTCATTGACTATATTACTATCACTGTTTCAGGATCATCTTTGTTTCTCCTTTGTAAATAATAATATGGAATTTTTATATTACGAGCAATACGTGCTGACTTGTATTACAATTTTCTTTATATCTAATTCTAGTATTTGAAACTAGTGAGACCAGCGGGCATTCTGCCCTATAAGTACAAAAACACGCAAGAACGTTTCCTTTGTTAAGTTTGTTTATCGAGATGAGTCGTACGTCTCAAATAAAAATTTGTAAAATGATAAGAAATAAAAGTACTCCATGGTCTCACTTTCAGTATCTGATGTCATACGCTACGTAAAGCGCCATGGTTACATCGCAGTTTTTCGCTGTGAAAGAATCATTGCGTTATGTAGGGAACGGGCCGCCCACATCATGATGACATCAAATACTTTCAGTATTTGATGTCATACGCTCATGAAGCTCCATGGTTTCCCCGCAGTTTTTTTACTTTCCTTATATACAATAATGTGTAAGGAAAGTATTGTGACGGGGTCGAAAATTCGAATTCGAGTTTTCGACGGGAGAGCACGTTTCAAGCATCCCTGATCACGAATCGAACATTTTTGAAGTGATGTCTGTGTGTGTGTGTGTGTGTCAGTGAGTCTGTGGAGACGATAACTAACGAACGAATGGACCGATTCGAACGAAATTTGGTACAAAAATTACAATCCGTAAACACTGGAAGCCTATTGGTTTTATACGCAATCGAATGTTCAGAACCCCCCTAAATTTTCGAGTGAAATTTTGAAGAATTCGTCAAAAAATCGAAACTTTTAATAAAGTTACGCAAATAGACATTTCTTATGTCATTTTTCATTAGAAAACAATTGACATAAATTTTAAAACGCTAACATGAACCGTTCTCGAGATATTGCACATTTTTCAAAAAAATTATCAAAAAGTCATACAAAATAAAATAAAAAAATTTCCTATTGAGAAACATGTTCACTTTTCATATGTAATACCATGCGATAAATTTAGTGACATCATTCCCGTGGATCTAGCTCGTTCCATTCATGAAAAAAGATACTTTGAGTAATACTTTTCTATTTGAACTCCAATAATCATTTATCTGCTGTAAGAATAACTTATTTCTCCGTCCATAACGCTTGGCGAGATTTTGGCGACGAATTTGGTGGAATGTCGCCAACTTGGCGACTTTTTTAAATGTTACTAAATTAACGAAAAACTCGCCAAATGGATAAAAATGACGCTAAATCAATGGAAATGACGACTCACTGGCGAAAATTCAATATCTTGAAAATAATATAAATATCTACTATAAAAATAATCTATTTTTTTTTTACTGTAAAAGTAGTAAATTCATTGCATTATATAAGGAAAGGCATGTGCTGCCCACATCAGATTTTTTTTTTGTTATGAAAGAAGTATAGTTATTGCATTATGTAGGGAACGGGCTGCTTATCCGTGATTGAAACACGTTGGGCAACATTTTGTAGCAGCGTTAACCAGAGATAGACAGATAAATCAATGTGTTTATATTATTAATAATATCGATGGGTTAGTATGTAAAGATCACCCCTTTCTGCACAAAATGAGTTGTCAATCTCAATGGTCGTATGTTCATTTTTCATAACATTTTAGTTTATTTTATGATTTTGTCGCTGTGGCTCATTCTAGTGTGTATCGCAATAACTAATCGAACAAAGGAATTTTGTTCGTAGCCCAATACGTTTAGAAGGCGAATTCAAAATTCACACAAAATTATCTCTAGTGTGCATACGACCATTGTATACTAAACCATCGATATATTTACGCATAAAATTTCATAACGATAAGTGAATATTTTTTTTTAGCTATCGCGTTCATACCTTAGATACAACCACAGATATGTGGTTTGATTATAATATTTACTTTTATTATAATTATAATATTTATTTATTTTTTAATCTAATTATAGTTTTTTGCATAGCATACGTACACATAAAATTCCTTAGTGTGAAGAGCGTTCATCCTTGATGCTGAGTTTTCACCAAAGGCGATGAGGCAAAATCAACTAGCTAATAGAAAAACATTGCTCGCGAGCGAGTTCTCACACAGTTGAAAAAAAATCCATCTTTTTTCGAACGCGCACTCTGTTCCTATTGGCTACCCGATCTTGTGTTCATCCTCTCGGCGCTTGTCCCCTTAGGTGAAAACAAGGCGTTAGTCATCGCACGTTTACGCACACACGTACACACACACACATAGAGCGAGATATGGACATTTACCCCAAAAGTGTTTGAAATGTGCATTTCCGTCAAACCTTGAATTTAAAAAAGCAATACTCTCTTTATGGAGTAATATGAAAAGATAAAAATTAACTAAGCTACAATATTGCGTTCCTGCAATAACGTTCAATCTTATCCTCTCACAAGTTTTATTAAAAAGCATATTGCATCGCCTTTTCTCAGCCGCTAACCTATTAATATTCTGTAAAGCAGTCTGTTTACACAATTTTCACCCACGTCTAATTATTTCAGATGCAATCCTATTAAAATGCAAATTTAAACTGGCTTCATCTCATTCCAATTCCATTGGAATGCCATTCACATTTCTTCCCCCCCCCCCCTTCTTAACGGAACTTCAGGTCATTCATTCATTTTGTGACTCGGCAACTGCAAAAGACTTTAAAATTGGGGCTTTTTTCTGTCTGAATCAGATTATGAAGTGTTAATAACGGGCTGGAGTGCCTAAACATGTAAATGAGGAGAAGGACTGCGATCTTTTATTATTTCGGGGAAATGGAGTGTTTATATGTACGTTTTAAGACCTCTTAAACATATTTTGAATCCTTTTGGAAATAGTCTGTGTGTGTCCGCGTGTATATTTATGAGATATGCATAGGATAACTGAATGGCGAATTAGATTTTTACTTTCTCATACTATGTAATATAGTATAGAGAAAGTATTGTTTTCACAAAAGTTTTCAAATTCGAGATTTTGATGCCAAGACATGTTTTAGGAGCGCCTGAACACGTTTTGACTATTTTTGGCGTGATGTCCGTCTGTATGTCTGTGGTCGATTTCTTGTGTAAACGATAGCGACCACAAATATTAATAGATTTTAACGAAACTTTATATCCGGCTTTGCTATAAAAAAAAAATCTAGAACTAAATAGAATGTTTTTTAAATTCGAGTGAAATTTATTCGAAATTTTATATTTTTTAACATGGCAGTAAAAAACAAAATTTAACATAATCATGCATAGAAGGGTTTATTTATGATTCAATGATCACAAGACTTGGTAGTTTCAATCATTGTTGTGAAAATTAGTCGCGATACAATTTTTCTTTTGTTCGTGACATAGTTAGCCCCCCTTGAGGGGCAAATCATTTCTCCTCCCGGGGGTGCATTGTCATTAATGGCATCAATCGAACGATTATTTCAAGCCCTTTAAAGTGAAGGGTAACACTCTATAATTGCAATCATTTGGAGCCATGATATCGAGTTTTCAAAAATTATTTTGTAAAATTTGGGTAAGGGGGGAGGGGAGAGAAAAAAATGGATTCAAGTATGAGAAAGTCGAGTTGATCCACACTTCAGTTAATTTTTTGGAGGATACGTTATTTAAAAAACAAGCTAAATTGAATTTTTAATGATTAGAACTGGAATAATTTTAAATTTTCATAGAATTATTTTCTATGAATTAGCATGGAATAATTTCAGGAAAAATAATTTCTGACGATGATGGGTTACATTGATCGACAGATACACAGAATACTAAAGAGTTGTTTTTCGAAATCCGTACTTTCGAAAAGAAATTTTCTTTGTAAACTAAAAGTGTTCTCTGCATGTAAATAATACTTCATTTTATAAATGGAAGTAAAATATACATAGCTGAAATAAATTAATTTTATTCGAGAAGGTGAATAAATCCCTCGCAAAAATCTAGAATAAGCCATTCCTAACATATTGTCACTTTTTAAATTTGGCAAAATATACAATTTTTGCTTCATTTGACACAACGCCAAGCGCGCTAATGAAGATTGACACATTTGATGTGTTTAAACTGCGTACGTTTTCTAGTAATTTTGCGCAAAATGATTTTCGAAGAGTATAAATGGCAAAATAGAGACAGTCTATCCTGGGGGGGGGGGGGGGGGGGGGGGGGTCGATTCAACTAGCGATGCTACTTAAAGTTTGCGTTACTGCTTTGAAGTCTAGTGAAAACGCAAATAGGAGTTGGCGTGCCAACTCCTATTTACGTTTTTTTTTTGTTTTTAATTAATATTTTTTATGAAACTTTCTTTTTTTCGTGGATACCATAAAATATTATTAACAGAATAGGAAAGTAGGTGAGTTTTAAGACTGAGAGCCGTGTTTAATTTGCAAAGAGAAATATTGTTGTGGCTTACCCGTCAAAGGTGCTATTTAGAATGTCCATGTGTTTAATATCTAAGCCTGCCCGTTCCTATGTTTATCTTCGGTGTGGCAACGCCAGTGTTCGTTTGGTTTTCGCCGAGAACGGCAACCAGATAGATCTCAACCGGTCGCAATTGTAATTTGAATCGTCCGTAATGGATGCATTGATTTCAGTATATTTGTACATATGTACATAGAGTTATAAATTATATAAATAAATTTTAATCAGAAACGTATACAGTCCGCTTTCTTTTACAGTGATTAATAAATAACTTTTCACTACACGCCCCCGTCCCCCCCCCCCCTCCTCCCAAATACAAGGTATTTAGAAAGAAGTAGGTAAGTAGTCCCAAATATCATACATAATCACATTATAATGTGCATGGCTTGCTGAACGCTATTATGCAGTTAGTTCTGTTCGTAACCTGTTATCTTCAACATTATTGAAGTCGACAGTTTCTAGCCGTTGTCTTTACGTAAGAAACAGCAGCTTTTAGCCGTGTGATGATTCCAACAAAGTGGTGTTGTAGCATGATTCTTTAAGGCCGAAAATATCTGTGGGCGGCTGTTCCACTGTTCAAACATAGAGTTAATTCACTGGTTTCTGGGTAGCGTACTTACCACCAACGGCACACTTGATTTTCTCCAATGCTCCGCTAAGTTTGACGAATTTGTTGATCTATGCAGAGCTAGCTCTCTCTTGAAATTCTATTAACCCCATTTCCAAATTGTCAATATCCACCAACCCGTCGAATTAAGGTTACTCATTTTAGCAACACGAGACATTGAGGTTTTCAAGAACACACTACAGACATGTTATGGATTTTTTTTTTTTTTTCAAAAACTAAATATTTAGTTAATATTTTCACACGGAGGTGCCGGTGCCACCCAGATCGTGTTCATGTGCCACCCATTGACACGCGTGTCATAGATTTGTCATCTGGGGTCTATACTAACTTCACTACATTTTGGACGATATGATCGATCAGTTTTGTCGTGATACGCCTATTATGCGTACATTGACTAGATGGTTTTTCTAGCAACATAATTCATCTTATGTAATAAGAATAATGTTTTCCTGTGTTTCTGCCTGTCTGTGTTGTTTGTAGCGGAAAATCGAAGCTTCGGACCGCGACGAAATTTGGCTCAAAGATACTTCAGATCTACAAATAATACAACTGAGCGAGATTTTAAAAAAATTTTAATTAGTGTTTTAGTTATTTTATGTTGAAGGACGATTTTGAGCGATTTTCACACAAATCGGTAAATTTCTGCTGCTCAGGGTGATGTCCTAGGGTGAGTCGGGATGTAGTCTAGGTTTTCAACAAATCGGTATCTTAACGATCGCAAATATTATCACACAGTTTTTATTTTGATATCATCAGAAAGATAGAAGATTGTTCTTTCTAACGATCTTTGAATCGAATTCGTAGGATAGTTCCGTAATATTTATTTATTCATTTTTAAATGCATCGAAATTTGTATGCTTTATTTTTACTTTCCTTATATACATAATGTATAAGGAAAGTATTGTGACGGGGTCGAAAATTCGAATTCGAGTTTTCGACGGGAGAGCACGTTTCAAGCATCCCTGATCACGAATCAAACATTTTTGAAGTGATGTCTGTGTGTGTGTGTGTGAAAGTATGTGTGTGTGTGTGTGTGTGTGTGTGTGTCAGTGAGTCTGTGGAGACGATAACTGTCGAACGAATGGACCGATTCGAAGGAAATTTGGTACAAAAATCACAATCCGTAAACGCTGGAAGCTTATTGTTTTTATACGCAATCGAATGTTCAGAATCTCCCTAAATTTTCGAGTGAAATTTTGAAAAAATCGTCAAAAAATCAAAACCGCTAATAAAGTTACGCAAATAGACATTTCTTATGTAATTTTTCATTAGAAAACGATTGACATACATTTTAGAACGCTAACATGAACCGTTCTCGAAATATTGCACATTTTTAAAAAAAAAGTATCAAAAAGTTATATAAAATAAAAAAAAATATTTCCTATTGAGAAACATGTTCACTTTTCATGTGTAATACCATGCGATAAATTGGGTGACATCATTCTCGTGGATCTAGCTCGTTCCATTCATGAAAAAAGATACTTTGAGTAATACTTTTGTATTTGAACGGCAATAGTCATTTATCTGCTGTAAGAATAACTTATTTCTCTATTCATAACGCTTCGCGAGATTTTGGCGACGAATTTGGCGGAATGTCGCCAACTTGGCGACATTTCTAATTGTTGCCAAATTAACAAAAATCTCGCCAAATGGATAAAAATGACGCTAAATCAATGAAAATGACAACTAATTGAAGAAAATTCAATATCTTGGAAAGAATATAAGTATCTACTATAAGAATAACATTTTTTTTAACTGCAAAAGTAGTAAATTCATTGCATTATATAAGGAGAGTCATGTGTTGCCCACATCAGATTTTTTATTTCTTATTTTGCCGCATCCGGAAATGGAAGATTAACACAATTCTTATATTTTGGGTGAAAGAATATGGGTGTATATATATCTTCGTATTTTGATAATATATATATTTTTTTATTTCTCTATTTTCTGATATTCTGTCAATTTTCAAGCAAACGCGTAAAGATTGATATTTTTGAATTCGCGAAGGGGTCATTTATCCGGTAGCAGTGGACGTTTGTGCATATGCCTGTCAAATTGTTGGGCGCGACTATACACACGTTGAAACTAAAGAATTTGGACTGTAACAAAAAATGGATATTATTTTGGTTCAAAATAGGTGATTTGGAAATTGAGTGTTGTTTTCTGTATCTGTATTATTAAAATAGCTGGTGCTTATTTAGGACCCGGACCGCATTAATCGAATAATTAAAATCAAATTGTGTGCAATTGCCTCGCTGTTTGAATAGAGCCAATGAAGTAGGTGGTGACGTTAGGCGAAGTTGGAAAGCTTCTGCCATTTTGTAAGAGAATGGAATTGACTTCAAAAGTGACCGGTCGTGCAGTCAGCAGCTCCGCAGTAGACTTTGCTCTAACCTTGGGCGTTAGCTCTTGGACATGGCAAACAGTAAGTAACTCCTTATGTAACAATACTATGCCTACTAAATGTAAAAATTCTTTAAAATATGACTAAGCGATTCTTTGTAATTAAGTTCGGTCTTAGATTTAAATCATTGCTACGGAATTGAACGTTAATTTCTACCCATAATCATGACGAGAAGAAAATGACTGTTCCCCTTGTATCAACAGCAATGTTATTAATTTTTACTGCCAAGTTTAAAGGCTATTCAGATGTCTTTGTGAACAGGGAAAAAAATAAAAGGTGTCAAATTTTGACAAGTGGCAAATAGTTTTAATAAAGTTCGATTAAATTCCTGCTTTGAAATTAAAAACACTTCTCTACACTCCAGTACCCTTCGTTAATAGTGATGAACAGGGCTGTTCTGAAGAAAATTATGGAGAGTATGCGGTGCTGTCTCATTTAAAAAGTATTGAGATTGCGGAGTTCCAAGGGGCGGTGCCCCTGGTGTGTGTGTGAAAGGGAACTCTGCCCCCTTGAAAATTTTTGAATCATTTAGGCCATATAATTGTCAGTTTTAAGCCGATAAATCACTTTTTCACAATATTAATAGCTTAATGCTTAACAGGACATACATTAATATACAGGGTGTCCAGTACTATCGGTGCCCAATGGCTATTTCCTCAACCGTTAGTCACAGAGATATACTTCCAATTGCAAAAATGTTTTAAATTTCAAAATCTATTATCTTAGAAACAGTTTAAATCAATAAATATATTTCTGAAATAAATACGAAATATAAATTTTTATGCAGTCCCCCGGCCCTACCAATTATATTCAGGAAAATCATCCTCATACAATTTCATGCAAAAAAAAAAAAAAAAAAAAAAAAAAAAAAAAAAAAAAAAAAATCTTCCTTTTACGACCAGAATTCACCGAGTTATGAAGCATTAAACTTTATGACTTAAGTCGCTTTTCCACGCATAAAAATGTCTCGTTTCAGGCAACCAACCAATCAGGGACCGTATTGACCTCAGCACAAAAGTGCTCCAACTTTAAACAGCTATAAGTCGGTTAATTTTGGTCATAAAAGGATGATTTTTTTTAAATTTTGTATACAATTCTATGAAGATGATTTTCCTAAATATAATTGGTAGGACCAGGGGACTGTATAAAAATTTATATTTCGTATTTCTTTCAGAAATGCATTTATTGATTTAAACTTTTTCTAAGATAATAGATTTTAAAATTTAAAACATTTTTGCAATTGGAAGTGTATCTCCGTGACTAATGGTTGAGGAAATAGCCATTGGACACCGATAGCACTGGACACCCTGTATATATATATATATTAATAGATTAATATATATATATATATATATATATATATATATATATATTAATAGATTAATATATATATATATATATATATTAATATTTAGATCAATATATATGGATCATTTTGTAACTTGGAACACTTTCTATTTTTTCCTGCGCTTACTTTTGTTTTCTTGTAACTTTTCAAACACTTACTCACTTGCTTTAATATTACCTACATACATAATTCTCATTTCTTCCTTAATACCAACTAATATTATGAAAAAATTATTTCCATCATATGGCAACATTAGTTTACACTTTTATTAAAACATTACGAAAAAAACATTTGCAACATAGAAAAGAGTGGTCAAAAAATTACAATTACTTCGCTGTCAATTCTTTTACACTTTCACTTTTAGCTAATAACCTGTAGCTGTAGTAACCTAGTAACTAATATAAAATATTACTAGAAATAAATATTTAGGGCAGACAGCTTCGTTAGAAGGGGGAGGGAATTGAATTGATTGACCTTACACGGCTGAAAAGGGCTACAAAAGGCTGAACTTAGTGAAAGTCCCAAAACCAGGAAATAAAAAAACTTTCTTGAGACCTTGAGAGTACGCGTCGCGTACTCTGTATTTTAAAAAAAATTATTGGGAGTACGCGGCGCATACAGCTTGTACCCTTTCGGGACAGCTCTAGTGATGAAGATCTTTATAAGTGAGTTTGCTATCAAGATGTGCTCAACTTTCGCTTCCTGTTCGTGTCATCGAAGAATGTCTTCAGTGCGTTATCAATTTTATTAATGTTTGCACCAGTTTATTATTTTTTTTTATCAAGATGCTCATTGTAAGTATAAAGTATTTATTTATTCTATAAAAGAAAAATCCAACTACCATTATCTAAAATTCCAAGAACTAAATTTTAAAACTCAAGAAACTTTTGGTTTTTAGAATGAGAAATTGTTCTCTTGGAGATGGAGTTTGAAATATTGGTCTTGATCATTAATCTACCTCACAGTTTTCTTTTACTTGATTTGATGTGTGTTGTAAAAATAAAGAAGATTTTGTGCCGTCAAATTTTTGGTAATAATTCATTTCCCACAGATTATGTTTTATTATGTTTCAATATTATTTTTAATATGCTATGGAGGTTTCGTATTGTTCCAGACCATCCGGGCGACTTCCATCCGGAGCGGAGAAGTTCCAGAATCTGGTATTTACTTAATAACTACTCCATTGAGATAAGAATTCATTTTATTGATGTACCTGTAATTTAGAGTCTGATAATTATTAACGCAGTACCACTGTCGATCACGTTGACCAAAAATCTATATATAAAGAACAGCATTTTGGAGTTGTATGTTGAGTGACCTCAGATACTAAAAACGATGCTAGATATTTATTCGTTTTTAACTTATTTGCAACAATGGTGAATTCTGGAATTTTACGTTACATATGACATCGCATATTGAAAACGAAGTTTGACATTGATTCATTTTTTACAACAATGGATGTTATAATATCTTCTTTTGTGTTATGGCCACACAGAAAGTGATTAAATATTGTATTTTATATCCCATTATCCCATGAAAAAATTGCTTACAGGCTTGCTGCTAATTGCTTTTTACTTTCCCTGCAATACATGGTAATGTATAGGGAAAGTATTGGAATCATGCCGAAAATCGCAACTCGAGTTTTCGACGGATCTACACGTTTCGAGACCTCTAGAATACGAAAAAACTATTTTTAGCGTGACGCCTGTGTGTGTGTCTGTCTGTCTGTGCAGATTTTGTATCCACTCTAACTAAAAAACTAATGGACCGAATTTCACAAAATTTGGTAGGTAAGTTACTTGTGAGCGAGTCTGGTGCTGATTAGTTTTGGGTACGATTCGGAATAAAAGAACCCGCCTTTTTTTGCGAAATGGCCCGCAAAAGCTTGTATCCACTCTAACTGAAAAACTGATGGACCGAATTTCACAAAATTCGGTAGATGAGTCACTTGTGGGTTACCTTGGTGCTGATTAGATTTTGGTACGATTCGGAAAAAAATGACCTGCCTTTTTGTGCAAAATGGCCCGCAAAAATCGTCCAAATCTAAACTAAAGAACTGGGTATACTCAAATATATCCATTAAATGCTGATTTAATACGTAATTTTTAACGACGAAAATAATAAGACCAACCCCATTACACTAGGACTAGCCGTTCTCGAGATATTTTAGTTTTTCGTACTTTCCCTACGCCACCTTTGAAAATAAGCCCGGTTACCGAATGAGAACGAAAATTGAACTAAAAGTGAAATAAATTTAATTAAAATAAAGAGAACGTTAATATAAGTCTGCAGGGAAAGTCATGTGCTGCCCACATCAGATTTTTTAAATTGCTTACAGGCAGAATGCCCGCGAGCCTGACTAGTGCTTTGTAATTTGTTAAATTTTCCTCCTCTCAACTTTAGGTCTGGGCTGATATCACTATATCACAGATTAATTTAACCTCTCTTTTCTTTTGGACATCGTTTTGCATCGATTCAGCATGAAATAATTTGAATATAATTTTGAATTTTAATGACAGAAATCGGTTGGTTGGAGTACATACAATTGGTTTAATACAGAAAAATTTTAGTTTTTAATTATTATCAACGGTAAATAGATTAAGTAAACTCTATGCTTGCTACGATGATATACAAGTTTTAAACAGAAATTCATGTCTAAGTCTTACGAAATAATTCTTTTTTCTTGTCAAATAACTCCATGCCTTATTTCTTCATATATATATATATGGCATCATGAATTGGATCCTGTCACGTGGCGTTACATTACTATTTCGTGCGAGAATCAATTCATCATTTCGATTGGTTGTCATGGTAACGAAACAATATCCATTTGAGCTGTCTTCATATAAATGACAATAACTTCTTTATGTTTATACTCCTATTATAATTGGGATGGAAATATCAGCATTTACGACCACTATGTTTAGAGAGAATTTACAGCATCGTTGTGAAAACGTGTGTAGATAAGACAAATATAAAATCTATTCCTATCATTTCTGCTCAAAGATGCTTTGCACTTCAGTTGGATGATATTTTTTTTCTTACTTTCGCATCCTTGACTTCACCCGGAAATCTGCACAGATGATTCATGAGGGGTTGCAAAAGAGTAAATTTTTTAAACGTAGATGGCTAACCTAAAATCACACGGGGTTGTATAATGTAAAGGCTGTTTAAGCCTTTTCTCTTTCAGGACATCATACATCAAAGTATGGTTATTTCAGAACTTCGATATGTCTGCCGAAACCGGGTTGCTATGAGAACGGATTCAAATAAAGAAGCTAATTCCCATTCAACAATCTTCCAACGAACGACAATGATCCATTATTAAAATTAATTCCTTAATCACTCCTGGTGATGTGATTCCGATAGGGGAGTTGGTCTAGCGATTCTTCTAGCGATTCTTCGAAAAGGCGATCTTCCTTTTGTTGTCAAGGGTCCAAAAGTTTGACGGATAGTGGTGGCATGTAGCAATTATTTAAATGTCTTGCCTGAAAGACCCTTAGAAGATCTATGGTTGACAGTACTGGCATTAGGGAATTTCATGGTTAGCAGTTCTGACATTGGGGAATTTCATGTTTGAGATCCAAAATTATTTGGCAAACTTAAGTACATTACCGATCATAGGCTATTTGCAATTTATTTATGTGCTTCCTCTATTAAATGAACATTTCACGTATTTGACTGTTTTATCACAAGAAAAGACGCCAGCACTTCTCCCCTCCACCACCACACAACATTGCAGTAAGTCACTGACTAAGTTGTCTTAGTCGTAAACACTCCGCATAGTTACAAGATAGGCAGAAAATTACTTTAGAATTCAATACTATTTAATCAGCGTTCAATATTTTTACGAAATTTCTTCATTTTATGGAAACAAATAATAGTACTAATGTTTGTATCACATTTCCTAGCTTAGAGTTAGTTCTCAGCTCAACGTAAGAATGTTTAACTTATTTAAGTGCATTAGGCTGTTTACAATTATATTTTACTTACTACTTTTTAAAATTCCATATCAATATTGCATCGTAACAAAAGTCACCCACAGATTGTCTTCGCATTTCTGCAGCCCTAGGCCACAGTTTACGTTTGACTAATCGTAAATCACCCACTGGTATACATATTTATGCCAACGACGATAAAGCATGTATTTACAGAATCCGCCTATCGGTAGCGTTCAAAAAGCTAAGAATCGCGCAGATCCGTTAATTCGTGAATGCTGATATCTGTTATAGAAGCACGATTTCTGACCGCACAGCTGCTACAATAATTCCCGGAATTCATTATTTCAAACCTTTTTTGAACCTCTTTATCAAATTCTGGATTATATCTTCAACACTGTTAAATCGATATCGGTGGTGCTAAGTTTTGGAAAATAGGGATGATCGTCCAGTGAAGTCATGTGGTTATTTGACAGATACTGCTTGACTAATGAAGAATGATGTGCAGGTGCATTGTCATGAAGGATAAACGAAAATTTTTTTAAAGCATTTCTTTTCGGTCACCAAACTACACATTTTAAAGCGAACACGGTTTCAATCTGCAAATTTTCTTTGAAATAAAGTTGAAAATTTCTTCGGAAAAAATAGCATTATAGAGAATGCAAACTTATAATCCGAGAGCCAGCAATAAGTTTACTTGATGGAGCATATGTCCTCCTTTTAGCTACTTAGACTCAAAGTGAGAAAAGTTCAAATTGACTTCATGTTTTGGGATGCAAAACATAATTTTACAGAAGAAATTTTACAGAAGTTTGTGTGTTTATGTCTTTTATAACGGAAACTCGAAGCTTTTAACAGCAGCAAAATTTTCTACAGATGTACTTTAACTACCCGTACGATGACATTAGCTAGATTTTTTTTTAAAATTCGAATTAGTTCAAATTAATGTAAAGCGGGAAATTGCGATATTTCGTCAAATCAAATCTGTTTACTCTTTTCCACTGTTGGAGATATTCGGGAGCAAGTGTTTTGATTAAATGGCAGACATTTTGTGTGTGGACGATAAAGCAGCTGTTTCCAAACTAAGTGGTTCAATTTATGGGTTTTCGGGCTTTGCAAATTTAAAATATTTAGGGGTTTTTTTTTTCGTATTATATTATTATTAGGAGCATTATTGTGCTAAAATTTAACTTAAATTGGATGAAAACTCACTGAGGCAGCAATAATTTTTTGAATTTTACTTCGGAATTAAAGGAACTTTTTCACGATTTTAAGAATTTTCATTTGTGCCGCGGAAATGATTTTAGTTCAAAACAGGCAATTTGGAAATTGAGCGGTATTATCCATATTTAATACTATTTAAATCGGTATCGGGCGTTTATTTAAGATCTGAGAAACGTCAATTCGTTTTTGTTTACTCCTAAAACTTGCACCTAGTTTCATGAGTTAGTTAAATACTATAGGGATTAGTCAGAGACTGTCAGTTTCTCCCCAGTAAATATTTTCTTTCCCGAAAGTCCCTTTAATATATTACGAATACTCTAACCAACATTTATTTACTAGCTATTCAACAATTTATAACAAGGGATATTACAACTTCTCATTATGGCCGTCACGTGTCAAAATCGTTTAATCTCTGCGGATCGGTTGCTATGGGAACGTGCACAATTAGAAGCTAAGTCGGATTTAACAATCTCCCGGCAATCGACAATGATCCATTATTAAAACTCCCCGTCATCATCGCCGGTGATGGGATTTCAGTAGTTCGTCTGCGATACGGGGGTCCGGCAAATTGTCGGAGAATAGTGGTGGTTTTTAAATTGCCTTGTCAGTCGAGCCAATTACGTAACAAGTGCACCGGCGCGTAATGAAGATGGTACTGTGAGGTAAGGAGCATTGGTTCAAAAATTAATTTATCGATCGACAATGGAGAAGCAACACGTGGAATCCGGGTCTTTAAAAAAAGGAGGAAGCTCGTCGCTTTGTGCGGTTCGACTGAATAGTAGAAACCCAGGTATTTGTAAATTTAAAATATTGTCTTGTTTGTTTTTAGTCGGTTGTGAATGCATTTTGCATTGTCTTTAAAGATTTCGAAAGTTATATCGCTGTGGCGTCTCGAGGTTTTTTGAGACCTCAAGCGAGGAGCTTTTTGGAGAGACCCCATCCAAAAGCGGTTCCAAGAATACTCCTAGGAGGGGGGGGGGGGGTGTAACGTTCATTTCGAGGCTCTCATCACGATTTTATTAATCATAATTCTTCGAATTCGTCTTTTTAATCTCAATTTCATCAAAGCAGTATAAGCTCGACAATCTAAACCCCATTAATCCGAATTTTGTGTAATCCGAACTACTATTATATATTTTTTAATTATTTATCTTGTTAAAGGGGCTAAAAAATTGAACTCTTTCGAATTATGACTTGTTTAAGCAGAGATGTTCATAATTTGTATGCAAGAAAAGAAATCAATATAAAATATGTGTAGAGCGAAGATCGACTATTTTTCAAATCCTATCCTTCATGTGTGACATAATCATATTTTTCGGTATGTCTGGCAATTTATTTGATTTTTAAATTGCATTATAATTTCATTATATTCGTTAATCACATTATAAGATAGGCAATTATTTGTGTCTTTGACAATATGACAAATGTTCCCATTTCATGTTTTCCTCCTCGAGATCGATTCTTGTCAGCTGTTTCAAAATTTCATATATTGTTTTAATCAGATAAAAAATGTAAATGCTGATTTCATTTGCTACAAAAAAGTTTTATTTCTATATAGTAACATACAATATTGTTACAAATTAACAACATTTCTGCACCAAATTCCAAGTTTAATTCCAAACTCCCACAAAATGATATTTTTGCTGTTTCAAAAGCACTGTATGATTGTGTTATGCATATTTCAGCACTATATTTATGGGGGAGGGAGAGGTTAATTATGAGGGAGTAGGAATTAAAATTCCTACTTTTTCCTACTTTTTTATATCAACATTCCTGTTTTTGTTACATTCCTCCTATCAACATTCCTCTTTTTTTTTGGGGGGGGGGGGAAGTTGAGTGCAATCCCTGGTCATATGAACAATTCAAACAGATCAATGAATAGAAAACTATGATGGCGAAACTGAACAACTATGAAAATTGCATGTAATGGCACTTGCATTATCCTTTATCGATACTATAAGTGTTGTTATAGTTGAGACCCAGACCGTCCGACCTACCAGAAAGGTGTAAGGTAACTGTTTGGACGGCCGGGAAGTGCCACACAATTTAGACCGGAACCCAGTGTTGGAGGCATCCACAGGGACCGTACCCTCCTTCCCCTACCACCAACCTCTCGGAAGGACTTACGGACCCACATGTTTAACATGATCGTACTCCGCATGAACACAGTTGTGGCAGCGTGCAAAGATACTATAAGTGTGCAAGAATTCAGTCTTATAGGTAGTCTTCTGCCCTCTGGAGGGTCTAGAAAGACAAAATACGTTAAACAGTTATTATATAGATTTTTTTTTTGAATGAAGCAAAACTAAGACTATAAAAACAGAATGAGAATAAATCTATATTAGTCATTCCGAATAGTGATTCAAAAATCACAGAATTGCTTCAGAGAGTTCTCGCAAACGTTCTATGCTGGTTTATGTTTCTTGTAATAATTTCAGGATCGCGGCAGCATTCCTTCCCTCCAAGTGAAGTTCCCGCATGACCGGAACTGTACTTTCAGGTCTAAAGTACCCAGCTGAAGGATCCTAACCGTCTCCCCAATCACACTTAGTCATTTTTAGTCCTATTTAATTAAAAAAAAATTGCGACTGAAAATAATTACGTGATGAAGGGTGAGGATCCTTTAGCAGGATACTCTAGACCTGAAAGTACAGCTCCGGTCCTACGGAAACTTGACGAAAAACATTTTGAGATTTCATAGCTTCGTTGGAAAGATTTTTTTTTTTTTAATTTGACTGGTAGTTTTTTTCTTACCACCAAGTGGTGTTTTTGTGAGATTTATAATAAGGAAATGATATACATTAGAGATTTATTTTCATTAGGGGTGGGGATACTGCGCGTTCCACGGGCCTTTTAGGATTCGTCACAGGAATTTATGTGGCACGGATATGCTGTAAAGTATTGTTGTGTGTGTGTGTATGGTACAATAGTGAAAGAAAATTTAAAGGAAAAATTGATATTTTTCTATTTGTCACAAAATTTTTTCAATTATGTAAAAATTATATCGGAAAAAAATCAAACTTGAGATAATGTCATTTTCATAAATTCTTTATAATATTTATAAAATCCAAAACATAACCAGTAGTAAAGTGAATCATTAATTTATTATGGAAAAATAATTTAATTTTAAGCATGTCAGGAGAAAGACAGTAAGCGGTTACAATAAGCGCGTGACTTGATATAGGAATTTGGAATAAGCATTATGAAACTAAAAGGTACATTAATGGGGGAAGCTTAAAATTTCTGTATCATATATATCCTAGAAATTATATCTTTGTAAAGGAGCTATATTTTTATTCTAAAATAATATATATATATATATATATATAAAACTGAAAAAGTTTGTGAAAAGGGTTTGTGGACTCGACCTGATAACCTAAAGCCTTGAAACTCCTTCAGAAACTTAGAAGACTAAATCTTTGTATTGACTACGGCAGAAAACCTAACAAACCGGATTTTTAATGGAGGCGAACAAAATAGGGTTTTTCAAAAAATAATTCCCAGCCTTCCAGAAGCTCCCCCCCCCCCCCCCCAGCAACTTTGAAGGTTGAAGCAATTCGAATTTTTATTTAACAATGCTAAATGCAGAAAAGGCAGCGTAGTATGTTAGGCTAAATACGTTGGTGCAGAAACGTGCTGTACAGATAACAAAAGCATTGGAATCGATTTAATTCTTTGACATATATAATGCAGTTGATATGGGAATCGACTTACGTTGCCAGTTTCTGAACCAATTCAACGTATTTCAGGGTATTACTACAGTGCGCGAAAAAAGTATAAGGACAACATATAATTGAATGAAAATATTTTCACTTTATCAAAATGAATTTTTGATATTTCTGACCTCTATGAAATTATACAATAACATTTACAACACATAAAATAGCAAATATGAACCTTGCAAAAGTTGACCTTATAAAGATTATCACTAAAGAAAATATACAAAAAAGTATACAAAAAAGTATACGGACATGTTCTAAATTACTTAACATTTCTCTTAATAATCAAGAAAACAACCTTTTTTTTTCAATTACTTGAATAGGCCGAGGGGTCACCTGTGCTGAAAGTTCTTTTAAAGTGTCTATGGAAATTGTGTGTGTTATTCCAAGTGTGAATTCCAAGGATAAAGTGTTATTCCAAGCTTGTTTGATGGCTAACACAAGATCCTGTTTACACTGATATTGTGTGCCATTTTATTAAACTTCTCGTATTAGAAGGCCCCATAAATTTTCCATTGGATTGAGATCGGGACTCCTCACCGGCCAATCAAGTAAATTTACTGAATTGGCTTCAAACCAGAGTTTTGTACTCTTAGAAACGTGTATGGAAGCGTTATCCGGTTGGAAAATATAGTCTCCTGAAGTAATTAGTAGGGCCTCAGGTAACAAACGTTCGCTTAATATATCAACATATTTGTCAGATTTCATTTTGTAGTTGATAAAGACTATTGGCGTGGTTCCGTTTTCTGCAAAGCGCCCCAAATCATTGCTGTGCTTCCACCGTATTGACGTTTGGAAAAAACTTATTTGGTTTTACGCAGATTATACCAAAAATAGCAAAAACCATCTGTCCCATCAAGATTGAACTTCTTTTCGTCCGAAAAGATTACATTAATCCATTTTGGACCGAGAGAAATGTATTTTTTTTTTTTTTTGAATTCCTGTCTGCTTTCCTTATGTTTTTTTAAGAGGCGGACGTGACATTAACTTTCCATACCAAATATTCTGATGTTTATTTAAAACGTTTTGAACTGTTCGTGTGTAACATGGTAAGTCCAAATTTCTTCTAACTTCATTTGCAGTTTCTTTTTTCTCGCAAGCTCTTCTTACAACCATTCTTTCCTGGCGATGCGTTAGAATGTCTGGTCTTCCAGTTCGTTTTTTCATTCCATACATTCGAGGTTCTTTTAGAAAATTATAAACTACAGTTTTAGATATTTTAATTTTTTTCGAAATTTCATGCCCACCCAATCCACATTCTTTAAAAACAAGAATTTTCTCTTTTTTCAATGTCAGACAGATGAGTTCCTTTTGGCATCGTACAAAAATCGTGAAGAAATGAGGCAAGTGTGAATTTTGTTTTAAAACCCAGTCTTTATATTTGAAATGGTCATTTTCTGCTTTCAAATATGCAAATTTTACTATAATTTTAGATGAGAAAACAAAATATAATTTGTCCGTATACTTTTTTCCAAGATCATATGGGTTTAAAATTTATAAAGTAAATTTATACATATTTATTTTTGGAAAATTTAATTAATTTACATGAAAAAGAACTTAATTTTATCAATATTTTTACTTAAAAAATTTGCATACATTTTCGTCTAAAAGTTTTCTAGATTTGTTGAGTTTTCGCTTATCCTTATACTTTTTTCGCGCACTGTATGTTCGACCTAACGAACAAACTTAAGACAAACAAGCTTAAGACACTTTATAAAGATTCATTAAAACTCTCCAAGACTTATCAATTTGTATGACATTCATCCCTTTTTAATCCTACATTTTTCTGAAAATAGATTTGAAATCCGCAAGAACATGTCACCCATAGCTGCCGCTATAAGCAAAATGGTGACAAAATCTTTTGCAGAAAGAAGCAAGCGCTTGGCGATTTATTAACATCTCAACTTGTTCCGTAATCCGAAAACTCACTTTTTCACTCATGGCTGCGCGACACCCATAACTAATTAGGCAAAAGCGCATCGATTTTGCATTATCGGGAGCATAAATATTTTTTGTTCTCTTCCAGGAAAATTCTATTCTGCTTTTAGAAGCTCTGATTGTCATATTTTATTAGGGATATTTTTATGATGATGCAGCGATAATATGATCCTTTGAAAGATACGAGGAAACGGGTAATTAAATTTTAACAAAGTTACTATGTATAATGCGTTTTGCGCAAAAAAATTAAATGGTTGAATTTTTAACCAGTTTAAGTGCTATTTTTATCATTTTTTAGCCCTGTAAAGGCATTACGTTTTTTTAAAATAATTTGTTTGGCTTTATTAGGAATATTTTCTTGTTTCATTAAAAAAAAAATATATATTTTTATTAGTTTTTGTTCGTAAGTTATTCTTTTAAACTATTTCGTAAAAAATTTTTCAAAGTTGTTTTTTTCAAGTTGGCAACTGCTTAGCGACGCATTTGCATGCATATGGGCTATCTCTTCATACGAAGTATTTTTATATTGTATTTCAATAGTATATATTATATTACCATCATTGTGAGTATTATCATTGTTTTCCATAGGAAATGATGATATGAAATTTCATCATTCGCCTATACATCGGCCAGAACGTGAACCATTTAGCCGTCCTAGGACGTTGCCCCAGGAGCACCAGAGGGGGGCGGAACACACTGCGCCCAGCAACACAACATCCATGCCTTACGTGGGACTCGAACCCACAACGCGGCGGTCGAACGATCGCTTGGAAACGCTCGCCTTGACCGCTCGACCACCGCGTCGTATCTGTTTAGACGGCTGGGACGTGCCACCCAATTTAGACCGGAACCCAGTGGAGGAGGCATCCACAGAACTATATAAACCTTGGTTATCATTTCCCCCAGTTACCTTATAATTTCTGTTTATTTTATCAACTTCTGATTGGTTCGGTTATGTAGACCAATTGCCGAGCCAAGTAACATTTTGCGGTCCTGCACAACGACAGGAGAAATTTCGGATCGTGGGTGAGAGAGTTCTGCCGAAGTCCTGTTGAGAGTCTGAGGAAAGAGCCAGGCTAAAGTTCTGGTAGAGTCTGAGTTGAGTTCTGGTGAAAGGTGGGTGGAAGTCAGTGGGAAGTTGCTAGAAGTCGAGTCAATCGATGTATGAGTTAGAAAGGTGACCAGTGCACGTCCGTGGAGCAGTCACTAGTATTGATACAACTATGATCAGGAAGATCTAGTATCACTAATTGGTTAAGACAAGATTTAGATGTTCTAAGAAGTTGGGAAGACGATTTATAGCTATTCCACTGATTGCTTAAAGATAGTATATCACCAGGTCCGGTCAAAGTCACCATTGATCTGATTTATTAAATAACGGGAATATGCAAAACTGACTGTTTTAGCATCTGTCTATATTTATTTACGCAGCCAGCTGCTGTATTATTCTTGAGTGCACAATAAATGTGTTAAGTTAACTTTCTACATCAGTATGTTATTGCCCTTGGTCGTAAAGGCTTTTTGCATAAATTATTACCAAATTTTAGAGTTATGTCACTTTTACTTGACATAACTTAGATTTACGCAACAAAGATGTCTAACTTTTATAATGGAGCCCGAACAGAGCTGTGACCAACTCCTGAGTTAAAGATCTGACCTTTACAAGATCTCCGGGCAAAACTCCTTTTTCTCGTAATTTAATCCCACATTGAAGTATCTTCATGCATCAGGAAGGATTTTTGGGTTTCGCCAGCATGTTTCAGGCAGTTTCCCCTTGTCTGTGGATGAATATCACGTTAAGCATCATCTAAAAATTCTGAGGCAATCTTCATGTGTTTAGCCCAGTGATTCCCAAGCTTTTTTGTCTGGAGGAACCCTTGAATTATTTTATGAAATCTCGCGGAACCCTTAATTGGCTGACATATATTAGGTTCTTCAGGAGTTAATTACAAAATAGACATGTAAAGTAGTATCGTTCATAAATAACAACTAACTTATTATTTTGAATATAATGTTACAAGAGTATTTATATCATTTTCTGTTTATTAAATACTATCATAAAAATAACGAACATTTTTACTTTATGTCAAATTTACTAGTTATAAACAAATATTGTGTATACTATATTTGTAATGGTTTTGTGTTAATATAATTGTTTTTTTATAAAATTGATAACAAAATACCAAGTTACATTTTATTGTTTTAGGATACATTCACATTTTCATGTAACGTGATTAAAACAAATATATTTATCTGGTTTGAGATTTTTATGTTATTGTTTCGAATTTTTTTTTTAGATTTTTCATCTCACAATCCTATGAGTACTTGGGGATGTGTTGGTAATATTTTTCAATGAACTAAATTCCTAGTCGCTCAAAAAATTCCCTTCTTCAACAAAATTTCTCTTTCTAAGACAAAATCTCACTGCCTAAATTTTAACCATAATCTGTGACCAAGTTAAACATTAAAAATACTTCATTATTTTATTAATAAATCAGATTAAAACCTTATTAATTTAAATTTTTTCACTCAAATACAAAAAGGTGGAAAGTTGTCTCTTTTTTGCAAGCTTTTACAAATTCTTGCCGAACTTCGGGGACCCAGGTTCCGCAGAATCTTTGTTTGAGAATTATTGGTTTAGCCTGTCTCAATATATACCACTAGCCCAACCAATACCACTGGTATTGCTGGGAGGGGAGTTGAGAAACAGAATGGACGCCAAATCATGACATTTGCAAGTAAGATAGAAAATATCATGAGTTTTCAGAATCAAAACATAAAATGCATTTAAATGTTTGTAAATTTAAATATTACTTACAAAAACTTTGCAAAAATATTGTCCTCATCACTTTCTTTTGGTTGTGCTTCACGCGTTCTGGTGTCATAAGCAGAATTTTATTAACCAGGTTTTGATGTATGGTTGGTTCTGCATTCCAATGTCTCAGGTCGGTTCTGTTGTTGATGTTGAAACCCAGACCGTCCGACCTACCAGAAAGGTGTAAGGTAACTGTTTGGACGGTCGGGAAGTGCCACCCAATTTAGACCGGAACCCAGTGGGGGAGGCATCCACAGGGACCGTACCCTCCTTCCCCTACCACCAACCTCTTGGAAGGACTTTCGGACCCACATGTTTAACGTGATCGTACTCCGCATGAACACGGCGGCAGTTTTGACAGTGGCTGGAATCGAACCCGGGCCTACCGAGTGCAACTCCAGCGCGCTAACCAATGGGCTACCGCGCCCCAGGTCGGTTCTGTGGAGTTTTACAAACATAAGTGATGAAACGTGTGCCGTTGTTAATCTTGTTCTTGTCGGAGATATTATGAGGTTCATCTGACTGAATCCCCCTCTCACACTCAGAGAAACTATAAGAAATAAGTTTTGTGCACTTGAGCAATTTGTTGAAGTCTTTTGGAACACGTGAGCTGTCCTCCAAGTAATCGCGATATGCCTTTATTTTTGTTTTGGAGACGTTAAGTTTGAATCTCCGACAAAGACTTTCAATTTCACACTCTCCAAAACCAGGGGGCTTTCTCGAAGGTCACGGATCACTTTTAAGCACTTTTAGTCCATCCATCAGTGAGTTATACTCCTCCTGTTTTTTTGTTGATCTCCACTGCCAAAGATATCTTTTCGTTGCTTGAAATTGTGGTTAACAGCCTCCTTTTCAAATTATTAATTACACTTGTCAACAGTTGTTGCTGGTTGATTACTGAAGTCTTACTGTTTTCAGTTAACGCAATTCTGCAAAAATTGCCCTCTTTAATAGAAAATTCGTCTTTAAGACACTTATAGTTCGGGTTTTTCTATGAATCTGATACTTCTTCGGATTAATTTGTCAGTATAAAAAACTGTCATGTTTTTGCTCTGCATGCTTTCTGAGAGCATTGAAAGTTCTGCTAAAATATCATACATAATGCCCAAGTCCTTCAAAAATTGAGGGGATAGAATTGCTTAATTAATCCACTGTACATAGCTCAATCAGTCGAGTTTCTACTTTTATTATGTTCAGATGATGTAAAATGGTTAAATAATGAGTTATATCCATACCAAACTGCTGAAACAGTTCTAAATGAGCTAGCGACCCATCTTGTGCTTAGTATTCTACCAGTTTTATTCATTTGTTGGTCTAACTCTGCCAGTTTACATTAGTTCTTAAGTTATACATTGTCTACAGTAAATCACCTATCTATAAATATCTGAAAAAGTTCACACCACCACCTACCTTGTCAACTGCGTCACTCAATGCTAGGTCCAACGGGTGATTCATACAGTGCCACACAATAACGTTCGGATATTTATCAATGAGTTTTTTTGCAACTGCGGAATTTTTACCCAACATTACACTTGCACTATCACTTGCAAATGAAATTAAATGCCCTTTTAAATAATCATCGTGAAAACCATGCATGTTCAAGCAATTTAACAAAAGTTCAAACACTGTCTCAGATTTTTGATCGTGTAATTCAATTAGGTCCCAAAACAGAAAATGTGGGGGGGGGGGGGAAGTTCTTTGCTAACTTTCCACTTTCGATACACAATCAAAGTAGATTTGCCCCCTAAGGTTGTGGATTCGTGGATAATGACAGAAATGTTCCCTGAAATTTCTAAAACCTGCTGTATTATTTTATTCTTGATTTCTTTGGAAATATGATCAATAATTTCTACAGCACTGTATCTTGAATGTAGCCCGACACCAATGTCTACACCATTTAATTTTTGCAGTTCCAAAAGTCCAAAATAATTAGAATTAGGTCTATCACTTTTAGCGATATAGTATACGCGGTCCTAAACACCGATTTTGTTGAGGCCAGATGTGATGCATTCATTGAATCCCACACCTTTTCAAGAATTTGTAATTTTGCTTCAGAAATTATTTTTTCTGCAGTTAAGTAAGCAGTAGACTGTTTGTTTATGCTTTAAAATTTTGTTTTCGACGAGAAGTGAGCTGGGTGGGCCTTGATGATCCATAAAATGTAACACTGTATGAAAGCCACTCTTTTGAAATAGCAATTCGCTCTTTTATAAAAGCGCCTAAATGGAAAACGTCCCTACATATTTTGCAACCAAGTTTCCCATTTTTACAGTCTATCTATGTAAAAGTTACTTCTTTTCGATTTCACATTTCTTCAGTCCACACAGAAGGCCATTGGGTCTGGGAATCTCTAAGGAGCACGGATTTGAACTAGGTAAACACCCCAAACCACTATTTAAAGCCTCCATACCGTAATCTTTTACGTTTCTGTCAGTCTTTCAAATCTGGCAATGAACAGTCTTTGATAGTTTTAGTTTCACTTAGTTGAGCTATCGCAATATCGAGCTTTCCATGATTATCATCTTTTGTAGATGGAATTGTCGCACGTGAAAAGAAGGAGTGCAAAGTTTTTTGCCTTTTATTAGGTTCCATGATTTTGTAAAGAGTCACAAACAAGAACCGTTTAATAAAATAAATTACTTGAATATTAAAACGAAAACGCAATAAAAATCCTCTGCAGAAATAAACGGCATAAAAATACTAACTAGGAACTACGTTTGACTAGTTGGGAACCACGAGGGCAACTGAGAACCATAATCATTATTTTCGTAATCAACACTTTCTGCAGAAACCAGTGTCTTATTACTTTTATTAATTTGAAGTATCAATCATATTTTCGAGAGTAAGGATAAGATCGCGCTGTTTTAGGTATTTTACAATTTTTTTCTTATTTATTTCCCGTAAAAAAAAAGTGCCGAAAGCAGTGCTTGAACGGTGTTCCGGTTCCACTACACCCCTGCTCAATGCATCTGGGGATAAGTCTTTGTTACCAAACTAATTGTTGCTTCCTGGTATTTAGTTTGATTCCAAGAAATTCCACGAAAAAAAATTTTTGCTTTACCATTTTCATACTAAAAGCTTCAAAATATCCGAAATCAAATTGTTTGCTATAAGGGATGTGTTTAACATTATGAAAGTACTAGTCCTTTCCGACCCTACCCCTTAACCTCGCTTGGCGATCCACACTTTGCGTGATCTCAATGGGTTGTGGTCACTAAATGTGACACCTACATACTTAATAAAAGTTCTAAATATGAAAAACCATCTCAAATTTAAGCATAAAAATAAAATGGCGCACATTTCTGAGAAAACAATGTTAAGTTTTTTGAAAATCCTTCTGTAAAGTCACCTGACTCTAGTAGAAGTGTTCATTTCGAAAAGTGGTTTTGAATTTTTATAATTATTCCTTTGCATCGCTCCCCCTCCTCTTCCTCATTTAAATTTTCAAAATATTATATTTCTTCGTTGACCTGAAATATGAGACGGATTGATTGAGAACAAAAACCAAGAATTTAATTAGAATGGGAGTACTCGGTAATTAAGCAAAGTGGTTTTGAGTTCTTTTTATTATTCCTTAGCACCGTAACCTTTAATGTTAATTTTTTAATTTAAAATTTTTTCCTTGATCTCGAAGCTGAGAAGAATCGGATGACACCAAAACCAAGATTCTAACTTTAGTGGAATTGCTCGGTAATTTTGATAAATTACCCCCTCACTCACTCAGTCAGTCAGTTCAGGTTCAGTGCATATTATTATAAAATTATAGTGAGAATCCGCGAAAAATCACGGGAAAATGATGAAAGTTAATAAATGTAAAAGATCTTTAAATTCAAATTTTTATGTCAAAGATATTTTCTGAAAGAATATTTTCAGTATCAAAGATATCTTCTAAAAGAATACTTTCAGTATCAAAGATATCTTCTAAAAGAATATTTTCAGTATAAAATTTAGATAATGTTATTTGCCTTAGTAAAACGACTCAAAATTATCTTATTATATCGGTTTTAATATTATCTGATTCAAGTGACCGGGGAAAAATGGCGGAAGCGCTAAGTGTGAGTTAGGCATAACTGTACGCTTAAAGAGAATCTTCACTGAATATATGGAACTTTTACTCTAGTTTAAGATTTAATTAATCGGCTGAGCGTTATAAAATATGACAAAAATATAGTGTTTAAAATGCTATTATTGCAAAAAGGTATTTTAAAATAACGCAATTTCTTTCATTATTAGAAGCGAATATCGTAAACGAACCCACATCGTCGAACATGTACATGTGCTTGTTGTTATTCAGAAAGCAATAATAACGTGTGTAAACTACTCGCACCCGAAATTCTGTTGTTTAATATCAATATGCTTGTTTCCATTCGGCAAACGATAATAACACGTACAAGTTACTCACACTCGAAATCATGTTGTTTAATAATATGTTTGTTGCCATTCAACAACCGATAATAACGTGCGTAAATTACTCACACTCGAACTTATATCGTTTAATAACAATATGCTTGTTGCCATTCGACAAACGACAATAACGTGCTTAAATTACTCACACTCGAAATTATGTTGTTTGATAATAATATACTTATTTCCATTAGGCAAACGATAATAACACGTGTAAGTTACTCACACTCGAAATCATGTTGTTTAATAATATGTTTGTTGCCATTCGACAAACGATAATAACGTGCGTAAATTACTCACAATCGAAATTGCGTCGTTTAATAATAATATCCTTGTTCCATTCGGCAAACGATAATAATGTGCGTAAATGACTCACACTCAAAATTATGCTATTTGACGATTGCAGATGCAAGGTGACAGAAAAAATTTGTAATAACCGATATTTCCCTACATCCGAGCTCGCTATAAGTGGGTTGCACTGTAGCTGTAAATCGTGGAGGCCCCAAATTAGTTTCAGAACGTTAATCTCCAAATTGTTAATCTACCACTGTTGGCCACCCAGGAATAAGCCCCAAAATACAATATCCTACTTACAAATTAACTTGCTCGTCTTCTCCATTGCCCTTCCTCCAGGAATATCCCATTCCCTTGGGGAAAATCAATGCGTCAGCGTGTTGTAGCTTACTGGGAATGACAGACGCAGTCCGCAAGAAATGTCATTTGATATGCTCTTGTTTCGTTTCTTCTAAATCCATTATGTCGCGATGCCAGTTGGTAATTACCTCAAGGGTGTTGTGTGGATGGGCCGTTTCATGTCGGAATTGGGATGACAGAATACATGCACTAATATATATTTTTTATTGAGCAATGAATGCATTGTATTCGAGTTTGAATATGTAGCTTTCGTCCATTGTATGATAATTAGAAAAATTATCTTGTGACAAAGGCGTACGACGTATTCGAACAGCGGTCTAAATTATGATTAAGTGCTTACTTAGGGCGAGTATATATATATATATACACGGTAGGGCCAAAAAGTTCGCAGACTGTACTGATATCTCCAACCCTACTTGGAAGAGAGGGGAACTATTTTACCGTGGCGTAGAGGCACATATGACGAGAGATGTAAAAAGGGAGAAGCAGGTCCGCAGTGCAGGTTTTTTCCAGACAATGCGTGTTAGTGAATTGTAGTCGTTCGCGTTCGTCGAAAACGGAAATGGCGTTTGAAGAACAACGTGCGAATATCAAATTCTGCCGGCGTCGACAGAAACATTGCACCTGCTAGCAGGTGCAATGTTTCTGTCGGCGATTTCCCCAAACGCTGGCAGAATTTGTTCGCTGGCAGAAAACGCTGGCAGGCGTTGTTCTTCAAACGTCATTTCCATTTTCGACGAATGCGAACGACTACAGTTCACCGACACGCATTGTCTGGAAAAGCATCTGCTTCTTTCTTTTCACATCTCACGTCACATGTGCCTCTATGCCACGGTAAAATAGTCCCCCTCTCCTCCAGTCAGTGTTGGAGATGTCAGCACAGTCTCCGAATTTTTTGATCTTACCTAGTATATATGCTCGCGAGTGTTTTGTAATTTAAGCAAGTGTTCGCGCAGTGGGCGACTAAGCTTTTCGAAAAATTTAATGAATTTAATGAAGTCGGATACAGTTTCTATATATATTTAATGTGATTTATTCTAATGTAATCTATTTGGTTATATGGAAGGGATTCGCCTCAGCGAGCCATCTATCTTCGTCATGGTGTTAAAGGATCCGGACCCTCATACGAAAAGTCTACATACATTTACTTCGGAGAGAGGTGGTGTTTCAGGATCTGGTCTTAATTCCAAGAATAAAATTATTTTATTTAATTTCTTGGTGAGACTAAAATTAGAATATGCTTCTATTATTTTGGATCCAGGATATACTGTTCATTATGGGCTTATATGTTTAGCCTATGTTTTTATGACAGTTATTTTTTTTCCTTCGGTTTATAGTTATTGTGATAATGATATATCTAGTGTGGTGTTGAAAACTTGTTCGGCATTGATGATCTAAATGTATATAAAAAACTAGCATTATTGGTATTTTTTTTTCACAAACTTGTAGACAATCTTATGGATTGTCCTCAGATTCTGAATGTCTATAATGTTCCTATTATTAATTATTTCTTGTATTTAGTGACAATTTCTGCAGATTCAATGTTAACTAGTAAATTTGCTGTCAACAAATTTTGTAAATTTTTAATAATTATTGTGGTTTAGGAAATATTTAAGTTAAAAGCGTGTATTGAAATTTTGCTTTTCATATACTAGAGTAGTAGCATTACTCTTCTAAAAAAAAAAAAAAACATTGGATGGACCACCCACAAAAAATTCTTTGTTTTCGTTATTGCGTTGAACAATTTCTCGGTTGTGATTCCGTTACTCGATAGTTCTGACTTCCAACTACTGCCACAATTCGCACAGAAAAGAGATGCCTTCAATTCGTTACATTCGAAGACAGAGGCTTATTTAAACGTTCGTTCCCTGTGTTGGTTCAGACCCAGACAAAGATAACTTTTCTCTCGTAAAAAGGCATCGCTGCTTGTGAACGGTTTCGCTGTCCCGACGGTTGCCATCGCTATCTCCGAATCTTTCCAAAGAAAGAATTGGCTGTTTTCGCAAATGAGCTAGCTAGCTGGCTACACATTCACGCGCAGGAGCTCTTCAAAACCATTGTGAGATATTCTCCTTTTGCGGCTTTAAATATGACTGATTTTATTTTCTCTTAGAGTATGTGTTTATTTTTATACTAGACTGAAATACCCGTCGTTGCCCAGGACCTGAAGATACGGAATACAGATAACACCACTCAATGTCCCCTGTTTTGAACTCAAAATCATTCCCGCGCTCCGTTTTGATGTGAATAACATCATTGGTTGGGACGCTGGGGCATCTCCGGCTGAAGTTGAAGCGTTACGATAAACGTAAACACTTTGGACTTTTATATCTCAAAACAAAACAAAAATAAATTAATAAAAATGTAAAAATTTTTTGCTTGTTCTGTTGAAAATATTGTTATATTTTTAAATATATGAAAACTATTTTAATTTAAACTTTTTTTTCGAAAAATCTTAAAAGTTTTTGTCTTAGCGAGTTTTTGCCTCACTATTTCCACTCGAAATATCTTCTAAACTATGAAAGATAGATATAAACAGTGAGCAACAGAAATGTTCAGTAGGAAATCCAGTTTCTACATCAATTATTTGTTTTTACAAAGCCTTTATAGGTTTCGAGGAATCTTCTTATCAAGTTCAATAAAAATGAATATTTTCCGTTTTTCAAGTTTGCAATGCTTATATCTCAGAAACTGAAAGTATTAGTTATGAAATATAAGAAGTAATTTATAGCCTTTTGAAAGCCTTACAAGGATATATAATTAGATTTAAGATCGGAATCTTAGTTTTTGAAATATAGTGGTTTTATAATTTTGATATTTTAATATTTTGAACTATTTTGAAAAGGTGATTCTGATTTCGACATTTTAATGTTTTGAACTCTTTTGAAAAGGTATTCTAATTTGGATATTTTAACATTTTGAACTGTTTTGAAAACGTCTAAAGAAGACAAACCACCCACAAAATAGGTAGGTAGTTATTCAATCAAAGCTATTTAGATTCCATCGAATCACTGTCGATTTTTTTTTTTCTATGCGCAATCATACCAATTGTACCACGCGGGAGTAATAAGCTCCTTTCATACGTCTTAAATAAGCGCGTTGAAAATTCTTGAAATTGCAAAAAAGAAAAGAACCTTACCTTTGGAGAGGGCATAGGGCTCTAACGCAGACTTTGTTAATAAATGCCAGTGAAAACCGCATGTTAATTGGATCAACGGAGGCTGAGATATATACCGTCCCCGAGAAAGATCTTTATGATTCTAAACATTAATAACAAAAATACGAAAAGGTGAAATGAAATGCAGTTTGCGGCAAAAGAATGAAGAAATCTAACAGTTTTTACTTTCCTTATATACATAATGTATAAGGAAAGTATTGTGACGGGGTCGAAAATTCGAATTCGAGTTTTCGACGGGAGAGCACGTTTCAAGCATCCCTGATCACGAATCAAACATTTTTGAAGTGATGTCTGTCTGTGTGTGTGTGTGTGTGTGAAAGTATGTGTGTGTGTGTGAAAGTATGTGTGTGTGTGTGCGTGTGTGTCAGTGAGTCTGTGGAAACGATAACTGACGAACGAATGGACCGATCCGAACCAAATTTGGTACAAAAATCACAATCCGTAAACAATGGAAGCCTATTGCTTTTATATGCAATCGAATGTTAAGAACCCCCCTAAATTTTCGAATGAAATTTTGAAAAAATCGTCAAAAAATCAAAACCACTAATAAAGTTATGCAAATAGACATTTCTTATGTAATTTTTCATTAGAAAACGATTGACATAAATTTTAGAACGCTAACATGAACCGTTCTCGAGATATTGTTAATTTTTTTAAAAAAAATTATCAAAAAGTCATATAAAAAAAAATTCCTATTGAGAAACATGTTCACTTTTCATATGTAATACCATGCGATAAATTGGGTTACATCATTCTCGTGGAACTAGCTCATTCCATTCATGAAAAAATATACTTTTAGTATTACTTTTGTGTTTGAACGCCAATAGTCATTTATCTGCTGTAAGAATAACTTATTTCTTAGTGCATAACGCTTGGCGAGATTTTGGCGACGAATTTGGCGGAATGTCGCCAACTTGGCGACTTTTTGAAATGTTGCCAAATTAACGAAAATCTCGCCAAATGGATAAAAATGACGACTAATTGTCGAAAATTTAATATCTTGGAAAGAATATTAGTATCTACTGTAAGAAAAACCTACTTTTTTTTACTGTAAAAGTAGTAAATTAATTACATTATATAAGGAAAGTCATGTGTTGCCCACATCAGATTTTTTCTAGTACTAAAGGAGATCACGTAGAACTGTATTGAAGGTATTGTAAAAAAACTGTTAGATTTCTTCATTCTTTTGCCGCAAACTGCATTTCATTTCACCTTTTCGTATTTTTGTTATTAATGTTTAGAATAATAAATATATTTCTCGGACGCGGTGTATATTAAACCACACATCAAATAATCTGACGTGGGAAGTTTATGATGGCTTTTCCTACAGACACAAATTCATTTTCTCTTTCATTCTTTCGTAATTAATAATTGCACAAAATAACAGGGATAATTATCCGTTTAAATTTGCAATTTTAATTCAGTTTTTGTTAAAGGCAACGTTGCAAAAATTCGAGAAAAATAAAATTCAAATATCTCGAGAAGAGCTAGCCAAGAGTAATGGGGTTGGTTCATTGTCAAAAATTACGTATAAAACGAGCATTTAATTGAAGCATTTGGCATATGTTGTCTTTTAGTTTAGATTTTGAGGATCTTTGCTGGCCATTTCGCAGATAAAGGCAGGTTTTTTGTTCCGACTCGTACCAAAATCTAATCAGCACCGGGGTAACCACCCACAAATGACTTAATTCAAACTAATTGCCTAACTAAGTAAAATTGCCTATCTAACTAATTAAAAACCAATTACCTAAATTCTGTTAAATTTAGGCAATTAGTTTTTCAGTTAAAGGGGATATATATATTGCACATACACGTACAGACCGACAATTACAGACACACACTTAGATGCCACTTTACATTTTTTTTTCTTTCGTTCTAGAGTGCTCGAAACGTGATCCACAGAAAACTCGAGTTGCGATTTTAGACATGATTTTGATATATTCTCCCTATACATTACCATGTATTATTGGGAAAGTATAAGAACGGTAAAAAAAAATAATAAATAAATAAATAAAGCAAGTGCTATTTCAGCAAGTTTTCACCCGAATTTGGCATTTTTTAACACAAATGATACTCAAAATGATAATGTTATATCAAATAGAAAAAAAATAATAAATCAACATCTTTTAAATTTGCAAACTTAGGATTTTGCACATTAAACCCGTCACGACTATTTGCATATTACAGTCGCGACAGCTACCTGGAACGTTCATAAATCTTTCACGGAAAAATCGTCTGCAGCTGTAATGATTAAATTAAATTTATTTGATAAATTAGGTCAAAATGGGTGGTTTTCGATTTTAAAAGTTCATAAATTTTAAACTAATTAGAATTTGAAAAAAAAAAAGTGTTCTCCCTGCTGACGTGGCAGATAACAGAATGTATGGGACTGATGATGCTATCTTCAATAGAAACGTAATATCCTAACTTTGGAAATACCTCCAATAGGCATATTCTATAAATCTAATACATTAATTTTTACTTTTCCTACAATACATGGTAATATATAGGGAATGTATTGGAATCATGTCGAATATCGCAACTCGAGTTTTAGACGGATCTACACGTTTTGGGATTTCTAGAACAAGAAAAAACAATTTTTAGCGTGACGTCTGTGTGTGTGTCTGTTTGTCTTGTGTGTCTGTCTGTGCAATGTATGTATCCACTCTGACTCAAAAACTAATGGACCAAATTTCATAAAATTCTGTAGGGAAGTCACTTGGGTGTGACCCTGGTACCGATTATATTTTGGTATGACTTGAGATAAAAGAACCCGCCTTTTTTTTTGCGAAATGGCCCGCAAAAACTCATGTATCTGCTCTAGCTGAAAAACTGATTAACTAAATTTGACAAAAATAGGTTGATAAGTCACCTATGGGATACTTTGATGCTGATTAGATTTTGGTATAATTCTGAAAAGAAGAATCTGCATTCTTTTACAAAATGGCACTCAAAAATCGCCAAAATCTAAAATAAAAGACTACGTATGCTTAAATGTATCCATTAAATTCTTGTTTTAAGTATAATTTTTAACGATGAAAAGAATAAGACCAACCCCATAACTCTAGGACCAACCGTTCTCGAGATATTTTATTTTTCCCGCATTTTCGCTACGCCACCTTTGAAAATAAGTGCAGTTACCAAATGGAAACAAAAAGTGAATTAAAAGTTCAAATTCGGTGTCATTAAAAATAATTATGGGTGTTATTTTGTGCTATTGAACTCAATTTAATGAATTATTGAAGAAATAAAGTGAATATGAGTCTGTAGGGAAAGTCACGTGCTGCCCACATCAGATTTTTTAATTTCATAATCCAGTTGAAGTGCATATTAAACCTCTTTTGTTCAAACAAACTCTTCTGTAAATTGGATAGCACTTTCATTAATATCAGTCCAGTCTTTTTAACTATATTCTCCTCTCTCCCGAAACCGAGTCTCCTAATTTTCATCTGCGTTCAACGACTTTTTATTTCATCCCAGTGCAGCCCTCGTCCCGTTTCATATTAATTAGCGTCCACGGCAGCTTCTCCCAGAAATTCAACTCACAATTAAAATGCTCTTAAAGTGGCCGTTATTAATTGGCTTCCGTGTCGTATTCTTTTTCTCGAGCATCTTTCGCAGATGCCTCACAGAAGGCCTTTTCGGACCCCGACTGCTCTTTTAAAATTAATTTCGCTGCAGCTCTTGGGACGAAGTCAAATGTCTGGCTCATTCAGTTTCGCTATTTAAGGTGTTTTTATTTCATCGCTAATGATTCATTTTCACTTTTCCTACAATATAGGGTTCCTAGGAAAGCCCTAATTACCAACAAGGACTTTGTAAGGAAAAGTCCATGGGTGTGCACGTTAGGTCTAGTTATACAATGTAGGATCAAAGAGTTCGGAGACTATGCTGATATCTCCAACTCTGATTGGAGGAGAGGGGATCTATTTTACTGTGGCGTAGAGGCACATGTGACGCGAGATGTAAAAAGGAAGAAGCAGGTGTTTTTCCAGACAATGCGTGTCAGTGAACTGTAGTCGTTCGCGTTCGTCGAAAATGGAAATGACGTTTGAAGAACAACGAGCGAATATCAAATTCTGCCAGCGTTTGGGGGAAATCGGCGGCAGAAACATTGCAGCTGCTGCAGTAGGTGCAATGTTTCTGTCGCCGATTTCCTCAAACGGATTGGGTAACTAAACGAAAAACGTTGTAGAACGAAAAAAGTTGCAGAAAAGAAAAATGACAAAATTGTAGAGCATTGTCTAATGAGTAGGAATCGGCACCGGGAACGAACAAAACGTGTGTATGGAAGGCAATAAATATCTGTCAAAAGGTAGTCGTTTATTTCATCGCTAATGATTCATTTTCACTTTTCCTATAATATAGGGTTTCTAGAAAAGCTACCAATGACTTTTCAAAGAAAGGTCTACGAGTGCACGTGCGTTAGGTCTATTTAGACTAAAGTGACCATGCTGTATCGAATAAAAGTGATTGCAGCGTCCCTGGTGTAGAATTGAAAAAGCTAGGATAACAAACTCGGCAACTAAGTGAAATAAATGAAAAATGTTGTGGAACGAAAAAAGTTGTAGATTCCAAAAACAACAAAGTTGTAGAGCGTTGGCTAATGAGTAAGAATCGACACCAGGAACGAACGAAACGTGTGTATAGAAGGCAATAAATATCTATAAAAAGTAGTTGTATCATCAGGGACAATAACACTGTGACACCTGCGATGCTCTTTAAAATACGCGGTAATATTTTTTCTTCAATTCAAATGCTTATTGTTGTTGACAGAGGGCATGTTGAACAGACTGTGCGTCAGATTCCTGTGTATGTTCGATTTTTTTTTATTTTAGCATTTCTGAATAGAACAGCAATTTGCAAAGAACCGTATTGTGCCTTCTGTGACAGTTTTGGGGTCGATTACAAGACAATGGTCTACAACTTTGTGATGAGCTTTTTTTTTTTTTCATCTATCTCGCTTCACTGCTGTGTACGACATTCTAACTTTCTCATACTATGTAATATAGTTAACTATTTTTGGAGGTGATGTTCGTCTGTCTGTCTGTATGTATGTCTGTGGTCGATTTTTTGTGCACACGAAAACGCCACAAATATTAAGGGATTTTCATGAAACTTTATATCCGACTTTGTTATTAAAAAAATCTAGAACTAGATTTTTTTTTTTGTAAATTCAAGCAAAAACTTCAAAATTTATTCGAAATTTTATATTTTTTTAACATGGCAGCATAGGACAAATTTGATATAATCATGCATAAAAGGGATTATTTATGGTTCAATGATCACAAGACTTAATAGTTTCAATCATTGTTGTGAAAAATAGCCGCGATACAATTTTTTTATGCGTGACGTCATTAAAGCATCCTTTGGGGGCCAAGTTACCCCCCCCCGGGGGGGGGTTAACTGTCAGGTATGGTGTCAATCGAAGTAATTTTTCAATCCCCTTTAAAGTGAAGGGTATCACGTTATAGTTTTAATTAATTATTTTAACCCACGATATCTATTTTTCAATTTTTTTCTTTTTTGCAAAATTTGAAAAGAATGAATTCTGGTATGAAAAAGTCAAGTTGAATCATACTCCAGTTAATTAATTCTCCCCTAGGGGCGCTAAAATTCCTTTTATTAAATGGAGCATGGTCTACTATAACTGGACTTAACATGTACACTCATGAACCTATCCTTACAAAGTTACTGGGGGTGCGAACGGACTTTTCCAGAAACCCTGTATATAGTGCGTATAAATGAAAGTATTGTGATGATGTTAGAAATCTGACTTTCAGATTTTGTTGGATTGGCATGTTCTAAGAATCATTGGTTATGGATCAGCCATCTTGTAGTGATGTAGAGGGGAAATTCTGGCAAAACAAATTTTTATTCACTTGCTACTTCAAAAAAATATAGTTTTTCTTACTATGAACTTTCTATTTTATAATGATTATGTGTGTGGCCCGAAATTTGCTGAAAATATAACAGCATGAAAATTAAACAACAACTTGTAAATTAAATAATAACATTATTAAACGGTGTTCTTAGCTCTAGATCGATTTTATTATAGAGCAGAGAAAAACGTGAAATCATCTTTTGTGAAAGATATAGCGACGCAGTTTATGTATTAATGTTGATTATTGTGTATTATGTTAGGCATTTTTGTGCTTAACAACGCAGTTTGTGTAAAGATTTTGGACATTATTACATAAACAAAAAGGTGGGAAAATCCTGTTACTTTCCTTATATACATAGTATAATGTATAAGGAAAGTATTGTGACAGGGTCGAAAATTCGAATTCGAGTTTTCGACGGGAGAGCACGTTTCAAGTATCTCTGATTATGAATCGAACATTTTTGAGGTGATGTCTGTGTGTGTGTGTGCGTGTGTGTGTCAGTGAGTCTGTGGAGACAATATCACGAGCGAATGGAGCGATTCGAATGAAATTTGGTAGAAAAATTACAATCCATGAATACTGGAAGCCTATTGTTTTTAAACACAATCAAATGTTCAGAACGCCCCTAAATTTTCGAGTGAAATTTTGAAAAAAATCATCAAAAAATCAAAACTCTTAATAAAGACGCAAATAGGCATTTCTTTTGTAATTTTTCCTTAGAAAACGATTGACATAAAGTTTAGAACGCTAGCATAAACCGTTCTCGAGATATTTCACATTTTTCAAATAAATTTATTAAAAAATCCCATAAATAAAAAAAAAAATATTAATTGTTGAGAAACATGTTTACTTTTCATATGTAATACCATGCGATAAATTTGGTGAAATCATTCTCGTGAATCTAGCTCGTTCCATTCAGGAGCAAAGATACTGTGAGTAATACTTTTGTATTTGAACGCCAATAGTCATTTATCTGCTATAAGAATAACTTATTTCTCCGTCCATAACGCTTGGCGAGATTTTGGCGACGAATTTGGCGGAATGACGCCAACTTGGCGACTTTTTAAATGTTGCCAAATTATCAAAAATCTCGTCAAATGGATAAAAATGATTCTAAATCAATGAAAATGGCGACTCATTTCAATATCTTGGAACGAATATAAGTATCTACTATAAGAATACCCTATTTTTTTACTGTAAAAGTAGTAAATTCATTTCATTATATAAGGAAAGTCATGTGCTGCCCACATCAGATATTTTTAAATTGTTTCCATTTTAAACATTATACTTAGTGTTTGTTTTACTAAGAGTGTCCGAAAGTAATAAATAATGGACGGTTGGCTATAGAAGCTTATAGTCAAATATGAAAAATAATCAACAGAGGAGAATATATTTATGAAGATGCATATCATTCCCCCTTGAAATGATAAGTACTAAATAATTACTTAATTACTAAAACATTTAAAATCATAAAAAATAAACACAATTAAATTTTATAAATGAACTGAACTGGTTCACAACGTAAAATACAGCGCAAATATAAATAAGTGAGCATACGTGCGTTTCGGAAATCATTGGATTTCCTTCTTCAGTGCAACAAGCCTGGACCTGAAATCCAAAGATTTTCGAAACGTAAATATGCTCACTTATGTATTTGTGCTGTATTTTACATTGTGAACTAGTCCATTATTGATTGTGCCCAAAGTCAAGTGGGTCACTTAACACCCAAAGTCACTTAACATTAAATATTCTGCCTATTATCTATTTAGTAAAATGTTCATTATAATTAATTTAGTTCAAAACGAAATTGGATTAAGCACATAACTTTAAAGTTATCATGAGCTCTAGATGTCATTTTTCCCACGGTGAATGCGAAATCTATTTCATTTCTCTAAATCCGTTTTTCATTTTTTAGATCATCTTGCAGCTGTCCTAACCAGTTTGGACCCCCAGACCGCGCGACTCACCCAAAGGTTTGCTTAGAATAGCTAAATGGACGTCCGAGAAACGAAGCTGTCCTCCAGTGGCATAAGAACGAGAAGAGGGCGCCTATTTCGCTAAACATATTTTTGGTTAAAGGACCAATCTCTGTGTATGATGTAAAAGGTGGCAAAAGTCAAGTTACATCACTGAATCTTCCCTCTCGCAGTAAGTGCTCTGAAATGTAACTTATCCGCAAGTTCTGTATACGCTTCTCCTCATCGCCATGTTTAGCCTGACTCATGCCAAAATCGGCCATATCTCGCCAACCTTGGGGTTCATCTCCTCTTTATCCCTTGATACGGAGAATAATGTCCTAGTCTATCAATTAGCGAAGACTGGCGGTGACTCACCAACTTATCCAGTTACTCCGCAGGTTTTTATTCTTTTTTGACGCAGATCCGCCGTTCTCAATCATTTACGGGTCCCTGGGATGGACTCTTCGAGGAGCAATATGGACTACTCGTCTTGGCTTTCGTTTGTTTGTTTTTTCCTCGATCCTTTTCTTCGCCCTTCATCTTTTAGTTCAGTCATTCATAGCTCCTTTTTCTCGTTACGGCAGCTTTCTGCAGATATAAAAAGATGAGGATGTCAACATTTCTTTTGTGGATGGATTATTTAATTACTGCTTGAATATCGATATTGGAATGCCATTGTTATGTCGAATCCTTTAGTTTCGCTTCGCGTGGAAGGTGTTGTTGTTGAGACCCAGACCGTTCGACCTATCAGAAAGGTGTAAGGTAACTGTTTGGACAGCCGGGAAGTGCCACCCAATTTAGACCGGAACCCAGTGGGGGAGGCATCCACAGGGACCGTACCCTCCATCCCCTACCACCAACCTCTCGGAAGGACTTACGGACCCACATGTTTAACGTGATCGTACTCCGCGTGAATACGGCGGCAGTACACATGTGATCTGTACCCTGAGTATACACGTTAGATTAATCTATCATTAAGTGACCATTGCAGACCTCACTTCGACAATAAGAGCTTGCAATTTCGTCCCAGTAGCTCAATGAGAGAGCGTCGGCTGGCCAGTTCGAAGATCCAGGGTTCGATTCCCGGTTGGGGCGAGAAGGTTCTTTACAATGGTGCCCGAACAAATCAACCCTGTAGGTTAGCGTAAAGATGTCGGAGTGAGTACGACTACCACGAATTTAGTGGACTATGGGTTATTGAGCGCCAATTTCAAATCGAGAGAGTAACGGCCACTTAGGAGGCTAACCTGAGGTAAAAATAGCAGGAGGTGGTTAGTCAAATTGTCAGATGCGCACCAATCATACATTAGAGAGTGGAGAATGCAGAATCCACTTCAATAAGAGCTTGAAATTTCGTCCCAGTGATTCACCGGTAGAACGTCGGCTGGCTAGTTCGATGATCCAGGGTTCGATTCTCATTTGGGACAACAAGTTTCTTTACACCATGTCCGATTGAATAGTAATAAGTGACAGCAGCGTCCTTAGCGGAGAATACCAGAAGTTCATAACTTTAAGTCGGCAACGAATCCAGATAAGAGGAAATCAGAAAGGTAATTGTTGTCAGACGAAAATTAGAAAAATTAAAAACGAAACATTTATAGTAGGTAATAAAAGAGAACAGTTAAAGGAAACTACGAACAAAGTGCCCCGTGATGAAAAATAAGGTAACAACTGGTTTCGGAAGATATTTGAGTAACAACATTAACTAACTACTGAAAAACATACTAAAATTTTATTATAAAATACTTGTGAATAAAAACGAAAGAAGAACAGAAGCTAGATGAGTTAGCTTCATCAAAAGTACTTTGAAACGGATAGTAATACGAATACATATGGGATATGAGCAAAAATAAATTAATAAAATTATAGGATATGAACCAACCATGTTTAAAACAATTTTAGTTTTTCGGGAGGAAGGCTTGCTCATAGGCCTATCTAGGAAAGGGGTGGTAGCGTAGCGATCGAATAGAGAGGAAGCTGAATTTCGTTTATAACATGTACCCCATGGAGAACTAATATCTCTGTTCATTTACAGCGGGAGCATTATGTTCCCCCTACCTACGCCATTAGTTAGTTCAATATTAATTGTCATACTTGTTCTTTTATGATAGTCTCAGAATTCGAAGGAACTATTTTAAAAAATGAGTAGCATCTATCGTATTCAATTTCTTTAAGGCCTCAAGTTTTATAATTGAAATGTAATCGTGCTAAGTTTAATTTGAATTTCACAATTTATTCAAGAAATATCGTGCTCCCAAACACGCAGACTTCATTCAAAAATACGCTTGGTTTTCGTTAAGAGATGCTCAGAATGTTTAAAATCCATTTATATCCGAGAGACGGATGTTTGACACCCTTCACAATTCTTTTGCATATATTATATGCATTGTGTAGGAAAAGTAAAAATACTACAATTATGACTCACCAACTTATCCTCTTATTAGGCTTTTATCCTGTTTTGGAGCTGAGGCTTTTATTCTTTTTTGGCGCAGATCTTATTTTTTTCCCATCATTTACACCGCCTACTTATCTTTGTTTCATTTATTTTTTTCATTCGATTACTTTCTTCTTCCTTCATCTTTCCTTTTATTGCCCTTTATTATCATGCGGTGGATTTTCTTCAGATATAAAAATTTGAGCAGATCTACCGCTCATTTTTCTATGGCTTGGGTTATTTTATTGGTTTGCGGTTGTATATACTGCGAAAGAGTTGAGTGACTTTCTTAAATGAACTTAATTGTAGATAATTGCAATTCAATTGTTTCTTTTAAATGATATTTATGCCGATTTTATATAGTCCTATTGATAAAGAAACATTTCAGCGTCACCTGCCCAAAACATAATCGAAATCGAACTTTAAGAAAATGCATGGTTTCGAATACTCCTGGTCCAAAATTGATATGAAATTAATTCTTTTTCTGGGTCATTCATCTCAATTCACCCCAAAAAAGTCGCACACATTGAAAGAAAAGCAGTCGCCGAGAAATATGAGCAATATTTTAAAAACATTTTTCTTCCATTTTCGAATTTTGCATCTCCCTCCCAGCCCCCGCCCTCCTGACATCCAGCTATTCATGTAACTGCTTTATAAGTTCTTTCGTCCCCGATCTACTGGGCTGTAAGAAGTTTTTGTCAAAATATTGGAAAAAGTCCAAAAGTTAGGGCGCTATTATTTTTCTTCTTATTTTTTGCCACCTCTTTACGTATTGGACTGCTGCAACTCGGTGTTTAAGTAGCCCTTTGTGAAACGTTTTTGCCAAATACAAAGTTTTATTACATTAAAATTTATAAAGTTGGGGGAATACAAGATAATTTTTCAGCGACTAGATGCGATCTGCCGCAGTGTATTTATTTATTTAATTTTAGAAGAATGCAAGCTATAGGATAAAGTCCCAGTAACAGTTTGCAGGATAAAATACAATTCAGAATATTTATAGATAACCTATTGTAAGATCAAAAAATCTGATGTGGGCAGCACATGACTTTCCTTATATAATGCAATGAATTTTCTACTTTTACAGTAAAAAAATATAGATTATTTTTATAGTAGTTATTTATATTCTTTCCAAGATATTGAATTTTCGTCAATGAGTCATCATTTTCCATGTCGTCATCATCAATGAGTCGTCACTGATTTAGCGTCATTTTTATCCATTTGGCGAGTTTTTCGTTAATTTAGCAACATTTAAAAAAGTCGCCAAGTTGGCGACATTCCACCAAATTCGTCCCCAAAATCTCCGTAAGCGTTATGGACGAAGAAATAAGTTATTCTTACAGCAGATAAATGACTATTGGCGTTTAAATACAAAAGTATTACTCAAAGTATCTTTTTTGATGAATGGAACGAGATAGAACCACGAGAATGATGTCACCAAATTTGTCGCATGGTATTAGATAGGAAAAGTGAACATGTTTCTCAATAGGAAATATTTTATTTTTTTATTTTATGACATTTTGATAACTTTTTTTTTGAAAAATGTGCAATATCTCGAGAACGGTTCGTGTTAGCGTTCTAAAATTCATGTCAAACGTTTTCTAATGAAAAATTACATAAGAAATGTCTATTTGCGTAACTTTATTAAAAGTTTTGATTTTTTGACGAAGTCTTCAAAATTTCACTCGAAAATTTAGAGGGGTTCTGAACATTCGATTGCGTATAAAAACAATAGACTTCCAGTGTTTACGGATTGTGATTTTTGTACCAAATTTCGTTCGAATCGGTTCATTCGTTCGTCAGTTATCGTCTCAACAGACTCACTGACACACACACACACACATACTTTCACACACACACACATACTTTCACACACACACACATACTTTCACACACATACATACTTTCACACACACACAGACATCACTTCGAAAATGTTTGATTCGTGACCAGGGATGCTTGAAACGTGCTCTCCCGTCGAATTCGAATTTTCGACCCCGTCACAATACTTTCCTTATACATTATGTATATAAGAAAGTAATAAAATACAAAATATTTGCATCAATTGATTTTCGATTTTTAAAAGCACTTGAAGACGAATGAAAAACATCATAATTATCAGGAAAGCTGCTGTAGAGTTTTATAGAAGTTAATTTCAGAATAACATCCAATATATATATTAGTACCTTATTTATTTATTTACTTATTTTTAAAAGAACGTAAGCTACAGGATAAAGTCCCAGTAACAGCTTGTAAGATGAAATACAATACAAAATATTTACAGATAACATATTGTAAAATAAAATAAAATACAAAATATTTACAACAAATGATTTTTAAAAGCACTAGCCGGCGGATGAAAAACATCATAATTATCAGGAAAGCTGTTGTAAAGTTTTACAAAAGTTATTAATTTCAGAATAACATCCAATATTGGTATACCAAAATTCCTTTCAACAAATAAATTCACAGTTCTAATTGAGTGAAACCCGATCTCATTAAAAACAGGGATGCAAATCACTTTTGTTATTAAACATATTATTAAAGAGAGAAAACAGAATGTGATCCCTTCTTTTCTGTGAGCTTTTAACATTAAACACCTATCAAAGAAAGGTAGCAGATAAAGTATTACACTAAGTACCAGTTTTCTTATAATATAACTTATGAATACCTCAAAAATTTATTTTGAATAATTTTTATGTTAATATGAAATACATGAACATTCTATACAGAGTGCCCCAAAAAGATTGAAACGCTCTTTAATTCTTTACCTGTTGGAGATAAGTGGGCAATGTAAATTGCAAAAATGTTGAAAGTAAGGTAGAAAATAAGACCACGTTAATGAAATAGTCCTCCTCCTATTAATTTTCAAAAAGTTACACTTTTTTAATTTTTATACGACCCCCCTTAGATAAATTTGTTCAATCAGAAAATTTTTATTTTTAATGCAAAAAGATCATTAAAAAACCCGCATATTTGTATCTTTAAAATTGAGCGAGTTATATTTAATTGAAAAGTGAACATTGTAAATGGGGACTATATATCAAATTAGAAATGTGAAGTTGTAATATATCACAAAAAAGATCAATGTATGCATATTTTAATTGTGCCCCAATCTCATAGTGAGTACCACTGCTTTATATGATCTCTGTGTGTTGTTGTTGAGACCCAGACCTTCCGACCTATCAGAACTGTGTAAGGTAACTGTTTGGACGGCCGGGAAGAGCCACCCAATTTGGACCGGAACCCAGTGGAGGAGGCATCCACAGGGATCGTACTCTTCTTCTCCTACCACCAACCTCTCGGAAGGACTTACGGACCCGCATGTTTAACGTGATCGTACTTCGCGTGAACACGGCGGCAGTTTTGGCAGCGGAGGGAATTGAAACCGGGCCTACTGAGTGCAATTCCCGCGCGCTATCTGATCTTTTTGTGTGTAATGCTTTATTTAAATGCATTTGTGATTAAAAATGTTGACCCGTATTAACGTATTTTGATCTAAAAAATTTCCATCGTCAATTTGTTTATGATCCCTATTTTCACTGATAAAACAGCCTTTCACATGGTACGGAAAAGTGGCATAAGTCAGATTTTTTCCTTTATCATAATTCAGTTGATTTTAAAGATACAGATATGCGGTTTTTTTAATGATCTTGTTGCATAAAAATAAATATTTCCTGATTGACCCAATTTGTCTAAGGGGGTCGTATAAAAATTTAAAGGTGTAACTTTTTGAAAATGAATGGGAGGACTATTTCATTAACATAGTCTTATTTCCTACCTTACTTTCAACATTTTTGCAATTTACATTGCCCACTTGTCTCCAACAGGTAAAGAATTAAAGCGCGTTTCAATCTTTTTGGGACAGAGGCATATTCTGGCCGTCGACCTGACCAAGGTATTAATGAGAACAATAACAGTATCAACATATATAAAATTCTAAGTAATCCTCGTTATGTAACCATGTAAGATTTAGCACACTTATCTGTATTATGAGCCGTAAAAGAAAAAATAGAAGTATAAATAACTCCAAGACCAGTAGAAGTTCCTAGTCAAAACACAGTAAAACAAAGTATTTAGCTAGGCATAATAATTATCTAACTAATCGAGCGAGGTAAATGAATACACGGTTATTTCAGTCCGTAAGATGAAAGGCGTATATTATTTATATTGAAATATATTATTTTTCAAAAATTTAAAAACATGAAACGATAATGACGTTAAGAAAAACAAAAACAATCTTGACTTTAAAAGCAAAATGTACATTACATATGAATTCCTTGATTTAAATTCGGATAGCGTTACTTGTAACGTAACAAGTTTTCATGCGCCGTTCTCGAGATACTGCACGGTTTTGAACGAACATGAAAAAAAAAATTAATTGAAGTGTGTGTCCGCATTCGACTTTCTCATACATTGACCTAGTGGTCAATGGCTTGGCATTTGTTAAATAAAAAATAAAAAATAAAACTTTCTCATACTAGAATCCAAGTTTTGATAGATTGTGAATTTATATTTTTTATTTTTCTAATTTTATAAGAAAAAAAAATCAGAAAAATCTGTATTGTTAGTCAAAAAGATCCCAAATATAGCGTGTTGACTTTCAAATTTGAAAAAATCTTTTGATTGATACCGAGTTGACAGTGCACCGCCAGTTGGGGATAACTTGCTCCTCCGAAGGGGATAATGACGTCACTAACACAAAATTTGTATCGCGGCTATTTTTTACGACAAGGATTGAAACTGTTAATTTTTGCGATCATTGAGCCATAAATAACCCCTTTTATGCATGATTATTCCAATGTTATCCTATGCTGCCATGTGAAGAAAATATAAAATTTCAAAAAAATCTAGCTAGTTCTAGTTTTTCGTTAGCAAATCCGGATATGCAGTTTCGTGAAAATCCATTAATATTTGTGTTAGCTAACGTGTACCGACCATGGGCAGGCAGACAGATGGACATCACGCTAAAAATTGTCAAAACGCGTTCAGAGAGTGCTAAAACATATATTGGCATCTAAATCTCGAAATTATGTATATAAGAGAGGCTGCATATTGGATTAATTTTAACTATCTTACAACAATGGGATTACTATATAGAGAGAGACTAAGGGAAATTCTTCCCGAGCCATTTCGAAAAGTAGTCTATAAAGTGTAGCTATTGTTTAATTGTAAAATTGTTATTACACATAAGTAGATTTGCGCGTTTAAACTATCAGATGCTATATACTTGATGTAGTATCCTGTTTTATATTTAATTAAAATATCACGTAGCCATAATTATTTTCCTATTCAAGTTTAATATATATTTAGATTTCACTAGGATCAGCTTAAAATATACATGACACTTATGCCAGAAAGCAGCAATTTTGCCTATAACAATTTTACGTAAATGTCATTTTTACTTTCTTGGCGATTGCTACTTAGAAAAGCACATAAAAAGTTTTTCAATTATGCAGACGATAAAATTCAGTGCATTTTTATTTATTTATTTATTTATTTTTTTACTTATTTATTTACTTATTTTGTGAAAGAGAACGTATTGTAATTAACTATTATTTTGTAAAATGTTTTTTTTCCCCTTTAAAAAACCCCAAGTTTGTTTTGAAGCATTCTCCATACTTTCCCCCTAAGGAGTTTTTTTGTTCGATATTCCAATGGCTTAATTACGTTCTTTGTAATTTATTATTGGCATTATTTTCTCTAAATCATCCGCACGTTTATTTTCTCTCTCGGGATTTATCTTTAATATGCTTTCTTAATGAAAAGAGTCTTCTGATAATTAGTTTCAAAAACTAATTACTGCAGATAAAACGTTTTTTAGAAGTATTTTTTGTTTGGTTTAAAATGCGAAATATGTATCGTCATGAGTTAATGCCAGACATAGACGATTGAGTTAAAAAAAATGATGAAAGAATTGAGCTATATTTATTTTGATCATATTTCTACACTTGCATTACAAGTATTAGTATGAATTAGTGCCATAGACGTATTTGAATTATCGTATATTTTATGCAAGTGTACAGGAAACTCCAAATGGCGCTACACGATTTAATAACTTTAGGGGGGGGGGGGGGTGATCCCCTTTTTTCAGGGGGTAAGGGGGCTATCTCATTTTCTGTTAGAGATAGAAGGAAAAGTTAAAGTTGTAAAGTATTGTAAAGATATTACAAAGCATTTATATCCCCCCCCCCCCCCGTAAAAGATAGAAAGGAACCCTGAAAAACTGTATACAATCTAACACTGCTCCTACTTCCCCCGCAAAGAATAATAAAAATAAAATAAATCAAACTTTTAGACAAAGTGGCAGGATAAAATTGACTTTTTTATGCACAAAATACAAAATATTCACCTTTAGCAACGATGTATGCTTGCACAGTGTAATATGATAAATAAATAAGAAAGATCAATCATGCATAAAGCATTGATTATGAAACACTTTCCAACTTCAATGCAATTTCATTTAAACATCTCTAAAATGCGATACATTCCTCGGTAATATTTTAAAAATTATCACAATACTACATTAATATATTATATTTGAAAACTTAAAAGTTCATCGAAAAAAATGAACTTCATTCAAATGACGTCAATTAAATATAAATCGCCTGACTCGTCGGTAATGTTTTTAACATTATCATAATACTACAATAATTTATTATATTTGAAAACTTCATCAAAAACAACTGAAATTTATTCAAATGACGCCATCGAAATATAACATGCCTGTCTCTCTCTATAAAAGCAGCATTTCATTCATAAACATTTTCCCATTCATTTCATTCATCACAATACTATAATAATTTATTTTATTTAAGATCTTAAGACCATGGAGTTACAAGTAATTAAACTCTATGCTTAAAACTTCATCGAAAAAAATCGTCCTTCTCTCTGTAAAATCAATGAATATTTCATTCATATCAGCTATGCATGAGCTAAATAATTTTGCTTTAAAGAAATGCAGTAATTCTTATACAACTCATTCTACATATTTTGCTGTTTACATTTTACATAAGTGAAAATTAGGCTTCGTTGTAGAAATAATCAAATTTGGATGATCATTTAAACTCAAATATATTGTAATTACGTTGTTTCAGTATGTAGATGCACAGAATTTAAGCAAAAATAAAGCGGTTTTAGAACACTCAATATGAATTAAAAAGAACTTTAAAAATCACGATTTTCAGACAAGATGGATGACATATGTCATTTTGAAGTGGGTCACGTGATCTCTTCATAAAATGGTCACGTTATCGCAATTTGTGAATTTTAAATCCGCTTAAAAAATGTTTGAAAAATTAGGTCCCATAGGGTTCTATGTATTTGATTTTTTCAACCCGGATTCAATCCAAAACTAATTGGGTTATATTATTCATTTATATTCCCATAGGTCCCACAGACCGTCTGAACAACATACTAAAATTTCATTTTGATTAAGTCATTTTTACGGCAGTTATCATGCTAACGGACAGACAGACAGAATGAACAAAGTCATAAACACTTTTCAACTTTGTTGTAAAGTGTTAAAAATAAACATAACAATAAATAATAAAAATATACAAACATATAAAAATAAAAGCCCTGTTTCAGAGCACTTTAAAGCCATTCAGGACAATGGGAACAAAATTAGCATCACCGAAAAGTGTAACGATTCGTATTCAGTAATGCTCAGAACGTGAAAATCCATGCAAATTCGGAAATCGAATTTGCAGATTCATCACATTACTTTCCATTCACATGTGCAAGTATTGCAAGGGAAGTAACAACAACAAAAACATTAAGTCATTACCCAATCTTAATACAGTAAACCGTGCGGTAGGCTGCTTCTTATTCTTTTTTCTAGTCTAGCACACTGGAGTTGTTAGATTATCTCCTTCCGACCGAAACCTCAAGACGCAGTTCCGAGAAACCGTGATGGAGAAGATACGGCGGTTAGAATTTTGTCATTTCCCACACCCACGCTCGTTAACTTTTTAACAGATTTCGCTTTAAACGGAGTAGACAAGTGTTTCTTATGACCTATCGCTCTGCGGTTTCCTCAATTCAAATGTGTGGGAATCGCTTAGAACTTGAAAAAGAAAATGAGTGGAAGAGAGAGGAGTGCCGAATTTAGAAGTTTGTCCAGTCCAGAGCCTTCAGAAATCTTTCTTTCGACCCATACCGTCCGACCTACCCGAAAGTGTAAGGCATCTGTCAAGATTTCATATTACAGGAACGCAGCAACAAAACAGATTCAAACAGTTCATTGCTGAGAAAGCAGGAGTCAGGGCCGTCCACACAAATTGCCTACAAAAATTTATGAAGGGCCTACCTTCCGTATTTAATTGTCATTCCATTTCATGTCTTCATTATAAAAGGTGTTCTGCACCCCTCCCCCCCTTTCGCACGGCCGATTCTCGAATGGTATACGTCACCCTTATGGGCGGCCCTGCAGGAATTGAAAACGCAGTTGGACTCGATGAAAATCGAAAACTGCTGTATTCCCCACCTCCCCTTAAAAAATAAAAAAATAATAATAATAAAGACATAACGTACAGTACATGATCTTGAAAAGAAATGCACCCTCCCAGAAGATTGAAAAAAAATTTGCCGTACAGGCAAATAAAAATAAAAGTACATATATATATATATATATAAAGAAATACAATCCCAAAAAGTATGAAATTCAAGAAAGAGAAAGGCGCAATTTGCCGCACTATCAGAGTCTTGAGATATAAGATTTAAAATGAAAAAAGAAAATTTATAGGTGGATTGATTGTGTTTACAGGGTTGCAGAAAGGTCAAGGGGGATTGCGACCCCTATTTCCTAAATTTTGATCATTTTTATGTTGTCTGGGATTCGGCCATTTTTCCCCCATGGGCATGATCGATTGTTGTTTCGGGCGTGCAGAGTCTCTGGGAGCGTTTTCATGAAGTCAAAGCTAGCTTCTAACCAGGAAATAGGGGTCGCAATCCCGCTTGACCTTTCTGCAACCCTGTAAACACAATCAATCCACCTATATATTTTCTTTTTTCATTTTAAATCTTTTATATATATATATATATATATATATATATATATATATATATATATATATATATAAAAGTATAGTCCATGATCATGCATCTATTCTTGCTTTCTTTTTGCCTCGTTAAGTTGATGATCCGACAGGAAAATCAGGATCTTTCCCTGTAATCAATTTTCCGTTTTCTATTTTATTTTCACGTGTGTGTAAAATGCTAAAGTACTCACACAAATGTAACAGTTGATATTTGCACAAAATTTGGTATAATTGAGTAGTTTTAGAAATGCAAACTGCATATACACATTCTGCGCACAACAGCACGCAACACAACAGACCCAAAATTAAAATTAAAAAAAAATAATTAGAGCGTAGCTTAACTCGACTTTCGCATACTAGAATCCATATTTAAATAGCTTGTAACTTTTTTTTTATAACAAATTTTGCAAGAATTTTTTTTTTTTAAATTTGTATCGTTGATCCAAATGATCGCAATTATAGATGTTACTCTTCATTCTAAAGAGCTTGAAAAAGTCTTCGGATTGATACAGAGTTTGACAATGTATCCCCGAAGGGATCTAACGACGTCACGGACACAAAAATTGTATCGTGGCTATTTTTCACTACAATGATTGAAACTGTTAAGTTTCGTTATCATTGAGCCATAAATAACCCCCTTTATGCATAATTGTGTCAAAATGTCTTCTATGCTGTCCTGTTAAGATAATATAAAATTTCGAAGTTTTCGCTCGAATTTCAAAATGTTCTATCTAGTTCTAGATTTTTTATTAAAAATGCCGGATAAAAAGTTTCTGGAAAATTCATTAATATTTGTGGCAGCTATCGTGTGCACAAGAAATCGACAACAGACAACCAGACCATCACTCTAAAAATGCTCAAAACGTGTTCAGGAGGTCCTAAAATATATATTGACATCAAAATCTCGAAATCGAAAATTTTCGTGAAAACAATACTTTCTCTTTACTATAATCAATAGTACGAGAAAGTAAAAATAACGACGTTTTCGCTATTAATTATTTGTTTTTATGCGACATTTTGTATCAGCCTACCTTTGTACTAAATCTGATTTTAGTCGATTGAATAGTTCATAGAAAAAAAGAAAAGAACGATCAATCATGCATAAGCATTGATTATGAAACACTTTCCAATTGAAATGCAATTTCATTTAAAAATTTCTAAAATGTGATACATTCAGTGGTGCTATCTTTTACATTATCACAGTACTAGATTTTTGGCAAAAACATTGTGAATTATATTCTGCGATTGGTTCAGAAAAATATTGGAAATAAGAAAACAATGGTGTTTGCCGAAGATAGTGCAAATGTATATAAATTAGTCTAATCGTGCTATGATTATTGAATTTGTGATTTAGTTTATGTGTGTCGTAGGGGCATAATTCCGATTATAACCCCCATCTTTCCATCGGTGTTTTAATCTAGTCCCTGTAGCTCTGATTAACCTGGAATTTTCACTGTTATTTAGGGATATTACTGTACACGGATTGCATGAAATTATCCCTCTTCTTTAGAGGGAGTACCATGCCCGCTGCATGCATTTGCACCATAGCTAAATGTTAGAACTGGAACGCGATGTAACAACGTGTTAAGCACGGAGTCTCATCGAGTGACGAGTTTCGATTTAAATAGTGTCCATCAGGTAAGTGGACTAATTTCTGATGGAAGAGGGTTGTATCATGTCCGTTGCCTTGGTGTAAAAGTATTATATGCATTTTTCGATATTATTTAGGGCTTATCACGACAAAAGTTAATCAAAAACGGATCAAATGTTTTTATTTAGGGAGTAGGCGCTTAGCGGCTTTGCGCCCACATTCTTTTTTTAGTTTATTTGCTCGGAAAAATGTATTTACTAAAAGAAGTGATTGCTAAAACACGTGACTGAAAAAAAAATTAAATTTTCATATACTATTTTTTACGATTACATTTGTTTGAACGTATGCATGAATTGGATCCTGACTTCATTGTTCTCTCTCAGTTTTTAATCCACTTTTGTTGCTTTGTTATTTCTGAGCCTGCATAGCCACGTTTCTTTGTTATATTTTATTTACTTCATGCAATAATTGCTAAAAACTGGTTGCTATATTTACGGACTGCTACCTGCGGACTTATTAGTTCTTGAAACTTTCTAAGTCAATAATAATCGTTAAATATCATAATTTTAGGACTATTGGTTTTGGCGATGCCGAAATATACATATTATGTTAGAAACAGTAATTCAAGAAACAGGCAGCCTATTTCATCTTTAATATATTTTATTGAACACTTTATCCTTTTAGTTACAATTTCAGTTACAGGGACTGCAGCCGCCTATGCCGCCGTCACCGTCGAAATCTTTTATCAGTGTGGCATTTACAGAAAATTTATGTACATTTATTTCGTGGAGAGTATACCTTCTGGAGATCACTCATACAACGTTATTAAGAAATATGGCGAAATTTTACAATTTTAATTTTTTACAACTTTTAACATTTTTCTTGATGTACTTACTCTTGGTCTTAAATGTGACTATGTAAAACTGTTTATTTTTACAGTACCTACATGAAAATAAAAATTCCGATTCCTGGGAATTGCGCAGGTTCAGTTTTTTTCACGAAGAGAGAAGCAAATTATGGAGTTTTTTAATGAGAAGAAATTTATGTCATCATAGGCAGATATTTGCTGGGTAGTTTATAAATTGCATCTCACCAAGACTGGGAAAATGCATGCAAGAGGAAATTTTGAGCAAGATATTTCATGTTTGTGGTTTAGATTGGTTTACAGATGTTGACGAAATCAATGAAATAATTTATTCTGCACTAATAATATTGCGTGGCTTGGTATGAGAAATGAATTTGGAAGAAGGTTTAGGAAAGAAAAGGGTACTTTACATAGGGGATATTAAAACTTAGTATTTATATATATGGATTTTGGATATTTTTATAAATATGGATTTTGCATTAAAATATGCTAAAACTCCTGATGAAACAGGATCCATTGCCTGTAAAAATTTAATCGAAATCGGTCGCATAGTTCAGGAGATATTTCGCTGAAAATTCGTCTCTTCGAAGTTTCCCATTTACATATTAGATTTTTACTAAATTTATGTTTACAACGACAAACATCAGGCTTAAGAAAATGATATTTTTTTTTTACATTCTACTACGGTTTTATTGCCATGACCATACCTAAATCGTCAGCCATTTTCACATGATATTTCTTTTGCATATTACGTTAGAATATCCGCTACGTGCGTATTTCCTGTAATCCCCCTGTGCTTTTCCAAGTCATCGCCAGAAAACCATGCACTCTGCAAATACCGATAAATAAACCAGATTCCCCAAGCTCCGCACAATGGCTCCCAGCTTATCCCGTAAATTCCTCTCCCATCCTGGATCTTGTGCCAGACCCAGCTCGTAAATTCTTTCGAAATAGCTCTTTGACCGCCCCCTACCATTCTCATGATTTATAGCCACTTTATCAAAGCTATGGAAAGATGAAAGAATTAAAGACTGTGACTTGAATGTGAAAATTTCGTCGGTTACTCAGCGAAACCTACTCCAGCTCAGCGCGCGACCACAGACTAATATGTAATATTCTGTTGGCCCAACATTCGCGTGACGTTGAATTTTGTCCGCAAAACAAGAGTTGTCCCGAATCGTATGCTATTTATTTTCTTTCACTGCATTACCAGTGGCGAAGAGTGATACAATAATTTTGAGCAAATATAAAACCAGGGACTTATATTAGTAAATAAAAAGTTTCATGCTGTATATTTTACAAGATTACAAATAAAATAAAATATAATAATTGAATTACAATGGAAATGAAAATAAATGACATTTTACAATTTCTTTATTACAGTGGAACCCTGTTTTGCTTTTCTCTGTGGAACCGATTCAAAAACGTTATATGCGGGAAAACACAATACACGAAGGGGGTGGGGGGTGGGTGTAAAAAAACCCAGAAAATCTGATGTGGGCGCAGCACATGCCTTTTCTTGCATAATTCAATGAATTCACTTCTTTCATCGGGGGGGGGGGGATGATGCATAAAAACCATGGCACAATGTTTTTAACATTAAATTATACATTCGTCTATTTTAGGGATATAAATGTAGAACTATTTTAATGTACCAATTAACTTATATTTCGCACAACTCTAACTTGACAATTTTCAATATTAGTAGCATCAGCATTAAGTAATATAGTTCATATATTAAAATATTTTAATAAATAATTCGTCAATTTGGCGTCATTTAGGTTAATTTAGCATCATTTTTGCCATTATAAAAAAAAAAATTCGCCATGTTTGTCACATTTATCGTCAAGCGTTACAGACAGATGAAAAGAAGGGCTTTTCATATATATATATATATATATATATATATATATATATATATATATGAATAAATAACTGAATTGTTGGGCGTCAAAATACAAAACTATCTCACGAATTGGATAAAGTAGATCCACGAAAATGATAACAAATTTGTCGCATACTATTGTATAGGAAAAGTGTGAACATATTTTACAATAGTTATTACTTAATTTTATGTAATTTTTTGATGAATTTGTTTGAAAAACGTGTATTATCTTTGTTAGAGTTATATAAAGTTAAGTTTGTGTCAATGGTTTTCTAATGAAAAATTTCATTTAAAAAAATGATCATTTATGTAATATTGAAAATTCTTATTTTTTTTTTTCAAAATTTCATTCACAAATTCGCTGGGGGGGGGGGGGGGGGCGTCTTTCGATTGCGTTTTAAGTTATTAGGGTTCTAGTATTCACCAATTGTAATATTTGTACCAAATTTCGTCCGAAACGCTCCATTCGTTCGTGAGATATCGCATCCACAGACTCAGGGACACACACTCACACATGCATACACATACAGACATTACCTCAAAAACGTTCGATTCGAATTTAAGGATATTTGAAAAGTGCTCTGCCGTCGGAAACTCGAATTCAAATTTTCAACCTCATTACAATACTTTCTCTGTACATTATACTATGTACTATATACAGGGAAAGTTTAAAACAAACAAACGAAATCCCGTCGTGGAAAGGGAGTCTTTACTCTTCAAAGAAATTCGACCACCGGGGCTACGGCAGTTAAATGATTGAATATCTGGGTGCATTCTCATGTTGTTTTACACCCAATGCAATCCGTCCTGACCGGGTTGACATTTCGAGATATGTTTCTCTCGAACAATACACCGGCACTTGAAGGTCTGGCACCAGTTGAAGCAAATATCTCTCTAAATCTCCCTTCGTTTATTTACACTGAAAATATTTTATACAATTTCAAATAATATAAAATTAAAATTAAATTTACTGGTACATTGTGTACATGCATAAAGAAAATCCTGTCCAAAATACAAATTCAGGTTTTCGATGGGGCGCCCTACCTTAAAACACAAATCAACAACTTTATCGGGACATCTGCGTGTTCGCATATGTGTGTGTGTAGGAGTTGATCCGGAGGTTGTTGTAGGAGTTGATCAGAAGGTTGCGTGTTTAGATCACGTCCGGGTCACCATTGTAGGAGTTGATCCGGAGCCAGGCCCGAACAGGGACCCGGTGCTTACAAGACCGACATTATAAGGTTAGAGCAAAAGCTAGCTTCCACTCTGAACTTATAATTCGGGTATCCTAGCATCTTCGATCGATGTCTTTGGCAGAAGCAGAGTCGGCTGCTGCCACATGTGTATGAGTTGGATGTCTGTCTGGGTGTATGCAAGTATTTTTATGTATTCTCACTTAAAAATATTTTATGAATTTTCATGGAATTCGGCAGTTAGGTAACGAATGAGTTAGTTACTTTAGTGCTGATATAAATAAAAGAAAATAGTAGATTTTTTAATGTGGCCCACAAAAATCGAAATCATGTGCTCCGTCCTCAAGATATTGTATGTTTTTGATCTAAAATGGAAATGTACGTTATGGAAATATATGTAATATATGGTAGTGATATTTAGAAGCGTTTTTTGAGAATGAAAAACCTTGGACGCTTTCTATACGTCGTTAATAAAGCTTTAATTTCCATACACATTGTCGTGAGCCGGTTACAGTTTGGCTTTGAAGAGATCGTTTTATGCACCGGTCAGTTTAGTTACAAAGATCGCTCTGACCAAATGTACAAGATACAGTAGTGGTCAGAAAGGGATGGAAGGGGATTGGATTGTGTTAGATTAGTCCGCGAAAATTTATAAAATGGCGAAGATAAATTTTGGTATGCTTATTCGGTTGACGTGAGCGGAACTTTTGGAAGGAGAAGGGGGGGGGGGGGGTGCTGATAAGTGGCTGGGGGGGGGCGGTACATAATCAGAACAAACGATTTTGTTTCAAATTTATCGCCATTTTTGTCACTAAATTTGCATCTAGCCAGATAGACAGACAATAGATAAAGTCTTTACTTGCATAATATTTTTAGAATATCTACCTTTGGCGTTGTTCTCAGATGGTGTTTCACCTCTTGTGATCGTAGATCCATCAAATCTTTTAAAACATTTGTTAAGATGGTCTAAGATTGTATTTTGCGTCCTCACCTGAGATTCTTATAACAGATAATTATAAAGAAAATTTTTATTGTTATTTATTTATTCTTTTTAAATCACGCTTTTAAAAGTATGAAAATATGAAGGTTAATTACTGATAAAAAATATATATATATTTTATTTGTTTAACACATTTCTTCAAAGTTGATCCCTGTTTGTAACAATTTTTAATATTTATGTCGATGAAAAGAATGAAATTATTACACTTAATAAACATTAATAAACTTTTCTCCCCCTCCTCATGTGTGTATCGTAACTAAAATTGACACCTAAAGTAAAAATCCAAAAATTTTCAAAAGTCGTCCAAAGGGGAGGGAGATCTCAAGAGAGACTTTGAGTTAGTCGAAGAGAGAGAAGATTCGTAAGGAGGGAAAAATCAAATATGAAGGTGAACCAGTAATAAGTTTCTGTAAGGGGTCCATACAATCTGTATGGGTGACCCCTGAGTGTGTGTACACCTCACCCCTTGGCTACGCCATTGACTGAAGAGTAGATGGACTCTCCAATGCGGGAATTTTCCTGATGAACGAATGAGGATAATCTGGCATGTGTTTCCGATCAAAGAACAATCGATATTTATGACCCTCCCAACTTTTCACAGCTTTGAATGGTCGTTCCTCGTTTCATTAGTGGGAATCCGAGATTAATTCCGCGGACACTTGAATTCCTTTTGACTCCGGCGTAATCAAGTAGCATCTAATTAGGAGCGCGCTAAGTACTTCCCCCCTTGTTTCACGGGTGCAAGGACAAAAGTAGAGAGGTTCTGAAGAGAGTTACAAAGTAGCACGGTTTTGAAAAGGCTTGCCGTTCAGTTTTAATAGTCTCTCAACTCCGAAATGTCTAAGCTTTATTGGGTGGCGGTAGGTTGTGTATAGCACAGACTACTACTTGTGTATAGCACAGACTGTGGTGTATAGTTTCATTTTAATCAGTTTGTCCTGAAGTCACCAGTGCTACTTAAAAAAAAAAAAACGATAGAAAGTGATTTAAATAACTCGAGATCGCGGTCCTAGTGCAGCAATGGACAAGTTTTGCATTTTGTTAGCGCTCTTTATAAAGAAGTACGATTACATCAAAAAGTCTTGCTACGTGCTTTAATTTTGTGAACCACGGTGGTCACCGAGAAAATGCTCACCCTACTCTGTCAGTCATCCATCCTTGACTTTGTAGGAGTAGACTCTATAGGATTTATCAATAAGTTCTCGAGATATTAGAAATTTTATCATAACACATGTCTTTGAATTTTACTTTTTATTGGTATATCATTAATGGATCTGTTTTCGCCTTCAGGTTTCACCCATTCAGAATCTTGTGTATTTATCTGAAAAATAGAAACTAGAAAATTTAAAGGAAGAGCAAAACATTCACGTAAGTTTATTTTTACTGCATTTTACTACTACCTTTGCCATTTTAGTGCTACTTTTATCTATTTTATTGCGCTTTTGTATGCATGAAGCCATACCTTACCATGCATAAGCCATATGCTTAAGGTAAGAACTCACCAGATATTTGTGTCTGTATTGTGCCTTCCGAATTTTATGTGATAAGGATCAAGTTCTTTGCTACGATCCATAACAATATCTCTGACGGCCGCATTACACGCAACAACTCTCCCTTGTGCTTTCTAACTTAGACTTATTTCCCCATGAGAAAGCAACGCGTGAAAAGCCCTATTACATATTAGCCCAGTCAAAATATGCTCAAATTTCGCCCGTACTCGAATTAAATCCGATGTTTTTGATTATGTTTTACACTTGTTCAGTGGTGACCAGGGAAGGTAATAACAAAAGTCCTGATGAATAGGAAGTGAGCTAGAGTCAGAAACTCGAAAAACAAGAAAAAAAAATGCTTCTTTTTTTTTTTGGTTTTTTGAAAATGTCTCGAAAACGGTCGACCCTAGCCAAAACTTTCTATATACAAAATGAAGAGTATTAAAAATCCTTTAAAAAGGTCTTCTTCTTCACCTTTTTCGTACCTCTAATAGTTTTCGAGATAATCGCACTTGAGAAATGGCATATTTTTCAGGTTTTGTCCTATCAAAGTTTTTCCCCATAGAAACGGGCTTATATGTCGTGAACCTCGCACTATAAAAATGCTCTCAATTCTCTATATTCCTTTGCGGGGTGGTGGGGGTAGTGGACCTTTGCTGAACAACATGAAGATATCCGAAAATCTCGAAGAAGTATGGATACCGCAGATATTGATAAGCTCTCTGCTTTGCTTGATAATCACCCACTATTTCCTGAACTACAGCAAATCATGTCTGTAGCAACTGGACTAGTAGGGGATGCAACAGTTACCTGTTTCAATGCTGTAGCAAAAACGTCTCGTTGTCATGAAAAGATCGAGCTCTCCCTCCGTCGAGCATGAGCTGCACCATTACTATCGATGGTAATAGTGCAGTTATTGATCTTTTGTTACTTCTCCAGAGGATATTGATAAGTAAAAAAAACAGAAGAAGACTTGATCACGTATGTGAAGTATGGGTTGGCTCCATTTCCCTTAGCTCTCTTCGACGAAGCTGGGATGCGCAAAACCAAGAAAGCAGCCCTGTACGACATGTTTGAGGTGACAAGGGAGAACTTGGACTTTGAGAACTATGACTTTGTTGTTGATGGTGGTTTCCTACTACGCAAAGTCATATGGCCGACAGGTGGTACTGCTTCATCCATTTGCCAAAGCTATGTAAATTACATATTAAAACATTACCCTGGGAAAAGTTGTGCAGTAGATTTTGATGGGTATTCAAATGGTGTCAACAGCATAAAAGAAACTGAGCATCATCGAAGATATAAAGTGAAGAGGTCAGTTGACATCCTTTTTGATGGAAACACAAAGATAATGATTAAACAAGACCTCTTTCCGTCAAATGACAACAACAAATCACGGCTAATATCAGTGCTGACAGCCAAACTTAGAGAAAACAGCATAGAATGCCATGAAAGTCCAGGTGACGCAGACATCTTGGTTGATAGAACTGCGATAGATAAATCGTCATCAGGTAGCAATGTGGCAATAGTTGGAGAGGATGTCAACCTTATGATTTTGCTATGCGCTAACTTCAACAGATCAAGAAATACTCTTCGTGAAGCCAAGCCATGGTAAAGTGGGAACTAAGATCTTCTCCTCACAACAGTTACAAGAATCGGGACTAAAAAACAGCATCCTTTTCCTCCACGCCATCAGTGGCTGTGATACTACTTCTTCTTACAGGAAAGGAAAAGCTATATGCTTCAAACTGATCAAGAAGCATCAAGACATGCTCGATCTTGCGATTGTGTTCAACAGCCCACATTCTACATACGCTCAATTGCCGCAAACCCCTGGGTTGGCTGTATGGTCTGGGCCTTTAACATGAACGACGTTGTTGTAGAAGCTGGCTGCAGATATTTCCTTCGACTGTACGGAGCATCCTCAAAGGAAACTTCCCTTAATTATCACAGGTACAATTCATTTACAAAAACAATGTCCAAAGTAAAGCCTGATATTTCTGCATTGCCTCCCACAGAGGGAGCCGCCAGGCAACATGTTTATCGTGTGTACCACCAGGTGCAGTTGTGGCTGGGAAATGATTTACCACCTGAACAATGAGGTTGAGAATTCAAACAGATCCCATTTGATACCAGACCAAAGAGCCTGTCGCCCCTGAGGAAGTTTTACGCCTAGTTTTTTACAGATGCACCACAGAATGTGGGGTGGAGCCAAGTGTGGATGCGGAAAAACCGCAATGCACTGCACTTCTGCCTGTCACAATTGCCATGGTGATTGCATAAATGAGATTCCTTTTGAAGATAAAGAAGAGGACATAGAAGAGGAGGAACTACTCGTTCCCTCAATTGAACATCAACCGCCGATAGAGGAGGATGAGTGATTGAGGGAGAATTCTTAACAATAACATTTTTGGCCGTCTTATTTATGTCAAAAATTATTTCACAAATTTTTATTATCCAATTTATAAAAATAATTAATTATTTATTATTAATTTTATTATTATTATTAATTATTTAATTTTTATTCTTATTTTTATTTCTCATTTTGTCTTTTTTGTCCTAAATAAATTATTCGAAAAGTTACCTGTATAGATGTTGTTTGAATTATTACTTGCTAATGTGCCCCGATATTTGTTTAAGAGCGCTGGCATATAGACTATAGCTATTTAACGAACTAAATTCACTTGCAAAAAAAATCGCAAGTTACATATTTTATAGAGAATTAAATTCTCTATAAAATGTGTAGAGCTTTCAAATGCTCTACAATATTGATTATGAGCATTTTTATCGTGCGAGGCACGGTTCACAACATATAAGCCCGTTTCTGTGGGGAAAAACTTTGATAGGATAAAACCTGCAAAATATACCATTTTTCAAGTGCGATTGTCTCGAAATCTATTAGAGGTACGAAAAAAGTGAAAGGGACTTTTATGTAGAATTTTTAATGCTCTTCATTTTGTATATAGAAAGTTCTTTGCTAGGGTTGACAGTTTTCGAGATATTTTCAAAAAATAAAAAAATACGCATTTTTTTTCTTGTTTTTTCGAGTTTCTGACTCTAGCTCACTTCCTATTTATCAGGACTCTTGATATTGCCTTCCCTGGGCACCATTGAACAAGCGTAAAACATAATCAAAAACATCGGATTTAATTTGAGTACATACTATATTTTTACTGGACTATATAGCAACTTCCCCATGTGCTCTTTCTTCCATAGTTTGCTCGTTTTACTATTTGAAGACAATCGCTGCTTCCGCATGGAGCACGCCAGGAAGCACGTGGGGGAAATTGTTACGTGTAAAGCGGCCCTAAAGGTGGAAATACATGCTGCTTGGATATTTTTTAGATTTGGAAAACATTTAATTTGAATCCTATGAAATATTCATATTTACAAAACCCGCCGGTAGGGGGACGCTTCCAATGTTAGCATCGCGCTTGCATTGCAGATAACAGCATCCACGGACCGATTTCGCGCATTTTAAGCGCTCATCAGCATGCGATAGTCGATATTGCAGTGGTAGCATAAAAATTTGATATGTGACACAATTTTATGAACCTCTATGTATACTCTTATTTCTACCCAAACTGTCCGACCTACCTGAAGGTGTATCGTATATGTTTGAATGAAAGTGCCACCCAATTTATACCGAAACTTAGTAGGGGTGGTAACCAAAGGGACTGTACAATATTTCTCTTAACCCACCACCTCTTGGATGTTCTTTTGGGTCTACAGATTTATTGTGTCCATACTCCGCGTAGACGCAGCAACAAATTTGGTAGCGGCTAGGATCGAGTACGGTTATACCGTGAGCGAGTCTCTCGCCTAACCACTGGAGTATCCCGAGTCATATTTCTATGGAAACTGCTTAATTTAGTCCTGCCTCGTAGACGGCATCTAATTTCTTAAATATTGGGTTCAGGCTGTATTGGCTAAGTTTATACATAACCCGCCTATAAGGACGTACCCAAGTTTAATATCCCTCTCCCACTGCAAATATACAGCATCCATGAACCAAAAAGTGGTTCGTAAAATTGTGGACCAGGGAAAGTTTTCTTGCAGCGATTGCAGATATCGGGCTATTCCATACTGACGAGTGCATAAACTGGTCCGTGGATGCTGATATCTGCAATGGGAGCACGATCCATGAAATATTGTTCACGAATTTTCATTTCATAAGAAGATTCACCAACGTCACCCCTGTTTTAATCCAAGTAACTACGCTTTCTGACAGCTCTCTTGTTGATGTCACTCCATAATCTGTTTTTCAAGTCGTTTTTGTTGTAGGAAACCCAATCGAATATGTCCTGCCTCACAACATTTCCTTTACTTTTTCGACAATTCCTTCGTTTTCTCGGATAATCGTATTAACTTGATTGAATGGCCTTTAACCCGAGTTTTTATCACGAAGCTCTCGTAAACGTCTTTTTGTGTTAGTCGTATGGGGAAAAAAACACCTCCAATTTGTTTTATTCCTTATTTGTATTCCAATCTGAAAGTAAGACAGTTATTAAACTCGAAATATTTGATAAATATTAATAATAATAATAATAAAATGCAAGATATGGAGTGCAGTCTCACTCTCCCCTATATCCACATTTAATACTTTTTACATCAGTTGTAGCACAGTCAGTAACACAATGAAAATCAACTGGAATGTGCGGCTCAACTTCACTTACTCATACCAGAATCCATTTTTAAGTAGCTTGTGATTTATTTATTTATTTGCAAGTTTTGCATTAAAAATTTGAAAAATCTGTACCATTGGTCCAAATGATCACAATTAGCATGTAGACAATTGCATGTAGATCACGATTAGCATGTCACAATTAGCAATTGATGCAAAGCTTGACAATGTACCCCCTATAGGGAGAAGTAACTTTCTCCCTCAGGTGGCTAATAACGTCACGCACACAAAACTTGTATCACGGCTGTTTTTCACTACAACGGTTGAAAGTATTAAGTTTCGTGATCATTGTGCCATAAATAGCCCATTTTATTCATAATTATGTCAACTTTTATATTATATTTCTAGGTTAAAAAACTACACTCTAATGCAGAAAAATATATACACCCATAAGAAATTGAGCTACAGCTGCGAAACTCGGCATGTATGTATCGTTTGAGGCAATATGCAACTGATTGGAATTTGTGAGCAAAAAAGAAAGTTATATTACAAATTGTGGCAACAAGAAGATGACACTTTAGTAAGTGCTAAATCCTCTTCTGGCAGCTATACAAACCAATATTCGGAGCGGCATGATCAATTAAGTTGCTTATGTCCCTCTGCCACAAATGTTGCAACTGGTCAGTTAATTCAGAGGTATTCTGAGAAGACAGCAATTGCCGTCCCAGCATGTCCCAAACGTGTTCTATTGGTGATAGATCTGGGGACCTGGATAGTCACGGGATGATATTAAATCCTTAAAGACATTGTTGAGAAAGTTGTGCAGCGTATGGTCGAGCGTTTACGTGTTGGTAAATGGAACCTGGGTGTTTTGACAGCATAGCCAGAACAATTGGATACAGAATATTGGTAACGTATAAGCGAGCCGTCATATTGGCTTGCAGCACAACTAGAGGAGATTGACTATCCCGCGAGATGGCTCCCCAAATTGTCGCACCACGTGTGATGACAGTATGCCGCTCGTCAATAAATGCTGGATCGGAGCACTGGCTAGTCCTCCTCCACACACGCATGTGGCGGTCGTCAGCGCAAAGATAGAAGCGGGATTCGTCGCTAAAGACAACATGTCTCTAGTCGAACACCGAGCTCAACACCAATCCAGATAACTGTGGCTTTGTTGAGGGATAAGTGGTTAACATCTAATCCCAACTTCTGCCAGTCGTCTCCGAATAGTTTTCTTTGTAAGAGGATGCATGGAGGGTGGCAAATGCCTTCAAATGGCTAATAGCGACGCCATTTATGTGGACGTAGCTCTCACTTGACTATATGATCTTCTCGAGCAGTTGTCTGTCTGAGACGTCCTGAACCTCTGCACCGGTTACATGTGCCTTCTCTGATCCACTGTTGCCAACACCTAGCAGCTACCATGTCGCTCCGTACAAGATAGCGACTGATACGTCTGTTGAACCAGTCAGCTTCCCTTAGACCTATGATGCGACCTTTTCTAAATCCGACAATTGTTCGTAGCGCTGTCCAGTACTTCTCAAAGGCATCGTTACAAGCAACTTACGCTATCAAAGTAGAAATCCCAGTTCAAATTGCCTGTGACTGAGAACACCGGTCGTCTTAAATACTGCACGATACTTCGTTCTCACTCGCGTTGCATGAACCCTGTAACACCATTGGCGCTGACAGTTTGACCTTTGCACAACTCTTAAAACGACATTTGCATGCCGAGTTTCGAGGCTGTAGCAACAGCGAGTATAAAATTTCGAATAAATTTAAGTTTTCACTCGAATTTCAAAAATGTTTATATAGTTCTAGATTTTTTTTATGACAAAGCCAGATATAAAGTTTCGTGAAAATCTATTAATATTTGTAGCTCGTAATCGTGTACACAAGAAGTCGACCACAGACAGATGGAGATCACTTTAAAAATAGTCAAAACGTGTTTAGGAGGTCCTGAAACATATATTGTCATCAAAATTTCGAATTCGAAAATTTTCGGGGAGACAATACTTTATGTACTCTATTCTATAGTAAAGTAAAAATTTACCGTTATATGATCTTCTGTTTGAAAGCTATTCCTATAAAATACTCTTTATTTTTCAGTTATATTAGTTAAATATACAAGTATATAGAATACTTGTATATAGAGTTCCTAGAAAAATCCTTAAGCATCTCATTAACTTTTATTACTTATTTATACTAAAGTACCATACCCAATCGAAACTAAAAAATATTACTGTACCCCTAGTGGAGAATTTAAAATATTAGGAAAACGACCCTGGCAACAAAGAGGGATAGAGTAAAAAAAAGCCAATTACAAAGTTGTCGAGGATTGTCTAAGGAGTAGGAATCCACATCAGGCACGAACGAATCGCGTATATGGAAGGAAATAAATACCTGCCAGAAATTCGTATCACCAGGGCCGTTATATTTACCTTGCTTGTTGAAGTACCTCTGGTCATATACGTTCTCCAATTCCAATGGGCGTTGTTGTTGTCGTAGACCATTTTGAACAGGGTGTACATTAGATTCTTGTGCATGTAAGTGTTGCTTATTTTAACATTTCTGAGTAGGACAGCCATTCGACAGTCACCCTGTTGTGTCAAACAAATGCCTTCTGTAACAGTTTTATGGACGATTCCTACTCAATAGACACTTCTCTGCAACTGTGTAGGCATTTTTCGTTTTCCTGGCTGTGTTGCCGAATTCTTTATCCTAACCTTTTAAATACATTTTATTTGATCGCGCGTGGTGACTTTACTATAGATGCACTTATAGACCTTTCCTTACACGGTTGTTTAGAGTGCTTAAAGAATTTCTAAGGAACCCTATATTATGTCAAAACTGTATTTCAGAATATATTTTTTTATATATTTATAAAATTTGGCGATTTTTACGACAGTTTTCCTTGTTAGTTACGTTTGCGTAAATCATACAGTTAGACTGTGTTTATAAAGTTATATTTTGTTCACCACAGTATTCATATGTTACTCCTCACACTTTAAATCGATTTCACCTCCCCTCTTGGATATACTTCTACACTTGTTTCCCCCACCTTGGTTCCACAGGTTCCATCTCATTGACTACACCCGCCTCCGCCTTCCGAGGATATACATTCATCCTCCCTTCCCTTTCTAAATATCCTCATCTGAAAAGGCAAGTAATTTCAGATTAAGGGCATGGCACATGGAATGTGCTGAAGCAACAAGCGAGGGATTATGTCGACCTCCGATACTTGTCACCCTCCTGCTGCTTGATATCTTTTCGAGGGGTTAGTTGAGGAATATATTTGTTGCTCAGTATTACCTTTCGTCATTTTTTTAATAACATTTTCTATACATCTTTTTTGGATGATGTTTTCTATACATCTCTTTTGAATAACCTTTCCTATACATCTTTTTTGAATAACGTTTCTTAGACATCTCTTTTGAATAACCTTTCCTATACATCTTTTTTGAATAACGTTTCTTAGACATCTCTTTTGAATAACCTTTCTCTTTCTGAATAACTTTTCCTATACATCTTTTTTGAATGACGTTTCCTATACATCTCTTTTGAATAACGTTCCCTATACATCTCTTTTGAATAACGTCTCGTATACACCTTTTTTGAATAACGTCTCGCATACATCTTTTTTTGAATAACCTTTCCTATACACCGTTTTGAATAACCTTTCCTATACAACTTTTTTGAATAACCTTTTCTATACATCTTTTTGAAAACCTTTCCTATACATCTTTTTTGAATAACCTTTACATCGTTTTTGAATGATGTTATCTATACATCTTTTTTGAATAACGTTTCCTATACATCTTTTACGAATAACCTTTCCTATACATCTTTTTTGAATAACCTTTACATATTTTTTGAATGACGTTTATGCATCTCTTTTGAATGACGTTTATACATCTTTTTTGAATGCCGTTATCTATATTGTTTTAATAATGTTTTCTATACATCTTTTTTAAATAATCTTTACATCTTTTTTGAATGAAGTTATCTATATTTTTTTAATAACGTTTACTATACATCTTTTTTAAATAGCGTTTTGTATACATATTTTTGAATAACCTTTTCTATACATCTTTTTTGAATAACCTTTACATCTTTTTCGAATGACGTTATCTATGCATCTATTTTGAATAACGTTTCCTATACATCTTTTTGAAATGATGTTTCCTATACATTTTTTTTAATAACCTTTACATCCTTTTTGAATGACGTTTATACATCTTTTTTGAATGACGTTATCTATATTTTTTTAATCACGTTTTCTATACATATGTTTTGAATAACGTTTTCTATACAATTTTTAATAACGTTTCCTATACATCTTTTTTGAATAACGTTTCGTATACATATTTTTGAATAACCTTTCCTATACATCTTTTTTGAATAACGTTTCCTATACATATTTTTTGAATAACCTTTCATATACATATTTTTTAATAACCTTTCATATACGTATAATTTGAATAACCTTTATACATATATTTCGAATAACCTTTCATATACATATTTTTTGAATAACCTTTCCTATACATCTCTTTTGAATAACGTTGCATATACATCTTTTTTTAATGATGTTTCCCATACATCTTTTTTGAATAACTTTTCCTATACATCTTTTTTGAAAATCCTTTCCTATACATTTTTTTTGAATAACCTTTCTTATACAGGTTTCCTAGAAAAATCCTTAAGCACTACAATAACTTTATTAGGAAAAACCCATCTGTGTACACTTTAAATCTATCTATAGTAACGTTATCATGCACGATCGAATAAAAGTGATTGTCTCGTCTCTCTCGGCGAATTGAATAATTTGGAAACACGAACTCTGAAAAACAAGATAAAAAAAAAAATTGTAGATTACAAAATGGCGGAGTATTGTCCAAGTAGTAGAAATCGACACTAAATCGGCAGATGACATTTATTTGACACAATTAATTAAAAAAGCGAATTGCAAGTTGCTACCAACTTGAAAGAAAATTAAATAATTTAAAACACGCTCGAGAAATATTTTCAAAGAATAACTCAGAAGAAAGCTCAGAAAGAAAGCTCATTTAAAAAATCATATCTTTTTAACACTTTCCTACATAGTTGAAAAGTGTTTATGACTTTGTTCATTCTGTCTGTCCGTTCGCACGATGACTTCCGTGAAAATGACTTTATCAAAATGAAATTTTAGTATTCTGTTGAGACGGTCTGTGGGACATACGGGAATGAAACTGAATAATATCACCCAATTATTTTCGCATAGAACTCGGGTTGAAAAAATGAAATACATTGAACCCTATGGGATCTAATTTTTCAAACATATTTTAAGCGGAGTTAAAATTCACAAATTGCTTTGAAAATTGTAAGAAATATTCAAATTATCACTTAAAATGTGTAAAAAAAAAAAAAAAAAAAAAAAAAAAAATCATCGCAATATGTTAGGAGATTTTTTAAATAAAAATTGAAATGATAATTAACACCCATATTATATGAAGAGATCACGTGACACATTTCAAAATAAAATATGGCATCCATTTTTTCTCCTGTGTTAAAATTATGATGTTTAAAGATCGTTTAAATTTATATTTAGTGTTGCATCCGTCCTAAAACCACTTTATATTTGCATCTTATCTGTGTATCTATATTTTGTGCCAACGCAATTATAATATTTTTATTTTAAACGATCACTAAGCTTTGATTATATCTGCAATGAAGCCTAATTTCTATAGCATGCAGAATTGCTGAATTTTTTCACGCAAAATTATCTCCGGCCGCCCTAATTGCTGCTCTATGTCCACGGATGAGCCGGATGGTCTGGGTTTTCGACGCAAAATTATTTAACTCTGGAGTCTGGAATATAAATGATATGAAAAAAATATTTATTCATATCATTCCAAGTATAATAAATTATTGTAATACTGTGATAATTTAAAAAATATCAGTGCTGAATGTATCGCATTTTAGAGATGCTTAAATACACTGCTCACAACTGAAATCGCAACACCATAAAGTTGTAGGTGTAGCTTTATGAAAATCAGGCAATGGAAACATCAAGACGAGATATGCAAATGATCACAGTTTCGTTACGCATAGTGACATAACACCTTGCCGAGCAGCATAAAAGCGTCAGGTCAAGGAGGAGCGATATCATAGCTAAATTGTAGCGTCATTGGTTTCAGTTACATACGTTCATTTGTCGTCAACGAACGGCAACAAATCATTGTTTTACATGAGGGTGGAATGAGCCTTTGAAGGATCTCTGAACTATTGGGTCATGATGTGAGCACAGTTCAACGGTGTGTGTTACGGTTTGTAAAAGACAACGAAACGACACGAAGATCAGGTAGCTTCCAGGTGTACCACACCACGTGAAGATCGTATGCTTCTGAGAAGCGTTGCGCGGGAGACGTTTACCACAGCAACCATGTTACAACGACATTTATCCCATAGTACAGGTAGCATGGTTTCAACGTAAACAATTGGAAACCGTTTACAAGACGCAGGACTCCAAGGTAGACGACCTTTTCGACACCTACCGTTTCAACATCTTCACCGGTTCCGTCGGCTCCTGTTGTGTCAAATGAGACGCAATTGGTCGATAGAATGGCGAGACATTCTATTCACGGAAGAGTCACGATTGTGTTTTGGCATGCCAGATGGCTGTACTCGCGCATGGCGGCGCTTTCAACAACTCTACCAGGGAGCTTTTTCTATCAGTCGCCACACAGTCCCCCTAAGTGGTACCATGGTTTGGGGCGGGATAACATTTGGTGTATGAACACCTTTGGTCCACGTTTCTGACAGTATCACGGCACAACGATACGTCTCTGACATTGTGAGACCTGTAGTACCGCCATATCTGTCAATCAGGCCTGGACTACTTTTTCAGCAGGATAATGCCAGGCCGCAGGCTGCACGGATAACTATGAATAGTCTACAAGGTTTTGATATCCTCCCTTGGCTAGCATATTCTCCGGATTTGTCGCCAATTGAGCCTATCTGGGACATCATGGGTCGCCGATTAAGAGAACTCTTAATTCCAGCAAACCATGTTCAGTTACAAGCCCAATTGCATGCTGTGTGGAATGCCATCCCTCAGCACACCATTGAAGGGATGCCTCGTCGTATTCAATTCTGCATAGTCGCTCGCAACGGGCCTATTCCATATGGATCTAATGTCAATAAAGTTCCATACTTTCATTTTCTAGGTATGATTCTTTGATCATTTGCACATCTTCATGTTATAATTATATTCTGTAAATTTCACATGGATACATCAATTTCTTCATGGTGCTGCGATTTCAGTTGTGAGCAGTGTAAAATAGCATTTCAGTTGGAAAGTGTTTCATAATCAATGCTTTATGCATGATTGATCTTTCTTGTTTATTCTACTGGCGATTATGACATAAAACGTCCCAAACAATATAATTAATATTGAAAGTATGAGAAGGTCATCTGGATACTCTCACTCCAGATATTTTTCAAAGTTATCCTGAAAATAATACAGGAAAAAATATCCCCAGAAAAATGAAGTATCGAGCTTATTCGCTTTATCACGAGTTCCCTTGGAGGGATTCTTCCAAAAAAAAAAAAAATTGCCCACTACTTTTTTGGCATGGGATACATAATCGATGAAACTCTGTCGTCTTTCTTTATATTTTCTAGATCCACTCTAAAAGGTTCGATAGCCCGTGGGAACACTTGTTTAACTGAGATATATGAATGAGAATTATTGGCAGAGGTTACGCTATGTATGTACTTAACGGGGTAAATTTGGTGTATAGGGTAGGCCGGGACGAAATGGTCCTAACGTTTGCAGCAGATTCTGAAAGTGTAAATGATAAGTAAAAAAATATAAGAAAATTTATATATAAAAAGCAGAACTCTGGAGCTTTACGTAGCGTATAACACTAGGTACTAAAAGTGAGACCATAATATAGGCTGCCCGTTCTCTACATAATTAAATGACACAGTGAAACTATTGTGAACTATTGTGAAATATGTTCACTTTTCAAGTGCGATAAATTTGCGAACATTATTCTCGTGATCTAGTTCGTTCCATTCAAGAGAAAAGTTATTTTGAGTAATAGTTTTGTATCTTGACGCCTAAAAATTCGTCAATAATCATTTATCTATTGTAAGAATAACCAATTTCTCCCTCCGTAACGCTTGGTAAAATTTCGGCGATTAATTTGGTGAAATTTCGCCAACTTGGCGATTTTTATTTAAATGTTGCCAATTTGACAAAATGTCGCCAAATTGATAAAAATAACGATAAATCAATGAAAATGACGATTAATTGATTAAAATTAAATATCTTGGAAAGAATATAAGAATCTACTATAAGAATAACCTATTTCTCCGTCCTTAACGCTTGGTGAAATTTTGGCGACGAACTTGACGAAATATCGCCAAATTGGCGAGATTTTAAATTTTGCGAAATTTATGAAAATGTCGCCAAATTGACAAAAGTGACGTTAAATCAATTAAATTGATGACTGATGAAACTTCAATATCTTGGAGAGAATATAAGAATGTACTATAAGAATAACCTATTTCTCCGTTCGTCTTTCCGTCCGTCCGTAAAGTTTGACGAAAAATTTAGCGACGAATTTAGCGGGATGTTGCCAACTGGGTGACTTTTTTAAATCTTGCCAAATTGACGAAAATATCGCAAAAGTGATAAAAATGTAGCCAAATTGATAAAAAACAAGAAAGATCAATCATGCGTAAAGCATTGATTATGAAACACTTTCCAACTTCAATGCAATTTCATTTAAACAAGTCTAAAATGCAATACATTCCTCGGTAATATTTTGAAACTTACCACAATACTGCATTAATTTATTATATTTGAAAACTTAAACCTTCATCGAAAAAAATGAACTTCATTCAAATGACGGCATTGAAGTATAAATTGCCTGGTTTAAACATCTCTAAAATGTTATACATTCCTCGGTAATAGTTTTAGAATTATCATAATACTACGATAATTTATTATATTTGAAAACTTCATCGAAAACAACTAAAATTCATTCAAATGACGTCATAGAAAAAATAACACGCCTGGATCTCTCTATAAAAACAGGATTTCATTCATAACTTTCTCCCATTCATTTCATTCATCACAATACTATAATAATTTATTTTATTTAAACATTTTATTTAAGACCATGGAGCTACAAATAATTAAACTCTATGCTTAAAACTTCATCGAAAAAAATCGTCCTTCTCTTTATAAAATCAATTAATATTTCATTCATATCAGCCATGCAGACTCCATGGACTAAATTATTTTGTGTTAAAAAAATACAGGAATTCTAATGCAACTCATTCTACATATTTTGCTGTTTACATTTTACATAGGTGAAAAATAGGCTTAGTTGTAGAAATAATCAAATTTAGATGAGCATTTAAACTCAAATATATTGTCATTGCGTTGTTTCAGTATGTAGATGCACAGAATTTAAGCAAAAATAAAGTAGTTTTAGGACGGATACAACACTCAATATGAATTAAAAAGAACTTTAAAAAATCACGATTTTGAAACAAGATGGATGCCATATATAATTTTGAAGTGGGTCATGTGATCGTTTCATATCATGGTCACGTGATCGTTTCATATAAGAGGTGTAATTATTATTTTAATTTTTATTTAAAAAACTACTGAATATATTTCGCTGAATTTTTTTTATATATTTTATGGAACAATTTGAATATTACCTAAAATTTTCGAAGCAATTTGTGAATTTTAAATCCGCTTAAAAAATGTTTGAAAAATTAGGTCCCATAGGGCTCAATGTATTTCATTTTTTTAACCCGGGTTCAATCCAAAACTAATTGGGTGATATTATTCATTTATATTCCCATAGGTCCTACAGACCGTCTGAACAACGTACTAAAATTTCATTTTATTAAGTCATTTTTACGGCAGTTATCGCACTAACGGACAAATAGACAGACAGAATGAACAAAGTCATGAACACTTTTCAACTTTGTTGTAAAATGTTAAAAATGACATTAACGGGAGTTAATGTTTTATAAAGTTTGAATTCCGTCATACAACAGGCACACCTATTAGTATGTAAAAAATAGTTTTTCTCTCCGTTTGTCTGTAACGCTTGGAGATACATTTGGTAAACTTTGCGAATAATCTAGCGAAATACTACCAACTTTTGATCCCAAATTGGCGAAAATTTCGTCAAAATTGTAAAATTGATTCCAAGGTAACGAAAATAACTCCAAATTGATTATTAAAATATCTTAATATATGGACTTATATTACTTATTGAGGATACTGTCAATATTAATATTTTTCAATTTAAAGTTCCGTGAAATATAAGTTAATTGGGTGCTTCGAAACAGTTTTACATATTGTCATCCGAAAAAGCTCCAAAAGTACGATTTAACGTTAAAAACACTGTGCAGTTGAATCTTATACATAATTTTTACGCTGTGAAAGAAGTAAATTCGTTGCACGATATAAGAAAAGTCGTGTGCCACATAAGATTTTTTTTTATTATTTAAATCGAAAGAGATTTAGTAAAATCGTCAGTAGTGGTGGAAGGATAGTTCTGTAGAAGGGGCTGGATCGCCGCCATCTTGGATTTAGTAATCCTGGACGGGGGTATTTTTGCAAAATGGAAAATTTTTTTGGGTTTTCATATTTCAGAAACTTATTTTTCGATGGTGGCAACGGTTTTATGTTCGTAGTCTTGTACTAGGATATTGGGAGAGATCTTTCATTTTTTTTCACTTAATTAATTTTTTAATTAGATAAAGGGGGTATGTCTAAATTTTTGAGGCGATAGCAACGCCTGGAGTTCTGCAAAACAAGGGGCTGTATGAAACCCACAGCGCCACCTAGCGGCGGAAAGATGTACTACCAAGGAGGGCGCTTTAGATTTTTTCTAAAATTTAAAGATAAACTGTGGATTTTTTCAGTGTCATAGAAACTTTTTAGTGGTGGCAATACCTGGAGTTCTGTGGAAGATTGAGCTGGAGTGAAACATCAGCACCTCCTACCAGCGGAAAGGAGTACTACCAAAATCGAAACTTTAGATTTTTTTCAAAGATTTAAAGATAGACCGATTTTCAGTTAATTTTTTAATTGGATGAAGGGGGTATGTCTAAACTTTTTAGCGACGGCAACACCTGGAGTTCTGCGAAAGAGAGAGTTAGATGGGGCTGGATGGAACCATTATAACCACCTAGAGGCAGAAAAGGGTGCTATCAAAGAGGAAACTCTAATTTTTTTCACTTAATTTTTTAATTACATAAAGGAAATGTGTCTAAACTTTTAGCGGTGGCAACACCTGGAGATCTGCGGAAGAGAGGGGGGCTGGATGGAACTCAGCACCACCTAGAGGCGGAAATGGATACTACCAAAGACGGAACTTTAGATTTTTTCAAATATTTTAAGGTAGACCGTGTCACAGCCTGGACGGAGGGTTTTCTTTAGAACTATTTTTCTTATAAAGAAGGTACACATATACTACAACACCAGCGCCACATCGTGGTGCAAAGGGCTTAAAGTATCAAAGACGGTTACAAATATTTTTTCGATTTATGAATTAAGTCGAAGCATTTTTTAAATGTGTGTATCTCACATGAAGTATTTCTTAAAATACAAACACTGGAATAGACAGGTTCTAATGTCTATCATGCGAAACCTAATAAATGTAAGTTTTCAGTATTTCAAAAACCGACAAATGTGATTTTGCATGTAGTAAAACTTAACAAATGCAATTTTCGATGTCAAAAACAACATGTATTCTATTTTTCTTAAGGAAGATAACACGGGCAAATGTGCTATTTTTAGTCAATATTTAACAAATATAAGTTTTCTACTTTCAAAAAATAGCAAACAAATATAAATTTTCGACGTTCCAAAAACTGACAAATGTGATTTTGAACGCAGTGAAATTTAACAAATGTAATTTTCAGCTTTTCAAAAACAATATGTGTGCTAATTTTCCTATAGAAAATAACATGTGTTTTTTTAACAAGTGTGTTACCTTTAGCCAAAATTTAACAAATATAAGTTTTCAACTTTCAAAAAACTGACAAATGTCATTTTATGTATAGTAAAATTTAACAAGTGTAATTTTCGGCGTTTCAAAAACAACATGTGTGTTAATTTTCCTATGGAAAATAACACGAGTTTTAACTAGTGTGCTATTTTCGACCAAAATTTAACAAATGCAAGTTTTTTACTTTAAAAAAAAAACTGACAAATGTAATTTGCAGAGTTTCAAAAACTGACAAATGTGATTTTGTATGTAGTAAAATTTAGCATAAGTAATTTTACATCGAGTAAATTTTAACACATAAAACTTTTAAAGGGGTGGAAACACCTAATGAGTCGGTATGCGTGATACACATGATCAGCACATAACGGTAGAAATAAATGCTACGGTAGTTTTTAAAGACGAGACTCTGTCCCTAAACCCTCTATTTACTTATTTACCAATTATTTGGTAAATAACTAAATAGAGGGTTTAGAGACATTTAATGGAGTGGAAAACACATACTAATTAGGTATATATGATACACATGATCAGTATAGCGGTAAAATGAGGAACTGAGGTACCTAGTTTTTTAGAACGGGACTTTAAATTTTTTAGCTAAATGGAGTATGTACTAACTTTTTGTAAGATGGCATCACTTGCAGAGGGAGTATGGAGTGAATTCATTACTCACACCTAGCGGCGAAATGCCGAACTAGGGACACATTTTTACGGTGGGACTTTAAATTCTTTAATTAAATGATGTGTTTTTAAAGGGTTAGAAACGCCTACTGAGGTGTTATGTGTAATACGTATAATCGATGCATAGTTGTGAAATGGAGAACTAGGATAGTCTTAAGTTTGTGACTTAACATTTTTTAGGTTAATACGATGTCTACTAACTGTTAAAGATGTGATCGCACATAGCCGACACCTACCTATGAAATGTAGGATTAAGGTAGTCTTTTTAGGATAGGACTTAAAATTTTTTTCAAGTAAATAGTGTTTAAAGAACTATAAACGTATGATACACATAATTGATATATAGCAGCGAAATGGAAAACTTGGTTATTTTTTAAGATAGAACTTAAAATTTTTTCAAGTATATAAGGTGTTTAGCAATTTTTTAAAGGATGGAAACGTTTAATGTGGCGATATGAAATGAATTCAACACCGCTACATAGCGTTGGAAAGGGGCTACTGGCATAATTTTGAAGATAGAAACTCTAGATTTTTTAGGTAAATGGGGTTGTATAGTAAATTTTAAAGGTGTGGAAAGTGGAAACACCTACTTAGGTGATATGGAATATACACATTGCCAATTCATAGTGGTGGAAAAGCGATGCTGAAGTACTTTTTTAAAGATAGAACTAATTTTTTTTTAACTAAATGGAGTATATAGTAACTTTTAAAGAGTGGAAACGCTTACTGAGGGGTATGTGTAATACATATGATCAGTACATAACGTGTATTAGGCTAATTTTAAAATTTGGGACTTTTTTAACTAAATGAGGTGCGTAGATACTTTCATAGGTGTTGTTGAGACCCAGACCGTCCGACCTACCAGAAGGATGTAAGGTAACCGTTTGGACGGCCGGGAAGTGCCACCCAATTTAGACCGGAACCCAGTAGGGGAGGCATCCACAGGGACTGTACCCTCCTTCCTTTACCACCAACCTCTCAGAAGGACTTTCGGACCCACATGTTTAACGCGATCGTACTCCGCATGAACACGGCGGAAGTTGTGGCAGTGTGCAAATCCAGCACGTAAACCACCGGGCTACCGCGCCCGAAATATGCCAACAGCACGCGGTGTTCCCAGGTGGTCCCCCACCAAACTAACCGCGCCCGATGCTGCTTGACTTTAGTGATCTAGGACTTTCATAGGTGTGGAAAAGCCTACTGAGGCGGTATATATAATACACATGACTGTCATATAACATTTGAAAGGGGTGTTAGAATAATTCTTAATGATGGAACTTCAGATTTTAAAACTAAATGAGGTGTTTGAAAACATAGGGTTATAAACGTATGATAAGGTAGTATGCATCATGTACATAACCGGTACATAGTAGCGAAATAGGTAACTAAAGTTATCTTTCTAGGTTGGAACTTTAAGTTTTTTAGGTAAATAGAGTGTTTAGAAATATTTAAAGGGATGGAAACGTCTAATGAGGCGGAATGGGGTGTATTCATTCAATACATCTAGCGGTAAAATTATGAACTTGGGTAGATTTTTAAAGACAGGATTTTTAGATAAATGGGAATTTATACTTATTTTTAAAATGGATGGAAATGTCTGGTGAGGTAGTTTGGAATGAATGCAACACGGTTACATAGCAGCGGAAGGAAAACTTGAGTATTTTGTAGAGACTGAACTTTAAATTTTTAGGTATATATGAGTGTTTAGAAACTTTTAATGGGCTATGTGGGATACACATGCCCGGTATATAGCAGCAAAATGGTCTTTTACAAAATCACGAAAATAAAACCTTTGCCACCCTGAAAAAGTTTCTAAAAAATGAAAACCCAAGAAAATTTTCCATGTTGTAAAAGCACCCTCTTTCCAGGATTACGGCAATTCAAGATGCCAGCGATCCAGCCCATATCTAGCCCCCTCTTCCGCAGAACTGTCCTTCCACCACTACTACCGTCTGCTGTATAAATACATTGGATTTAATTCTTTTGCTAAGTGACATGATATATTTTTCTTCAAATAAATTGGCGATAAAAATATAGTCTGCTATCTCTATGGGAGTTTCGTTTTTTATAATATATCGATAACCTCTGGTGCTAGAAATTCGAAACATGGACTAAACTTTAAGTGGGACTATTTCACGGCTATCCACAAAATTTCATGAAATTCGGTGAAGTCGTTCTCGCGTAATGTTCGAGACATCACGGACGCACAGACACATTTTCAATTTTATTTATATAGATAAATAAAAGTATAGGCTCTTAATTTAAATCAAATATTAATCTATTAAGTTAAAAAATTTCCATGCATAATAATATTAATGTAATATTTTAAAGACAAGATCAAGATGGCTTTGTAAAATTTAACTTAAAATCTACTATTTCATAATCATATAAACTATTTAATTTTTGGAATGCGGCTCAGTGCGTCTAGCAGGTCATCTGCAAGGTATACCATATTTATTTATGATAGGTTAGCAATATCAGCAATACAATGGTCATGTTTTCAAAACAGATTGGTAAATGATTAGCAGTTCCTACGCATGAGTTACCATATCATAATGTTACCAATATAGTGTGACCAACCATGTCACCAAAGCAGATTGCCGGCCACACACTTAGCTACAGTAAACCTTCGGGTCTGTCGTGTGGTCTGGGTTTTCAACCAAAGCAGATTGATAATGTTACCACCAGTTACCTATATAAGTCAAACATATCATCATGTCACCAATTCAGGTTGGTAATGTCACCAGTAGTAACGTATATATGTCACCAGTAGTAACGTATATATGTCACCAGTAGTAACGCATATATGTCACCATACCAACATGTCAGCAATCGTGTGACCTATCTTACAAGGGGATATCACCGATGTCAGCTTGGTGATATATAGTGATATTCAGTTACATGGTGATATTCATTTTTATTAAGAGGCTTGAATACACACCAAAGATTGAAAAGAGAAGGAATATGGTAATCACTTTACCTTTTTACTGATCTGTTGTTGCAAATATTCTTACTCGTTGCAAAGGCTATATTTTCTCCCTTCCCTGCTAGAAGTACTGTATGAGTAAATCTAAATAGGATATGAATAGGCAGATCAATGAAGTCCATGTAAATAAGGAACAAAACATAAAAGTTTGTGTAACGTTCTCTCCCTAGCTATGAACTTCGTGTTCAACATTTCTATTTACCTACGATGAGGCGGAACCGAATTTATGTAAATATAATCAGCTCGAACAAAATCCTCTACTAAGATCACACAAATCGATTTCTCTTTTTGCTTTTCTGTCGATCATGCGTATTCAATTTCCGCTCTTTTCCATTTCCATCCTTTTCAGAAGATCTCTCAGGCCGGAACGTTGGGAACCACCCTCCTCTACCCTCAGCATGGATTTCGTCGGATGTATAAGATGCTGAGGAGACACGAAAATCCATCGATGCAATAAAAAGAGGAAAACTTTCGGAAACTAGAGACTTGCGCACTAGCACTTGTCTAAACACAACCTCCTAAAATCTTGGATATCAGAGGGGAAAAGGAATTTACACTGTTTCTGTTTTCTCACCAAATATAAACTTTTCCAAATTTTTTGATGTGAAACAATTTTACGCGTGTCTTGCTAAATTACGGATCAATACAGGGTAAACTCCTTTAATTGCAGCATGAATGAAACAAATAGCTTAATAGTTAACTTTACGACGTTTATGTAAGCTCCAGAAGTTTATGTCTGCTGCATAACTTTTTGACGGCCTACCAGTAGCTGTAGAACGTTGTCCAATTTATTTCCTAGTGCGATAAAATTGTATTTTCGTTGTGGTGGAATTTTATAATAATTATAAGGAATCGAATATGAGCTGTATTAATAATCAGATAAATATTTAATTTGGGATCATGAAAAATTAGTTTTCGTAATTACCTTGTTTATTTATTTTTTATAAAAGTCAACAATAACACATATAATTGTTAATTGCATTAATAAGTACATTATAATTGTAATAGTTAATGCCAATCATGGTTTTAAACAAAGTTTTCAACAATAAAACATAATTGTTCGTCGTCGGCCATTTTTGTGACGTTTCTGCTACCAACCAATCACAGAGAATTTGGAAGTCGACTCAACTGATTAAATCTTTGGCCATACTGGCAGTATATTAATTAACATTTAATTAACTACAGCTTAAATCAAAATTCTAAGCCTGTTTTGCACGTCTACGAGTTTATATTAGTTCATATGTAAAATTTCAGAATATGTAAAATTACCCGTCTGTTCGCACTGCAGGAGCAAAAATTTGCTTGGTTCCCCCCTCCCCCTTCATATATAGGGCGAAACAGACAACAAATTTTGCTGCAGCTTTTTTTCACATAGACATTGGTCAATCATGAAAGTTTCTGTTCTAAACTCATATAAGGATCGCGCTCCCATTGCGGATGATAGCATTCATGGATTGGATTCAACCATTTTTCTCACTCTTTCAGTATAGAATAATTGTTGTCTGCAATTAGAGCCACTATATGAGCTTTATCTGCGCTGGCAGTGTGAGCCTCTTTGGAGATTGCCAAATTCATTCCTACCATGTAGCTGGCTTCAAATCTTATAATAAAGATTGGGCGAACCTATAATGGGAGTGTGATCCTAATTTTAAAAACGCCTCCTGCAGGTGTATTCTGTGAGTATAAATTCATATAATTTCTCTGTATGGACGCATAATGCGATCATTGCCCTTTTACACGGACCTTTACATTCAACATGGACCCATACATGGGATTTCCGTAGCAAAAATGTAGATAGAACGAGATAAATGTAATAAAAATGTAGATAGAACGACTAGAAATTTGAAACTAGTTTGGGTTATTTTGTCTATTTTGTTCTTTTTATGCACGCAATACCAAATTTTATAGAGAGCTTTAGTGAATTCCGCAGTAATACAAGCTTGTTTGTATACACAGTCTTTCCCACCCGTACGCGGATCCTATGGATGTGAAGAATAGAGAGTGAACAAACAGTTCGACCACTGGTGTACCTTGCGCAATTTTCCATGAATATCTGTAGGTCCGATGAGAAAACAGCTAACTTTTCCTAATTTTACCTTTTCAGTAAAGAAATTTCAAGAAAATATTTTGCAGTGTAGTCGTCCCGGGATCAAAATTTGGAAAACCTTTTTCCAGAGTTTAACACTATTGCTGTGAAAATAACTGTAATAAAGACGCTAGATCACTGTTTTTCAAACTTCTTTGGTCGCGGAATACTTTTGAAATTCAATTTGATGACAGAATCCCAAAACGAGAAAAAATCTACTGTGACCCAAATTACGTACACAAAATTTTACGCGTTTTTTTAATTAAAAAAATTACACGGAACCCCTGGATTACTGTCGCGGAACCCCAGGGTTCAGTGGAGCATACTTAACATCGTGATAGATCAGGTTATTCAGTTCGAAATTAATTATGCAGCGCTGTATTGGAATTAATCGCTGGTGTGGGCCTAATTTGAATACCGCAGTCTCGATCATTCAAAATTTTGTGAATTTGGTTGAAGTGTTTGGACACCATTCGCTGGAAAATAGAAATCATTCAGCGGACCCCATTTTTAGAAAATACCATTCCTCGGAGTGTTTCGAATTATCTCGCATGATCGTCAAGCACTTTGTACACATGACAATTGTTATGGACAAACTAAAACAGGAGAATCTGAAACTTTCATATTGTAAACGCTTCGCTTTCGTTATTGGACCTTGGACGTTCTGAGAAAGGAGTAAATTATTCGAAACATCTCCCATAAGTGGATTAATAAGTGTTCTGGTTCATTATTCTACTGAGATAAATGATAATAATGTGAAATCATCAGGTGAAAAATATGTTTTCCATGAACATTGTAAAATTATGTCCGAAATTGCTGCAATAGCTAATTAGGGGCTTGAATGCGCCTCACATCCATCAATACTTAAGTGTCAGCTTAGCATATATATTAACATTATTTTCATTAACTACATTTTTTTTTATGAAACAGCAAATTTATCTTTACAGATTGGCAAATTGTATGGTAAGGTTGACAAACTTTAACTTTCTTCTTCCACCCACGAAGTTCGAAGATAAGTTCAGTTTGTTTCTCTCTTAGATTTTTACTTTCCTCATATACATAATGTATAAGGAAAGTATTGTGACGGGGTCGAAAATTCGAATTCGAGTTTTCGACGGGAGAGCACGTTTCAAGCATCCCTGATCACGAATCAAACATTTTTGAAGTGGTGTGTGAAAGTATGTGTGTGTGTGTGTGTCAGTGACTCTGTGAGTCTGTGGAGATGATAACTGACGAACGAATGGACCGATTCGAACGAAGTTCGGTACAAAAATCACAATCCGTAAACACTGGAAGCCTATTGTTTTTATACGCAATCTAATGTTCAGAACCCCCTAAATTTTCGAATGAAATTTTGAAAAAATCGTCAAAAAATCAAAACTGCTAATAAAGTTACGCAAATAGACATTTCTTATGTAATTTTTCATTAGAAAACGATTGAGATAAATTTTAGAACGCTAACGTGAACTGTTCTCGAGATATTGTATATTTTTCAAAAAAGTTATCAAAAAGGCATATAAAAAAAAAAAAAAAAGATTTCTTATTGAGAAACATGTTCAATTTTTATATGTAATACCATGCAACAAATTCGGTGACATTATTATCGTGGAACTATATCGTTCCATTCAGGAAAAAAGATACTTTGTGTAATACTTTTGTATTTGAACGCCAATAGTCATTTATCTGCTGTAAGAATAACATATTTCTCCGTCCATAACGCTTGGCGAGATTTTGGCGATGAATTTGGCGGAATGTCGTCAACTTGGCGATATATATATATATATATATATATATATTATATATATATATATATATTATATATATATATTATATATATATTATATATATTTTTGAAAATCCAATGAACGAAAAGTAAGAAGATGTAACACGATAAACCTAACTTTTTAAAAACACCCACAGAATAAAATATAATACAGCAAATCATCAATCAAATGGATTAAAAATACAAAACACTAGCTATCAAGTTACAGAAAATCAACCAAATTAAAAGGTATGGAAACAAAAAAAGAAAAACTTAAACTAAATTCAACTATCTAACTGGCGTACAAAACAAATGTAAAAATCAATTAATCCTCAAGCATATGGAAAAAATAAAAAAATTAATATCGAATCAACAAGTCAATGAAAAATATAATACAAAGGTATATCGAAATAAGTATAACAAACGAAATCAAGCACAAACGCCTTACACGTGGACGAGGCTCTAAGCCTAAATCATGAATTGTTAACCTCTACAAAAATCTAATCATGTCCAAGTTTTTTGTAGAAGCAAACTCAAAAATGTATGTTTCTGAAGAAATAGATAGATTAAATCTATGAACTATTTCTACTTGGACGACATACATAAAGATGGAATAAAAAAGAAAAAATGAATACCTGGAAAAAGCACAGCGTGTGTACAGACGATTCATTACAGGGATCGAGGGAACACTGATAGAAGAGACCAGTGTTGCCATTCGTAAAGAAAAAATAAAAAACCATTTACTGTTGCTATTCATAAGAATTGAAAAACTGTGAAGCGAAATGTAAAGAAAAAGTATTAATATACAAAAAAAGCTACTAAAAAGAGGGGCAAATAAAGGTAATGCTGAAGTGGGAAGTGAATGGGGAAAAAAAAAAAAAAAAAAAAAAAAAAAAAAAAAAAAAAAAAAATGGAGATGACTGGCTAATATAAGATACTATGAATAGAATTATATGATACTATGGAAAGAATTATAAAAATCCAGCTATTTTAAATTTTTTAACAATACTATTTACTAAATAAGTGGGATATTTATATAAATTACTAGTAATTTTGAGATTATTGATATGCATAGCATGAAATTTTTTATCAGATAATCTATAAATTCTAAAAAGCTGATTGAGTATAATATTTCTAAACAATTGAATCGAGTTACAGGAATTAAAAGGTAAGATTTTATTAATATTAAAATTATAAAAGTCTTTTTTATCATATAAATTTGTAACAATTCTATTAGAAGGATCAATAAAAAGATTTAAATCCAAAAAATTAACATTTTTATTAATAGTAGCTTCATTAGGTATTAATTCCAAATTGTCTGGATAGTAATCTATATCTATGAGATAATTTTCTGTATGTACTAAGCAAATCAGATCATCAACATATCTGTAAAAAGTATAATCTATTGAAGTAAATGACATTTCATAATGATAAAGGTATAAATTAGCTAGCATACTGCTACTACAGCCACCCTGTGGAACTCCCGAGACTTGTAAGTATAATTTATTTCCTTGAATAATATAATTATTGAAAATAACAAAGTGAAGAAGTTTAGGAAAATTTTTAAATTTAATTTGATTTGAAAGAGGTGTAATATAAGCATTATATAGAGCTAAAATTACATCATATAGATCAGATATCTTAATATTATTAAAAAGATCTTTAAAATCAAAAGTTTGAAATCCTATTATTTTTCTAAGAGATGTTAATTTATTATTTAATTCTTTACTATTATTTAGAATATGGTAGTTATTGCTAGTCTGGCTTAAACTATTATTTATTAGATTTAAAGAATTTAGTAATAATTTACTCGCAGTAGTAGAGTAAGTATTATGGCCACTAGTAACTGTTCTAAATTTAATAGGATTTTTATGAAATTTTGGAATAAGCACTATATAAGGAAATTTAAGATATTTATATTTAATATTTAAATCATTATACATATTGATAATTTTCAATTTAATACTATTGATGGAATGTAAATCAGGTTTAAAAAGACTATTATTTTTTAAATAATCTAACAGAAATTGAATATAAATTTTTTTACAGATAATAGCATAATTATTAGAGGCTTTATCAACATAGGTGATAACAAAGGATCTTTGTAAATCATTAATGGAATGTTTAATATTATCAATATTATATAAAGATCTAGACAATTTAATATCTCTAATAGCATTTTTAATTGATTCTAATATAGTAAATTTCCACATATTAAATGCCTCTAATGGCAGAGCGTATTTACAAGCTAATTTATATATATATTTATCAAGATCAAGATTAATTGATTTTAAGACTTTAAAAGAATTATTAGAACAGTTACTAGTGGCCATAATACTTACTCTACTACTGCGAGTAAATTATTACTAAATTCTTTAAATCTGATAAATAATAGTTAAGTCTCGGGAGTTCCACAGGGTGGCTGTAGTAGCAGTATGCTAGCTAATTTATACCTTTATCATTATGAAATGTCATTTACTTCAATAGATTATACTTTTGACAGATATGTTGATGATCTGATTTGCTTAGTACATACAGAAAATTATCTCATAGATATAGATTACTATCCAGACAATTTGGAATTAATACCTAATGAAGCTACTATTAATAAAAATGTTAATTTTTTGGATTTAAATCTTTTTATTGATCCTTCTAATAGAATTGTTACAAATTTATATGATAAAAAAGACTTTTATAATTTTAATATTAATAAAATCTTACCTTTTAATTCCTGTAACTCGATTCAATTGTTTAGAAATATTATACTCAATCAGCTTTTTAGAATTTATAGATTATCTGATAAAAAATTTCATGCTATGCATATCAATAATCTCAAAATTACTAGTAATTTATATAAATATCCCACTTATTTAGTAAATAGTATTGTTAAAAAATTTAAAATAGCTGGATTTTTATAATTCTTTCCATAGTATCATATAATTCTATTCATAGTATCTTATATTAGCCAGTCATCTCCATTTTTTTTTTTTTTTTCCCCCCATTCACTTCCCAC